>CM067167.1:109480985-109490985 GCA_034093135.1 Erigeron breviscapus | reverse complement strand
ATTGAAAACCCTCAATTTATTTGTCGTATAAGAACATGAGTGATTATGTGCTAGCGGGCTTTAAAGGTGAGCCAATAGTAAATTATGTGTAACACCCCAAGCTAGGCCCGGGATATTACCGAAAAGATATAGCATGAGCATGGAATTATCGTAGAACATGAACTATATGAATAAAAAGAGATTCGGTGAATCCAACATCAAACATTCAAGGTACAATATACATAACGAACATGAAACCATAAAAGGGCAAATGAATCACGGATCCATGTAAGTCCAAGCCCTAGCAAATGCAACAACCAACCATCACGCCTTGGATTCACTTGATTACCTGAAAAGTGTACTAAACAAAGTCAACACTAGGTTGGTGAGTTCGTAGTAATGGTTCACAAGGAACCGTCAGTAAGTCACAATAAGTATAAGGTGTAGTAATGGTTCACAAGGAACCGTCAGTAAGTCACAATAAGTATAAGGTGTAAGCATGTCATAACTTACGGTAAGCCATCGTATCACACATGAATGTAAATTAGGTTACTCATGGCGTAACCTAGTCACACAATAGTACTCGTACAAGTGTCTAACCACAATAGTTAGAGAAAGCGTAAGTAAGTTTGTCCAAGTAATAAGACATCATTAAGAGTATCATAAGTATCTCACGGCAACAACAAAACAACCACAACCACAATATCATCAAGTGTAAGATACTTGGGAGTACGTCGTACCAAGTAATATCATCAAGTGTAAAACACTTGGGAGTACGTTGTACAAAACCATATCATCAAGTGTATAACACTTGGGAGTACGTAGCACTAGTCATCAAGTAAAAATACTTGGGAGTACGTTGTACAAAACCATATCATCAAGTGTATAACACTTGGGAGTACGTAGCACTAGTCATCAAGTAAAAATACTTGGGAGTACGTTGTACAAAACCATATCATCAAGTGTATAACACTTGGGAGTACGTAGCACTAGTCATCAAGTAAAAATACTTGGGAGTACGTCGAACCAACCAACAAGTACATGCATAACCAATCCACCATATCAACCATTCCACAAGCACATACACTTTGTGCGACTCAACAATCAAGGGATCATAGATGCTTATATATAGGGTCACCCGCAGCCTTCCCACCACATCTATAACCCTTTGAGAGCATTGTCGTCTTTCATGTATGCACTACTATCCTAAACTTAATATATAATCGTAACCGAAAGTATATTCAATCAATCCATCATTCAATCAATGTCACCAACAGACATGTCATCCAACCCAATCACAAGTCCAATATCCAACAACTCAACCAAATCACAATGCACATACATTTCATACGACTTTACATTTAAGGAATCATAGATGCTTATATATAGGGTCACCCGCAGCCTTCCCACCACATCTATAACTCTTTAAAGGCATTATCGTCTTCCATGTATGTACAACTATCCTAATCACATCATATAATCAAAATCGAATGCATGATCAACCAAACGATAAGTCAAAGCGTCAATCGAAACAATTAATCAATCAAGCAATCAAACAATCAATTAATCAAGTATTTGTACACTTTTCAGCCCGAATCTCAATCGAGTAGGGAGCTACGGAACTCACCTGTGACGAGCAATAACAACCCCACGGTGAAAAGAAGTAGACCGACGTCCACGATAGCTGAAACCTATCATACACGTATCACATTAATCTAAAGCATATCAAGAGGTAAGGTCCTATCAATATTGACCTAATATTACTATAAAAGCTTTATTATGTCCATTTTATAAGGCTTTGATCCAGCCGAGGTGGAATCATTACGTTTTGTTTCACAAAGACTCGCCGTTACTTGACCACTGTTGCTTTATCTAAACTTTCGATTTGTTAAAGTTATGTTTTGGACCCAAAGGCCTATACCATGAAAAGTAGACTCATTTACGCTTCCGTGATCGCTTGAATCGTCGAAAACGGACTTATGGTTAAAAAGTTATGATCGTTACAAGAAAGTTGAGTTAGAGCACCGTCTGGGACGCCCAACGTCTGCACATTGTTCTTTAGCCAAACACGACCCAAATTCGACCCAAACTCGATTTTGAACATCCAAAGACCATTTTGAAGCTAGAAAATATGCTACAAACATAATTTTGACAAAATCCATCACCAAAACCTTCCATAACACAATTTCTCCAAGGATCAAACCATAGGTTTTAAATCAAAACCCTAGAAACTCAAAAATCGATTTTGACAATCCAAGAGACAAGTGATGTTTAGATTCGACCAAGAAACATAATAAGCAACATATAATGATGATTTTGAGCTAAGAATCACTTACCAAAACAACCCGAAGCTTCGAATCCGATTTTGGAGCTTTAAAGATGAAGAACACTTGATTTTACCCCAAATTCTTGAAGGAGATAAGATTAGTGTGTGTTGTGTGTGTTCTTGTGTTTTGGGAGAGAAAAGAGAGAGTGTGCGTGTGAGTGTAAGAAGATAAGGAAAGGAAAATGGGAGGTGGAAAGGGATTACACCCCCACCACAAACTCTTGCACCAATAATTATTAGCTAGTTATCCCGTCCAAACACGTAAATGTTAAGTATCACCAAAAACACTAAAATCGTATAATCAAACTCGACCTTTAATAAACACATAATCAAAACAAAGTCAACAAAGTCAATATAGTCAAATGTCACGGGTGTTACATCATTCCCCAGTTAAAAGAATTTCGTCCTCGAAATTACAACGATTCACACTCTAAACAAAGTTCAAATCTCCTTAACACATTCACACTCATCATTTAGTTACATGAATCGAGCGAATGGTGCTCAATCTCACCTAGCTAGATTTACACATCAACCCATGACTCCATTTCAATGGTTAAAAGTTATGATCGTTACAAGAAAGTTGAGTTAGAGCACCGTCTGGGACGCCCAAACGTCTGGCCCAACGTCTGCACATTGTTCTTTAGCCAAACACGACCCAAATTCGACCCAAACTCGATTTTGAACATCCAAAGACCATTTTGAAGCTAGAAAATATGCTACAAACATAATTTTGACAAAATCCATCACCAAAACCTTCCATAACACAATTTCTCCAAGGATCAAACCATAGGTTTTAAATCAAAACCCTAGAAACTCAAAAATCGATTTTGACAATCCAAGAGACAAGTGATGTTTAGATTCGACCAAGAAACATAATAAGCAACATATAATGATGATTTTGAGCTAAGAATCACTTACCAAAACAACCCGAAGCTTCGAATCCGATTTTGGAGCTTTAAAGATGAAGAACACTTGATTTTACCTCAAATTCTTGAAGGAGATAAGATTAGTGTGTGTTGTGTGTGTTCTTGTGTTTTGGGAGAGAAAAGAGAGAGTGTGCGTGTGAGTGTAAGAAGATAAGGAAAGGAAAATGGGAGGTGGAAAGGGATTACACCCCCACCACAAACTCTTGCACCAATAATTATTAGCTAGTTATCCCGTCCAAACACGTAAATGTTAAGTATCACCAAAAACACTAAAATCGTATAATCAAACTCGACCTTTAATAAACACATAATCAAACAAAGTCAACAAAGTCAATATAGTCAAATGTCACGGGTGTTACATCATTCCCCAGTTAAAAGAATTTCGTCCTCGAAATTACAACGATTCACACTCTAAACAAAGTTCAAATCTCCTTAACACATTCACACTCATCATTTAGTTACATGAATCGAGCGAATGGTGCTCAATCTCAACTAGCTAGATTTACACATCAACCCATGACTCCATTTCAATGGTTAAAAGTATCACAAGTGATAACGGGTTGTATTAGATTCTTATGTGTCATCATGCTTACCTAAACGCTTGAAGTAAGTACTCCTGTTTAACGTACGTACGAGTCTAAAATTTCACTCACGTGTGAACATTTCGAATAAAACTCGAAGGCTATACAACTCAAATCGTTATATCGTCCTACCTGTTCCGCTCCACGCATTTCTTGGTTGATTCCCCAGTTAAGGAAGAATCTCCTTAGATCCGGATCTTACTTTGACGCCTTCGGGGATTCCCCAGTTAAAAGAATTCCTTCTTCGCTTCTGAACTTTCTTTTACTCATTCGATTTGTGCGCCTCAAATATTTTTGTTTTCTTTTATCTGTAAACACTAGTTTTAAGTTTTGTCTGTTCCTAGACGTTATCACATTATTTTGCTTGAACGAGGATTTTGACGGTCATATTTTATCACTCTCGAGTTATCATTTACATACTTTGTAAGTCTATATCGATCCTCATGTATATAGTTAACAAAATCCTCTCATAGGTCACCTTATGTTCCTCAAGTGATCTTAAAAATCCCTAAGACCATTTGCCATAACTTTTGATCACTTCCATTTGAATTAAACTACATATGCCCCCAAAACATCTTACCATCGCATTATCAAAATTCGTTCAATATAGATGTCGTTTTATGTAATAAGTTCTTAGTTTAAAATTTGTTAAATTATTAAGACCAGGTGACGTCGTACGCATCTTTCATATTAAGTGTTAGAATCTCTTGTCATGCTTCATCGACCTCCGGGTTATAATCCCATTTTCTCAAACGAGTCTATTGTCACTTCCAAATATTCATTTTGTTCGCCCATTCATATCGTGGTTAAGTCTCGCTTATTCAGATTAACATTAAGTGAAATTAGCTGTAGACTGATTGATGTCGTTGGACCGATCAAAAATATAAACTAAATACCACTAATTAGTAAGGGTAAGTCGAGTATCGTATCCTCAGGGAATCATGGAAAAGTGTTAAACAATTTACAAAGTTAAGTAAACTAGACATAAACTTAAATTTGATTGATTGATTGATTTGATTAACAACTAAAATTGATTATGAACTTAACAAAATAATTCAATTAAATAAAAGGGACCATTCTCATGCTTCAAATTATGCTTTCAAATATGTAACCTAACTTATATTCGTTGGAAATCACATAGACATGATTCGTTATAATGTTTGGATTGAATGAACTCAAGAACTAAATTAATCGGTTGTGATGATTCACGATAACGAAAACCGGGGAATTGACACAGCTAGATTTTCAATTCATTAAAGTAAATTTACAAGTTCATGAGAGATTCATTCAATAATCAATGATTACTTAACAAATTAAAATCAAGTGATAGATGAATTTCATTCAAAGTTATAAACAAGTAATCATTCAAACAATCCAAACAACATTAGATGTAAAAGACTAATGAGGAATTAAACATCTAATCCAACATAAATATGAGAAATGTTGAACATAAATGGCTTACATAATTGTTCACATGAGAATGATCAAAAGAAAACCTAGCCTATCATATTCATCAATGATTCTTCAATGTTGGCTATGATCTCCATGGAATTGTGATATGGTAGTGATTTTGGGGTCTTGGGAACTTCTGGAACTGCTATTATGTGTGAAAAATATGAATGGTAACTTCCCAAGTCGAGTTTGAATTTGATATAAACCGAAAATAAAACAAATCCAAACAATTCGGATTTTTGCACAGCAAGGAGCGTAAGGTACGCCCTATATCAGCGTAAGGTACGCCCTATATCAGCGTAAGGTACGCCTGATATGTTTTTGCCCAGCGTAACCTACGCCCAAACCTGGCGTAGGGTACGGCCCTTGTAATTCCAGATTTCCAGTTTTCCTTCTTCACTTGATTCTCGACTTTGCTTGACACGTTTATGATCCAATTAGTTCCAAATTGTCACCAATGACCTGAAACACTTAAACAAACATAAAAACGCCCTACTCATCTATTAACAAGCACAAAATGATCCAATTTTATCCATTAAAATCATGTACTTTAGGCGTTTATCACATTCCCCAACTTAACTCTTTTTCGTCCCGAAAAAGGCATTCATCATGTGACAAGTCAATTTACAATCTCATAATACTTCCTATCACCAAAGAAACACCATATAAGAGTTATACCAACTATACATACTTGTAAAACTCAACCCTCAAGCAATCTTCAAAGTACACTTGGGCGAAACTAAGTAATGCAAACCAAATCACATAACACAACCAACTCATAAGACTTACAACTATCTAAAGATTTACGACTAGCAAATAGAAATATATAAATGTGCAATTAAACCTAATAAACCTCAAGTTTACAACAATACATGCATCACACTCTCACAATGTGCACTCCCCTCGGTTCATATTTTTGAGTAAATTAGCAAAAGATGTGCTAATATGTATATATGAAGCTCTCAACCCATTATTGCAACACTAAAAGTCATAGGCTAGTACACAAATCGAACCAAGACCTCATAACTCAAACTATCACTTCGGCATTCATACAAGATTGATGGAAATATGGAATGAAACACGGTAATGATTCTCATTTGGGTGATTTACTAGAATGGTTTTGGGAACATTTCACTTTGGTTCTTTTTTTTGATCAACTTACATGGATAATTGAACTGGTTTTCACTTATGACCATATACTTTGACTTTTTCAACCGGATATTTCAATTTTGACTTTGACTTTGTTCTTTCTTTCGATTCATCATCATAAACAACACAACTTTGAACAATTAACGGATTTCATGACGAGGTGAGGTGGAATATGGATTGAATTGTATGATTGTTTTCTGATTTTAAGCACATAATCCGGGTTAGCGGTCTCGACACGGTAAGTACACTAGTTCTAACCTAATGTACAATAATGGTTCACACAATAGAATCATCACGAGAAATCATGCTACGCTAACAATCTAAATAAATCGTCGACGAGGCGTTTTTCTCTCATGAAATTGAAGGATATAACGGATATAAGTGTGATACATGCATTGTGGCTCACAATTGGCATATTACCCTTATTTGCACATTTCTATGTTTTTACTTGCTAGCAACTCTATCAAGATGCTCATAAGTCAACCATGTCATGCAACCTAGCCTACACTACCTAGCCCCACTTACATATACAAATCCAATCACAAGAAAATCTCATTTTACAAACATGTATAGCTAATATAACTCGAACATTTTGTCTCTTTGGTTCAATTCCATATTACAAGAAAGTAAATCAACATCTAAACTAGAAACATAAATAAAATTAACTAAAAATTGAAATCTACCTACGAATTGAAAATGCAAAAACACAAAAACAAACACATAGTCACACAAGAAGAACAGAAAGATAAATAGAAGGTACCAATCACTGTCGTGGACCTTGCGGTCCAAAGATCGACTCCATTAGGCCCCGATATAGAGATTGGGCCTCAAATGGATCAGTGGCTGCTGGTGGTGGATCACTCGAGCTCCCCTCAACCCGTCCAACACAAGAATGTCGGGGAAACCACTCAGAATCATAGCCCTGAGGATAAGCTGGGTGGGATGTAGGAACATACGGCTGCGTGTAATCATATGAAGGAGGAGTCACCACATAGTCAAGTCCCGCAATGTGGTCCTGGTGATGGCGTACTCGCTCTGAGTACTCAAACTGCCTCCTCACATTCTGCTCCTGAGCATATGCCATAGCTAGCTCATAACTCCTCCGCTGCACACCCTGGCTAGCAGTCATATCCCACATACTCTTCTCATAAGATGTCCACTTATTATACTCCCTAGGCTGCTCATAACCAAAACTCGGCCCAGTACCTCCTATCCCTGCACCTAACAAACCATCCCTCCTTCCTTCAAAACCCTCGCTAGCTGCACTAGACCCACCTCTCTCATTAGCACCCCTTGGTTCCATCAGTGCTATTGCCTCCTCCCTAGTAACCCCAGCCTTAGGAGCTATCAAATACCCATTGGTTTTCAAATCTTAAGGAGTTTAAACTGTGGATGATCCTGAAACTCCCACTCATTCCCTTTCAACAACCTCTTCATGGAATAATGAGTATTACTCAAATACTCCAAATTGGTCTCCTTTGGGACTACCTTATGGATTTGGAGAAGGCGGGCGATGAGTTTCGGGTGAGGAATGACAAGTTTGTTTCTTTTGTTTCTTGCCTCCCAAATGTTAGACATTACAATTTGTCTAAATGACAAAGCTAGGTTTCGTGTTACCAAAGCATATAACACAATAACATCTTGGTACCTAACCATGCCCTTATCACTAGTTCGAGGGCACACATTCCAACTCAGAATTGACATAATTAAACGGGGTAATGGCTTCAACAAAGCACGCTCCATCCTAAAGGTTGTACTTAAATTGTCTCGTGTAACATCAAAAACCTCACAAGCATATCAAGCCAATTATTAGGTGTTTCCACCCCCGTTAATATCTTTTCCTCTAAATAATCAAAATCCCTCCCCAATGTAGAACCCGTATCAAACTTGGCTATTTTATCTAAGGTAGTGAAAGACATTGTTACTTTTTTTCCATTCACCGTTCCAACTAACTTAGAAGTCACAGGGGGGTTATTACCGGGAGTCTATTCTAGAGTACCCATACCATCTAAATAAATCTCAGCATTATCACCATTATTCCAAATCAACACTTGTTTCCATCCCATTTTCTCAAATGCTTCAACCATCCCAAACCCCCTGAATTCTGACAAGACAAGTGTTCTTTCACCCAATAATTGATCCATCAAATTCTTGGCCTCGACCATCTTTTCTTTAAACAAGATCAATTGCCAGTCAGTGGGTAAAGTATGTAACGGTGTACCTTGTCTTCATTCGGGTTTTTCAGACTCAACCTCCATCTCCTCACTTGTTGATGGTGAGTTTTCTTCTTCTTCTTCTTCATCTTGAACCATTGGCCTTTTCTTCTTTTTTGGTTGTTGACTTGACGAAGTATCACCTCTCTTGGACAAATTCTTTATCAATTTTCCTGCTGCTTTCTTCATCTTATCAACAAAACTAACAAAAAGTAACAAACTTTAGCAATGGTTAGTGAATTAAAAGCAAAATTAAGAAAAAATTGCAAAATTTTTGATTTTAATACTCACTTGTATCTCGAAAAATAGGCTGAAATTAAACAAACAATTATGGGGGTTTTGTAGCCCTTGAAAAGTTATGCAATTTAGCCTCAAGAATTGTTAAAATTGGTGGAGAACTGAATGAGATATGGTTGATTGAAGGTTAGGGTTTTGTAAGGAATTATTGGAGAAGAAGGATTTGCGAGAGGGAGAGTCGACAGAGATGAAAAAGAAATAAGCAAAATCAGATTCTTGTGGTTGTAATTAAAAGATTTTTGATTTTATGAATTTATTAAAACAATAAAAAAAATTCGAAAACTGGGCCGACCGTAAATTACGCTGAGATCTAGCGTAAGGTACGCTTCCTACATAACAACAGTCGTAACCTACGCTTCCAATGACCGTAAGCTACGCTTGCCCAAATAGACTAACCGTAACCTACGCTCGGAATAAGCGTAACTTACGCTGCCCTGGAACATGCACTTTTGGTGTTTTCGAGACCATAGACAGAGGCTTCGGAGCTTAAGGTCAAAACAAGGGTTTCCAGATGACCGTAACCTACGCCCTCGAGCCGTACTACGCCCCCTTCATTTTTTTTATTATTTTTTTAAACACAGTCACAAACATCTCTTAAAACTTACAATAAACTTTAATAAAAACTCCCTTCCCCAACTTAGAGGTACATTGTCCCCAATGTACACTTCGAATTAGAGATAAGTTCTGTTAGATATATATAAATGTAGTAGGTGATTTGTATGCTTTATATTACTTTGTACTTAGAATGTAAAGTTGTAAGTATGGAAGGGGGCATAGTGTAAATAGTATAGAAGTATATAAACCCCCTTCATAATGTAAGTTGTAACCTTTTGACACTAAATACAATCCAATCTTTCACTGAATCTCTCTCTACTCTCTCTACTCTCTCTACTCTCTCTCTAGAAACCGCCATTGATAAACTCTAAACACACATAAAAAGCTCGAACTTAAGTTGTACATTGTCCTCAATGGACGAATAACTAAGGCAAAAAATGGGAAAAAGGGAAAATGCAAAATGTAGAAAGGAACAATGAAAAACCTCCGGGTGAAAGCAAGAATTCACCAATGCAAAGTTGA
>CM067167.1:109465328-109479985 GCA_034093135.1 Erigeron breviscapus | reverse complement strand
TCTAAGGATAAATAAAGCAACCATTTCACGAATTTCACTTAATGACGCCGATCCATAAAGTGATGATTCGTTAAGTGGGGTAGTCCGATATGCATCTCTATGGATATCATGTGAGTTTGGTAGGACCATCTTCAAATATTCCCAAAAATATTTACCAATCACTCAGATTTGTCTTAGTTTAACTATATTCCCATATAGTTAATCGACAATGGACATTTAGAATGATTAAAAAACATGCAAATATAGGATACAATTAATATTAAATGAAAACAAACATAGCACGTAGTTTAATTCATTTTTAAAATAATAATTGTTTAACATCCTTTATCCAAATACCAATCACAGATTTACATGATATAACTAGTTATTTTAAGTCCTATGCCCTCGGCATGCTTATTGAGCTTTCCTTTTGACAATGCCTTTGTAAAAGGATTAACTAAGTTATAATCTGTGTGAACTTTGAGTATCTTGACTTCACCTAGTTCGATTTGCTCACGAACATAGTGATATCGTCTAAAATAATATCTGGCACCTTTTTGAACTCAGGGTTCTTTGGCAATAAAGATTGCACCATTATTGTCACAATACAAATCTAAAGGTGTGTTATTTGAGGGCATCACGTTAAACCCAGAAATAATCTTTCTAATCCAGACGACTTTCATGGCGGCTTCTTGAGGCGGCAATATACTCATATTCTGTCGCATATATAGCAACTGTGGTTTGCTTCTTGCTCTTGCAATCTACCGTGCCTCCATTTAAAATGAAGACGTATCAGTCTGAAATCCAACATCACAGTATCTAGTCACTTTGAGTTTTGTATTGGGATTTCTACCATACAACAGAAAATCTTTAGTAGCACACATGTACTTAAGAATATTCTTCACAACAATCTAGTGATCCTCACTCGGATTCTGTTGATATCGGCTAACGATATTTTGCGCGAACGCAATGTCAGGTCTAGTGTATCTTACCGCATACATAATAGATCCCACAGCCGAAGCATAAGGAACTCTTTGCATACCCCCCACCTCATTAGGTGTAGAAGCACCGTTTTTGCTAGATAAATTAAGTCTTTCTTGCATAGGTACGAAACCACGCTTAGAATTCTCCATCTTGAATCGCTTCAAGATCTTATCAATATAAGCACTTTGACTTAATCCAATCAACCGTTTACTTCTATCTCTATGGATTCTTGATTCCAAGAATGAATGTTGCTTCACCCAAGTCTTTCATAGCAAAACACTTTTCAAGATGGGATTTTACATCTTGCAACATTGGAATGTGATTTCCTATTATCAATATGTCATCAACATACAAGACAAGAAAAGTAACATTACTCCCACTAGCTTTGCGATATACACATGGCTTATCAGGATTTTGAGCAAAACAAACTTTTTGATTTCCTCATCAAACCTTTTATTCCAACTTCTTGATGCTTGCTTTAGTCCATAAATGGACCTTTGAAGCTTGTACACTTTGTTGGGATATTTTAGATCGACAAAACCTTTTGGTTGAACCATATAAACTTCCTCGCCTAGATAACCATTCAAGAAAGCGGTTTTGACATCCATTTGCCATATCTCAAAGTCATAGTACGCTGCTATGGCTAAGATGATCCTAATAGCTCTAATGTCCGCTACGGGAGAGAAGGTTTCCTCATAGTCAACTCCGTAAAGTTGAGTATAGCCTTTCGCCACAAGACGAGCTTTATAGGTGTGTACATTTCCATCCATGTCGGTCTTCTTCTTGAAGATTCATTTACACCCAACGGTTCTACCATTAGGTGGAAGATCAAACAAGCTCCAAACTTGATTATCTTTCATGGATTTCATTTCCTCATTCGCAGCTTTAAGCCATTTGTCAGATTCTGGATCTGATAATGCAGCTTTGAAATTAGGAGGTTCATTTAAGTCTCCTAATACGTGTTATTCAGACTCAATATCAAGATTTAATCTTTCACGAGCACGTATTGTCCTTTAGGACCTACGAATTGGAATCGCATTATCTTCAACTTGAGGTTCATGAGATTCATCTCTTTGAACATTCCCCCCCCCCCCAAGTTGATGATTGCTAGTATTTTCAGAAGGTGACACATCTTCTTCTTGAGTCTCATCAAGCTCGACAATCCTCCCACTGTTTTCTTGAGTGATGAGATTCTTTTCAAAAAACTCAGCATATCGGGATATTTCAACAGTGTTGTCAGTAGGAAAGTAAAAGTAGTAACCCATCGTTACCTTTGGGTATCCTACAAAGATGCACTTAACAGATCTAGGTTTAAGTTTGTCAGGCGTATCTCGTTTCACAAGTGCCTCACAACCCCAGTCCTTTAAGTAAGACAAATTAGGAACACTTCCATGCTACAATTCATGCGGTGTCTTGTCAACCTTCTTGGTTGGAACCATATTGACAATGCGTACAGCAGTCTCTAGAGCATAATCCCAAAATGAAAATGGGAGAGTCGTAAGGTTCATCATTGATCTCACCATGTTCAACAAGGTTCGATTTCTCCTCTCAGATATACCATTATGCAGGAGTAAGCTTTCGGATAAATCCACAAGCTTTTAGATAATCCTTAAACTCTTGGCTTAAGTATTCTCCACCTCGATCCGAACGAAGAATCTTGATGGTTTTACCGAGTTGATTTTCTACTTCATTTTTAAACTCTTTTAATGTTTCGAAGACTTCATGTTTATGTTTAAGCAAGTAAACATAACCATAACGACAGAAATCATTCATAAAAGTGATGAAGTAACTAGCACCTTTCCTTGACATATGTCTAAATAGGCTACATACATCGGTATGTATAAGTCCAAGTAGATCTTTATCCCTCTCCGTTTTATGCGGAAAAGGTATTCTTGTCATCTTGCCTGAAACACAAGACACGCATTTGTCAAATGATTCATCATTTGATTGTAAGATCCCTTCACGTTGAAGTCTTTCAATGCGTTTCTTGCTAACGACAATGCCAAAGACACGCATTCATCAAATGATTCATCATTTGATTGTAATATCCCTTCACGTTGAAGTCTTTCAATGCGTTTCTTGCCAAAATAAACAAGATGACAATGCCAAAGATAGGTAAAGTCCAAGTCAGGTTTGACTCTTTTGCTATTGAATTATCATTTGAATCACAACAACACATATAATTCAATTGTGAAGATACTTGAAGAACTGGTTAAACCAACTTGCTTCTTCTTCTCGTTCAACTCAGCTAGATACTTAGGACAATTCCTCTTCCAGTGTCTCACTTCAACACAGTGATGACAAGCCTGGTCTTTTAGCCGGATGCTCCTTTTTCGTCAAAAGGGTCTTTTTAGGTTTTGAGACTGAAGCACCTTGCTTTCCCTTACCAAAGTTCTTGCCCTTAGCTTTCGGTTGTTTGGCTTTCTGAACCTTTCCCCCCTTGATCATAAGAACTTGGGGTGTCTCAGATTTCATGGGAAGGTTTTTCTCATACTCAATCAACATGGCATGAAGTTCAGCTATGGTTTTGCTCATGCTGTGCATATTGTAATTGCGCACAAACTTCTCAAAATCCCTCGAAAGAGACTTATGAATTATGTCAATAGCAATAGGCAGAGGATACGCATAGCTTAACCTTTCCAAATGCTCAAAGTAACTCTTCATCTTGAGTACATGAGCGCTCACCGATTTCCCATACTCGTGTTCAAATCATGGAGTGATTCAATAAGTTCAAACAAAGATTTGAGTTCTCTAATCTTATCATACGGATTGTGCAATCCGAATTGCTTTTGAAGCTTGGGAGTCATGCTACCAGCATCAAACAAGCAACCTCAATATGTCTATTGTACTGAGTATTGTATGCTTCCAACTGCACAGCAGTGGCACTCGCATCAGGGATAGCGGGTATCTAATTTTCAAGGACATCGGTTTTCTCCTCAACTCTTAGAACGATTCTCAGCTGACGAAACCAGTCATTGAAGTTGGTTTCAGAAAGTTTTTATCTTCCTAGCATCGGCCTGAAAGCCGATTAGTGTATGTTTTGTGAAGGATTTGTTGCCATTTACAAAACAGATTCAAGTTCAATTATCGGTATTTTCGATAATGAATCCTTAAGAAATATAATCTACCCATGTTAAATTCATTTAACATTTAATTTCATTAAGGCTAGGATCCAATTGACATATCATCATTTCATCAGTTGATCTGCTAGAAATGACGTACTGAAAAGGTAAATGACGAGCAGTAATTGCATTACAAGTGCAATTCCTAGATTTATGGGACTTACAACAACACTTATTAGGGGTAGTAAGTGTTTTGTAAACATGTTTTGTCCCATCTTAGGCCACGGGTCAAGGTCTCACCGCTTAACTCGCTTTAAGTCGCCAAATTAAGAACATGTAAATAGTCTACCACCGTCTCACGATGAGTAGTAATTTACCTTGTTAGATACAATTCACCTACGGTCTCACATAGAGCAAAAAGCACTTGCAAGTGTTCTTAGCAAAGTGGGTGGCAAAGACTTAACTTTGAATGAGTAATGCATTTGATGTGAATCAAAAGTTTATGTATGAAGACTCATGCAAATCTTCATAACATAATGTTTAATAAAATCATTTTTATAGTCTTAGCAACACAAAAGAGCTCGGTAGCTCCATTTGAACGCACAAAGAAGCGCAGGAGCAAAGGTTTGCGATAGACGCAATTAAAAACCCGCTCCTTTAGGAGGCTAGCGCACTCCGACTTATACCTCTCTTAGAGTTTGTTCAAATGGGTGAGCTGGTGTATCTCTTGGTTGTAAAACTCCAATTTTATTAAACAAAATCATATTTCGATAATTCTTAGTCAAGTTTATTCTTTTCAATAAAACAATTTTGCATCACCTTTATATCACAATAAAAGCAAAATAATAAACTTACTAACTATTAACTAATTAATCATGCAACGAGTTATGGTGGGTCACCTAAACATGGTCACTATGGTTATTGTATATGTCTAAGTCGGCTCCCCTTTCAAATAATAGGACCACATACATCAAGTTACCTTGATTGCTTAAGCCAAACAATTAGCAAGTAAATACATTCAAACATGCTGACTGGAAATTTCCAGCAGCTTCACGACCAGTTTAGACTTGTTTCTGGTCCGAATCAAGCTTCGACCAGAACTACAAAGTTGTAGCCCTAAGAGTTGGGCATCTACAGTCCAAAAATCAGCTTCTAACTTATTACGGTTGATTTAATATGAATTTTTTAATGAACTGGTGTCAAGCAGAAAAAATCACACGAAAAATTCACATAGTCACACAATTATCAAATAATTAGCTCTAATTATTGGACCATTATGCTAAGCAATTTATATCTATATATCTAAGTAATAATCATAAAGAATTTTGCATTAATTCCTCATAATAACATGCAATTTATATCAAATAAACATGTCAATTCACACAATCAAAACTTGCATAGAGGGTTTAATTTAACCATTAACTTAATTAGGTTGAATTAATAATAAAAACAAAAACCCTAATTTTATTTTTATTAAATTTTGATTTATATTAAATAAATAAAACGATTTTAATATTTAATTATTAAATAAATCGAACCAACCCTAAACCCCCCTTCAAGTTTTGAACTTTGTAACTAATATATCACATATTAGGCTCGTGATACCACTGTTAGGATATAAGCACATAATTATCATATAAATAATCACGAGTACGCAGCGGAAAGAATCATATGCAATATAATAATTAACAAAGTTTAAAGAATCGAATATGTACCTTTTAGCTTAGCTTCCAATAAAATTAATAATAAGATTATTATTATTAGTTAGGGTTTAAAGTAAAACCCCTCTACGATCGCACACACGACACGTCGAACAAAACCCGGAGATTGCTAGATCTTGAATCACCAAAAACCAAAAGCTCCTAGCTCGCTTTTATTTACAATTCGTCGAACACGAATATGAAACAAATAAATTGTTTCTAGTCGAACAAGGAATCCCACAACCAAAGTAGCTTTCTAATTATCTATATAATATAAGCATATTATAATGGTCTTGAAATAGTAACATGGGTTTTGAATTATCGGCTTGTAAATTCGATCGAGAGAAACCGAATGTATATTTTGTTATATAGTTAGGGTTAATTATTAAGATATATATATGGTATAAAAGAGGGGTTATTTGAGAACTCCTAAAAAAAAAAACCAAGAACTCCTCTACACCCTTGGATCAAAGAAAATGGATGGACAAGATTAAAAATAAAAAACCCCTCTCAACACTAGAGGGGTATTTTCGTCAGCTCTTTTTTTTCCTCTCTCTTACTTTAATAGAATTATATCTAATTCACTAAAAAACTTTTATCTCACAAACCGTAAATCGTTAGACGAAAAGAAAAGCATGGGTAGTCTTAGAATTTCGTCCTCTTTCATTAGAGATGCGATTCGATATACTTTTGACGACTTTTTAAATTTCATTTTTTTTCATCACGTTCATCTTACACATGTGTAAGTTATTATTCTTTGATGACCTACACATGTGTAGGATGAACCTTTTAGTGGTTTCCACTTGTCCTACACATGTGTAGGATGAACCTTTTAGTGGTTTCCACTTGTCCTACACATGTGTAGGATTAACCTTTTAGTGGTTTCCACTTGTCCTACACATGTGTAGGATGAACCTTTTAGTGGTTTCCACTTGTCCTACACGGGCGAAGCCCTACAACTTCAAACCCTAAACCCTAAAGAGTACCGTATACGTCCGTCCTCCTAATACATCCCGCTCTAGGGTTTAGGGTTTGAAGGTCGAGGGTTAGCCGATAGGCTAACCCTCGGGCTTCAAACCCTAAACCCTATAGTGGGAACCCTCATCCTTTTTAGGTTTTTAGGGTTTAGCATTTAGGGTTTAGATTTTCCAGGGTTTTTAGAATGTAGCTTCCCCCTCAGATTAGCAATTAAGCTTTAGTGTTTAGGGTTTGAAGTTGTAGGGTTAGCCATTGCTAACATCCGTCCCCCTAATACATCCCTCTCTAGGGTTTAGAATTTAGGGTTTAGTATTTAGGGTTTTACAATGCGTTCTCGTCATTTTTGAACTTTATAAGTAACTTACCCATGTGTAGTTTGTACTTACCTATGTGTAGGGTTATACTTAACCATGGGCAGGTTATACAACTCACCAGTTCCAGGTCTTTCCTACACATGTGTAGGTTGTACTTACCCATGTGTAAGTTATAAGCTTACCAGTTCGAGGTAGCCTACCGAGAAGGGCGAAGCCCCCCTGAACGGGTAAGTTATAAACTTTATAAGTAACTTACCCCTGAACCTTTTAGTGGTTTCCACTTGTCCTACACATTTGTAGGATGAACCTTTTTGTGGTTTTCACTTGTCCTACACATGTGTAGGATGAACCTTTTAGTGGTTTCTACTTGTCCTACACATGTGTAGGATAAACGTGATGAAAAAAAACGAAATTTAAAATGTCGTCAAAAGTATATCGAATCGCATCTCTAATGAAAGAGGACGAAATTTCAAGACTACCCATGCTTTTTTTTTCGTCTAACGATGTACGGTTTGTGAGATAAAAGTTTTTTAATAATTTAGATATTTTTTGATTTAATAAGAGGAGAGAGAAAGAGAGCTGGACAACTTTTTTAATAATGACAAACATGTCCTTCCTGATCTTGATGAATGGAGGGCTGAGATTGGTTCTCGCGTTCTTTTTTTTTAGTGGTTCTCAAAATAACTCACCCCATAGGGTATAAATATATCCCTAATAACTTAACCTTCAAGCTAACATCTTTTGACTTGGACTAGGGTTTAATTAATAATTACATTAATTATTAATTAATATTTAATAATTAATAATTCATATTTATTAATTAATAAATAATTTCAATTAACATATCTAGTTAATAATGTCCAATATCATTTCTCTCAATTATGGTGATTATAAATATGTAGATACAATATATACATATTACCGGATATCTAAGTGTCATCGCGTGTGACCCCATAGGCTTAAACATTTTCGGACATGCATTTATTTAACGTGATCATATTCCAACAGTAGGAGTACTTCTTCTGTTATGGGCTCAGGGCAAGGCAAGCCAACCAACTCATGACCCGGAAATTTGTTTTTTTTTTAATATTTATTTTACTTCATGGTTATCCAATCGAACGATGAGATACAAGTCTTTGATTTTATACGAGTTAGGCAATAGCTAAAACTACTGTACTAGCTTCTATACACATACCCGGTGCCTGAAATAAACAAATCAAAGTGAGATCTTATAGGTTTGATTTGAACGAATTATGAACCAAACTAACATATATGGTAAAGTAACATAATTTGGAGACTTGCTTCGAATCATCTATCAGCAAATCTCTAAAGGCAATATGCTTGGCAAAACTATTCGGATGGAGCTAATAATTGATACTGAAGCTTGTAACCGTGTAACGTGATGTATCATGCGCTTATAAATTGTTTAATGGACTTTAGTTGGTCCTAACTTAGTTAATGATAAAAAAGGAGAGCAAAAAGAAAGACTTGTCGGATTCAATAAACAATATTGAAGAGCAGAAAACAATATCAGCCGTTGGTTGTTGCTTCAGTTGTCAATTTATGTCTCCTCGTACGCCAATTATTTGTGCAAATTTTTATTTGTTGTTTTAATAATAACAATTGTAAGTTTTCTCTACTATAGCCTTGCAACAAAATCATAAAAGTTCTATGTGAAAATAATTAAAAGCAAAATCGATTAACAAAAGTAGGAGATCCATGACGGCGTGACGCATGTACCCTACTCAGAAAAGAAAGCGGGCCTACCAACTACTGAATCCAAACGAGCAAGTAATTTTGTCCGTTGATTTATTGGTTTTTATAAAATATTGTATTATTATATGTTACTGTTTTGCTTTATATATTTTTAATCGAAACAAGCATGTGTGATAAAACAGGCTCTACCAACTGATGTTTAATCATATTTTTATTCAACAAAAAGATATTTAAAGAAAATTTTGACGGTAGAGAAACCCTCTATATATCACATTTTTAATTTTTAATGGTCAATGCTTCCACATTGTCCTTTCTATGTCAAATGTGCGAAAATGAGGTAGATACGGCGTATCATGTTTTTTCTTCATGCCAGATAGATTATAATGTGTGGTCCTCGATATCGAAATGGTTGGACTTATGTGCTACTAGTCTCTTATGCCCATCTGATTAAACCTGATTGATAATAATTGTTGAGGGTAAGAAATTAAAAACATTATTGAGACTATTATTTTCTATGGGTGGACGATTTGGAAGTTTCGAAATGATGGATGTTCTTCTACCTCGAAAGCAACGTGAAGATACTTTATTTGATTTTATTGTGTCTCGATTTTATTTATGGTACTCAAATAGATGTAATAAAAGTTGTATTTTAAGGGATTAAAATCCTCTAGTTTTTTTTCAAACCAGCATAATGTGTAAACTTATTTATCAAAATAGTATTGCTTCAAAAATATTTAACATTATGGTATAAAATCCAATTAAAATTATATTGATTAAATTTAAAAATAAAAGAAGGGATCCATAATAGTCTGTTGAGTCTCGTGTTAACCTATCCATTTCCTTTCTCTTTTAAGTTTGTGTTTTCTTTTATCATTACTTCCATTAAGTGGCCAATCATTTTCCTTTATAGAACCTCCGTGGAAATGTGTAGTTGTTTCGCTATTCTCACTCAAGTGATGCTTAGTTGATTATACTCCCTCCGTCTCATTTTAATTGTCATATTTTGTTTGTTCAAGTCTTTTTCTCCCGACTTTGACCGTAAATATCTTTGTTTTTGTTATATATTAGTTGATGAAAGTTATATCAATGAAAAGTACATTTAAAACTCAATTAATTCATATATGTTATATCAAGTGTTATATAACACAAACAAAAGTATCTACGGTCAAAGTTGAAAGAAAAAGACTCAAAAAGTCAAACTAGGACACTTAATATGGGACGGAGGGAGTATCTTTTAATTGTGTTTATCAGACACTAATAGCAACTGTATGTGCTGCAATTGGAGAATTTTGACAGTTGGCCAATATATGTGTTTCAAAAAGAATATGACCCAAAATCTGTGTTTCAGGCTGTAGGATTTCCTTCAACACATTCTTATATAATGTTTCTGTCCCGAGCATGATTATTTGTACTGCTTTTGGTGTTCTTTCACTTATTTTCTAAAACTTCACATATGCTAATACGTAGGCAGTTGTGGCTACTGTAATGTCTGTTGGATTAGAAAGGTTTTACTTTATGTGAAGAAACAACATATAGCATTTCAGTAATTTAGTTATGTTTGAATTTCAAACTTTGAAGTTGTTTCTATGCTGATGCCCAATGTCAA
The DNA here is from genome assembly GCA_034093135.1 of Erigeron breviscapus. Taxonomy (NCBI): domain Eukaryota; kingdom Viridiplantae; phylum Streptophyta; class Magnoliopsida; order Asterales; family Asteraceae; genus Erigeron; species Erigeron breviscapus. The sequence goes on along the minus strand of CM067167.1, from coordinate 109,469,646 downwards.
CATGAAGACATGAGAGACTAATATTGAGATTTGATATTTTGATGCACTACACGATCCTTTTTTTATTTTTAAATTTAATCAATATAATTTTAATTAGGTTTTATACTATAATGGTAAATATTTTTGAAACTATACTATTTTGGTAAATAAGTTTACTCATTATACTAGTTTGGAAAAAAACTCATATAAAAAAAAAAAAAAAAAAAAAAAAAAAAAAAAAAAAACAATTAAAAACCTGATTGATAATAATTGTTGAGGGTAAGAAATTAAAAACATTATTGAGACTATTATTTTCTATGGGTGGACGATTTGGAAGTTTCGAAATGATGGATGTTCTTCTACCTCGAAAGCAACGTGAAGATACTTTATTTGATTTTATTGTGTCTCGATTTTATTTATGGTACTCAAATAGATGTAATAAAAGTTGTATTTTAAGGGATTAAAATCCTCTAGTTTTTTTTCAAACCAGCATAATGTGTAAACTTATTTATCAAAATAGTATTGCTTCAAAAATATTTAACATTATGGTATAAAATCCAATTAAAATTATATTGATTAAATTTAAAAATAAAAGAAGGGATCCATAATAGTCTGTTGAGTCTCGTGTTAACCTATCCATTTCCTTTCTCTTTTAAGTTTGTGTTTTCTTTTATCATTACTTCCATTAAGTGGCCAATCATTTTCCTTTATAGAACCTCCGTGGAAATGTGTAGTTGTTTCGCTATTCTCACTCAAGTGATGCTTAGTTGATTATACTCCCATTGTCATATTTTGTTTGTTCAAGTCTTTTTCTCCCGACTTTGACCGTAAATATCTTTGTTTTTGTTATATATTAGTTGATGAAAGTTATATCAATGAAAAGTACATTTAAAACTCAATTAATTCATATATGTTATATCAAGTGTTATATAACACAAACAAAAGTATCTACGGTCAAAGTTGAAAGAAAAATACTCAAAAAGTCAAACTAGGACACTTAATATGGGACGGAGGGAGTATCTTTTAATTGTGTTTATCAGACACTAATAGCAACTGTATGTGCTGCAATTGGAGAATTTTGACAGTTGGCCAATATATGTGTTTCAAAAAGAATATGACCCAAAATCTGTGTTTCAGGCTGTAGGATTTCCTTCAACACATTCTTATATAATGTTTCTGTCCCGAGCATGATTATTTGTACTGCTTTTGGTGTTCTTTCACTTATTTTCTAAAACTTCACATATGCTAATACGTAGGCAGTTGTGGCTACTGTAATGTCTGTTGGATTAGAAAGGTTTTACTTTATGTGAAGAAACAACATATAGCATTTCAGTAATTTAGTTATGTTTGAATTTCAAACTTTGAAGTTGTTTCTATGCTGATGCCCAATGTCAACATGAAGACATGAGAGACTAATATTGAGATTTGATATTTTGATGCACTACACGATCCTTTTTTTATTTTTAAATTTAATCAATATAATTTTAATTAGGTTTTATACTATAATGGTAAATATTTTTGAAACTATACTATTTTGGTAAATAAGTTTACTCATTATACTAGTTTGGAAAAAAACTCATATATAGCACTAATTTCTTTATTTCCCCGTGGGCTGCTGGAACCAATTGTGCTTAATAACATTCACATTCAATATCCCACGAGCTAGCTATAATTCAATGATACGAAGGAAAGATTGCTATGAAGAGCGAGCCATTTGGAACTTGGAAGTATCCTATATTCAATGGGAAGTGATATTATTAAAACACAAATTAGTCATCCACAACAATCATTGTTTTACACAGTTGTACACTGTGCAGTAAAATACGTACATATCTTATGGATGGCTATTAAATGTTGTTAGAATATCACTACCCATATTCAATATCCTTCATAGCATAAGGATCTAGATTTATATATGACATTATAAATTTACAATATGTATTTTGTGAAAATATTAACTTGCTACAATACCTTATGTATAAGATGAAACTAACAAAGTAACAAATGGTAGCACACCAAGTTTTTGATCTAATCATTGATGAAATGGAAAGGGGAGAATGAGAAACATCTCCTTTGTTTGTTTGCAATGAAGAATGAGAATGAGAATGGAGAAGTGAATCATTTTTATTCTCTCTATTCTCTACAAATTGAAGAGAATAGGTGAAAATGGAAAAAAAAAAAAAAAAAAAAAAAAAAAAAAAAAAAAAAAAAAAAAAAAAAAAAAAAAAAAAAAAAAAAAAAAAAAAAAAAAAAAAAAAAAAAAAAAAAAAAAAAAAAAAAAAAAAAAAAAAAAAAAAAAAAAAAAAAAAAAAAAAAAAAAAAAAAAAAAAAAAAAAAAAAAAAAAAAAAAAAAAAAAAAAAAAAAAAAAAAAAAAAAAAAAAAAAAAAAAAAAAAAAAAAAAAAAAAAAAAAAAAAAAAAAAAAAAAAAAAAAAAAAAAAAAAAAAAAAAAAAAAAAAAAAAAAAAAAAAAAAAAAAAAAAAAAAAAAAAAAAAAAAAAAAAAAAAAAAAAAAAAAAAAAAAAAAAAAAAAAAAAAAAAAAAAAAAAAAAAAAAAAAAAAAAAAAAAAAAAAAAAAAAAAAAAAAAAAAAAAAAAAAAAAAAAAAAAAAAAAAAAAAAAAAAAAAAAAAAAAAAAAAAAAAAAAAAAAAAAAAAAAAAAAAAAAAAAAAAAAAAAAAAAAAAAAAAAAAAAAAAAAAAAAAAAAAAAAAAAAAAAAAAAAAAAAAAAAAAAAAAAAAAAAAAAAAAAAAAAAATAATAAAAAATTAAAAAAAATACAACTTACACATGTGTAGATATCTACACATGTGTAAGGTATAAAAATCTACACATGTGTAGGGATTTATTTTTTATTTTTTTTTATTTTTTTTTATTTTTTTTGTTTTTTATAATTTTTTTTTTTTTTTTTATTTTTTTTTTTTTTTTTATAATTTTTTTTTTTTTTTTTTTTTTTTTTTTTTTTTTTTTTTTTTTTGATTTTTGTACTGCTTTTGGTGTTCTTTCACTTATTTTCTAAAACTTCACATATGCTAATACGTAGGCAGTTGTGGCTACTGTAATGTCTGTTGGATTAGAAAGGTTTTACTTTATGTGAAGAAACAACATATAGCATTTCAGTAATTTAGTTATGTTTGAATTTCAAACTTTGAAGTTGTTTCTATGCTGATGCCCAATGTCAACATGAAGACATGAGAGACTAATATTGAGATTTGATATTTTGATGCACTACACGATCCTTTTTTTATTTTTAAATTTAATCAATATAATTTTAATTTTTTTTTTTCTTTTTCCTTTTTTTTTCTTTTTCTTTTTTTTATTTTTTTTTTTTTTTTATATTTTTATTTTTTTTTTTTTTTGGAATGAGTTTTCACTAAAAAAAAAAAATTAAAAATGAAAAAAAAGAAGAAAAAAAATAAAAATCAACCTTCTCCCCTTCTCTCCTTAAGCAACTTTCTCATTTGATCTCTCTCATTATATATATATATATATATATATATATATATATATATATAGTGAAGGGATCAAGTGAGAACAACATATATGGTGAGAACCGTGAGAACCATTGAAAAATCATCTCTAAGGGTTTTGCCCTTAGAATTAAGGGTTACGCCCGTACCGTATACAACCGTCACCATCTCTTGGATCGCCGCCCATCAAATCCATACCATTCCCATATGCGTCCGGTGACAACCCCTTTAGAACGGATGAGGGCAACGCCCGTACCGTATCCATACGTTTTCTTAACACGTAACCCATATGATTTTTTACAATTTTTTTTTTTTTATTTTTTTTTTGGAATGGGTTTTTGTTAAAAGAAAATAAAAAAAAAAAAAAGTTTCAAAAAATGAAAAATAAAAATTAAAAAAATAAAAAACCACACAAAAAAAGAAGAAAGATGGAGGGAAACTAATGGTTCTCACGGTTCTCTCCATATTTGTTGTTCTCACGTTAACCCTACCATATATATATATATATATATACCAATAACTAAAACAGGATTGTAAAGGTCTTACGACGACATGTGGCACAATTTTGAAACGACATGTGTCTTTTTGAAAATATATTTTATTATCTTTTCTTGAAATAATAATATATATATTATTTATATTTATTTATATTTAGTTTCTAATATCCATTAGAAACTCGATTAATCAACATAAAGTTTATCTATCCATAATAATAACATTAATCCAAATTGAAATAGGACTTGTGAATATGAATACGAGTCAAACTAATTTGAGCATATCGAAGTTTTTCCTATAAACATTATACTAGATTTAGGCCCGTGTCAAATACACGGGATGTTTACGACGTTTTCAAGATAAGATAAATTATTAAATA
>CM067167.1:109392828-109460328 GCA_034093135.1 Erigeron breviscapus | reverse complement strand
TATAATTATTATTGCAACGCACCGTAGTATAAGTCTAATGAATTGGGTGGGTGACAATTTACTAAATATTAGTTCAAGTTGTTGCCGGGCAACTTCAAGATAAATTTTTTTGGATGTAAGCCTTAATTATAGTCATTTTTTTTTGAAGGCCAAATATAATACACTACTAAATTACACATTACCAAGGATTGAACCTTGGTCTATACTCCAAGAGGCAATTTTAATGGCCAAAACTTTGTACTATCGTAAATAGTTTTTTCTTTTAGTAAAAAATATTCGGACTAAACAAATAAAGAGAAGTATTAAAGTTTTGTAAACACATTGCAGATGGTCTGCGATTGCTGCGTTATTACCTGGAAGAAGTGATAACGAAATCAAGAACCATTGGCACACGCACTTGAAAAAACGTAGCATCAAAGAAAACAATAATGTCGTCCACGAGGAACACAAATCTAGGATTGAACGTATTATAAACTTTTCTGTTTTACCTCCAAGTTTTGAATCAACATCAAGTGAAAACAGAATTTCCAATGAATCAACGTCACGTTCTTGTGTACAACACCAGTTGTTAATTGATTTGAATCAAGAGTATGCAGAGTCATGGGAGGAGGATTCCAAGTTAAAGGAGGAGTTAATAGAGTGTTGATATATTTTTAGGAAGATACAAATTATAGAAGTTTACTGTTGTGAAATAGGTCCAATGTTTCTTTTAATTCCAAATTTGAGGATTGATTACTATCCAAAATGTTTGTTTTATAGATGAACATCAATTTTCTCAAGTTTTGGTATAAATTTGTTAGTTCTGTATTAGTATATTCTATAGTATTTAGAACAGACAAGTATGATGAATCCTATTAATATTTGTGAGGTATTGTTGTGTGTTTGTCTATCCAATGGGGGTGTTTCAATGGGTGTTAGAACTGATCAAATTGAAGTATGTAACAAAGGTTAGTTAGTTAGAATTGAACTACCAGATTGGAACATTATGTAATGAATAATTGAGACAACTGTGAATAGTACCCAAATATCTTCATGCTTATTATTAAGCTGTTATATATGATGTACAATATGATTATGAGTTTACAAATGCAATACTTTTTGAAAACGACACACACCAAGCAAAACGACGATATATGAAGCGCGAGAACAATGATTGAATTAATAAACCTCATAAGTACCAAATAATAAATTACAAGAACACCCCCCACTAGCCCAGAATCATGCTATCATACCTCACAATTATAGCATACAAATATCAAGAGGGAAAAGATCAAGTTGTGCCAAATATTGAATTCTAAGTTTCAAAATAATTAAGAAGTCCAACCATCAAGAGGGAAAGGATCAAGTTGTGCCAAATATTGAATTCTAAGTTTCAAAATAATTAAGAAGTCCAACCATCAAGAGGGAAAAGATCAAGTTGTGCCAAATATTGAATTCTAAGTTTCAAAATAATTAAGAAGTCCAACCATCAAGAGGGAAAGGATCAAGTTGTGCCTGCCCCATTTTCCAGATCTGGAGAGACGCCTTGACACTAATGCCGGTGGCATTGTTGAACAAAAACACTTTAGCCGCACCATAGATGGCCTTTGTCGGATAAACTCTTGATGTCACCACTGTTCTTCCACCTTGTGCAAATCCCTCTACTATCGAATGATCCACAAGCAGCCTCATGTTGTAACTTTCACCTTCGAGAACAGGAACACTGCTTCCGTACACCCATGTCCCTACATTTTTATCCTTTGATGATCTGCATAGGTTGATATTTGATAGTTGGTTAATTTTCATTATATTGATCAAGTGAAATATATGATTCTATGACTAAAGTTTATCATATAAACCTTGTTTCATCAGAACAGAAGTAAGTTTTTGAGCTTCCATCAGTGTCTTTTGCAATATAGAAATACACAGGAAGTTGCTCAGATCGTTGTGCATCCGCTAGAACCACCACACCAAATGGTCCCAGCACACCCCTCCCAACCGAACCTGCGCTAGTCGTGCAGTTGAACAAAACATCGGCTTCAAGTGTTGATTCCAACATCTTTTGATCAACTTCAAATGTCGCAACTATATCCAACTGCAATAGTTCAAAATCGTTAGTTTTTGTATATTTTAAAATAAGAACGCTCCTAGCAGTACTACAAATAATATAATCTCACCTGTGTAGCCGTGCCTATCTCAAGGGGAACAAGTGACCCAGGATGGAGCTCCACATCTTTAAATTCATCAAATTTTTTTGATCTTAGCTTTTCCGTTTCCTCAATTGGCCATTGAATCAAATTTGATTGTGTTTTTGTATCCAAGACAATGGTCCTTGGAATATTCTGTAAATAACAAAAGAATAAACAAACAGGAATTGCATACATTTGTGCTTTAAAAAAATAAATTTAAAAGTTGCCTACCAAAATGTTAGCCCATCCCTTTGAAAGGTCATATGTTTGTGGATCAGTTTCTCCGACATAACCCCACAGGACTCTTCTCTTCTTATGTTGGTCATAAAACGTCTTAGACGCATAAAATTTCCCAAAGTCATATCTCAATCCGAGACCCACGTCATTTTCTGGGTCATCCGGGTACCACTTATCCTTTACTATGTCATAGGTCCCAATTGCATACCAATCATGTCGGTCTTCATCCCCACTTTGTTTCAAGACGTACTTAACATTTGGCCCGTTATCAACTGCTATATCCAAACCGTTGGTATGTGTGGTGGATACAGGGTAAAGATCCACACATTCCCACATACCCGTGTGAGGAACCGCGTGTAGTGGCTCCTCGAGTAGTTCAAAGTGAGTAAAATTAGTGGTATGGTAAATCAAAGCACAACCAATAGTCTCGTTGTGCTTGGATCCCATTACCATTCTATATTTACCATCGGGTCCCAGCCATAAAGTGGATGGATCCCGGAAATCCTTGAAACCCACCCCAGGTGGTGGGAACAATACAGGGTTACCCTCGTATTTTTTCCATTCAATAAGGAGTGGGTCAGATGAGTTGACGGCATATGCCAAACATTGTAATTGGGATAGATCGTAGGCATTGCCCGTGTAAAGCATGATGATCTGGCCGTTGGGTAGGACCGTAGCGGAGCCGGTCATGACACCTTCGATGTCGTACCAATGGTCGGGGACCATGGCGAAAGGGAGATGGTACCAATTAATCATGTCCCTAGATACTGAGTGGCCCCATGTGATGTTGCCCCAGATAGCAGATTTGGGGTTGTACTGATAGAAGAGATGATACCATCCCATATGATACATTGGGCCTGCAATATCACATTCAATTCAATCATTTCTAGGAATCTTTACTAACATTTTATCCATACAATAATTTAACATTCTCATAATTAGGATTTAGAGTCCAGTTTGGTCCGGTTTTTGATTCAATCTCAATTCTCAAACCAAACCGATTTTTTTTGGTTTCAAAAGGATGAAACCAAGACGACTACTACCACTTTAAAAACCGGACGGGCCAAATCAAAACATGCTAGAAACATAATACCACCAACACTATTTTTTTTTTTCTCATTTAAATTTTGTTTGTACTAAACATATGTTAGAATAAAAATCCAAATAAACAAATTCATGATTTACACATCTACAATAAGAAAAGTGTGTGAGTAGCATATATTTTTCAGTCTCTTCTTTATTCAGTACTTGTCATTATTATGTAAAGAGATTAACAACTGTCGATAAATCATAGCATCTTTTTCTATTTATTTAAGAGTAATTATTAGTGTAGAAAATTAGAGAAAAAGTATTGTCTTGAAACCACTTCAATGATAATGAATAAAAGAATTATAACAAAATAATTAGGTTGAGGTACTAAAATTCTAGAAGCTTACCATCAGGATCTAAAAGCCGAAATCCCCAATAGAATCAAGAATATGTCGCCATCATCATGACAAATAAGAAAAACAAAGAAAGAATTTACATCAGTCCAAAAGAACACGTATTATATTTGTTATATTTAATTATATTCATTAAATTAGTAGATTTGTACGTTAAAGTATTGTTATTTTCATTTTATATATACTGTATATTAAATTAATAATTCTCAATATCATATATACCAGCTGACGTGACGTTATTTTATATTTTTATTTGCGTTTATTTATTTATAATCGAAGAAACTTGAAGAACAAAAGTTTGTCAATTTTTGTCGAGAAAGTGAAGACAAGAATGAATAATTTGATAGAGAAAACTAAGTCAATCGAAAATATTCCAATACATGTCAAATAGAACTTAAATTAAGTACAATATATGAAAAAGATGTTTTTCAATATACTTTTGGAATATCCTTGATAGTGTTTCCTATAGAGTATTGTTTAAACTTTAACCTATTTTGAAAAAGATTATCATGAAAGTAAAATAACAACACAAAAACAGAACATTACTAAGTTTTTCCAAATGGGTTTTCATAAAATTAAAAATAAAGGTTCTATAGTTTGTGATATAAACATCTTTGAATAAAATGCAAAAACAAGGATCGTCAGCTTTGACATATACGAGTAATTATTATTTTTTGTCTAAAGTTTATAAATTACTTAAGGTCTATCTATATATTTAGAATAAACATGTTAACTTTTCCATTTCATACCGCTAATGAAATTCTTATCAGGTTGAAAATGGTAAACTGAGCGTTCCCACTCAACTTCAGCATTTGATTCCAAGTTTCCGGTAATAATTGGTTTCATATGATCAACTTTTTGTGACTCGGTTGTAAACATGGTTGCGGAGGAGGGTTTATTTTCTACGTTGTTATTGGCCTCATGTGGTTTGTTGGATTGGTTGATGTGAATGACAGCAACCACGGCACAAACAACTAGAACGGAAACAAGGATCCCGGAAAGGACTTTGGCAACGGATAGATGACGACGACCTGCTGAAGATTCGGCAAGTAGTTCTTGCCGAATTTCAGGGTCGGCGTGGAGAATGAGAGGGGTGGTGGTAGATGAAGCCATATGGTCGTGGTTTCTCTACTAGCTAGGTGTGTGTAATGAGTAGACACGCTACTCTTTATTGGTGTATTGTGTGGTGTGTTGGAATATGCTGTGATTAAGGAGCTTTTATAGCCTTTTGGTAGCCAGATAATTCATTTAAGAAAGTGACATCTTTTGTCGTCGTGATAGAAATTCAAAAAAAAAAAAAAAAAGAAAAATGATAATTGCATATTGAAATAATAATTCGACAGGACACCAACGGCTTAATTTTTATATATGAAGAATTTCTAAACAGAAATAACATAGATCTATGATTCTCAAATCACACATAATCTAATCTCAATTAGATTAAGAAACTCACAAAGATTACTCCCGCTATTCGATCGTAATCCACTCAACTTATTGTTGAATGTTCTATTACAATTTTAGAATAATAAAACTACTTATTATTACAGATTTTCTGAACGAACATAAAAACTGAATAGAAAGAATATAAGAGAGGTTTTTTATCTTCAATAATTCGACTAATGATATTTAGGGTATGTTGCAGTATATATACCCTAACATCTTTTGAGCTTTGGCAGCCTAAGTCCCTCAACATATAACCGACTTAACTTGAACCCCTTCTTCTTTATCTTCTTCCTTTTGACACAAGCAGCCCTTAAACTCTTCTTTCTTACACTTCTAGTCCTGCAAATAACCTCATCCAATAATAAGAACATAGAATAAGATTATAAATTTAACACCCTCCCTTAATCTTATTCCCTTTTAAAAATATCAACCAACTTCATTTTTCCACAAAGATTATAATGAGAAGATGTATCCAATCCTTTAGTGAAGATGTCTGCAATTTGTTCTGCAGAATCTATCTTGACAGTCTTAATAACCCCAGCTAAAATTTTCTCTCTTACAAAATGTAAGTCAATTTCAAGATGTTTTGTTCTTTCATGAAATACAGGATTGGCAGCTATCTTAATAGCTGATTTATTATCACAAAACATGTTAACAGGAAGAATAGAGATAATGCCTAAATCCTGCAAAATTTTAACAATCCAAATGATTTCACAAGTAACCTCTGCCATTGCTCTATATTCAGATTCTGTTGATGATTTAGATATAGTGTTTTGTTTTTTACTTCTCCAGGATACAAGAGACCCACAAAAAAATACACAAAAACCAGTGACAGATCTTCTATTAGTAATGCATTTGGCCCAATCTGCATCAACAAAGGCTTCAAGAGAGAGAGAATTGGTTTTAGAAATAAGAATTCCTTTACCTGGAGCATTCTTTAGATACCTAAGTACTCTTAAAGCAATAGCAAGATGAGACTTGAGAGGCTTGTGCATAAATTGACTCAAGCAGTGTATAGTATAAGATATATCAGGTCTAGTGTGAGTCAAATATATCAATCTGCCAATTAGTCTCTGGTATTCAGTTATGTTCACCAGAACAGGATCATGCTCAGTTGCAATAGAAGAAATGCACACATTAGGATCCAAAGGAACCTTGACAGGTTTACTAGCAAGAAGACCAAAATCAGTCAAGATATCAAGACAATATTTTCTCTGATTTAAACACAAGCCATTATCAGTCTCAAGTACTTCAATACCCAAAAAATACTTAAGTTTACCAAGATCCTTAATCTGAAATTTGCCTTGCAAATAAGTTTTGAATTTATTAATCTCAAAATCATTGTTACCAGTGATGATTATATCATCCACATACACAAGTAAAGCAATAAATACATCTTTATCAGTTTTAGTAAACAAAGAATAGTCACTTTTGCTTTGTATAAAGCCATGTTCACAAAGTGCAGTAGTAAGCTTGGCATTCCATTGCCTAGGAGCTTGTTTAAGACCATATAAAGATTTATTCAATTTGCATACTCTTTTATCATCTTTGTCAAAGAAACCTTCAGGAAGATCCATATAAACAGTTTCATCTAAATCACCATATAAAAAAGCATTGTTTATATCAAGTTGATATAGAACCCAATCCTTCTGAACAGCTAAAGAAATAAGACATCTAACAGTTACAATTTTCACAACAGGTGAAAAAGTCTCTTCAAAATCAATGCCAGCCCTTTGGCTATAACCTTTTGCTACTAACCTAGCCTTATATCTTTCAATTTCACCATTAGATTTATACTTAATCTTATAAACCCATTTACAGCCTATAGGTTTTCTATCAGAAGGTAATTCAGTAAGTTCCCAAGTATTATTCCTATACAATGCTTCCATTTCACTACTCATAGCATCAATCCAATGTTTATCTTTACAAGCATGCATATAAGACTGAGGTTCAATGCTCTTGTTTAATTCAGAAACAAAACAGAAACAATCAGTTTTTAGACAAGCATAGTTAACATATTTCTCAAGGCCATATTTAACTTTGCTATTAACAACATAGTCATTATACTTGATAGGCATAACAGAAGTTCTATCAGATTTTCTTAAATTCAAATCATTGTGAACAATTTGAGCAGGAGCATTATCATCTTGATTATCTAAAACAATGTCATTATTAATAAAACCTGGAACATTGTCATTTTGGTTTTCAACCAGATTACCACCAACATTATTATTGACTTCCATGTCAATATTACCCTCAGCATTATCATTATTATCATCAAGTGTTGCTGTAGTGTCACTCCCACTAGTAGAATTCATATGAAGACTGCCAGAGTGAGAAGAACTACTGCCATCACTATGCAGGCTCCTATCTCTCTCTTCATCATTGGGTATGTTAGGGTAATCATAGTTGTCAAAAAAGTTTAATTGGTTTATGTCAGTGTTTAAAGAATCAGAGTTTTGAACAAAAGATTTAGAAATTTGTTTTAAAGGAAACTCATTTTCAAAAAACTTGACATCTCTAGAAAAAAATATATTATTATTTTCAATACAAAGAAGCTTATATCCCTTTTTTACATTAGAGTACCCTAACAAGACACATTTTAAAGATCTATGAGAAAATTTATCATTATTATTTAAAATTTTTGAAAAACATAAGCAACCAAAAGCTCTTAAATGAGAGAGATTAGGAGAAAAGCCATATATCATTTCAAAAGGAGATTTTCCATCAAGCACAGAGGAAGGTAATCTGTTGATCAAATAGGTAGCAGTTAATATGCATTCAGTCCACAAATTAAGAGGTATTCCCCCTTGAAATAATAAAGACCTAGCAACATTCAATAAATGTCTGTGCTTTCTTTCTACAATACCATTTTGCTGTGGTGAATAAACTGAAGTAGTTTGGTGTATAATTCCATTTGTTTCAACAAATTTAGTAAAAACATTGTTAATAAACTCAGTACCATTGTCTGTCCTAAAAACTTTAACAGTTTTACCAAACTGATTCTTTAGAAGATTATAAAATACTTCAACATTTTCTAAAACTTCTGACTTAGTTTTCATAAGATAAACCCAAACTGCTCTAGAATAATCATCCACAATGGTCAAAAAATATCTATATCCCCCCCTGCTTGTGATTCTATAAGGACCCCAAACATCTAAATGAACAAGTTGACCTATTTCAATAGACTTATGATCACTTAGAGGAAAAGGATCTCTAACTTGTTTGGCTTTATGACAAATATCACAAGCATGATCAGAACCTTTTTTATATTGAAGAACAGAATGTAACTTTTGAAGAACAATATCTGCAGGGTGTCCTAACCTATTATGCCAAACAATTTTAGACACATTGCAAGAAAGCACACAATTACCTTCATCAGTTTCATCAAGATAATATAAACCTTCACTCTGTCTACCAGTCCCTAGAACTCTCATAACTTTCAAATCCTGACACATCACATAGCACTTAGAAACATCAAAAGCAACAATCAGACCACTGTCTTTAGCAATTTTATGCACAGATAACAAACTAACACAGTATTCAGGAACAACCAGCACATCAAAAAGAGTTAAATAACTTGTAATTCTCAAATTACCAATTTTCTGAATATAAGCAAAAGTACCATTAGGATGTCCTACTCTAATTTTAAGATTAGAAACATCAATAACATCAACAAGACCTTTATCAGAAAAAGTTATGTGATGGTTTGCTCCAGAATCAGTAATCCAATTTTTCCTTTTAAAAAGATGATTCTTGTTAGTCTGTGCACAACAAAAAAATCTTTTAAAATTTTTATGAAAAATTTTACTTTTGTTATAAAACACACCTGCCATATTTGACTGAACACCCTTCTCTGATTCAGAATTATCCTTAATCAAATTCAACACCTTTTCTAACTGTTCAGAAGTCAAAGAAACAGAAGAACTTCCAGAAGTAGAAGTATTATTAGACATTCTTTTGAAATTATTATTAAATTTTTTCTTACCAAAATCAGGAGGATATCCAATTATCTTAAAACATTTCTCAATAGTGTGACCATTAAAACCACAATTCTCACAAACAACAGGACTTTGGTTTCTATAATTTGCCTTTAAATTTTTATTATTATTATTATTTCCAGAAGAAGAATTAACCCTAGGCACATTCTCCCTATTAACCAGTTTAGAAGCAAAGACAGAAGTTTGAGACTTATGTGAACTACTAGCAGTAATACCTCTATGACTTTCTTCCCTAGACAGAATAGCATAAGCAGATTTAACATCAGGTAGAGGCTCTCTAGTGAGAATATTACTTCTAACAGCCATGTAAATATCATCAAGTCCCATTAAGAATTGCATAAGTTTTAATAACTGATTATGTTTAGAAAAATCCTGAGCAGCATGGCAAGTACATCTAGGTAATTGTACAAGAGCATCAAATTGTTTCCACAAAGCATTCAACTTATGATAATAATCAGACAAAGGCATACCATTCTGACACAAAGAGTTGATTTTATGATGCAGATTAAATGTGACAGATCCATCTACTTTATCATAAGTATCTTTTAATTCTTTCCATACCAGAGAAGCTCTTTTAGAGAAAATTTGACCTAGATACAGTTCTTCAGTAATAGAATTCAAAATCCAAGACATGACAACTGCATTACACCTATCCCATTGTTTACCAAGAACTTCATCAGTATTAGACCTTCTGCAAGTACCATCTATGAATCCAATTTTATTTTTAGCTTCTAATGCAAGAATCATAGCACAACTCCAAACCTTATAATTCTCAGTTCCTTTTAACTTTATGGAAACAATAGACAATGTACTAGAATCATTAGGATGAAGATGCAAAGGACTACCAAGATCTAACTTACTAATCAAAGTGACATTATTATTACTTTCATCAAAATCAGAATCATATCCAAATTCTTCACCATTATTCACATTATCATCATCCATTGTAATAGACAATTAAACACAAAGTCAAGCAGTTAATCTCAATTAACAACCACACAAGTAGTTTAAACCAATAAAAGAACAATAAAAAGTATATATATATTTATTTGAAAATAGGTCTTATTCTCCCAAAAGTGCCAGGGACAGGATTCCTAACCTCTCAAGGAAGCAGGTCAAGTTTAGCACTAGTGTTTTGAATGAGAATAAGTTTTTGTAGAAAAGAAAGAAGAAACAGAAAGAAAGAGGGAAAGAAATAACAAACAGTGCTATCGGCTGGACAGGAAGAGGAAATCCTACTAACTTATTGATTCACTTAGTCAATAAGCTTAGCAGGATCAAAAATCTGCAGCGGAAACAATAGAGGAAATAAGTTTATTTGATTCTCTTAGTCAAATAAACTTGAAGAACCAATCAGATCCAGCAAACCCTAACCCTAATTTTTCTCAAAAAATTAGGGTTTTCTTAAACAACCAGATTTAGTAAATCAAACGGTGATCAAATGATCATACGCCGTTCTCAAAACATAGATCCAAACGAAAAAACCCCAAAATCGACGAAACCCTAAATCGAAGAAAAAATTATTATTAAACAATTTTAATTCGATTAAACGGATTTGTTTAACAGATGTAACCTGGCTCTGATACCATGAAGAATTTCTAAACAGAAATAAAATAGATCTATGATTCTCAAATCACACATAATCTAATCTCAATTAGATTAAGAAACTCACAAAGATTACTCCCGCTATTCGATCGTAATCCACTCAACTTATTGTTGAATGTTCTATTACAATTTTAGAATAATAAAACTACTTATTATTACAGATTTTCTGAACGAACATAAAAACTGAATAGAAAGAATATAAGAGAGGTTTTTTATCTTCAATAATTCGACTAATGATATTTAGGGTATGTTGCAGTATATATACCCTAACATCTTTTGAGCTTTGGCAGCCTAAGTCCCTCAACATATAACCGACTTAACTTGAACCCCTTCTTCTTTATCTTCTTCCTTTTGACACAAGCAGCCCTTAAACTCTTCTTTCTTACACTTCTAGTCCTGCAAATAACCTCATCCAATAATAAGAACATAGAATAAGATTATAAATTTATCATATATAGACGTGACTACGAAAATGTTTGGTTTTTCTTTCAGAAAAATTATACTCGTATTACATATATATAAAATGATGTTGTTTAAATTGTGACAGCTCAAAAGAATAGGAACATAAATGGGTCGAATAACAAAATTTTAGAACATTTTCACAAGTATTTTACATGTGTGTGTCAAAAAATTTAATTTTATAGCTAGATTAACCGTTTGCTTTGTAACTTTTAACTGATCAAAAGTTTTTCTGATGTGCTTGTAATACTTTGATTGTTCAAGTAACGTACGTGGTGCCCAATCTGGCTCCAATCATTGCCAACGAGATTGAATTTTTCCCTTAGAGGCCGGGCTGCCAAATCCTTCTATCTTAATTATGCCCGATTTTTTACAACCATGCTGAAACTACTATACGACGCATTCACCGATTCACGCATATCTTCATCTCTTCTTCTATGATTAAAGACCTCATGCGTAAGGTATCAATTTGGTGGGACATTGGAATCCAGATAGTGCGTCTTATGTACGTATGAAGATGAATTGGTTGAATCTGATTACGAATATTCAAATTTTGGTTGCAAGCTAAACGAGTTTTAGAAGGCATCTTATACACCTCGTGGTGGCAAGTTTTGAGATTTCATAACAATATCATGCATGCTCTGGTCGAGTGATATAATAAAGACAGGTTTATATGATGAATCGGTTTTCAGAGTTATATGGATACATTGGTTACAAAATCCATTGTTCTCTTTTCTGTAATTTCGTTAGGTTCTTATGCTAGCTAGTTTTGAATTTTTTTTTGAAACAGTCGTATTTCAAGGGTGTTTTGTCAAACAAGTTTTCGATTTTTTTTTTGTGAAAGTGGGTAAACCGGTAATGCTAATACCGGTTTCGATTTTTTGGCTCGAACCCGGTATTAGCATTACCGGTTTCAGTAAAAGTAAATCGAAGCCGGTATTTACAATACCGGTTTCAGACTGATGTGACAGCTTGAAGACGAATCTTGACTGGAACAGTGGAGGAGACCAACAAGCTTGAACCCGGTTTTTGCAATACCGGGTTCGCCCGAACCCTAACACGTGTCAATTGTGGTGAAACCCTAATTGAACATGTAAACCATTTATCTATATATAGTACATTTGATGTATCTGCAACCATTATCAGTATTCCAACAAATATTGTCAAATAAAATTTCAAACACTTTCATAAACTATATTTATACAAAAAAAAAAAATGGCATCTTCATCATTCAAGCCAATTGTGGTTCAGTTAATATGGGATGATTGTGTATCATTCGTAAATGGGATTCTTCAAAATGCAGATCCATAAAAAAGAAGAAGTTTTCCTCTTTTTCACGTAATGAGTTATGCTGAAATTTGTGATGCCACTTACAGTTGTTTTGGTGTTTCAAAACAAGCTTTCAAATTGCAATTATATTTATGGTATGAATTTAAGAGTGTTCCTTTTAGAAATTTAATTACGGATGATAATACTTTGGCAATGATTTATCATCTAGGTGAAGCGCAATTTGAAGTGAAGTTCGAGCCTACTTTTACAAACCTGTTAAGCTTGACTCAAAGTCAATGTTTTTTTCAAGCGGGTAACCAGTCACTAGATAACGAAGATGATGAAGACAATGACGATGATGAAGACAATGAAGACGATGAACATGTTGAAGATGATGAAATTGCACCAATGGTTAATGGATCTAGTGATGAGGCACCTTATACAAGCGATGATACCATCGACGGATATAGCGTTGATGGGGATGTATCTGGAGATGAAGATGATGAAGGGGCACATGTACAAGGTCCTTTGGAGCAGTAACAACATCTTAACCTTGACGATGATGATGAAGATCGTCTAATGTCATTCACTGAAGTTCAAGACGATGTGGTATTTTGGTCGAAAGAAAGAAATGTGATAGAAAAAGGAATGGTTTTTCAAAGCAAGGCGGAACTTGTATACGCTGTTAGGCTTTGGAACATAAGAGAAAACAGAGAACTAATTGTTCAAGATACGAGGCCACAGTTTTGGAAAGCACAGTGCATGACCAGGGGGAAGAATTATCGTGGTGTTATGGACCGGGTCCCATGTACGTGGGTTGTAGTTGGATCTAGCAGAAACAGTTTAGGATTGTTTCAGATCACAAAGTGGGTGGAGAGTCACAATTGCTATGGAGAAGTGACTAATAACAACAACCGATGTATGACAGCAAGTATGATAGCTTCTGAAATTTTGTCCCAGGTGCGGGAGGATTTAACTTATAAAGTCAGACACATCCAGGCACAAGTGAAAACAACTTTCAATGTCGATGTGACCTACACCAAGGCGTGGAATGCAAGAAGGATAGCAATTGAAAGGTTGTATGGAACTTGGCCGAGTAACTTTGATGCATTGCCCAAGTATATTGCTGAATTACAACGTGCTAATCCAGACACTGTTGTAGAATGGCTCCATTCTCCAACCAGTTCAAGCCATATACAAACATTCAAGTTTGTATTTTGGGCATTTGGACCGGCAATTAGGGCATTCCAACGTTGTATTCTAGTGATCTTTGTCGATGGCACTCATTTGAAAGGCAGCTACAAGGGTAAGTTGCTAACTGTAGTGACGAAGAACGCCAATGGAAAATTATTGCCTGTCGCTTTTGCCTTGGTTGATGAAGAGTCTAATGAAAGTTGGGGATGGTTTTTAAATCTCTTTCAAGAGCATGTCGGATCGCAGCGGCAGGGTGATTTGTGTATCATTTCAGACCGTCATCAAGGCATAATTAATGCAGTGAACGAAATTGGGTGGCATCATAGGTATTGTTTGAGGCACGTTTGTAGCAATGTCAACTCGCACTTCAAGGACAAGAATCAAAAACTTGGCTTGGGTTATCGGTTCCACATCCCAACAATCCAAGTATTCTTGGGCGGTGGATGAAGTCAGAGGTGAAGCAGATGGGGTTTGGCCGTATTTGAGAAACATTGGTTTGGATAAGTGGACTCTAAAGCACGACTCGGGACTTCGTTCGTTGGGGTAACTTAACGACAAACATTGCCGAATGCCAAAACAATATCCTTGGAAAGGCTCGTATGCTACCTATTAGAGCTTTAATTGAGGCGACTTTTACTTGGACAAGAGACCATTTTGTCAAGCAATACCAGAAGGCCACCAATTGGAACCCACCACTAGCTCGCAAAATGTGGGAGGTTTTTCAGATGCGTGAAAGAGCCTCAACAAGCCATAGGGTGGAAGTGTATGATGAACGAACAGGAAATTACACGGTCAGAACAAACCAAAGAAATGCACAAGGCGAGTACACATACAATGTTGTCATGGCGGAGAATAGGAAAAATGCTCTTGTGGAGCTTGGCAGCATCAAAGGTTTCCATGTTCTCATGCCATTGCTGTTTGCGGATATAGAGAGGAGAGAGCTGCTAATCTTCCTAGTAAGAGGTACACAACTAGGACGTGGATAAATCAGTATAATGCTGCACTTGCTCCCCTCCGAGACGTGCATTACTGGGGAGGTAGATTGGAAGATCCAGGAGACCCGGCAAAACTGGTCACGCATAGGGGTAGGAGACGCACCAGACGGTACATGAACGAGATGGATGAGAGTTCTACCAGCAGATCTTCAACCTCAAGACAACAAGCTAGATGTGGCATTTGCAACGGATTGGGTCATAATAGGAAGACATGCACTCAACTTTGAATATGGCAATAATCTTGTCGCTTATTTGTTTCCGTTTTTTTGTGTGTTGTTTTTATCCGTTTTTTTCTGAATTTCTAGGTGTTTTCATGTAACATGGCCACTTTCAATATGGAATTTATGTTTGTTTTTTCTTATTAGGTATCCTTGTCACTTTATAATAAAACACATATAAAACAACATTAAAAACTAATTAAACAACTTATTTTATTTAAAACGAAAACGATTACATAAATCCTAACAATTAAAGGTTGCAATCGTTACGGTGAACCGAATAATATGGCGAACCAAATCGGGAATCTGAAGAGGACACGTCACTGTCACCATCATTACGGTGAATGTATTCACCGTACTCATAGCAAACCTCTGCAGTTTCGGGGTTTTGTGTTGCGTATTCCTCTCCCGGATCAGTCACGTAACCGTCAGGCCGCCTACCCACCGGGCCAAATTCGGGTTCAAAGCGCTGCGCTTCCTCAAGTTGGTTCGTTATTGAGATATCGGCATATATATATACATATATATATATATATATATATATATATATATATATATATATATATATATATATATATATATATATATATATATATATATATATATATATATATATATATATATATATATATATATATATATATATATATATATATATATATATATATATATATATATATATATATATATATATATATATATATATATATATATATATATATATATATATATATATATATATATATATATATATATATATATATATATATATATATATATATATATATATATATATATATATATATATATATATATATATATATATATATATATATATATATATATATATATATATATATATATATATATATATATATATATATATATATATATATATATATATATATATATATATATATATATATATATATATATATATATATATATATATATATATATATATATATATATATATATATATATATATATATATATATATATATATATATATATATATATATATATATATATATATATATATATATATATATATATATATATATATATATATATATATATATATATATATATATATATATATATATATATATATATATATATATATATATATATATATATATATATATATATATATATATATATATATATATATATATATATATATATATATATATATATATATATATATATATATATATATATATATATATATATATATATATATATATATATATATATATATATATATATATATATATATATATATATATATATATATATATATATATATATATATATATATATATATATATATATATATATATATATATATATATATATATATATATATATATATATATATATATATATATATATATATATATATATATATATATATATATATATATATATATATATATATATATATATATATATATATATATATATATATATATATATATATATATATATATATATATATATATATATATATATATATATATATATATATATATATATATATATATATATATATATATATATATATATATATATATATATATATATATATATATATATATATATATATATATATATATATATATATATATATATATATATATATATATATATATATATATATATATATATATATATATATATATATATATATATATATATATATATATATATATATATATATATATATATATATATATATATATATATATATATATATATATATATATATATATATATATATATATATATATATATATATATATATATATATATATATATATATATATATATATATATATATATATATATATATATATATATATATATATATATATATATATATATATATATATATATATATATATATATATATATATATATATATATATATATATATATATATATATATATATATATATATATATATATATATATATATATATATATATATATATATATATATATATATATATATATATATATATATATATATATATATATATATATATATATATATATATATATATATATATATATATATATATATATATATATATATATATATATATATATATATATATATATATATATATATATATATATATATATATATATATATATAATACCGGGTTCGAATTTAAGTCACATCACCACTAAGTCACTGCAAGTTCACTGTAGCCTGTAGAAGTCTGAAACCGGTAATGCTAATACCGGGTTCGAGCCAAAAAATCGAAACCGGTATTAGCATTACCGGTTTACCCACTTTCACAATTTTTTTTTCTCGAAAACTTGTTTGACAAAACACCCTTGAAAAACGACCGTTTCAAAAAAAAATTCAGCTAGTTTTATTATTAAAATTGGACTGGGTTTAGTTTTGTAGGGTAATATTATATAATTAATCCTAATTATATGATGTGATTAAATTATGAGTAGGAACTTTAATTAACGTTAAGTTTGTTAACTTAAAAACGATTCATTTGACATGTTTAACAATCGGGTTAAACACTTAAACAGATTGAATTTGGTCAAAAGTGTTTATTTCAGGTCAAAGATTTCACGTCCAAAATCGTTCCGCTTTCTCAATTAAGTATACTAGTTTTATACTGTAGTTTATAAAATCGTGTGACGTATTTGTTAGGCTTAATTTATTTGTTTTTATTGATGCTAACTTTAACAAGTTGAAGTTAGGTGAGTTGTGGATGCTTGTCTTTTTTCTTTTGAGTTAATAAGTAGAGAGTCAAGTAGTCGACAGACGACAATAATCGGTTTACATAAGTCATTTCGATTAGTGACTAGTAAAGTTGACTTCGATACCCGGATATATCTACCCCGAAAAGAAAAGGTTCCTTATTATTTTATTTTACATAGTATATATCAATAAAAAAAGGAATATTTTGACAAAAACTCTTTCGTAATATGGTAAAAAATTTAGCATGGCTCGATTCCTAAAATATATAGAAGAACAAATATCATAGCAACGTGTTACCTGTTAGATATATGAAGAGAAATATGTGCCTGTAAGTCATTTTCTTAGAATAGCGTGTACTTATTCAACTATTCTATTATCAGGATCGTCTACTTCAAAGAATTGCTATATGAATATATAGTTGCAATCACACGATGGGTCCAGTTAAATGACTTTTTGTTTAAAAAGAACATTTGGTATTAAAAAATATAAAAATGTTTGTAATAGAAAAGTTTATAAAAAATGTAAAAAAGTGTATACATAGTATATAAAAATGTTTGTATTAGAAAATATAAAAATGTTTGTATTAGAAAAGTTTATAAAAAATGTAAAAAAGTGTAAAAAATATAAAAATGTTTGTATTAGAAAAGTTTATAAAAAATGTAAAAAAGTGTATAAAAATATAAAAATGTTTGTATTAGAAAAGTTTATAAAAAATGTAAAAAAGTGTATTAAAAAATATAAAAATGTTTGTATTAGAAAAGTTTATAAAAAATGTAAAAAAGTGTACTAGAAAAATGTTTGTATTAGAAAATATAAAAATGTTTGTATTAGAAAAGTTTATAAAAAATGTAAAAAAGTGTATACATAGTATATAAAAAATTATTTTAAAAAAAGTTTCTAAAAATGTAAAATGTAAAAAAAATAAAAGTTTGTACTAGAAAATAAAATGTTTGTATTAGAAAATATAAAAATGTTTGTATTAGAAAAGTTTATAAAAAATGTAAAAAAGTGTATACATAGTATATAAAAAATATATTTTAAAAAAAGTTTATAAAAGTTTGTACTATAAAAATGTTTGTATTAGAAAATATAAAAATGTTTGTATTAGAAAAGTTTATAAAAAATGTAAAAAAGTGTATAAAAATATAAAAATGTTTGTATTAGAAAAGTTTATAAAAAATGTAAAAAAGTGTATAAAAAATATAAAAATGTTTGTAATAGAAAAGTTTATAAAAAATGTAAAAAAGTGTATACATAGTATATAAAAAATATATTTAAAAAAAGTTTATAAAAAATGTTTGTATTAGAAAATATAAAAATGTTTGTATTAGAAAAGTTTATAAAAAATGTAAAAAAGTGTATAAAAATATAAAAATGTTTGTATTAGAAAAGTTTATAAAAAATGTAAAAAAGTGTATTAAAAAATATAAAAATGTTTGTATTAGAAAAGTTTATAAAAAATGTAAAAAAGTGTATAAAAAATATAAAAATGTTTGTATTAGAAAAGTTTATAAAAAATGTAAAAAAGTGTATACATAGTATATAAAAAATGATTTTAAAAAAAGTTTCTATAACAAAGTACTAGAAAAGTTTGTATTAAAAAATATAAAAATGTTTGTATTAGAAAATATAAAATTTGTATTAGAAATGTTTGTATTAAAAAATGTTTGTATTAGAAATGTTTGTATTAGAAATGTTTTATAGAAATGTTTGTATTAGAAATGTTTGTATTAGAAATGTTTGTATTAGAAATGTTTGTATTAGAAATGTTTGTATTAGAAATGTTTGTATTAGAAATGTTTGTATTAGAAATGTTTGTATTAGAAATGTTTGTATTAGAAATGTTTGTATTAGAAATGTTTGTATTAGAAATGTTTGTATTAGAAATGTTTGTATTAGAAATGTTTGTATTAGAAATGTTTGTATTAGAAATGTTTGTATTAGAAATGTTTGTATTAGAAATGTTTGTATTAGAAATGTTTGTATTAGAAATGTTTGTATTAGAAATGTTTGTATTAGAAATGTTTGTATTAGAAATGTTTGTATTAGAAATGTTTGTATTAGAAATGTTTGTATTAGAAATGTTTGTATTAGAAATGTTTGTATTAGAAATGTTTGTATTAGAAATGTTTGTATTAGAAATGTTTGTATTAGAAATGTTTGTATTAGAAATGTTTGTATTAGAAATGTTTGTATTAGAAATGTTTGTATTAGAAATGTTTGTATTAGAAATGTTTGTATTAGAAATGTTTGTATTAGAAATGTTTGTATTAGAAATGTTTGTATTAGAAATGTTTGTATTAGAAATGTTTGTATTAGAAATGTTTGTATTAGAAATGTTTGTATTAGAAATGTTTGTATTAGAAATGTTTGTATTAGAAATGTTTGTATTAGAAATGTTTGTATTAGAAATGTTTGTATTAGAAATGTTTGTATTAGAAATGTTTGTATTAGAAATGTTTGTATTAGAAATGTTTGTATTAGAAATGTTTGTATTAGAAATGTTTGTATTAGAAATGTTTGTATTAGAAATGTTTGTATTAGAAATGTTTGTATTAGAAATGTTTGTATTAGAAATGTTTGTATTAGAAATGTTTGTATTAGAAATGTTTGTATTAGAAATGTTTGTATTAGAAATGTTTGTATTAGAAATGTTTGTATTAGAAATGTTTGTATTAGAAATGTTTGTATTAGAAATGTTTGTATTAGAAATGTTTGTATTAGAAATGTTTGTATTAGAAATGTTTGTATTAGAAATGTTTTATAGAAAAATGTTTGTATTAAAAAATATATTTAAAAAGTTTATAAAAGTTTGTACTAGAAAATGTTTGTATTAGAAAATATAAAAATGTTTGTATTAGAAAAGTTTATAAAAAATGTAAAAAAGTGTATACATAGTATATAAAAAATATATTTTAAAAAAAGTTTATAAAAGTTTGTACTAAAAAATGTTTGTATTAGAAAATATAAAAATGTTTGTATTAGAAAAGTTTATAAAAAATGTAAAAAAGTGTATACATAGTATATAAAAAATTATTTTAAAAAAAGTTTCTATAACAAAAAGTTTATATAAAAAAGTAGTTAAAAAATTAAGTTTAAAAAAAAGTAGTTAAAAAATTAAGTTTAAAAAAAGTAGCTGAAAAAGTAGTAGTACAAAAGTCATATAAAAATGTTTGTATTAGAAATGTTTGTATTAGAAAAGTTTATAAAAAATATTTGTATTAGAAAAGTTTATAAAAAATGTAAAAAAGTGTATACATAGTATATAAAAAATTATTTTAAAAAAAGTGTCTATAACAAAATAAAAAAGTTAAAGTATATAAAAAAGTAGTTAAAAAAAAGTTTATAAAAAATGTAAAAAAGTGTATACATAGTATATAAAAAATATTTTAAAAAAAGTTTATAAAAGTTTGTACTAGAAAATGTTTGTATTAGAAAATATAAAAATGTTTGTATTAGAAAAGTTTATAAAAAATGTAAAAAAGTGTATACATAGTATATAAAAAATTTTTAAAAAAAGTTTCTAAAAAATGTAAAAAAGTGTATACATAGTATATAAAAAATTTTAAAAAAAGTTTATAAAAAATGTAAAAAAGTGTATACATAGTATATAAAAAATTAGTTAAAAAAAGTTTATAAAAAATGTAAAAAAGTGTATACATAGTATATAAAAAATATATTTAAAAAAAAGTTTATAAAAAATGTAAAAATTAAGTATATAAAAAATTAAAAATGTTTGTATTAGAAAATATAAAAATGTTTGTATTAGAAAAGTTTATAAAAAATGTAAAAAAGTGTATACATAGTATATAAAAAATTATTTTAAAAAAAGTACTTGAAAAAGTAGTAGTACAAAAGTCATATAAAAAATTAAGTTAAAAAAAAAGTAGTTCAAAAAGTTGATATTAAAAGTATTATAATACGTGTATTATTTATGTAGATTTAAGAAAAATGCTAGGAGCTCACGGCGGCGACGGCGATGGAAACGATCCGCACCGATCGTGGTGGAAGAAAATAACAGGCTGCAAAAACAGCGGTAAGAAAATTGACTTTACATTAAATTTAGTTATGCATTGAAATAATTGTATTCTTATCGTTTAAAGTAACTTATTTATGTTATTGTTACTTATTGGTTTTGTAGGGTCGAAGAAAACACCACCACCACCCAGAGGGGCAGCCAAACATCTAAACCTTGAGGCTGCCTTCAAGAAAAATGGAGGCCCGTTACCCATGTACTTCGATTACAAATCGAAGACCTTTCAGTCGATCGGGGACTACGGGGCTATGTACAAATCTTTGTTAGGCTCATTGATCGGAGATGTCCCCAGTACTACGAGTCATGGTACGATGTGCCCGAGTCTCTGAGGGACAATATCTTGGAGGAAATACAGGTTAGAATATGTTTCTTTTTATATTTTTTTACTTAATATGTTTTACAATGATAACCCCCCGAAACTGCTAACTTGTATTTGTAAACAATGTAGCGCTGGTTTGCGATGGACCAGTACTTAGAGCATGATGAGGACGACCCCACCCGGAAGGCAGCAAAACAGGCTTTCCATGCTGATGCAGCTAGCATATATAGGCAGAGAAAGTCAAAATTCAAATCTCAGCATTTTACAGCACGGGGGGGTGTAGACGAAGCAGATACCCTGCAGACAGCACCGCCAGCTGGTATGGACCCGGAAGAGTGGGGAAAACTATTGCGTTTCTATACGAGGGATGACCGGGTCAAGCGGGCCGCGACAAACAAGACAAACCGGTCCAAACAGGCGGTGGGGACTCAGGGTCGGCGATCTATTTCTCTTGCCCACGATCGGGCGTTGGTACGTTTGGTTTTAACAAAAGTATACAATTCTTGTGTTTTTTTATGCTAATTATTTGACTTGTTTGCAGGCCAAGCACCATAACGAAAAGAAGGAGGGGCCACCGCCCACGTGGGAGTCGACTTGGGCGGCAACCCACAGACTACAACCTCCGGAAGTTGCGGTATATACATAACTTTAAGTTAAATTACTTTTAAATACTGCTCCATTTATTAAACTTACCTTACTATTTATATGCAGTCCCGTCTGGAAGCTGCGCAGGTGAGACATTCACAGGATCCTGCACCGACACCTCCAACCCAGTTGTTCCCAGAAGCGTTTGGATCGCGATCGGGACATCAGCGCGGACTAGGGAGGATTCTCAGGGGTTTCGGATCCCATGATTTCCCTGTTGAGTTGCCGCAGCCACATTATGGACCTCCGGAAGGCCCATCTGGATCGTATTCTGGCCCGTCTGGATCCCAACCTTCCGGCTCCTATGTTGACTTGCACCAGTCTGGTGATGAGTATTTCGACCCCCGCCAGTTATGGAGTGGGCCATCGTCGCATTATGGACCTCCATCAGGGGAATTTGGTAGCTTGTCGGATATGAGTGGATTTTTTAGTGGAACAGGCTCTGTATCCGGACCAGGTGTGGGTGATGATAATGCCGGTGAGGACGACGACGATTCCGGTGATTAGACTTTTTTTTATTTGTACGAAGTATGGACATTTTTATAAATACAGTTTGTTATGTACATTTTTAGTATTTGTATTTGATATGGACTTTTTTTATTATTTTGTGTACTTTTTTATAATCCACTTTCTTATACACTTTTTTATAATACACTTTTTATACACTTTTTTATAATACACTTTTTATACACTTTTTTAAAATACACTTTTTTATACACTTTTTTATAATACACTTTTTATACACTTTTTTATAATACACTTTTTAACACTTTTTTATAATACACTTTTTTATACATTTTTTTTTACGTACATTTTCTAATATGTTTTTATATACAATTTTTTATCCGTAGTTTTATAATTTTTCTATCAACCTATATATTTCTATACGTTGTGTGTGTATGTTTTTTTTTCTTTTCTTTTTATAGTGAACACTTTATAATTACATTAAAGAGTTGTAAATACATTAAAGAGTTGTAAATTTATTATTAGCGTATTTAATAGAGTTTATATCTTTTAAAAAGAAGTCAAAAGTTTAATTTTTAACCATGGTATAATATTATTTAATCATTAAAAATAAATAGATTAATTACAGCGTTATTAAAAGAAAAACAATACTCGTAAATAAGAATCAATAGTATAATTAATGAACAATATTACAAAAATTACATAACATCAGTGACCCCTTTATTTCGGTGTATTGCCCGCTGACAACAGAGTTAACACATTCAACAATCCTGTGGAACGTAAGCCGCTTTTGATGCATAACTGACTTCAGCAAAGAATGCTCGCTCTCAACCCTGTTGGTAGTGTAGTTACGATAGTTGCGGTGTTGGTCGACCCAACATGACACAAATAACTCTTTGTACGAGGCAAGCCACTGTATTTGTAGATACTTATAAAGATCTGCAGGAAAATAAAAAGTGATTTAGCTACATGGTTACATCGTAAGCTTTATCATAAAAACAGTATGGGACGGGATGTATATACTTGGTTTATCTGCCAAGAATACTTTTAGCCGCTGCTCATTCTCTGCGTATTCTTTAACCGTGATTGACTTTACGAGTTTATCCCACCGATGTTTAAACGAACCATAATCTTTTTTTGTCCTAAACGATGGGTTGGCATGTAAATCAATATTCCTCCAAATGTGTATTCTACACAGTATCAGCTTCGTTTCCGGCATCACATCCTTAACCGCTTTCATGAGGGCCAGATCCCGATCAGTGAGTGCCACACGCACGACGAACCCTTCTTCGAGCGTCGACCTCAAGCACTGTAACACCCATGTGTATGCCGCATGTTGCTCATTTTCAATTAGTGCGTGCGCAATGCTGAATGTCTTGCCAGTTGGAGTGACACCCACAATCTCAACAAGCGGCATGTTGTAAACGTTGGTTTTATACGTGGCGTCTATTTCAATGATCCAAGGAAATGCACGCCATATGTCAAGTGATGTAGGATGTACGAAAAAGAGATTGGTCAAACATCCGGTTTTGCTATCCGTCGTGTACTGATACGTGTACTGATGGTCAGATAGTAATTGGAGCACGATCTGCAACGGGTAAACAACCAAAGTATAAGGAAGTCGTATTTTTTAAAAAATAAACATATAGTTATACGATCCACATGCAGGTATGTTTCTTATTTCACCTGCATTCGAGTTTCCCCTCGTTGTTGGGCGTGCTTTAGCCGGTGTTGCCGCAAGTAGTTAGAAATGTCTTGTGAACGGGTCAAGATGCCGGGAAATGCATCCTTCAATTGGTCCCTTATGCTATTTGGCCCAAAACCTAGCAACGCCTTTTCGTCCACAAATTCTTTTTGAACATCGGTTAGTCGTCTTGCGTACGCAATACCTTCCAAATTACGAGCTGATGGATGGTTATGTCGGTGATCTATAACTTCAACCCACCAACTATGGTCCTTTGTCAGACGGCCTACCAATTTGAATGGACAGTCAATTTTGGTAGTCCCTTTGGGTGCCCCGGTTAACCGCTTATCTCTTTTTCCACCACGGTTGCAAATAAGGACCACCTTTTTAACTTCTCCGTCTTTTGTGGCATTTGATCTTCGTGTTACTAACACATAACCAAGCTCCTTTGCCGTTCTTTGAGCCCAGTCTACCAAATCTATGTGTGTGTCAAACACCTGAAATATTTTATACACTTTTTTTTAATACACTTTTATTTTACTTTTTTATATACTTTTTTATAATTAGATTTTATATGCACTTTTTTATAATACATTTTTATACACTTTTTTATAATACACTTTTTATACACTTTTTTACACTTTTTATACACTTTTATTTTACTTTTTTATAATTAGATTTTATATGCACTTTTTTATAATACATTTTTATACACTTTTATTACTTTTTTATAATACTTTTTTAATACACTTTTTTATAATACACTTTTTATACACTTTTTTATAATACACTTTTTATACACTTTTTTTTATAATACACTTTTTTATACACCTTTTTTTTAACAATTTTTCAATAGCTTTTGTTAATCTACATTTTTACGTACATTTTTTAATATGTTTTTATATACAATTTTTTATCCGTAGTTTTAATAATTAGTTTTCTTACATACTTTTATAGCAACGGGTCAATATTTTATACACTTTTTTTTAATACACTTTTTATACACTTTTATACACTTTTTATACACTTTTTATTTTACTTTTTTATATACTTTTTTATAATTAGATTTTATATGCACTTTTTTATAATACATTTTTTATTTTACTTTTTTATATACTTTTTTATAATTAGATTTTATATGCACTTTTTTATAATACTTTTTTTTTAATTCACTATTTTATATACTTTTTTATAATCCACTTTTTATACACTTTTTTTTAATACACCTTTTATACACTTTTTATTTTACTTTCTTATATACTTTTTTGTAATTAGATTTTATATGCACTTTTTTATAATACATTTTTTATACACTTTTTTTTAATACACTTTTTATATACACTTTTTATAATTATTTTATATCACTTTTTTATAATACATTTTTATATGCACTTTTATTTTACTTTTTTATAATACTTTTTTTTTACTTTTTTATAATTAATTTTATAGCATTTTTTATAATACATTTTTATACACTTTTTTTTAATACACTTTTTATACACTTTTATTTTACATTTTTTATATACTTTTTTATAATTATATTTTATATGCACTTTTTTATAATACATTTTTTTTATACACTATTTTATATACTTTTTTATAATCACTTTTTATACACTTTTTTATAATACACTTTTTATACACTTTTTTATAATACACTTTTTTATTTTATACACCTTTTTTTTAACAATTTTTCAATAGCTTTTGTTAATCTACATTTTTACGTACATTTTTTAATATGTTTTTATATACAATTTTTTATCCGTAGTTTTAATAATTAGTTTTCTTACATACTTTTATAGCAACAAATCTAATGAATAATAACAAAATACAATTACTCACAAAATAACAACACAAAAAATGAAAAGGTTGGATTATATACATACCTCCTTGGTATAAAAAACACCGTGATCGTAATCAAATTCAGCACAGACATCTGGGGATTCAAATTCGTCATCGGGCTCTTCGTACACAAACTCGTCATTTACACCTTCCGGCGCATTTGGATTTAAGAAAATGTCCTCCAAACAATCCATCTAAAATAATAAAAACACTTATCAGTAATATCTATACTTACTATACTTTATATCCAAAAACGACCGAATGAGTTTGAATAAATGAAAACTTGATTTACCTCTTTTATACGGAGTAATTCAAATGAGGAATGGTTTAACCCTTTATATCCAAAACACACTTTCTGCAGCAAATGAAAATGAGGTGCGCCAACTTACAACTCGATCGTTACTATGAATGAAATGTGGAAACAGAAGTGTAAAACTCGCTCTTTTAAGATATCAAATGAAGTGTAAAACTCGCTCTTTTAAAGGCAACATGAATCGTCACGGGTAAACAGTACGATTCGAACCTACCACCCCTTTAGGAGCGACAGTCGCTCCTAAAGGGGTGGTAGGTTCGAATCGTACTGACCCATTTGTCGTATGCTGTCGCCCGTTGTCGTATCCTACTACCCCTTTAGGAGCGACTGTCGCTCCAAAAGGGGTGGTGGGATTACATAGGGGGTGGTCGGCCTACACGTCCCCTTTTTCAATTAAGAATTATAGTATATTAGATGAGATATCCAAATTAGTGAATAAAGAGAGGAGTAGTTTGGGTAAATCAAGTTCTTTTTTGAGAAAATGAAAGGGACTAAATGCTTTATAAGGTAGTATAGAAGTATAAATATAGATATAGATATGATGAACATATATACAGATACAAGTCTTCAAATAACCTTTCCAAATAGTTTATCACATTGAAATTTTTGAATAATTGCATTTACAAGTTGGAATTGGAATGAACTTCTCTATCAAAACGTATGAATACAAACAGATGGGAGATTTTGAAGCCATCTTTTAACTTAAAACACAAACGCATAATTACATAAATGAGAAGATAACTTGTCAAAATTGGTATTTGTCTGGTTATTTTGGTTTCCTACTTGATAAAGGTTAATTAAAATAAATTTTATCGTTTAAAGACAAATGTGTGCCACTTAGATTAAAAGGTATGAAGCGGCTCTAGAAGCGTTTTAGCTTGGGAACTCTACGAAAAGCCTTTGGAACACCACTATATTTGCCTCATAGGCGTTCCACATATAAATTTGTTAGTCCACGGTTGAGACAAGAAGCCCACGGCCCACATTCTCTCTCTCTTTCTTCTCCACTATACACTTTACTATACCTTCAATTAATCAAGAGTGTCAAGTGTCCAAAAAGCAAAAACTTTTTGAAGTTGTCTCATACCAATATTTTAGAATATGTTTGAAAGACAACTTGAGGTGTAACATGACGTCACATGGTGGAAGCCCTCTCTCCCAAAAAATGCCTCATCGTTTAGTCTTAAGGGGTTCTGTGTTTCGACGTCAGAAAGTATGCCTAAAGATCAACCTAATCATAAGATGATGACATGTGGAAAAATCAAGTGATAGGATTAGAAAAGAGACTTAGTGGAATCCATGTGTCAAATTTTTAAGGCTTTAGGTTGATTTTTAGACTTATGAATTAGGTTGATTGATCATTTTCCTTTCAGTCAGGATAATGATAAATCAACCTAATTTATATGCCTAAAGATCAACCTAATCATAAGATGATGACATGTGGAAAAATCAAGTGATAAGATTAGGAAAGAGACTTAGTGGAATCCATGTGTCAAATTTTTAAGGCTTTAGGTTGATTTTTAGACTTATGAATTAGGTTGATTGATCATTTTCCTTTCAGTCAGGATAATGATAAATCAACCTAATTTATATGCCTAAAGATCAACCTAATTATAAGAGGATGACATGTGAAAAAATCAAGTGATAAGATTAGGAAAGAGACTTAGTGGAATCCATGTGTCAAATTTTTAAGGCTTTAGGTTGATTTTTAGACTTATGAATTAGGTTGATTAATCATTTTCCTTTCAGTTAAGTTAATTTGTAATGCTAGTGAAGTCATTTATGTGAAAAGTGTAGTTTTTGGCGTCATAATTCATATAACTTTGCAAGTATCTATTTACTAATATAATAATAATTGTTTTATACTTTTGCTAAGTAGTGTTCAACTTTGGACACTAATTACAATGCATTTATTTTGGTAGCATGGTACTCGGTTAATGTGGTAACGGTGTGGAGCATATGACAGGCGAGAAACGATACGGTTTTTAATAACGTGCAATCA
This sequence comes from Erigeron breviscapus, assembly GCA_034093135.1. Lineage (NCBI taxonomy): Eukaryota > Viridiplantae > Streptophyta > Magnoliopsida > Asterales > Asteraceae > Erigeron > Erigeron breviscapus. The sequence continues at coordinate 109,431,257 of CM067167.1, read as the reverse complement.
AGGATAGCGAAGATAGTTGAAGATATAAAGGCATTGCCATATCTATGGATTCAGGGTCAAGGACACTAAACTTGGTTACTAAAATCTCAAAGGATAATGGGATTTGTAATGTGATGTAAATTCTAGCATTGGGTATATTGTAATTGTATTTTTCTGTTTTTGTGGATGTCATATACGGTTGTGGTTTATACTCTCATCTCTGAAGTATTGGTGATTATGAATTTGATTTAGATGGTTGCTAAAAAAAAGTTATAAGCATTTAGTGATGTCAAACTTTGCTAAAAAATAAAAATAAGTATTCATGAATCATGATTATATATATATATATAAAGAACTATTATATTTTATTAAATGAACAGTGAAATTTGTAAATGATAGTACTTTAAGTGGTTGATGCATCTCAGAATTTCATTCACCGCTCTTAGGTTCGACTCGGCTCTGTTAAAAAAAATGAACATTAAATTTATTTATGTTTTGATTATTTAAAAAAAGGTGCATAAATTCAGATGACAGACTTTTGGTATGAAAAACACAATTTTCTTATGCATATTAACAACAATCCCAAAGCAAAATTCTTTAAAGGATAGGAACTTTATGAAATGAACTACATGCACTATTTAGTAAAATCTTTTAATTTGTGAGTCAACTAATGATTGCTATAAATATTTGGAAATGCCTAGGGGGTTATAATTAGCGTTCATACCAAATTTATATCTTTCATATTACAAATTCAACACTGACTCTTATAATAACAATTGTTTCTGCACGTTAATAATAATCCATCTTAAACAACCCCAACTATAAGAAAGAAAAAAAAAATTACGGCTATCTATACACGGTCGCATTATTATTATTATTTTTAATAGAAATTGAATTAAAAACATCAACGGACCAAATAAATAGAGAAGCTCCAAAGCATAATTATGAGAACCATACTCCTCACCAACCTCTCAAAATCACAAACTGAGATGAAACCATTGTATACTTTTTCTTTATACATCTTAATTAGAAATCATGATCATTACCCTTTATTTTCTTTCGACTCTCAATTTCTTAAATAAAATTAATTCGTATTACTAAATTGATAAGTCTAAATATGTTTAAACGGGAAATTGAGACACATAGAAAAGCTGAAATAAACATGAGTTGATTAGTATGTTAAAACTTATGAATTTTAGGCCTATGTATGCAAAGACTTAAACCCACAATAATTTATAGATTAGTAAAATATTTCACATCTGACAAGAAGTAATAAAACTTTTATGCTGCTAATGATCAATACATAACATAAATGATTTAATGTTTGTTTATAGTCTTTACTCTTTAGGAGCAATTGAGTGGCCGGGGATCAACTTATAGCCCCCGAATGGCATTGTGCCTTTCAAGAGTATGTTACAAAGCCTATATATTACTTGAATTCTTGCTATGCTTTTCTTGTATTCTTAACATGAAAAAGCTTGAACTTTTTGCAGGAAAGTGTGGCCAATATATAGTAAAAGCTTGGTATCGCTTCTAGTTCTCTGAAAACGACGTTTATGACAAATTAACTAGTAAAAGTAACTATTAAGATCCAAATTAAGCCGCCGGTGAAAGTAGACGACACTGCTTCTAATGGGTGAAACAAAAAGTAGTTGTTTAGATATCATTCACATGTCATTCGAAACTAAATAGTATTGTATTTCGGATACATTAATGTTGTTAAGAAACAAGTAATATGAAAGCTTGCCTAATGTACAATATTCATTAGTGGTTCATATGATAAAAGAAAGTAATACTACTGGAAAGAAAGTAGGAAGTTAGAAATGTTTGAAATATATGCAAGTATAAAACAAGAAGCTAGTAGGGGGACATAGAGACAAGACATACGGCAGTGTTCGTGTACGGCTGTAGTGAGCGACGACCCCGCCAAACGATGATGGTCATCGTTGGTTATAGTTGATGGCCCACTGGTCAATTACTGGCCAAAAATACGATTAATAAAGCCTACTTAAATTACTTCAATAATTGCACATTCAAATAATGAAAGGTAAAAAAACAAATAAGCTAGTGGCAGCAGGAAAATTGACTGATAATGGACTTCTCGCTTCACCACTGCCGTTCTTTTTCCCCAAATCATTTTTATATATGTATATTCTTTTTATTTTCATCATTTCACGTGTTCCTTCCCCATTTATTAATTATATATATATATATAATATATATATATATAGTGTCAATAAACTCGAGCATTTTAACAGATTCATTTCGGTATCATTTTGATAAATATCATTTACTTATCTTGTTAATGAAATTTATATTGAGTTGTTTACCTAGTGTGTGGATATATAAAAATGACTTTAGTACGAGACTTTATTTATCAAAACCTATAAAATATCATATCCAGCGCTTGGTCATTTTTTATTTGAAAATTAATTGAATAAAATGAAGTTTGGCCATGGTTCAAGGAAAAACGTGGAGAAAATAACATAAAATGAAGATATATATGATGAAGCGTTAATTAGTTGGTCTCGAAAGATAAAGTTAACGGGTTAAGTTATAGATTTGTTGTATGCCACAAGAAAAATACATGTGAAATCCGCATGTCCGCGTTGGTGTTATGCAAACTCATTGTCCAATTTGTAACGGGAGCTCATATTAATATAAACATTATTATAAATTTACTAGAATTACATTTTTTAAAGTCATAATTAAGATATTTTGGGGATAACTTAGATGATGTTGCTCTCACAAACCATAAAATTCATGGGGGCTTTTTGACATGTGTAAAATTGATGTTAGTGAGTATGTGAGAGCAACATCATCTAACAAAGATGATGTTAACATCATAAATCATTTTCCCATATATATATATATATATTATATATATATATATATAGGGTAGGGTTAACGTGAGAACCACAAATATGGAGAGAACCGTGAGAACCACTAGTTTTCCTCCCTTTTTTTTTCTTTTTTGTGTGGTTTTTTATTTTTTTAATTTTTATTTTTCATTTTTTGAAACTTTTTTTTGTTTTTTATTTTCTTTTAACAAAAACCCATTCCAAAAAAAAAAAAAAAAAAAATTTTGTAAAAAATCATATGGGTTACGCGTTAAGAAAACGTATGTATACGGTACGGGCCAGAGGCCCTTATCCGTTCTAAACTGACCGTCAAGGGACGCATATGGGAATCGTATGGATTTGATGGGCGGCGATCCAAGAGATGGTGACGGTTGTATACGGTACGGGCGTAGCCCTTAACTCTAAGGGCAAAGCCCTTAGAGATGGTTTTTTAGTGGTTCTCACGGTTCTCACCATATATGTTGGTTCTCACTTGATCCCTTCACTATATATATATATATATATATATATATAATATGTATTAAATCGATATAATTATTAGGATTATATATTGAATTGCACAACTATGGTATAATCATAAAAAAGATGTACCTTTATCATCTCTTGTTTACAAATCACAGATTCTAAATTTTTCGAGATAAACTACATACAGCACGACCATTCAAATAGTTTTTCTTACACTAAAATAGAAAGAACAAATACTCGTATAATTAGTTTACTGCGATATTGTTCAAGACTTCAAGGCACTCTCACAAACAGCGTTAAATGTATCAAAATGTATGTACATATTATTGTATATATTTAATTACTAGCTAGGATGATTAACAAGTGTTTAGTTTTACCTTAATTATTACTCGTAAGATTCTATGGATCAAATAAAGAATACATGTTTTAACCTTAGATTCAGAATACATGTGAAATCTATACCTGACCAACATGTTGGTAAACGAATATCTCAAACACATAATTACCATTGGTACATTGCCCACTTGGCCACTGCCCATGACTAAAGGACCACAAGGAGCGACATATTATTTTTGTTTCTTTATTTTTTACAGCTTTATGAGTTAATCTTCTATTATATATTTTCCCTTTTAATCAATATTCCTTTTGTATACCTTATTAAATTTATCTAATAACATGTCTTTCTTACTTTTAAGTTTCAGTAGTCTCTAAACTAATCTACATTTTGGAAAAGAAAAAAATTAATAAACAAACATTCTCATGCCTTTGGCGCAATTATGTAGAAACTTTAACAATATGACACGATATCTGACTCATAAGAGTTTATTTATCTATAAAAAGCTTGCTCCTTTTGTCCTTTTGGCCTGAGGACTTGTCAACCTGTTCATGTGGAGGAGGCAGCGCGTTTATTTGACATGGGACTGCGTGGCGCTATTGCAGACATTGTGGTTTGTGGTGGTCCTTTTTTTGGGGACCTCCAATGGAGATTGGCTTCCTTACCTATTAGGTCCGGGGGTTTAGGGTTATATTCGGCAGTTGAGGTTTCATGTTATGCATTTGTGGCATCAAGGGCCCAATCTTGGGTACTACAGGATCACATCTTACGAGACAGTGGTATATGCGGTATGGATTCTGATTATGCTTGTGCCTTGGCTGGTCTTCGTGATACGATTCCCAGCTTTGATGTTGACGGTTTCACTAACAAGGACACCGTCCCCCCTAAAGCCCAACATGTATTGGCGAGTGCCCTTTTTAGTAAAACTGTCCAAGATATGGAGGTATACTTTGACATGGCAATCAGACAAAAAGCCATTTTTAAGTGTCTACAGGCACCACATGCTCAAGATTATCTCCTTGTTGTCCCTATAGATGGGTTAGGACAACATATGTCACCGGTAGAGTATCGCACTATACTAAAATACCGTCTCATGATCCCCTTATTTCCTATTGATGAGATATGCCCTATTTGTCGGAAAGCTTGTTTGGATTCCTTTGGGGAGCATGCGCTTCACTGTAAGGAGCTCCATGGGTTCAAATACAGACACGATTTGGTTAGGGATGTTCTCTTTGACATTTTTAGGCGGGCTGGGATTTCTGCTAAGAAGGAAGCGCCAGTGAATTTCTTGACTGACCCGTTGGAAGGGAGATCTACTCTCAGACCTGCTGACATTTTGGTCTTGGTTGGACTGGGGGAAACATGCATGTGTGGATTTAACAGTAGTCTCTCCTCTTGTAAGCTTAGGGTGCAGCTTCACTGCCGGTCTTGCTGCTACAAAAGCTGCTTCATGCAAAGTGGCCAAACACGAGAAGACATGTCTTGACAACCAACACGTATTTATACCCTTTGCATTTGATACCTTTGGATTTCTTGCACCTGAGGCCGTCGAGCTACTTGGAAGGGTCCAACGGGTCATGCATAGTAATGTCATGACGCCACGATCGATGAATCTAGTTTTTAAACGTCTTAGTTTTGCTATACAAAAAGGAGTGGCGGCGCAGCTTGTTTCCCGTTTGCCTTTTATTTCTATGTAAATTACTATATCTATCAATGATACGCTAATTATCTTGAAAAAAAATGGATAACAGTAAATAAGATAAAACGAGGAGGAAAAAATAGTCTAAAACACAAAATATATACAAACATCTTCAAAATTTTTTGCTAATTGATAGATACATGCGTTTGGACAGAACTCTATGCAAGTCATTAGATACGAGAAACATGGAGTTAGAGGCATCTTAAATGACAAACTATTTAGAAACACCTTCAAGTTGGTCTAGTGTTTGGGCCTTATAAATAGTTAAAAAGTTCGAAGCTCTAACCGTACAAGGTAGAAACATTTTAAAGGTGCCAAACAATGGTTTAGAACTTTGGATACGGTCACGACTCACGACTATACAATGTCCGATTAGGCAAGTGATGTGCAAAATCGAGTTTAAAAATTAAAAACAAGAAATACCCTAAAACTGACTACTACACACTCTCGGGCAGTGGACCCGTTCGTATATAGTATAGCTAAAAGGTAAGTCCAGGATCGAACACAGGGACTAAAGTGAAGTAATTGTTGACATGAAGTAATTCTAATTAACAAGGGGTTTTGTGACCGAATTGTGACTTTGCAATTAGTAAATAATTAGTTATCCCAAAGGATTAATCGAAAAGAGAATTGTTTTAAACAATAATTTAAAAGGCATCCATCTTGATTTCCCTCGACAACATGTTAAGATTGCACATAAATGAAGTTCAAATCCAAATTAGTTGATTAAATAACCGAGACTCAAACAAAGCACCAACCCCGTACCCGTCAAGTTAATGACATCATTTGACTCTCTTGCTTAAACTAGTTTCATTACAAAGACCGGTATCCCAAGACATCTTTTATAACTTCCCTAATCAAACAATTGGTTTGGTTATTGAAATAACAATTATACCTATCGATTGTACCCAACCGTTAACACATTTCTCCCCATTATCAAGAACGATTATCTACCGTACCCGTCATAGACCCAATCGTTTGTACCCAAACAATCAAAATGAAATATATGTAATTAATAACTACCATTAAAGACACACATAAATCACCAATCAATTCAAGATAAATAATAAGGAAGAAATACGCTAAGATCTCGATATAACGTTAAATGAAATCAACATTGAATTAATAAATGTGCAATCTTTACATATTGTCTCACTTCATCAAGATGGATGATGAAGTGATTAGCCACTCATATTAAAAGAAGAATAACAATCAAAATAAGAAGAATTCATTGTTACCTAATGATAATAATCGAAAGCTACGAATGAAAATGATCAAATCGTGTTTGAAAACCTAGAAATTGATGAAGATCTGAAAAATATCTCCAAATCGGGTTTGGAACACGGCTGCTAAAAGAGAAGAGTGTTTTTGGGATATTTTTCAAGGTATTTATACGATCCCCAAAAGCTGCCAGAAACGCGCCCAGTTGTGGCGCAACCCAGAGTTGCGGCGCAACTGGGGTTGACTTTTGGCTTTGACTTTGACTTTCATTGACCGAAGCTGGCTTGAACTTGAACCCATTGCGGCGCAACTGATTAAGTTGCGGCGCAACTTATCTCTCTGCTTTTGGGTTGCGGCGCAATAAGAGTGCGGCGCAATGCGTTGACTTGCATGACCTTACTAGTTGACTCGTGGCTGGCCAGGAAGAAAGGGCGTTGCGGCGCAACTGGAAGAGTTGCGGCGCAACTTATTCTTCTGGAATTGGTTGCGGCGCAACTGGCCTTCTTCAGCTTTGACTTTGGTTGACTTTCTGCAATCTTCATCCAAATGCTTCCGAAATCTTCCGTTAGCACTTGATTCTCCTTAACAATGTCGTTTTCTCCAGATTTGCGCTTAAATACCTGTCAGTAACCTGAAACACTAACAAATACCATAAACGCACCAATTGTATACAAAAACGACTCATAAACCATGCAAAATCAACTAAATACGTTGTGGGAAATGGGTATAAAATACGACATATCAGCAAGGTATGTCAGAGATAAAGAATTGTCATCGAGTAATCTAAACATTAATCTTTTCTGGAATTGAGTTGCGGCGCAACTGGCCTTCTTCAGCTTTGACTTTGGTTGACTTTCTGCAATCTTCATCCAAATGCTTCCGAAATCTTCCGTTAGCACTTGATTCTCCTCAACAATGTCGTTTTCTCCATATTTGCGCTTAAATACCTGTCAGTAACCTGAAACACTAACAAATACCATAAACGCACCAATTGTATACAAAAACGACTCATAAACCATGCAAAATCAACTAAATACGTTGTGGGAAATGGGTATAAAATACGACATATCAGCAAGGTATGTCAGAGATAAAGAATTGTCATCGAGTAATCTAAACATTAAAATCATCTTTTTTTACTAGGTTATGTTTAGTGACTCGCATTTGCAACTGGCCTTCTTCAACTTTGACTTTGGTTGACTTTCTGCAATCTTCATCCAAATGCTTCCGAAATCTTCCGTTAGCACTTGATTCTCCTTAACAATGTCGTTTTCTCCAGATTTGCGCTTAAATACCTGTCAGTAACCTGAAACACTAACAAATACCATAAACGCACCAATTGTATACAAAAACGACTCATAAACCATGCAAAATCAACTAAATACGTTGTGGGAAATGGGTATAAAATACGACATATCAAATCCCCCCACACTTAAGCTTTGCTGTCCTCAAGCAATTCCAAACTTCAAAACTCAATTTACCTTGGCACAAATGGGAATAACATTACCGTAATAAAAAAGAAGCTAAACCATCATTGAAATAAACGAGATGGTTAGGCAGTTTTAATCTTAAATGAAAACTGGAATGTTTGACAATACTTGACTGATATACAAGCCTTAATAACACGACTAAGCACAAAAGAATCGAATCAGTGATATCTCGTCTATCCTACTCCAACTAACTTACACTTGGGGTTGAATATTTGAATAATCACTCAATGCCTAGTCGTGATGCATCTCGACCATGGTTTCCATTCGGCGTCGATGGTCCAAACACATGAGACTAGACTTTCATACAACGATTATTAATACGCACGAGCGAAAGCACCAATAGAAGTTGACCTTTTCCTTTCTACCGCCAAAGGCAATTATATTCTATCAAATAAGGATATTCGACTAGGTCGCCTTCTCCTCCCACGAATTCCGACATCGGTTAACCAATCCCTTCTCAAACATTGCACCACACGCTTGCGAAGGTAAAGAAAAACAATTTGGCTCGAAGGATTTTTGATTAGGTCTTAACTTTTATAACTACCATACTTATCATTTACTAGTTCATTGTAACTATATCATCCTCATGTTTTCACTATACCATATTCATTCGTAATATTTATCGTCATATAACAAGTAGTCACATAATCACTTAAGACAAGCATGACTATTATATTCAAACACATTCGCCATATCCCGTATGGTTTTTCAACATGTCACTAACACAATCATAATTAACTTAGGAATCTCCAACTCTAAAATTTTATATTACTCATATCATGAGCGTTCTTTTCATTAATCCATCAATTAAATCATATCAACGCACAACTGATTTTCATCACCAAACTTTGTATGGTCTTTTACCCCAATAATGATGTCACGGGTCTCACTACCCAATGGTCTTACACAAAATAATAACGATGTCATGGGCTCACTACCCAATGTCTTACCAAATAAATAATCATGCTTCAATTCGCAACACCCAAGCCAATGACAACCCATTAGCATCATTTCACTTTTACCATTACTTTCATGGCTTCCTTTTCTTCTTTACTTATCATCAAGCAATGTATTAAACTCATAAACCAATCTCAAAATTTTAATTCTTACCATTCAATAAACCAGTTAGCATGCAAGGCTCATATTCTATCATACTTAGATATCAACGAGTAAAATCATAAAACAATTCACATTGCCAAATAAGGTCTCCAACCTATGGCTTCGCACTAACATACTTCCATATTTAACGGACTTAACTTGAGCTATTATAATATGTGATCATAATAACGCTGCAGTCATTATGATGATTACTTATTATAACACCTCAAGTGAACTGCGCTAAATACTTCCATATGTCACTAGAAACCAAACTATGCACATAAGGTCAAGTCACATCTATGGTTTAAGTCTAGGTATCCGTGTAAATAAAATACCTAAATCCCTTAAACCACGGCTTTGATACCACTTGAAAGAACCCAAACTCATTTTAGGAAAATAAGAGAATTTTTTTTTTTTTTTTTTTTTTTTCCAGATTATCCCCACTGCGGCGCAGTGGGGCTAAACCTGCCCACTGCGGCGCAGTGGGTACCTACTGCCCAGATTTTTCCAAAACTCCATCTTGACACTTAAAATCAACTTGTAACTTCCTAGCTCAAAACCAAACTTCATAATACCACATTTCTAAGTTCAAATAAGTTTTAGACTCGAAAATAAGCATGACAAAAGTATCCTTTGACCAAACATTCATTTTCAACCGACGGTCGTTTATCCCATTTACACATTACAAAAGACAACATTCACAAAATTGAAATTTCGGCATGACCCATTCGTAAAATCATCATCCAAACCTGTTACGGATCATGAGTTTCTCCAAAACACATTTGAACAAAATCAATACATTACAACTACAAAACGACCCATTTAAAATACCCAAAACTTGAGTCTAACACTAGACATCATAATAATTTTCCAAAAAGACATAACAAGAGTACAAAGCCGATAGTTCAAAGGGGTCGCTATGGGTCCTATTACCAATTCCATTATCCGCATTTAGCTAAAGCAATCAATATCCAAAAAGCATCTTTAACTTCAATCTTTACATTGCTTAACTTTCTTCCGCATCCGGGACCACCTATAAAAAGGTAAACAACTAAAAGAATAAGCCAAAGCTTAGTGAATACCATTGCATACGCTTATACATACGAAGGAGGGCAAAGTACAAGGACTTTTACATGTAACCTATGACACCGTCATGCCACATTTACATGCTCACCTTGCACACTAAACATATATGGATTAACAACTTCGACATGGTGGTCTTTCCACACATGGATAATCAACTTCAACATGGTGGTCTTTCCACACATGGATAATCAACTTCAACATGGTGGTCTTTCCACACATGGATAAACAACTTCAACATGGTGGTCTTTCCACACATGGATAAACAACTTCAACATGGTGGTCTTTCCACACATGGATAAACACTTCAACATGGTGGTCTTTCCACACATGGATAAACAACTTCAACATGGTGGTCTTTCCACACATGGATAAACAATTTCAACATGGTGGTCTTTCCACACATGGATAAACAACTTCAACATGATGTGGTCAATTGACCCAACGTATATATAATCGTATGCAAGAGCGCTCACCTCCTTCGCGACAACCAAATCCATGATGACCATCTAACAATCATATTGCTTTTCACCTAGCAATAATTCACAATTCACACATATAAGGTCATCAAGCTCAATTATCTCAAACACAAGGCCAACAAGCCATACATTACTACCTTTACTAGCATTTCAATGCCCAACCCAACTTTTACAATCTTATAATAATCTTGGGTTGGTTCACATAACATGTACTTCTTATATCATTTCCAATTGGCCAAGAGTTACTTTCATATCAAAATCGTCATTTTCATATTTGACCTAGCAGACTTCAAACAAGCATAACTCAAGTTCTACTTACTCTTTTAACATGATTCCAGTGTCCAAATTTACATGACACATATACCTACCTTTTATCTTTAGTGACCATTATGTGAATTGTCCTTCAAAGGTGGCTTCTGGTCGTTTTAAAAACCAAAACTGCTGCTGTTAAACAGCTTTGACCTTACTGACTTCAAATGACCATAACTTGAGTTCTACACAATATTTTGACCTCATTCCAGTGGCCACTTCTTCTTAACACATTTTAGCACATTTTATCTTCAGTGACCAACACAAGATTTGACTCATATACGTGAGTTTTACTCGTTTTAAAACTGACACAGAATCATTTTTGCTGAAAGATCAGCATGACGCTACTGAATTCAAAAATTCATAACTGGAGTTCTACCTCGTATTTTCAACCCATTCCAGTGGCAAAATTTGCTTAACACAATAACTACATTTTCTTTTTAGGACTCAACAAGTGAAAACTCTGAAATGGGGGTGTTTTACACGTTGCAAATACAGGGACATAATCTGTCCAGTTTTGTTCTTACTACCATTCATCAAAATCTAATCATGCAACCCAATTATAAACTCTAAATTTGATTAAATTACAAGAACCCTAACTTGTATAGAAGCAATTTAACTTAATTAAATAAAACCCCCAATTTCCCAAATACATTGATTGCATGAACCCTAATTTAAATAATTTAACAAGAATCAAAATTAGGTTAAAGTAATCTTACCTTCAAGGAGATAACTAAAATTGAGATTGAAATTACACTTTTTATTCTCCTCTTTTTCTTCTTGAAAATCAGCCCACAAACCACCACCACACACACACACTCTCAATTTCTCCCAAAATTAGATGCTTAAACCTTAAGTGTTATTATTATCATGATTTAGGAGATTTTCTTTGATTGAATTAGGGATGGAATTGCTTGAATGAAAGTTTAATAGAAAAGAAGATTAAGAAGAAGATAGGTGGAGACATGAGTAAGAAAAATATGTTTGTCTGGCTTCTCTTCATGATGCCACGCATCAAATGGAAAATAGGTGGGTAAATACCCGCTATCCACTAAAGTTCCAACTAATTTAACCCCGAATCTAAAAATAAAATACTAGGAAACTATTTTAATGTCAAAACTATAATAAAGGTTAATTTATTTGCCTTAAAATTTCGGGATGTTACAGTAAAAAGTTGTATTTTAGCATAAGTTTCAAGGGTACAATTTTTTTATATATTTTATAAGTTTTGCTAAACGCAGCTCTAAAGACTGTAGTTAATGTGCATTAAATAATTGCACATTTATCCTGCAATGAATTTTTCATATTTTATTAACAACCTTTAAGGCCGTCATTAGCAAAATCTACTTATCCTAATTGGTAAAAATAATGCCTCATTAATGTGTGTTGATTGTTTTTGATCATATTTTTAGAAAATAGTAATTCATTTTATCTTATTATTGATCGAAATACTTAAAAAACATGGTGATATATTCTTTTAGTTTTAAAAGAATTTTTCGTGCGTATCATTATCTTGGTAGCATTTCTTTATTAATTAAGTAGTTCCCAAAATAGTAAGGGTTGTTATTAATACTATATTATACACTAATTAAATCATATATAATTCGAAGATTAAACTCTAGCCATGCAATTTAATTAGTAGTATGCTGTCAACTTTTGATTGGCTGCTCAATATCCAAACAATTAGTTTTCCGTCATTGGTTTTCAAACAATGATTATCATTAGTATGATGTCTTCTTTTGGCTGGTTAATATAAACAATTAGTTTTAAATTTTATCGTTAACCTTTCAGCAATGTAAAGATATATAGTCCACTCGAACAAAAAGAAACGAATACCGTGCTTCTGTTTTTAAATGTAATATTACTCTGATAAAATAATTATATTCATATTCATATTCTATAAAGCCACCTCTATGTTGTATTTTGTTGAGCTTCACTCCATATGAATAACTGAAATAATTAACTGAAATCTTTACATGTTATGTTATAACATATGAATATTTTATAGGTTCCTAGTCCCGGATGGTTAAAATTGATATCTATATATGTAATAAAAGAAGAGATGATTTATATCATATGCATTATGCAATTTATTTTTACTAATAAAATCAATATAAATACCTACGAGTTATAATTTGGTTTAATGAACGAATTGAAAAAGAGTTTTGTTATAAAATGAAGTAAAAGGGCCAAAGTAGACCGAATATCCACCAATAATATCTTGGCAACAGGTGGTCCTATCACAACCCTGCTCCAAGTTGTAAAATATGTGTCCATTTACATTTACATCATCGAATAAGAAAATATGTATGTATTATAATAATTCTTTGTTGTTGTGAGTCATCAATAACTATTTGTGTTGTGAAGTCTAAATAATATTTTAATGATGATAGATTAAGATCTTCTAGCTAAACTAAATCAACCAATGGTTTTCTTTTTGTTGAATGTTTAAAACAACCAATAGTTATAGAGACGTGAACCCGAATTTTGTACTGTTATAAATTGTTGTTAATTATTATGATTAAATTTTCATAAATAATGTCTAGTATAGTTATACGTTCACTGTGTATTTTAGTGTGTATTTAGATTTAGATTAGATTAGATTTGCACATGATTTCTCTAAATTTCTTTTGTTTATAAGCATATAAATGTAAAAAATGAAGAAAGTCGTATAATATAAAAGACATCGTAAAACCAGGTATATATTTAAAGGAATGTCTATGTGATATTAAAAAAAACTTACATCTTTTTTTGGAGCGACATATTCCGAATCACTCCAATGTAAAATAAGGGTGAGACTACTCAGTGTAAAATACATTGTTTTGACGTGCATACTTTACAGCAAAGTTGATTCCCATAAAAACAACCTACCAGAAACTTGTCATCCAAAAGACTCGAACTCAAGTTCTGAGACAGGCTAACAAGCACAAAAACTTACATAACCATTATCAGCCATTTATAAGCTTTTCAAAACCAAAAAAAAAAACGCAAAATAAAATGTTGTAATCGTATATATGTGATCAAAGTTTCAATTGTAATCAAATATGTACTATTAAAGCATATAAAATATATTTGTAATATAGCTAGAGAAACTTTAGACCTATAACTATGAATAAACTACCATAACCAACAAGTAAAGTTTTGATTAAGTGAAATCAATAAGCTTTTGTTATGATTAATCAAAACTTTTGATATATTTAGGTTTTGGATAATATATACTCACCTATAGTTTTTCAATCAAACTATACATCAAAATAAATTTGAATCAACTACTCGAACAAAAAGAAACGAATACCGTGCTTCTGTTTTTAAATGTAATATTACTCTGATAAAATAATTATATTCATATTCATATTCTATAAAGCCACCTCTATGTTGTATTTTGTTGAGCTTCACTCCATATGAATAACTGAAATAATTAACTGAAATCTTTACATGTTATGTTATAACATATGAATATTTTATAGGTTCCTAGTCCCGGATGGTTAAAATTGATATCTATATATGTAATAAAAGAAGAGATGATTTATATCATATGCATTATGCAATTTATTTTTACTAATAAAATCAATATAAATACCTACGAGTTATAATTTGGTTTAATGAACGAATTGAAAAAGAGTTTTGTTATAAAATGAAGTAAAAGGGCCAAAGTAGACCGAATATCCACCAATAATATCTTGGCAACAGGTGGTCCTATCACAACCCTGCTCCAAGTTGTAAAATATGTGTCCATTTACATTTACATCATCGAATAAGAAAATATGTATGTATTATAATAATTCTTTGTTGTTGTGAGTCATCAATAACTATTTGTGTTGTGAAGTCTAAATAATATTTTAATGATGATAGATTAAGATCTTCTAGCTAAACTAAATCAACCAATGGTTTTCTTTTTGTTGAATGTTTAAAACAACCAATAGTTATAGAGACGTGAACCCGAATTTTGTACTGTTATAAATTGTTGTTAATTATTATGATTAAATTTTCATAAATAATGTCTAGTATAGTTATACGTTCACTGTGTATTTTAGTGTGTATTTAGATTTAGATTAGATTAGATTTGCACATGATTTCTCTAAATTTCTTTTGTTTATAAGCATATAAATGTAAAAAATGAAGAAAGTCGTATAATATAAAAGACATCGTAAAACCAGGTATATATTTAAAGGAATGTCTATGTGATATTAAAAAAAACTTACATCTTTTTTTGGAGCGACATATTCCGAATCACTCCAATGTAAAATAAGGGTGAGACTACTCAGTGTAAAATACATTGTTTTGACGTGCATACTTTACAGCAAAGTTGATTCCCATAAAAACAACCTACCAGAAACTTGTCATCCAAAAGACTCGAACTCAAGTTCTGAGACAGGCTAACAAGCACAAAAACTTACATAACCATTATCAGCCATTTATAAGCTTTTCAAAACCAAAAAAAAAAACGCAAAATAAAATGTTGTAATCGTATATATGTGATCAAAGTTTCAATTGTAATCAAATATGTACTATTAAAGCATATAAAATATATTTGTAATATAGCTAGAGAAACTTTAGACCTATAACTATGAATAAACTACCATAACCAACAAGTAAAGTTTTGATTAAGTGAAATCAATAAGCTTTTGTTATGATTAATCAAAACTTTTGATATATTTAGGTTTTGGATAATATATACTCACCTATAGTTTTTCAATCAAACTATACATCAAAATAAATTTGAATCAACTACTTGACCTAACAAGAAAATTTCAGGCTATCTTCCAAGTTTTTTTAGCAGCTTAAATCCCTTGGAGGTGCACAGATCATACGACAACAACAAGTATCAATCCTTCTACAATCTTTTACATGCGAAAATGATTTTCTTCATCAACCACTGTCAATCTAAAGATGGAGATATCCGACTAAGTTTAAGTTATTTCACCTGATGGTCAATTATTGGTTTGTGTGTGTGATGTAGGATGTTTAATTGACACGGACTTGGCTCAAAATTGTTCATGTCAATTAATAAATACTATGCCAATGTAATTAAGAATAATAAATATTTATAAAGTTTATCAGTTGAGTTAATGTTACTATTGTACTGTAATTCGGGACGGATACATTTTTCATTATCGTTTGCAATCAATAATTTAATTCAATTCCCATATTAGTTAACTTATGATTTAGTTAACTCGAAAGTATTGATATTATCATAAAAAACCAATTAAATTCGTTTTAACTTGGTTATAATCACATACGCTTCTCATGAGAATCTATATTTACTTACTATCTAGTATAAGGTATATATTTATATTTATTTTTGATCGGTATTTAAACGTCGAACAATTTCCAAAATGAAACTAAAAACTTTCAAAAGTACCCTAAATATCCTTTAATTCCCCCTCATAAGTAAAAAAATTGAAACCCGAACTTTTTTTTTTTTGAAAGGTGTGGATCATTTACTCGTAACAGGGGATCTAGCTTACGTTGTCTTAACCGGGTCCGCGCTAGAGAGCCCCCTCACCCTCAATACCTAGTAGGAGGAGAAACTCCCAACTAAACCGCCCGAGAGCACGACATTTAATTGGGATAAAACCCTGCCCCCTCTGCAGGACTCAAACTTGCTTCACTGGAGGACTTTATTTGTGAAATTCCTAGAAATGTCCTTCCCATGTCTCGAACTCGACCTCAAGCATGTAAAGCTTGTGCTCAACCATTGAGCTATAATGGGTCATGTAAAAAACCTCAAGATACTATTATGCTCTTCTAGTTTTAATTAATGTGTGATTATTTTCTATTTTGAACTACATCGAATTTTTATTTTTAGGGTTGGTAATAATAGACCCTAATATGTTGACTCATTTGATAGGGAGTGGTCCTTGTCGTATATCAAGGCTAACTTTCTTCATCGAATCATTTCTTTTTAATAAATTTTGTTGGATCAAACACACATATTATAACTCACACTTAAATACACACACAATTCATCTCTTTTGCTTTTAGTTCATATATATATCCGGTTTAAAAGAAGAAGAAACCCATATATATATATGAACTCGATTCGTTCATATATCGTTATGTTGATGCAATAATAATGGAATCTAACGAAGTAATCGCACCATTTGTCATGAAAACTTATCAAATGGTAAACGATTCATCCTTAGATAACCTAATCCGCTGGGGAACATCCAACAATAGCTTCATGGTCGTCGATTCGTTACGATTCTCACAACACCTCTTGCCCGCTTTCTTCAAACACAACAATTTCTCTAGTTTCATTCGCCAACTCAATACTTATGTAAGCAACCTACTACTTATATATCTCAAGATATTTTGTGTCTTTCAGTTTTTCGCCGAAAGTCCAGTACTATTAATTACTTCAATCTAATTCTCAAAAAAAAAAACTTATATATTTTATAATATATATATATCAAGATAATTATTAAATTATATCATTGATGTACTCTATATTATGAAATGATATAATATAAGATGTATATTTGTATGTATGTTTGTATGATTATTTTAGTTTAATTTAATAATTACATGTTGATGATTTATTTGTTGTGTTTTATTTTCTATAGGGATTTAGAAAAGTAGACCCGGATAAATGGGAGTTTGCAAACGAGCACTTTCTAAGAGGTCAAATACATTTACTAAAAAATATTGGAAGAAGAAGACAAGTAACTAGTAGTAGAGGAAAATATTCAACGAATATGACACAAATAATAGACGATGACGAAGATGAAGAAGAAGAAGAGATGTTAATGGAGATAGCAAGATTGAAACAAGAACAACAAGTTTTAGAACAAGAAATGGTACTCATGAGCAAAAGGCTAGAGGTGACAGAAAGACGGCCCGAACAAATGATGTCTTTACTTTGTAAAGTTGCCGAAGATCCAGACATTTTACAACGTATGATGCACGAAAAAGTTACACGAGCTAAACGATTGGTGGATAAGAAGAAACGACGAATGTTAATCACTCCCCAACCGCAGGCAACGACATCTTCTATTAAGGGAACATCGAGTAATTATAATTCTATTAAACGTGAGGAAGACGTATGCTATGATCAAACGATTTGGCTATGGAACAAGCCTGATTATGATCATAGTTTGGGATCTAAGGCGGTGAACACGGGTAATAAAAGGTATGTAGACAGTATAGAAGGCGGTAGTAGTGGCAACAGCGGTGGTGATACTATATATTTTGGTAACGGATTGCCGGAGCCAGATGTTAGACCAGCTCCGGCATATCCGTTTTCTTTGCTTGGTGGTGGGTTTTAAGTTTTAGTTTATTTTGTTTGTTGAATGTTTATCAGGAAAAATTTCTATCATAAAAAGGAAAAAAATGCGTATCAGGAGTTAGCTAGTAATCTAACGTGAACTATCATATTGAGTTTCAAGAATAGAAATATCAATCATATATTTAGTAAGTAATACTATTTTTGTATATATGGTTCTAAAATATTCTTAGTACTAGAATGAAGAAAAAAGCAAAATGTACAACTAAATCATAGATTTCTCGATTAAAATGAGGTAATTGGATGGAAACCCCCTAATCCCATATACCATTTGGTACCCACTAATCCCCCAGTCAGGCTAGTGTCCAGCTGATTCTCAACCACTTAATAATCCTCTGATTATCTCAATTTTGCCTTTGGAAATACTCGAACCCAGGATCCCCTCAATTATTGTGCTTGGTAATTATTATTTTATTATTATATTATATACAACACATTTATCGGGTATGAACCATAGCCTTTAGATTTCTGGTTTCTGGCCTTGCAATATTTAAGGTTATCCATCAAGAAAAAGGAGGTCACGGTATCTAATTCTGTTGCTAGTAGATATATGTGAATGTGTAACATTTTTTTTATCTAAAAAAAGGAAACAGTACAATAAATCATTTTGTTAAATGGCACTTGCTCTATCTTTTAATCTTTATTTTCTTGCTAAGTGTCAAATCTTGATGTGGATGAAGTTTTAGAAGTGTATTATTACTATAAAGAAAATGTTTCATGAGTTTGATTGTATATATATATATTATTTTGAAAGATGAAATATTATCTTGAAAAAAATTTGGTTTTTATAGAACAAAATCACATAAATATATATGGTCCCTTCATAGACAATATCAACATCAATAATTTTATTATGAAATGACAAAAATAATGAATTTGATGTCACAAACGTTTGGCTTTTGCTTTCGCTTTCGTTCACAGTCCCCATCTTTTGTCAATTGCATAACCTTTGTAATTTGCTTTGACGTGTTGTGGTCACATTGTTACTGCAATTAATTTGTGATACTATTTAATGCAAAAGGCCAGCAGAAATATCTTTTAACATATCATGAACTTTATTCCATACACATTTGAGTTAATTAAAGACTTCTTCAATAACTTAAAATAAAAATAACGCTATCTCTTGAGCAAATTTGGTAACTAGCTGGAGAATTCCTTTATTTCGTATCGATATTGTTGAGCAAATTAAGATTACTTCAATTTTGTTTAAAAAAGTAATTTGATCTATATATTTAAACAAGTTAGACAAAGATGCGAATACAATCTAAATTGAAGTGGAAAAATTAAAAGGTTTTCTGTGTGGTTAGTAAATATATAAAAATAAAAATAAATAAATATATAAAATACGGAGTGTAAAGTATTTTCATGTGGGCAGCTGTTATTGCCTTATTAGCCAGAAATGGAAGTCAACCCTGCAACGTACTACTACTACCACTAACCAAATAAAATTTATCTTTCCTAAAAAAAAAACATATTCTCTTTTCCTCAATTTTAAATAAAATACTAGAAGGAACATACACAACACGGACATAATAGTGAAAGTGGTGGTATGGTGCGGCGACAGCAATTGGTGCTGTTGATAGCAGCGACAAGTAACGTAGATAATTGACGGTTA
The DNA here is from genome assembly GCA_034093135.1 of Erigeron breviscapus. Lineage (NCBI taxonomy): Eukaryota > Viridiplantae > Streptophyta > Magnoliopsida > Asterales > Asteraceae > Erigeron > Erigeron breviscapus. The sequence goes on along the minus strand of CM067167.1, from coordinate 109,411,342 downwards.
TTAATATCTTATGAACATAGTAGAAAACTAATGTAAAGGGATAATAATCAATATTACGAGGATAATATAAAGGTAATTAATGAGCGTAAGGAAAGTGTGGAAATTTCTAACCTTGAAAACGTGTACTTTTCATCAAGGGAAGAGATATTTGTATCACATAACTTTATCAATTTTACCACATAGCATAAATATTACAACAAACTGTACAAACATTTAAAACATAATTATGTAAAGTTAATGAAGTTATGTGGTATTAATATCACTTCCCTTTCAACAATGGCATAAAATTCTAACTAAGAAGTGTAAGATCAGAATACTGAATTACAAAAATAAGTTAGAATTACTGAAACAAAAAATGAAACAATAGCTTCACGAGGTGTTGTGAGTTCAGAACTCTTATTGATAATAAGATTGATCGCCCATTATTTAAATTATATATTTGACCTTAGGTATTTCAACCTAATCTAGTTTGATTTTTATGTTTTACTCGTAAAATCTTCATTTAGTTTTCCATTGCTTTGTATAGTTAGTGTTGTGAAAATAGATACAAAATTATCCATATATGCCTTTTGGTTGACAAAAATCTGTACTTTCGTTTTACCAAAAAAACTTATGCCCAATAACAAAATGAAAAACTAGACATGGACACATGGTCATATTTTGTTTCTATATTGATTATGTATGATTTATCTTGAATAGACTTGGTGTACATGTGAGGATTATCTTCTCTCATTTTGGTGATCAACTAATATTACATCCCTTTCAACAGAAATAATAAAAAGTGATGAAAGTGATATAGCAGATTTCAATACAGCTTAAAGCTTGCGCAATACATATAAAAAAGAAAAAAGAAAAAAAATGATGATGATGATGATGCTGCTTTTAATAATGATGATTTCCATCTAATTCAGGTTGTTTCTAATTACTCAACAATGCAACCAAAATCAGAAATCATCTTCATTTATAATCAATCATTTCTATCTTCATTTCTTGTTCATTGATAAAATGTAACCAAAATCATTTTCAAATCGTTTTTTCCTCTCTATTTTTCTTTTCTTTTAGTTTAAATGTAACCAAAATCCTTTCACTAATTTCACAAACACCTTTTCCCAATAACCAAACTCACTTCAATCATCAAAATCTCTTTCCAACTTACTTCAAAAAATTCAATCCTTAAACATGTCCACCAAGTGTTTGATAAAAAACCTCAACCAATATATATAAAATTTTCTTAGCAAACTATCAATGACCTAAAAGTCCATCCATGCAAACTATTAACCTTTGTTAAATATGGGGTGCACGCCAACTATTTGTTGAAATGTCACCTTTATTTCTAGGGCGTTGTTGCTAAAAGTTTCGCGTTTTAACTTAAGATGTAACATCCGTGAGTTTTGACCGTTTGACTTTACGTGCAATTTGACTAACAATTTAAGTTAATGAAATATTTGGGTCGTTTTGTGATTAAATGACAATGTGGTATGTTCGTCGGGTCGATAATATGTTTTAATCGGTGTTTAAATGCCTAACATTTTGTAATTTGGCTTGGGAAGAGAAACGGGTCGACCCGTGGGTGATCCACGACCCACCAGCCCCCCCTTGACCCATTTCCCTCCCCTTATCTCTTCACTTTCACCACACATCTCCTTTTTCTCTCTAAGTAAAGCAAGACTATCCAATCTCATTTCTTCATTCCTCTTGCATCAATTTGGTGTTTTGGAACTGGTTTAATACAAGAATCATAGTCATTTATATCTCATTGTCATCATATCGAAGGATCAAAAGTCATAGTGCAAGGATTCTTACCCATTTTGTCATAAATCGGGTTCTAGCTCAAGAAGGAAGTTTTGGTAAGTCAAATTCATCCCATTTGTATCTACTTATGTTTGTTTATGCATTTCTAGTCGTTTCGAACATTTACAAGTCTCAAATCGACTCAAAATGGAATTTGGGTCAATTTAGGGTTTTGGTTTGGTTTGATCGATTTGGTTGTTTTGATGATGTTATGGATGGAAATATGGGTTTGGGTAAGTGTATTTGTGCATTAGAATGTCAAATGTAACTTCAAAAACGAGTCTATAGCCTTATGGGTCGATTTAGGGTTTTAGTTTTTGAGTAAAAAGGGTTTGGGGTTGAGTTTTTCTGCATAAATGGCTGTTGTTCGTGGGTTTGCCCAGCAAGGGGCGTAACCTACGGCCCTGGAGGGCGTAGGTTACGCTAGGTATAGTTTGTATGGGCGTAAGTTACGGCCCATAGGGGCGTAGCTTACGCCAGTTGTCCAGTTTCTGATTTCTTGTTTGACCTAATTCGACTTCCAGAACCCTAGTAACGCATCGAGCTTCAATCTAAATCACTTCTTAACTTATTTAACAATGATTAAGAGTCCTAGAAGTCACCTAATGTCAAGAACCACTTTGGGAACCTAATTAGGGTTTTGCCGAGTATTTGATAACTACGTATATGTGTTTATGTATGTTGATGTGAATGTATATGATCGATATTTAGGTTTTGGACGCGAAGCGAACATCGAACGACTGTAACTCAACTTTGTATCAAACTTAACTTCTTTGCCGATCAGGTGAGTTTCGTAGCTCCCTACTCAATAGAGATTCGGGCTGAAAAGTGTACATATACGTGTTTGTTGGATTGTCTGGTTGATTTGATTGACTGTCTAGTTAATTTCTGATTTATTGTCGATTGATAGATAGTTTTGATTGATTGTGTGATGGTTTACGAATGTGATTGTGAGACTGTAATTTATTAGGATGGAAGTACATACATGGAAGTCGGTTTTAGTTTCAAAGAGTTTTAGATGTGGTGGGAAGGCTGCGGATGACCCTATACATAAGCATCTAGAACTTGATGAAAGTAAAATCCTCCGAAGTGTATATACGCGTTGTTTAGAGTAAATGATGGACTTGGGAATACGTTTGGAATAGACATGAATGCCCTGATATACTTGACTTGCGTGATACGCACTTATTCATACTTTTATCGTTGTATTGATGAATTTATGAATTAATGGTCGTCGATTGAATGTTTGACTGAATGATTGAATGATGAGTTGTTGGACACGTCTGATTGATTTTCGTAAAGGGTTGTGATATGTTTATATTACTATTATTATTTTTATTATTATTACTGTTAGGATAGACGTGCATACATGGAAGTCGGTTATGCCTTCCAAGGGTTTTAGATGTGGTGGGAAGGCTGCGGGTGACCCTATATATAAGCATCTAGGACTCGAAGAATGTAGAATCCTCCTAAGTGTATGTACGTATAGTTTAATTTGGGATAATGATTGATGGTTGATAATTGTTGAATTTGTGGTTGATGTATATACGCGGTTTACACGCAAGCATTCTATATGTATATACGCGGTTTACACGCAAGCATTCCATATATATATATATACGCGGTTTACACGCAAGCATTCTATATATATATACGCGGTTTACACGCAAGCATTCTATATGTATATACGCAGTTTACACGCAAGCATTCTATATGTATATACGCGGTTTACACGCAAGCATTCTATATATATATACGCGGTTTACACGCAAGCACACCCTATTTGATGCATTTGTGACATGGTTGATACGAATTTGACATACATTATGGATATGCATACATGCGATACACGATTTGGTTATTGACATCTTTTGCGCATATTCATTACACACTTGCTTGTCTTGTGAAATCTTATTGTGGATGTTATTGTGTTTTCGTAGAGGCTCACTGTAAGTCATGTTTCGCCTCTACTCGTATATTGTGATTATTGACGGTGGTTCCTTATGGACCATTACTACGAACTCACCAACCTTGTGTTGACTATGCTTAGTACACTTTTCAGGTTATCAGGTTATTCCAGGGCGTGGAGTTTGATTGTTTGCTTGCTGTTGAACCCGGACTTGGACTTATATGGATCAAGGATCCATTTGCCTTCTTTTGCATTGTACTTAGGACTGTTAGCCATCTTTTGATGTTCTTTTGTAAACTTTGATGGTTACTTGCTCCTTATGTATTTTCATACTTGTTATTCGTATTGTATGGATTCACTGAATCCTTTATTTGCATTTAGTTCATGTTCTATATTAATCCCACCTTGTGCTATATGATTTCCGTGATATTTTGAGCCTCGGCTTGGGGTGTTACATAAGACGTGTCTATTTTTGGGAGTTCTATGGCTTCCTCTTCTTCATCTTCGGACGACACTTGGCCATGCCCCTTTCGCATGTTTCATTGTTGCCCGGATGGTGAAGTGGGGAGAAAAGGGATATGTCGGTTAATTTCTCATATCAAAAGGTTGCACCTTGCAAGTGATGAACGTAAAAAGGTGTTGCGCGAGGCTATTTCTATGGACCTAGGGTTGTTTACAGCCGTGGAAGAAACTATGAAGGTCTTTGGGCAATGGGTGTGTGGGGAGTGTATGACTATACATGCCTTGAGTCGTGCCTGTCACCACCCGGATGGGCTTGTTTGTTTTATCGATGATGACATAGGTGGGCACATTATTGGTATCACGAAACCTTCTATCTCAGTGGCCGAGTCCAAAGTTCATGATTCGTTTGCTTTTGATGTGGCTCTTGTTGATCGTGTCTTTAAAGCACCCATCGTGACCGTCAAAAGCATCCTACATAGTTGTCGTTTGGCATTCTCACAAGCGCTGAAAACAACTCTCTACAAGGTGGCTACCCAACCAGATTCTGTTGAAGCTTGGGTAAGGTTGTTAATTCTTCCCCGTTGCACTTTGCAGGTGTTTAGACCTAAATGTAGGCAAGAAAGTAGGTCTGGAAATAGAAAGACTTTGCAACATCGTTCTATTATGAGTTCTTTAGCCATGTGGGGGAACGAAGATGGTATTGCCACGCTAGTTGATAATATTTTACGAGGTTCTGATTTGGGGACTTCGGGTCCAAAAGGCGCTGATATTAATAAGGAAAGAACTGCTACCAGCACCAATGTTAGACAATGTCTTCGAAAGGTTGCAGATGGTCACTTTACTGCTGCGGTAAAAGTGTTATGCTCATCTGGTGTTGCTCCTCACAATGGTGACACCTTGAAGGCATTAAAAGCTAAACATCCAAGCATGTCATCGCCACATTTGCCAAACATTTTATATCCTGAGCCTCCCTTGGTTGTAATGGTTGATAGTGTCCGTGGTTGCATTAAATCCTTTCCGAAGGGCACTTCATGTGGGAAGGATGGGTTAAGGGCGCAACACATTTTGGATGCTTTATGTGGAGAAGGGTCTGTTGTTGCCACTGATCTTTTACAGGCTATCACTAGTGTGGTTAACTTATGGTTAGGGGGAAGATGTCCATCAAGCTTGGCAGAGTTTGTTGCGTCTGCTCCTTTGACTCCTCTTTTGAAACCCGACAACGGGATACGTCCTATAGCAGTTGGTACCATATGGAGGCGTTTGGTTTCCAAGGTTGCGATGAAGGGGGTTAGTAAAGAAGTGGCCAAGTACCTCAATGACTTTCAGTTTGGGGTCGGGGTGTCGGGTGGGGCAGAGGCTATATTACATAGTGTTAACAGAGTATTGGGTGAGCGTCACACTGATGGTTCACTTGCTATGCTCGCGGTGGATTTTACTAATGCCTTTAATTTGGTTGATAGATCAGCTTTACTTCATGAGGTCAGGTTGAGGTGTCCTTCCATTTCCTTGTGGGTTGAATTCCTATACATGTTGCCAGCAAGATTGTATATTGGAGATGAGCATATTTGGTCTTCCACGGGGGTTCAACAAAGAGACCCTCTAGGACCACTTCTTTTCGCCCTTGTTTTGCACCCTCTAGTGCATCAGATTAGAGATCAGTGCAAACTTCTTCTTCATGCTTGGTATCTTGATGATGGGACTGTTATTGGGGAATCTGAGGAGGTTGCTAAAGTGTTGGATATAATTAGAACAACAGGCCCATCCTTGGGGCTTGAAGTGAATATTAAGAAAACCGAGCTATTTTGGCCCTCTTGTGATGGTAGGAAGTCTCGGAAGGGCTTATTCCCCGATGCCATTGGGAGGCCGTCATTGGGGGTGAAACTTCTAGGAGGGGCTGTGAGTAGAGATGCGGGTTTTATTAGTGGGCTAGCAAAGAAGAGAGCTGCTAATGCCGTTGATTTGATGCGCCTCCTCCCACAGCTTCGCGACCCACAGAGTGAGCTTCTATTACTACGATCATGTATGGGTATTGCCAAACTTTATTTTGGCCTGAGGACCTGCCAACCTGTTCATGTGGAGGAGGCAGCGCGTTTATTTGACATGGGACTGCGTGGCGCTATTGCAGACATTGTGGTTTGTGGTGGTCCTTTTTTTGGGGACCTCCAATGGAGATTGGCTTCCTTACCTATTAGGTCTGGGGGTTTAGGGTTATATTCAGCAGTTGAGGTTTCATCTTATGCATTTGTGGCATCAAGGGCCCAATCTTGGGTACTACAGGATCACATCTTACGAGACAGTGGTATATGCGGTATGGATTCTGATTATGCTTGTGCCTTGGCTGGTCTTCGTGATACGATTCCCAGCTTTGATGTTGATGGTTTCACTAACAAGGACACCGTCCCCCCTAAAGCCCAACATGTATTGGCGAGTGCCCTTTTTAGTAAAATTGTCCAAGATATGGAGGTACACTTTGACTTGACAATCAGACAAAAAGCCATTTTTAAGTGTCTACAGGCACCACATGCTCAAGATTATCTCCTTGTTGTCCCTATAGATGGGTTAGGACAACATATGTCACCGGTAGAGTATTGCACTATACTAAAATACCGTCTCATGATCCCCTTATTTTCTATTGATGAGATATGCCCTATTTGCCGGAAAGCTTGTTTGGATTCCTTTGGGGAGCATGCGCTTCACTGTAAAGAGCTCCCGGGGTTCAAATACAGACACGATTTGGTTAGAGATGTTCTCTTTGACATTTTTAGGCGGGCTGAGATTTCTGCTAAGAAGGAAGCGCCAGTGAATTTCTTGACTGACCCGTTGGAAGGGAGATCTACTCTCAGACCTGCTGACATTTTGGTCTTTGGTTGGACTGGGGGAAAACATGCATGTGTGGATTTAACAGGAGTCTCTCCTCTTGTGGGCTTAGGGTGCAGCTTCACAGCCGGTCTTGCCGCTTTAAAAGCTACCTCATGCAAAGTGGCCAAACACGAGAAGGCGTGTCTTGACAACCAACACGTATTTATACCCTTTGCATTTGATACCTTTGGATTTCTTGCACCTGAGGCCGTCGAGCTACTTGGAAGGGTCCAACGGGTCATGCATAGTAATGTCATGACGCCACGATTGATGAATGTAGTTTTTAAACGTCTTAGTTTTGCTATTCAAAAAGGAGTTGGCGCAGCTTGTTGCCCGTTTGCCTTTTATTTCTATGTAAATTACTATATCTATCAATGAATACATCAATTATTTAATGCCATATTTGAGATATTTATATTTAGGTGGTGTTTGGTTTCAAATTTAGAATCTTTTTTGCGTGGAACGGGTTTAGGGTTTGAAACCCACCCCTGTTAATAGGTTTTATATATGGTTAGATCTAAAAATCTCAATTTGTAATGTCGATATAATAAGTCAAACACTCTTGATAAGTTTATACTTTATTCATTTTGTCAAACCAAACAGACACATAACGCTTGTCTTTTAATATTTGATAAATGCTAGTGAAAAAATGGCTTTAAAACCGTCCAAGAATCTGATCATAGGTTGGCTACAAAACAAAAAGGCTGGCCTACCAATTTGCTAACTCAAGTATTGAACTATGGCATATCATATCTTCCATCGTTCCATTTATGTGTATATATATCATTCGGTTAGGTGCACTTTTAATGGTTAATTTACCACTAAAGAAAAATATATTTTTAAATTTCTATTTTTTATATTCATTAATTTAAATATATGATATTTTTAATACAATTATTTATAACATACGTCCCTCAATTAAAATAATTACATTATCCTTATTCCGTCATCGTTAACCGTCACCTCCATTGCCGCCACCACCGACACAATCATCACCACAGCTTGGTACCCGTCTAATTATTATGAATAAGTCTCTTTAAAATATTTTTAAATGCTTATTGTGATATACTCCGTATAACGAATCTAATTGTTAGCAAAATGACAAAATCCTATTTAAAAATCCAGTAAAAATGCGGCATCCTTTGTCCAGGCTAAATTATATATGCCTACCCACCAATCAGAAATAAACACGTAATAGGATAGGCTTGTGGTCCCAGCCTATAATTGCCCCATTTAGTAAACACGTTTCGAGTTGTCGGCTAGTGTGGTCCCGCTATTTTTCCACATTGGGTGTAGCAGTTGCACTCGGATTTCGGGATTTGACCCGTTTATTCTGTAAATGTTATCTTATGATAATTAATAATTATTTAAATTTACTTATGAAAAGATCCAAAGATATGATATAATCGAATATTCGAATATATGTTATTTGTACAAGAGAGGTATGGTGTCAGTCACGGTGTGATTATTAATTTAAAAGTAATTAATGTAAAATGGTAGTGTAGTTATTTTAAAGTTAATAGATGTATGTTGTAAATAATTTCATTAAGTATATTATTGGTATATAAGGTGGATATATTTAAATTAGTAAATAATGAAGATAAGTAGTTTGGATAGATAGGGTTGAAAAATATTTTGGATATTTTGTATATGTAGAGTGTGAGTTGAGAATGTGTTGAAAGTTAAGAATTTTGGTTTTTTAAAGATAAAAGTTGAAAAGGGGGGTAGTTTGTTTTATAAAAAAGTAAAAATTATATACTAATACTAATACTAATACTATTCTGGTACAAAAACTATTATATTGATTACTTGGCCGATATCTCGAGATCAGAATCGGGATTGGTTGTTCATGGATGAGATTCGGGCGAAACCGGACAAGAAATCGGTCTATGCTATGAAATCGGGTCAACCATGGTAAAATTGGTAGAGATCGATCAAATATTGGAAAAATCAATCAAAATTGACTATATCGGTCAAGGTCAACATAAGTCAAACTTTTATTATTTTTTTTCAAAATTTTTAAATTGTTTTTAGACAATTATGTTTATGTTTAAAAAATTATGTTAATAATTTTTAGACAATTATGTTTACGTTTGTAATTTCTTAGATATTTTTAATTTGATACTCGTATTACATATAATTTCATAAATTTTTATTTTTGTATATAAATTACCCAATCCGATATCTCCCCGATTTTCCAAAATTTTATCTCCGCGAGTTCTACAACCTTGATGACAACTATTTTGACATTTACTATAGTATAATTGGTACTGTATCAAAATGGATAATTGCATAGTCTAGGCCAAAAGTTTATTTGTTTGAGGTGTACCCTCTCATAATATAAAGATCAATCTGTTGCATTTGTTGTTAGATTAGTTGTCCATTGTCAATAAAAAAATAAAATTTCATTGATTCTTTTGAAAATTGTTTGATGTTAAGAAAAGGGAAATATTAAACACATTCAGTTTTGAATAATTATTTTCATGAAGTGATCAAACTACAAAGATTGTCATCCTATAATGTTAATGCCGAACTTTTATATCCCTTGTTAGCTAAATGTGCTAATTAATTTGATGGAGTATTATAAAAATGAAAATAAGATAATCCATATGGTTGTGATGATACTAGTAGATATTTCTACAATTATAAAAATATCTATATTTAATTTTATTACATACCCTTAGTGTATACCGTATTATTAAGTTTCACCCCTATATTTTTTTTTGTCATTACATCTTCCTAAGGTGACGTTTTGCTTCATTACACACTCCTCTATAACACATGTTAGTGTGTCTCCGTTAACCCCCTCATGTACATTGTACATGAGGGTATTTCAGTCCTTTCAACCAAATTTCTTTCCTTACCTCTATCAATATCATCTTCATCTTCAAAAACTAACAACTTACACCTTTTTCTTATTTCATTCAACACTTAAACATAATTCCAAATCATAATTCCAAATCATCAAAACCTAATTTGAAAATCTATATAATTCATCAACAATAAGAACTTAAACTTATTTCACCAACATCAAACATATCTAAAACAAGACTAATTATTACCTTAAATTCATTAGCAAATATATAGAACAAAAATATCTAATAATTGATGATAATAATAATACCAACAACAATAATAATATATTCACAATAATATTAACAACACATCTAAAAGAAAAAGGAAATGGATATACTTAAGAACCATTTACAAAAACCTATCAAAAATAAAAACAAACTTACGTATATCTTATCTTTAATGAAATAAGGAAAAACATGTCTTCTCTTTCTTTTAGATGTGTTGTTGATACTAAGTAAACATGTTTACTTTGTATATCAAGACGACAAACACAATAATATTAACAACACTTCTTTCTTTTCATGCTTATATGTATAACCTTATCATCAAGATCTTGAGTGGTGTGAGGTGGTCACGGTCATGGTGGTTTGTTGGTCCGGTCACTACACCTATTTATATGTATAGATCTATTTGTATTTGTATGTATATGGATTTGTGTAAATCGGAAAACATGAAAACATTTTATTGGATCTTGGTGGTGGCTTGAAAAAACAAAGAATGTGGCTAAGGAGATAAAGTGGTTTCCATTGATGCGGATATGTATTATGTGAATGAGGCCGAAGAGATCAAAATATGTATGTGTGCAAAGTAAACATGTTTGTTGTTGTTTGTGTTTGTCGTCTTGATAATTTTATATGTAGTTTATGTTGTGTGAAAGTGGAAAAATGTTATATGAGTGGATTGAATTTGTTGTTGTAGATTGATTTTAGGAAGCTTTTATAATTTGGATAATATGTGCGTGTCTAAAAATATATGTATATAGATAGTGAGATATAGATGCATCATTCATGTATGTATGTATTTATTAATTTAAGGTTTATTAATTATAGGGTGTTAAATCTGAAAAAAGAAAGCAAGAAAAAAAAAGTGTGTTTTAGATATGAAATGACCAATATACCCTCATTGCAAGGAGCTTAACGGAACCACGTTAATGTCTGTTAGAAGGAGGGGTGTGTAATGAAACAAAAAGTCACCTTAAAAAGATATAATAACAAAAAAAAGTAAATAGGTAAAACTTGATAATATGGTATACCCAAAGACATGTAATGAAATTAACTCAGATATCAAATATCAAGTATGATAGTTTATTGACTTTAATACTTTAACCATTTAAATGGGCTCTATAGATGAAAAGATGATCAGTACTTTATTTGGGCCCAAATAAGATATCGGATTATGGAAAAATAAAAAGCCATTGGAGTATTGGACACATAGGTCAATGGTTTAATTCTTACATTTTGCACATTGTTTTTTTTCTTTTCTTCTTTCTTTCCAAAAGAAACGGTCTGTCTACCTTAAATAGAAACAAAAAAGGGCTTATAATTCACCTCCCTATACACTGTCTCGAAGACGATATTGGCTATTGTGTGTTACTTTAGTTTGCTTATACTTTCTATTATGTATATGTACAGAATAAGTGTCTTTGTTTTCTTCAGGTTCAAAATTAGTATAAGTAGTTTATGATAAAATAAAAATGTAAAATATGTAGGTCTAAAATCAGCTGGATTAAACTTTATATAGTAATGGCACTTTTGTGATGTAAATTTTTTCACCTGCACTATATAACCTTTGCTTCAAAACTAGGTTATCGACATACAAAATAAACACCCTCTATTTCCAACATTAAAAGAATTAGTAAAACATACAACATTAATAAGTCAGTCAAACCAAGCAATCTTTACAAGTGAATATAAATGAAAGAAAAAAAAATGGAGCCTCTTTTCTAATGTTGTCACAATTATAGACATTAGAAGGCTAAATCAGGTTGAATCACACAAATGTTTAGTAGTTTCTAAAGTTGAATAGAACTTTTTCTTGGCATTGAGTTATCAGGACAAAGAGGTAGGCTAAAGACTTCCGAGTACATCTCCATGAAAAAATTCTCGACGATTTCACAATAAACCGGACATGTTAACCTAGAATAAAAATGGAGGACTTCTTGAATGTCAAGAACATAATCTACATTTTTGCTATCCAAGTTTTCCAATTCCTTCAACTTACTTGTTACAAAACCCCTCTTTTCCTCTCTTTCCCTTGTTGACGACGTTCCCTTAATTTCTTTTGGTTGCCTTCTTCTATCGGGTTCATGTTGATTGATCATCATAGATGGTTTCTTGTGTTTCAAGTTATTTGTATTCTTATCGTATGAAATTGCCATAATGCGGTTACTTGCCTCTCTCTGGTCGACAAATTCAGAGTAGATGTTCTCCAAGGTGAAACCAGCATTGTGGCGGCCGTTGTATGATGGTGTTTTCGGAAGCCTTTCATATCCTTCTGAAAAATAGGACTTGACAGTTTCAATGCTTTTTTTAAAGAACTTTTTGGTCCTTTGAAACATTGTACTTGTGTGTGTTTTGACCAAGAATAAACAAAGTGGAACACTAATTTAAGTACAAAATGGAAAAAGAAAAAGAAAAAGTTATAAAGTTATAAAAGAATGAATGTAGAAATGAAGATGGATGAGGTTTAAGTAGAACTTTAGAAGTGGTTATGAAGAGATGAGATGAAGATGGAAGACCTAACTGTTGTTGTCTGGTCCTTCATTTGCTTAGTTATTTTTAGCTTTTGCCATAACTTGCAACTACACTTTAATTGTTAAGCCATTGATACATCTTACTTGTGTATATAAAAAAAATTCTATCTATAAAAGAGACTATCTATATCTATACTATTATATAAAACAAACTACCCTCTCCCCCTTTAAGCAATTAAGATTTTGAAATGGTCATATTACCCCTCTTATTTATTCACTTATTTAAACATCTTCATCTATATACCTATAATAAAATAACCCTTAAATAAACATATTAACCCCTCTTACATCAATTAATTTTACATTCACCACCACACCGCCACCACCGCCGTCACTACAACGCCGTCGCTACCACCATCGCCGGCGCATCGCGCGGGCATACGTCTTGTACATATATATATCTATTGGTCATTTTATAAAATAGAGTATCTTGTACATATATATATCTATTGGTCATTTTATAAAATAGAGTAGTTTCTTATGTTAAGTTAGAATTAGTAAAATAGATACAAGATTGATATATTTGGTTTTGCTTTAGAAGGTAAAGTTGGTGTCTCTGTAGTCTTAATGTGGAAGATCCCTATAGAATACTTTTTGTGAAGAAACAACACAACATGTCATTGGTCTTTCTTTCTACTTCAAAATCTTTTATAAGTTAATAAAACGGGCATACATAATGTGGCCATGTGGCTACCTAATGCCACTATTTCAGCCAGCCTTTAAGTAAAAGACTTCATTTTATATGTTTTTTCAGGCCCAAATCCTTGCTTGTATTCTTAATTAAGGTCCCTACTTATATTTATTTATACTTCTTATAAAAATTATTCACCCCTACAAATAGAAAGTGTTACTCAAATGTTACATACGAAAGTACTAAATTGCCCTTAATAAACACCCACTATGGAAAGAGTTTTTATAAATTACCAAATTTGTCCTTAATGAATTAATTTACACCCTAAACCCTTATTTTAATAATTAACACTTTAAGCCCTTATCTTTTTAAATGTTCCACTATCACCTTTACATCAACCTACACCACTTGACACCGCCACCACCACCAATAATACCGTCACCGACACCACTAGACCGCCGTCCCCGCCACCGCCGCCGCATTGCGCGGGTAACATGCTTGTTATACTCTCACATTAGTCATGCTTCACTGTACAATCTAACCTCTTAAAGCACATTTAATAGTATACGGCTTGTGTATGGGTCATCATCTGAAATTAAGTAATTATTATATTTGAAAACTTCACTTGTATTAGCAATGAATCCATTCCTATAGTTTAACCAAAGAGTTAAAAATTTAATCAGAAGTGTTCTAACTGAAAATTCTATGGGTTTTTGACCATTAACCATCACTAATCCTCATCAACATCACATTAACACTATGAAAAATACCCCCCCCCCCCCCCCCCACCCCAAAACCCCACACACACAAAACTCATACAACAATTAATATGACCTTAACCCAGTCTTAGCCTCATTTATTTTTTATTTTTATATATACTAACATACGAGAGGGGAGAAAAAAAAAAACTTTCAATCGTATCCAACACATTATATCCACCACAAGTCACATACAATAGTTTGTGCACGTGGTTGAGAGCACCACGAGTCCACCACATGTCTCGTGATGTCCATTGCGTCCAACCTTAAAAACAAAAATATATAAACATTTGGGAAAATGATGATAGGATCACATATTATACAAAAAGCTATGGTCTGAAAATCACTTTGTTGGATGCATAAACTACGTTATGCTTTTGCTCGAATACTTGTGTTTTGGAAAGCACTTTAATTAGGAGGTGCATATTTTAAATGCAATCGCAACTTTCAAATATGCAACCCCAAACGGACTGATTCAATCATATTTGACTTTTGATGAATCCGGCTAAAATGAGTTTATAGAAAAAACATAAGCCCATGCAAATCAAGCTGGGTCATAGTCCATTACTGGAATCCTTCTACCCCTGTCTACTGACCGACTCACAATTCCATAAGCCCAAAGACAACTTATTGTTAAATTATCAAATTAATTGTCTGACTTAAAATGTTGTGTTGATAGGAATGGACCTTAGATGCATACATTGGCAGAAGAAGGGACTGAAGCTGGACATTTTGTACAAGTTTATTTCTCTGGACTAAAGGTGTTAAAGACTGAAGTATTTTGGCTGAAGATGAAGAAGATTAAAGTTGGAGGGTGCAGATTGTAAATATTTTTTATATAAATAGGAAGAGATGGGCACTGTAGCCCTCACCTCTTCAAGCAGCCATGTTTTGTTACCGTTTGGGAATAACCCTAATTTTCTTATTTCTTGATTCTGTATCTAAACCTTTTTGATCTATCAAATATGACTGGATTCTTGTATGGATTGCTTGTTGAGTGTCACACCATCTATTTCTTTTACATATTTTTACATGGTATCAGAGCCAAGGTTTTTAAAACCTTGATCTGCTCTTCTTATATATATATACATATATATATATATATATTTTTTTATAAAAAAAACAAAAATATTTTTTTCTCTTGATTCTTCTTTTACTGTTTTATATCTTCTCTATATAAAATATATACATATATTTACCAAGTTTTTTTTTAATCTCTTCTCTCATCTGCGTTGATTGTAGGGTTTGGTTCATCTTGAATCTGGATCTTACATCTATTGCAGTACATTTTATCTTACTATTTGAGTATATTGTTGCCTTGATTAAGATTTGATTTCATCAGATCTAAATCTTTCTTGATTCTGTCCCTTATTGATTATATTGGAATTACTGTTGGTGACCCCGCTGTAAGCTTCTCATCCTACTCTTCTCTGTAGCAAACCCTTTCTTGGTCTTGGAGCGCTCTGAGATCAGGAGGTTTGGCCTATAGGCTGAGATCTCTTTTATTTTACAAATATTTGTTGTTCTTGATAAACTGAAGTGTTCTTTGTTGAGTTGATATGATTATTGTGGTTCTTGACTATCTGGTTAAGTGTTGTTTATTATTTCTGGTTATATGACTCTGTTATCTTGTTATATTAGATATTGTTCTAACTCTTTTCTTGGTAGAAGAGAGGGTATTTGAGTATACTTGTCAAGGCACTATAAGTGTCTTTGAATCTGGCCTCTGCTCTTGTACCCTTTAGGGTGTGTTTGATTGTTCTTATTTCTGCTTTGGTTATTTTATCTCTGTTCTGTTTTACTTGTTAAAATGGGTGATGTTCTTGATGAAAATTTGAGACCTGTTAATGATGATTCTGAAAGTGATGTCAATATCTTTGGTACTCTTATAAGTAAACTTGATTTTGGTGACCCATTGTATCTGCATGCTAGTGACACCACTGGTGCTCCTTTGATTAGTCTGAAATTAAAAGGAACCGAAAATTATAAAATATGGGCTTGTGCAATGGAACTTGCTTTGGAAACCAAAAACAAACTTGGATTTATTGATAGTACTTGTGAAAAACCTGTTGATAATGAAATTCTTGCTAAACAATGGGATAGATGCAATTCTGTGGTTTTATCTTGGATTCTTAGTTCTCTGTCTGATGATGTGTACTTGGGTTAAATTTTCTCAAAAGACTCTTTGGCTGTGTGGGAGGAACTTAAGGAAACTTATGATAAAGTTGATGGTTCTATAACTTTTAATCTACATCAAAAAATTAACTCTTTGTGTCAAAATGGAAGTTCTTTATCTGACTATTATCATAAATTGAATGCTCTCTGGAGGCAATTTGACTCTCTTGTGAAACTTTCTACTTGCACTTGTAATGCTGCTAAAGGCATACAAGAACACCATCAGTTGTTAAAACTCATGCAGTTTCTTATGGGACTGGATGAGGTTTATTTACCCATCAAAAGCAACATTTTGACTAGAGACCCCCTTCCCAGTGTTAAAACTGCTTTTGCTATTTTGTCTAGGGAGGAGTCACACAGGGGTACACCTGTTGAACCTCCGGTGAGAAATGAGAATTCTGCTTTTGCATCTAAAGCTTTTGACAATAGAAGAAAATCTTTTGAAAATAAATATTCTGAAAACAAAAACTTTGAAACCAGAAGGGGTCCAAATCTGAATCTTAAGTGTTCTAAATGTAACAAATTTGGGCATATTATTGAGAGATGTTATGAAATTGTTGGTCCACCTCATGGTTTTGATAACTCTCACAGACCCAATGGTGGGGTTGTCAAGAGAAATTCTTATCAATCTTTTGGTAAATACTTGTCTAGTAATCATGCTTTATCTTCAGAACCACAAAGTTCTGTTTTGTGTCATCCTGGTTCCAGTTCTAGCTCTGGAAATTGTCCTTCATCTATGCCTTTCACAACTGAGCAACTGAATCACTTGATGAAAATGTTTAGTGAAAACTCTTTGCCTAAGTTACCTCAAGTTAATATGGGAGGTACATTCTTTAACTCAAATGCTTTTTTCAACTCACATTTTGATAAATTTTTTTGTTCTGATCATGTTAAAATCACACCTAAAATCATTAAGAGTTGGATTTATGATTCTGGTGCCACTCAACACATGACTTATAGTAATAAAAATATGACCAATGTTGTTGATGTATCTAACCTAGGTCTTACAGTTGGTCACCCAAATGGAACACAAGCCAAAGTTGTAAAGATTGGAAACTTAAGATTAACAAAAAACATAATTCTGTTTGGTGTACTTGTTGTTCCTGAATATTGTGTGAGTTTATTGTCTGTACATAACCTTGCTAGAGATAACAAATTCTTTATAGGTTTTGATGAGTATCATTGTTATGTTCAGGACTTGAGAACAAGAATAACTGTGGGGATTGGTAATGAATGTGATGGTCTGTACTTGTTTGATGAGTGTGAAATTGGTAAGAGTAATGCATCTTGTTTTAGTACTGCCTTTGCTTACAACATATCTAAATATACTTAGCATTGCAGACTTGGTCACCCAGCTGATCAAGTGCTTGTTGTTCTTAAAGATAAACTGAAATTGGATAATGTCACTCATAATTCTTTATGTGAAACTTGCCATAAGGCAAAACAAACAAGGGAACCATTCCCTTTGAGTGAACATAAGACTACTTCTGTGGGAGATTTGGTGCATCTAGATCTTTGGGGTCCTTATAGGATTCAAAGTAAGGAAGGGTATAAATACTTCTTGACTGTTGTGGATGACTATTCCAGAGCTGTGTGGTTATTTCTTTTGAAAAGTGAAGATGAAACTTTTGACAATATTGTTAAATTTTCAAACTTGTTACAAAACCAGTTTAATAAAAGGATTAAAATCTTTAGAAGTGACAATGGCAGTGAATTTTTAAATCAAAGAATGAATCAATTTACTAAACATAAGGGAATAATACACCAAACATCTTGTGTTCACACTCCACAACAAAATAGAATTGTAGAAAGGAAACATAGGCACTTGCTTAATGTAGCAAGAACCCTTATATTTCAAGGGGGGATCCCTCTTAATATGTGGAGTGAATGTGTTCTGACTGCCACTTATTTGATTAACAGGTTACCTAGTTCTGTTCGTTCTGGAAAGTCTCCTTATGAGTTTTTTTAATCCCCTAATCTCTCCCATTTAAAGGTGTTTGGATGTTTATGTTTTGCAACTGTTTTGAATAACTTTGATAAGTTCAGCAGCAGATCTGAGAAATGTGTCCTTATTGGCTATGTTGATGCCAAAAAGGGATACAAATTATTCAGTCTTGAGAATAAAACCATCCTCTATTCTAAGGATGTGAGTTTTTGATGAGAATATCTTTCCTTTTAAAATAAGTCATAAGAATAAATCTGCCTGCTGAAGGTGATGTGACTCAGTTAAACTTTTTTGACATTTCCTTCTTTGAAAATAATAATCATCCAACATCAAGTCCCAATGATGATAGGAGAGATCTTGCAGGAAGTAAAGGCAT
>CM067167.1:109377065-109391828 GCA_034093135.1 Erigeron breviscapus | reverse complement strand
CACATTTCGCATACATTCAACATTCATCAACTATTCGACATACTTTCTCCTTATAAGTGACAACCATCCTTTAACTTATAAATCAACTTCCACCTTTATGGCCTCATTGCCGATTATTCAAGCAAACTTTTGCTCTATCGCATTCGCATATAAACAAGCAAATACACATTAGCATACATTTCACGTTTACTATGTATCTATCCTACCTTCTTCTTTACTATCATCAAGCAATATATTAAACTCATAAACCAATCTCAAATTTTCAATTCTTACCATTCAATAAACCAGTTAGCATGCAAAGCTCATATTCTATCATACTTAGATATCAACGAGTAAAATCATAAAACAATTCACATTGCCAAATAAGGTCTCCAACCTATGGCTTCACACTAACATACTTTCATATTTAACGGACTTAACTTGAGCTATTATAATATGTGATCATAATAACGCTGCAGTCATTATTATAATTACTTATTATAACACCCAAGGGAACGGCCGAATCCGTCCGTATGTCCTAGAAGCCGAACTACACCTAATGCAGCTCTCGATGGGGGAAGGCTAGGTTCCTTGGAAGAAAAAATACCGAATCCCCTTAAACCACGGATACCACTTGAAAGAACCCGAACTCATTTTAGGAAAATAAGAGATTTTTTTTTTTTTTTTTTTTTTACAGGACCCCACTGCGGCGCAGTGAGGCAAAACACATCCACTGCGTCGCAGTGGAAACCCACGGACCAGAAAGGCCAAAAGCCCCACTGCGGCGCAGTGGGTCTGAAGGACTCCCACTGCGGCGCAGTGAGCACCCAGATCAGTAATCCAAAACTTCATTTGACACTTAGATCAACTTGTAACATTCCGAATCAAAACCAAACTTCATATTTACCACATTTCTAAGTTCAAATAAGTTTTAGACTCGGAAATAAGCATAACAAAGTATCCTTTGACCAAGCAATCATTTTACAACGAAACGGGTCAATTACCCAAGTTGACACATTACAAAAGACGACATTCAAAATTGGAAATTTCGGCATGACCCATTCGTAAAATCATCATCCAAACCTGTTACGGATTATGAGTTCTCCAAAACACATTTAAACAAAATCAATACATTACAACTACAAAACGACCCATTTAAAATACCCAAAAACTCGAGTCTAACACTGGAAACTGGGGGGGGAGGGGGGAGACAGGGAGGCGGGTGGGAGTGGAAGGCCTCGACTTCTCCCTTTAAATACCCAAAACTTGAGTCTAACACTAGACATCATAATAATTTTCCAAAAAGACATAACAAGAGTACAAAGATCCGATAGTTCAAAGGGGTCGCTATGGGTCCTATTACCAATTCCATTATCCGCATTTAGCTAAAGCAATCAATATCCAAAAAGCATCTTTAACTTCAATCTTTACATTACTTAACTTTCTTCCGCATCCGGGACAACCTATAAAAAGGGTAAACAACTAAAAAGTAAGCAAAGCTTAGTGAATAATCTTGCATACGTTTATACCTACGAAGGAGGGCAACGCACAAAGGACTATTACATGTAACCCATGACACCGTCGTGCCATACCTACATGCTCACCTTTGCACAATAAACAACATATATGGATCCATTAGAGAATATCGGGGTTCTTAGGCCCCGAGAGGTTCTTAGGCCTTTTCTCAAAACAACAATAGGGGTTCTTAGGCCCCGGAGGTTCTTAGGCCTCATAACATTTGACCCCACCCGGGTCTAGCCAAATCAATTACCACACATGAATATCTCATTTCAACATGATGTGGTCAATTGACCCAACGTATATAAAGGTATGCAAGAGTACTCACCTCCTCCGCGACAACCAAAATCATAAATCAACAAGACCGCAAGTACACAATACGTATGCTTCAACCTAGCAATAGTTCACAATTTACACATATAAGGTCATCAAGCTCAATTATCTCAAACACAGGCTAACAAGCCATACATTACTACCTTTACTAGCATTTCAATGCCCAACCCAACTTTTACAATCTTATAATAATCTTGGGTTGGTTCACATAACATGTACTTCTTATATCATTTTCAATTGGCCAAGAGTTACTTCCATATCAAAATCGTCATTTTCATATTTGACCTAGACGACTTCAAACAAGCATAACTCAAGTTCTACTTACTCTTTTAACATGATTCCAGTGGCCAAATTTATGACACATATACCTACCTTTTATCTTTAGTGACCAATATGTGAATTGTCCTTCAAAGGTGACTTCTGGTCGTTTTAAAAACCAACACTGCTGCTGTTAAACAGCTTTGACCTTACTGACTTCAAATGACCATAACTTGAGTTCTACACAATATTTTGACCTCATTCCAGTGGCCACTTCTTCTTAACACATTTTGAGCACATTTTATCTTCAGTGACCAACACAAGATTTGACTCATATACGTTAGTTTTACTCGTTTTAAAAACTGACACAGAATCATTTTTGCTGAAAGATCAGCATGACGCTACTGAATTCAAAAATTCATAACTGGAGTTCTACTTCGTATTTTCAACCCATTCCAGTGGCAAAATTTGCTTAACACAATAACCTACATTTTCTTTTTAGGACTCAACAAGTGAAAATTCTGTCATGAGGGTGTTTAACTCGTTTTAAGATCAGGGTCAGAATCTGTCCAACTAATTCTCACTATCATTCAACAAAATCTATCATGCAACCCAATTAAAATCCTAAATTTGATTAAATTACAAGAACCCTAACTTGTATAGAAGCAATTTAACTTAATTTAATAAAACCCCCAATTTCCCAAATACAATTTATTGCATGAACCCTAATTCCTAAAATAATTAAAACTAGAATTACTAAGATAATTACCTTATTGTTTCAAGAACAAAGATCAAGACTTCAAGCCTTAATTTCTCCTCCTTCTTCCTCAAAATTTCGGCCACCACCATTTAGACATATACTCTAGCTTTTCAATTTCTTAGATGTTATAAAATTGTTGTTGTTATTAATCTTTGATGGAAAAATTGAATTGTTTGGAAGATTAAACTTGGAATTAGATTGAAGGATAAGAAGAGTTGAGAAGATTTGAGAATAAGAAAGTTGGGTGGGAGTGATATGGTGGTTCAACAAAGAGAAGGTGCTGGCATCCTTCCTGCTTGCCACGCCTTTTTCAAATTAAAAAGGGTAAAATACCCGCTAACCACTAAAGTTCCAACTAAATTAACCCCATAGTCAAAAATAAAATACTAGGAAATTATTTTAATGTTAAAACTATAATAAAGGTTTATTTTCATTGGCTTAAAAATTTCGGGATGTTACATCTTGGGTGTTTCAGGCATATCATAAACAGTTGTGGGCCTTAACACCTCTGGTAATCGATCGATTACTGGTATTAATGATGCAACATTAGTATTTCCATCTAAATATATGCACGTTTTTGAGCAGGAAATTGTTTAACTGAAGCATCATATGGCTTTTTAGTTTCTAGCCATGACTTTATTACCAGTTTTTCTTTCTCTGAAATGATCTCAAGATCTTGCTTTTCTTGAATCAATTGTTCAGTTACCAGAACCTGGGCTTGAAATGCCAGTTCAATGTCTTGAAGCTCTTTAATTTTGATTTTAAAGCATTTATTTCAGAAGAATCTGTTTCTAGACCATTTACACAATCAGATCTAACAGTTTCTACAAAAATCAAATCAGAATAAAGAGCTTCAGCAATGTCCATTTTTAATTCTTGGTCAATTGCAGTATCATAATCACTAACCGTTTTAATAACAATGTCCACCCATCGTCCAGATGTGACATCTTCCTTCACCAGGTGCTCATCAACTTCCAGAGCCATGTAACAGCAATCTCTTTTCTTCTTCTTCATCAACAGATGAGTCATCAGAAGGAACCCACTTCTCTTCAGTTGTAGCAATCATGCACTTATAATTTGTTTCCATTTGTTGTGCCATGAGAGCAATTTGGGCCTTAAGCTTTTTATATTTCATTTTATAGCTAACATCAGGCTTATTATTAGAAGAGAATGGACCAGGCTTGGATGCAAACTGGTTGGACCTGCACTCTTTCATGAAATGACCCTTTTTGCCACACTTAAAGCATGTCAAATTGGTCTTGTCAGTGGAAGAACTGGATGCAAATTGTCCAGATGGCTTATTTGCTCTTGCTTTGAAACGGTTAAACGTTTTAGCAATCATTGCAATAAGGTCATCATCTTCAGTTTCATCACAACAGTCTGGAGAGATTTGACTGGACTCTCCAGAATCCATAAGTTCATACACCATCTTCTTCATAGAAAATACATTCTCAGAAGATATCAGTGCTGTACTTGTGGTTCAGAATAACTAACCACTTTAGGAGTACTGGAGGCATGGTTAAAAGCATCTTGTTCTGCAACCACTCTCTGAGCTTGATTTTCTTCAGTGTACCTGAAGGCTCCATATAGAGTTGAGAGAGGGTGTGTGTGCAGAGTTTTACCTTGTCGTAAAACAAGTATCATGTGAGACCATTTGGTGGGCAAAATGTCACAAAATTTCTCCAGAAGTATATCCTTGTCCTTCTCAACCCCAAGACCTCTCAATTGGTTTATGATACTCATAAATCTGGTGTAAGTACCATTGAGAGACTCGTTAGGTTGAGCAAAAAATGACGCATACCTCTTGTTTAAGGAGACCTTTCTGGTGACAATGGTGTCATCTCCTCCTTCATGTTGGTTAAGAAGCTCATCCCACATGGTTTTGGCACTAGGAAAAAGAACTAGTGTGGGAATTAGGGTTTCTGGAACGGCCCCGAGGATCATGTTTTTAAGGAGGGTGTCTAGATTCACCAATCTCCTCTCCTCTTCTGACCAATGTTCCTCCCTCTTTTCCCTTCCCCTGCTAGATCCAGAAGGATCAAGAAGTGGATTGAGAGGTGATGTAGGTACATAAGGACCTTCGTTTAAGATCTTCATCATGTTCCTCTCAATACCAGTGACATGCAAAACCATCCTAGCCTTCCACGTACCAAATTCATCACTGTTCCCACTGAATTTAGGAACAGATTATTTGAGTAGTGCACATGCACGTGTGGAGAAGCAGGAGTAGGAGGAGGAGGTGGATTAGTGTTATTAACGTTTTGTGGTTCATTTTGATCATGAATATTTACATTAGGATCGGGACCAAGACTAAAACCTTGTGTATTTTCTTGGTTAGCCATCAAGAACAGATCTAGGCAATGATTAGCCTTCTGCTCTGATACCAAATGTGAGTCCCTTAAAGAACGAGATGGTTAACCAATAGAAAGTGTAAAATACAACAAGTCTAATAATCACTAGATTGGACTAGTATTACTTGTAAATAAAGATGCAAGATATATAAACAAAGTAATAAAAGACTTAAAGCAATAAACAAATAAAGTGGACCATTATGTATGTTTCATGGGTATTTCATTTATTGATGTTTAAATAAAATACAAGGTTGTTGCGGAATCAAGATAACACAATTAAGTGTAACTATCCTAACAACCTATGAATTACAAATGATCTATATTTGTCAAATAGCTCTTTAAGATCGAGATACTTAAAGTTGTGAAGTATCCCTGTTTAAGATCGAGAGTATTTTAGACAAATTCACTTTCTTGCAAGGTGTATGCTAAAAAGTAAGTTTTGTTCAAGGAATGACTTAGTATTTATAGGCAACAAATTCACCAGTGAATTTGTGCCGTACAAATATGGTTGGCATACATTTAATGATCCGACAAGAACATTAAATGTATTGGATAAGAATAAGGATAAAGTCACATCAAGTTCAAGTGTATCCTATTATCCAACCACCTTAACACACGTATACTTTTGTTAAAGAACAAGTGGATTGTTCTTTGGAAAGTGTGTTAAAGGCTAAAGTCAATCCTCGATATTAGTGTTCAGACTTGCAGGATCTGAACACACGTATACTTTTGTTAAAGAACAAGTGGATTGTTCTTTGGAAAGTGTGTTAAAGGCTAAAGTCAATCCTCGGTATTAGTGTTCAGACTTGCAGGATCTAGAACACTAACAATCCTCCAGTGTGCAGATCTGGTAAGACTTTCCAGTGGACTCCGCCATTTGTTAAGTCTTCTTCCTTCAGACTTCAGTCTTTGACTTCAGTCAGAATGTCTTCAGTAGAATAGATCTGGACTGGGGTGAAGTCTTCAGTGAGCTAATCTGGAGAATGCTCCAGATTACCCGTACAAGTAAATGCTCACTAGTCTTCAATTATTTCTGGACAAATCTTCAGAGGGACTCCAGATTCCAAGTCTGGAGTAGGTCCAGTAGAAATGTTTTCTGGTCAGATCTTCAGTGAGGCTCCAGTAGTCGGGTCTGGAGCGAGACCAGCAAAACAAGTTTCTTAACAAACCTAAATAAGGTTCCAGTAGTCCAGTCTGGAGCCAGTCCAGTAAGTCTGGACTAAATCTGGACCTAACAAAGTTTATTTTGGTTTTACAATGGTATGGGTACATCGACTTGACAATTAACTTGTTAATATATGCTTACATCTCCAACAATTAGCTTAGGAAAATGATTAATCCTACTAAACATTAGCCTAAAAATCCTCCTAAAACCATATGAATGTGTTAAGTGGATTCCACTTAATCTCTTTCCTAATCTTACCCCTTGAATTTTCATATGTCACAATCGTATAAATTAAGAGGATTTTAGACTAATGAATTAGGAGGATTAATTATTACCCAATTTTAAAATAAAACCTCAGTGAACTTATATTGATAAATTATGTTAAAAATGATTCATTGGTATCATAAACATATTAAGCTAATGGAAAATGAGAAATTCTCTTAATAATCAACTTAACCATGTGATTTGACACTTGTTAGAATCAAATGATGGATTAGGAAAATAATAAGTGGATTACACTTGTTATGTTTTAAAGTTTTTAAGAAATTATTAGGCTATTTATTAGGAGGATATATCATTTCTCCTTTATTATATGTTTAGCATTTATTTATTTTCAATGAAGGACATTAATTACTGTTACACCTAACAATCAGAATATGAGAATAACTATTTCTAATTATATTTTTGGATTGTTCTCATATACTCCCATTTAACATTAATTAAAAGGGTATCCTCACGATGCATCGATGTAATGATGGCGGTGGTGGTGGTGGTGGTGGTGGTGTGCGGCGGTAGCGGCGGTGGTGGTGGTGACGGGTAGTGGTGGCACACGACGGTGACGGCAACGATTGGTGGTAGTGGTGGTGACGATGACGACGATTGATGGTGATAATGGCGTAACGACGGGTATTCTCGATTATTGTTGTAACATGATATAATGAATTATGTTATAAAATATATATAAAAAACTACAAAGGGGAACCTCCCTCGTTATGGGGCATGGGTACTGGGTAGTATATATGACTCACATCAATGATGGTTTATGGACCCATTGCCAGCCGTGGGAATATAATATCGAAACTTTGTATATATTATGTTGCTAGTGTTAAATCAATATATATTATAAACTAATCCTAATACCCGTACGATGTACGGTAGCTATATAGATTGTATTATAAAGAAATTCGAATATGCCTCATACATTATTCGTGAGTATGAAATAAATTGTGGTTAAAGTAAACCGATGATCGAAGCTAAATTATAATAAACAGTAATGATAAATATAATATATGTTTAGTTAGAGTTTTGGATTTACCTTAAATTTTTTGAATCACATCAAAATGAACTTGTAAGCATAGTGGATGACGGCAAATAGCCTTGTGATTTCGAATCGTAAACTCAATTTTTGAAGTCTTCATGTTAATAACTTATTATAAGTAATAGGAGTTGAAGAATTGAGAAAGAAAAAGAGACAATTTATTAATGAAAATCAATCAAATAAGGTTATAATGTGTTGTATATAAGCCAAGAGTTAGAGTTTAATTATAAGTCTAATAAGGAAATTGAATCTATATACAATTAAAAAAGAAAATTACATTTTTGGTCCCTCAACTTGGCAAGATTCACAGTTATTGTCTTTAAGTGAATTAATTACAAAAAAACTCCGGAAGTTGGTCAATTTTTTCAATTTACACTCCGTTACCAGACGCCGTTTATTTTGTCCGTCAATTGAGGGGCAAATTCGTCATTTCACCGTCTTCTTCTTTTTCTTCATTTTCTCCTTCTTCTTATCATTCTTTTAATAGATAATATATATAAAAAAATATGTATGTATATATATCTACAAACCTATGGGAAACTTATCTCTCCATCTATATACCTAACAAATACATCTAGATCGAAACACATCCCCACCTCCATCTATTCCTAACATTTATCTCCCATATCAAAACCAAAATAAAAAGATATAACATCATCACCACCCCAGCAACCATATATTTCCGACGACAGATGCAGCAAAACCGGTGGTTGTTGGAGCTTTTTTCGGCGACGAAAAGTTTCTGTGGATAGCCTACGATTTTTCTTTTCTTGTTGTTGTTGTTTCCATAATTCAATTCATCTAGATTTAGATAAACGAGATCCTGTATAAAATGAGAACTCTCTCCTTTTGCTATATAAGCGAGATCTGATATAGATCAAGTATTATAAAAACGAGATTTGGAGTGGTAGTAGCCGGAGATTCACAACAAAGAAGAAGAATCCGGCAGCCACCTGATTTGTTTTCTTTTGATGGATTAGTTGATTAATTTGGTCAATTTAATCTATCTATGGAACAATCTGACTAACATTGAAGTCGGACGAAATTTGAGGTGGGAATATATACATATGCCATACATTCCTTTTCTATTATTTGATTTGGGAATAAAATGCAAGCAGCAGTGATATGTGTATATGTGATTTGGGAATATTATTTTGGTTCTTTTTTATTGTTAAATCTGAAAATAAGTGAATTATATATAGATTTGGAAATATATGGATCTGTTGATGAAATTAGAACCGATGATGAACATGATGTTTGATGTTTATTGTTAGATTTAGTTTTACTATTATGGGATATCATTTATTCATGTTCAAGAATCAGGGTTTCTTGTTCAACAACCTGGGTTTCATGTTTTGGGTTGGGATATACATGTTTGATTGTGGAAGAAGAAGAAGAAGATCATGGTGAAATGACGAATTTACCCCTCACTTAACGGATTAAATAGACGGCGTCTGGTAGCGGAGTGTAAATTGAAAAAATTGACCAACTTCCGGGTTTTTTTTGTAATTAATTCACTTAAGGGCAATAACTGTGAATCTTGCCAAGTTGAGGGACCAAAAATGTAATTTTCTAAAAAAATTAGTTAAAAAGACACGTGTCGGTCAAGGATTACGCCACGTGTTGTTTCAGGAAGATCTCAATCCTGTTTTAGTTTATTGGTAGATATGATATATAATAATATAATACAATATAATAAAAATATAATAAAAAATGATGAAATATTTAAGTATATAGAGGATAATGGCACCGGAATGTAACCACCTATGACAAAATGGTTATGTAATGTAGTAACCTACTCAGGTGGTTATGTAATGTATGCACCTATGTTTTTTTGGCTATACTATGTAAAATATGTACGGACATTACATAGTATAGCCAAAAAAAATACATAGGTCCTTACATTGATTGACCCAAATAAAAAGGTCCTTACATAGTATAGCCAAAAAAACATAGGTGCATACATTACATAGCCACCTGAGTAGGTTACTACATTACATAACCATTTTGTCATAGGTGGTTACATTCGTACCTCATTATCTCTAATAAATATGATACTCGAAGTGGTCCAATTATCAGATGTTAAATTGCAATTGTGGCTTTCGAGCATTCATGTCCGCGGATCACAAGGTGACAAGACCTTGGGTAGTTTTGGTTGCCGACCTGAACCAATGATTATGTGAAGAAAAATATGCGAAACTAAATGTAATACGACTTATGATATCGCTATAGTGAATTAAATTGAACGGCCCTCTGATTTATAAATTCCATACATCAATCAATTACTTAGTTAATGAATAATACAATTAAAGACACATTCAAAAGGTGGGGCGAAGTGGGGTTGATAAATTTATCTAACCTTCCCAAATTCCACCAATAAAAATCATCCAACTCAATTTAAACTTTCAACCCTCCAACCAACCCTCTCAACCATTTTTACTGCGCCCATAATTTTCAACCCTCCCCAATTTTATTTTTTTTCATTTTTTCTTTATCTTATTAAACTAAACAATTTTTCTTTATCTTAACATCTAACATTACCATTCAACAATACGGAAACTTAAATCTATCCACAAACTTAATTTAATCCTCAAACAATTCAACACAATTCATCAATTGCAACCGAATTCAACAATAAAATTAGCTACAATTCAACACAAGGCGGGATGGCATATCAAATTAGCTAAAACAGAATCCATTACAACCGAATCAAAACAATACGAAATCAAACGGGTCGAAATCAATACCTTGCGGTGCCATTTGTTGATGATGATTCGGTGGTAGATTCGTCGGGGGAATGAATGGCGTTCGAGTGCCTCGTCCTCGTCCCCGTGCACCACCAAGAACCTTATTTTGCATCCTTGGATTCATGGAAGAAAATGGGGATTTTGTTTGAACGAAAATGGGGTAAATGTTTGAATGAAAAGGAAGAAGAAAGGGATGGGTTAAAAGAGGGGATTTTTTTTTTTTTTAATTAAGGATGCAACGTCCGGATTGAGTAGGCCCCACCCTCCCAACGTTCGAATGCCCCTTCTCTCCATTTATCAATACCGGGTTTATTACCCTTTCACCAAACCGTTGGACCATACCGTTGGGGCCGGCAGTGGTGATGCGGCTGTATGGATCCATAAATCCTCCATGCCAATGACCACTCCGCCTCCCCTAATAAAGTAGTTCTGTCAAACTTCCGTTGCTATGTATTATCCAAGTCGTGGGCTGTTGAATTTTGTCCCCCTTAAGCTCGTGGACCAGACAGTACAAGTTTTATAAATGGTAGTACGAAAATTAAAGTCTTTTTATATAAGTATATAACCTTAAATTATCTTCATTTTCGTGTCAAAAGATATTCCCATGACCTAATTTTGGTGTTTTCAATATGTCGAGCCAAAACGAAAGGAAACATTTTCGTAGCTTTTGTTTCTTCAATAATTGAACAAAAAAAATATTTTGAAGTTAGATTTCATATTCATTGTCTTCATCGTTATTTGTTATACTTCAAACAAATGATGTTTGGTGATAGTATCTATACTATATTATAAAAAAATAGCACTTTATTTTTGGAAGTGTCCAAAATTCTGTAATATTTTCACTTAGCACCCATTATAAATTTTCACATATACTACCCCTTAATATTAATGATTAAATGACACTATCAATCATTTATCTTTTAAATTATCTTCATTAACTCTTTACATCAATTATTTACAACACTCGACGCCGCCTCCACCACAAACAATCGCCCCCACCACCACAATGTCACCGTCACTGTAACATCCGAGAGTTTTGACCCGTTGACTTTTCGTGTAATATGACTAACAATTTAAGTTAATGAATTATTTGGGTCGTTTTGTGAATTAAATGACAATGTGTTATATTCGGGTCGATAATATGTTTTGATCGGTGTTTAAATGTCTAACGATTGTAATTTGGCTTGAGAAGAGAAACGGGTCGGCCCGTGGGTCATCCACGACCCATCAGCCCCCCCTTGACCCATTTCTCCCCTTATCCTTTCCTTTACCTTTCATTTCTATCTTCTATCTCTTCTTCTCTTATCTCTCTAAGTAAAAGCAAGACCATCCAACCCATCTCATATCTCCCATTCTCTTGCATCCATTTAGTGTTTGGAACTGCTTAAATACAAGAATCATCATCATTGTCATCTTATAATCTTCATTTAATCATAAGCTTGAAGTTCATAGTACAAGACTTTCACCCATTTTGACCAAATTCGGGTTTGAGCTCTAAAAGAAGTTTTGGTAAGTCTAATTCATTCCATTTGCATCTATTTATGTTTATTTACTCATTTCTAGTCGTCTCGTGCAATTACAGGTCCTAAATCGGCTTAAAACGAGTTTTGGGTCAAATTAGGGTTTAACTAGGGTTTGGATCGATTTGGTTGTTTGATGATGTTTTGGATTGATTTGAGGAGTGGGTTAAGTGTATCTAGGTGTAATGATGTTTAATCAAGCTTCAAAATGAGTTCAAACTCCTGCCAATCGTTTTGGTATGGTTTGGGTCGAGTTTAGGGGTATTTGTCTCGTTTTCTGCACTTAAAACAAAACTGCTGCTGCTGGTGTTTGGCCTCACTGCGGCGCAGTGGCAAGGCAAGGCCTTGACTGCGGCGCAGTGGATAACTCCTGGAACGAGACCTTGGCTTTGACTGCGGCGCAGTGGCAAGGCAAAGCCTTGACTGAGGCGCAGTGGATAACTCCTGGAATGAGACCTTGGCTTTGACTGCGGCGCAGTGGCAAGGCACAGCCTTGACTGCGGCGCAGTGGATAATCTCTGGTCCCGATGTTCGTTTTCGTTTCCTAACTTCAAACACTTATAACTTTTGATCCGTAAGTCCAAATAAGTCATATGACCTATCGTTGGAATCGTAAGAGAGTCTAGTTTCTCGTAGTAACCTTCATTTTGTATGAATCTTCGTACATTTCTAAAAATGTCGAGTCAAAGTGTTATGTTTCACACTCGGTAATGTTAAGAAAGTAATTGTGGGTTCGTGACTCGACTTAAACCTAAGGAACCAACTTATTTATGATTATAAAGTTGACATTATGATATATGACATGCTTTGATAGGTTGTGTGACGCGTGGGGCCCAATACTCGCTATTAATCTTTTATTAACTCGACTTAAGCTTCTTTGCCAATCGAGGTGAGTTCCGTAGCTCCCTACTCCTTTGAGATTCGGGCTGAAAAGTGTAAAACTTGCGTGTTTACTTACGTTGTTGATTGATTGATTGATTTGGTTTAAATGTTGGATTGATGAGACGGTTTATCACGTTTGATTGACTTGGTTTATGTTTTGTTAAGTATTTCATTAATATTAGGATAAACGTACATACACGGAAGTCGGTTATGCCTTCATTGGGTTTTAGATGTGGTGGGAAGGCTGCGTGTGACCCTATATATAAGCATCTGGGACTCGAAGAAAGTAGAATCCTCTTAAGTGTATGTACGTATAGTTGGTTTAAATTACGATTATTGGGTTATGATTTGACGAATGTTGATTGTTGGTTTATGACAGACGACATGTGATTGATGCATATACGATTGATTGTAGGCATGCATACGTAGTTACATAATCCCTCGGTTGAGGACTCAAGCATCCAGGTGTATAGATGTATACACTTATCCATGAGATGTTGGTGACATGCCATCCGAGTATATAGACATATATATCTGGATGATTTTGAGATACAGCCTTGTTCATTGTGATGACAGGCGGGTATCGTTGCATAGGTGACTTGAGTTCACGCATAAGATAGGCATGTTGGCTTATTTATGCATTCGGTACTTGTATTGATACTTATATCATTTGTGCACTCATATTACGCACTTACTTGCTTTGTGTAATCTTGTTGTTGGACGTTATTGTGTTACTTAGAGGCTCACTGTAAGTCATGTCTAGCCTTTATTCGTACCTTGTGATTATTGACGGTGGTTCCTTATGGACCATTACTACGAACTCACCAACCTTGTGTTGACTATGCTTAGTACACTTTTCAGGTAATCAGGTTATCCCCGGACGTGGAGTTTAGTTGTTTGCTTGCTATTAAACCCGGGCATTGGACTTTATGAATCAAGGATTCATCGACCTCCTCTTTTGCATTATACTTAGGATCGATTTGCCATCTTCTGGATGTTCTTTTGTAAACTTTGATGGATATTTGCTCCTTATGTATTTTGGTACTTGTTTCGTATCGTAATGGATTCACTGAATCTTTATTTGCATTTAGTTCTTGTTCTATTGTAATTCCACCTTGTGCTATATGATTTCCGTAATATTTCGAGCCTTGGCTTGGGGTGTTACAGAATGGTGGCCCCAACTTGCGGGCCATGTTAGTTAGTAGTTATACATTTATGGTACGATGAGGATTGTTCGAAAATGTGACACAAATAAAATTGAAATGAAAGTGGTATAGCTGAAAGATATGTGAATGTACTATTTAATACATATGTGGCATCATAAATAGAAATTGGGATGGATCTAAGCCGTGGATCACTTACATGTGTTGGATGCACGTAGTACACATATATCTCACCGATTTCATTGATAAGTGATTTCATTGATAGGGTTGTTTGGTAAAAGCGAATTATATTGAAAATGTAACAGAGAATGAAAATAGTAATGAAATGAGCATTTGAAAAGAAAAATGAATTATGTTGTTTGGTATACAACAGATGAATATAAAAAAAATAAAAAAAGTTAATAATAATAAAGTTAATACATATAACATCATTAAAAAAACAATTTTTTTTCCCATTCTTTACATTTAGAAAAATGTTCAACATCAAAACCTTCAGACATTGGGGAGTCAACATCATCCCATTCTGGAGCAGTCCCAACTGTCTGTTCACCAGACTGTTCACCAGTCTCTACATTCACTTGCTCACCAGCATCTACATTTAAGTCCAGTAGAGCCTCTTGCTCACCAGAAGCATGTTCATCAGTCTGAACATCTTCAACTTCCTCAACAACCTGCTCAACAACCTCTTGTTCATAAATTGGCGATCCATCTAGATTCATAACATCACCAGGATGTCTTTCAAGATTTACCTGAAGTCCTGCTCTCATCC
>CM067167.1:109346208-109376065 GCA_034093135.1 Erigeron breviscapus | reverse complement strand
TTAGCCTGGACCAACAGTAGCATTGCTTTCTTGGATCAAGCCCGAGTCTTGGTTTGGGCCTGGGTCATCTGGGCTTACTGCGTCATTTACTTTCTTTCTTTACTTTACTTTATTTCTTTACTTTTCTTTTGCCTGGACGTAGGCTATGTGACATAAGCCACACATACTTAGGGATGTGGGTTGTGTGTAGGCGGCCATAAGACCTTACATGGAGTCCTCACACCCGACTTGATGGGTAGACCTTACGGTGGTCCATCGTC
The DNA here is from genome assembly GCA_034093135.1 of Erigeron breviscapus. Classification (NCBI taxonomy): domain Eukaryota; kingdom Viridiplantae; phylum Streptophyta; class Magnoliopsida; order Asterales; family Asteraceae; genus Erigeron; species Erigeron breviscapus. Next base: position 109,375,805 of record CM067167.1, on the reverse strand, counting down.
GTCGTTAAGGAAAGACAAAGTCAATCCAACTGAGTATACCGTTTAACCTTTGCGTGTGTAGTGGTTAGTTACTCCACCCGGATACACTCAAACATAACTATGCCACGGGGAGGTATCTAGATTCCCGCACCACGTGACCACGTACACACTAGCTCCGAGGAACTAGCATGGGTTAAGCTTAACACAACTTTACTTATGCTCGAGACTTCTTTATTATATTAGCTTAGGCTACACTTTCACCTAAACTAATCACATATATCTTTCTTTACTTTATATTAGCTTAGGCTACACTTTCACCTAAACTAATCACATACATCTTTCTTTACTTTAGAGCCCTTAATCGTGCACGTGTCATGGCAAACCTATAGAAGTCTAGTGACTAGGTGATCAAGCCATGCATATAGTCATGTAACATACACATACATATAATCATATCATCATAACATGATAATAACACATCATGATATCATTTCATTATCATATCATCATAGCATGCATAAGATTACCGTTCATCATCAATGGTAACCATAACAATCCCATAGTAACCTCCCATACATTCCCGGATACATACAAGCATACAAACATTTATTGGGGGAAAGTTAACTTATGAAAACTATGTTTTGTTGTCCCTCATGTGATAAAAGATGTTATCTTACCTCATTGCACGCAATAATATAAACCTCGCACAAGTCAAGACTCAACATTCAACGTTTCTGATTTAATCTTCGGAACCTATGATATACAATACAATATCTAATTAAATTCTAATCTATAGAATTTTCAATAGCTAAACCTCAAGATCATGTTTCTGATTTAGCAAATCTAGTAATAATTAGCATGTTAATGATTTCAACTATACTAATTAATTCCAAACACATCACTCTTGTTGATATGAAATTCACGTGTATATTATAATATCATCAATATATTGATTATATACCTTTCATATCCTACTCTTTTCTAAGACTTGATCTCAAGGATCGGAGTCGAGAATTTCATATCGACCCATAGCCTGAACTTATACTTCCATTGGTTTTTTTTTTAATTAATTGAAACCCTATTAACAACCAGTTGCTACTTTCAAAAGAGTAAATTACCTTGAGATAGGGAAACAATAGTACGTACATACTCCTTCTACATAGCCACGACAATCTTGACATTCACCAATAAGGTTAGTTTGTTATAACGAACGTGATCACCTCAGGCACTTAGTTTCGCAACATCATTACAAGTTAACGCGGGATCCCGTTCTAGCGTCACCATGTCGTCCTTGCAATCATGATGTTTGACAGCTACTCAATCACCCGAGCCCATCGTTGCACCTCCTATTGTTAACCATATATATTAACCGTATTCATCATGAAATCATGAACAACCAGTACCTTATGACGAAACTAATTAAACTGGAACCCATATATCAAACAACGGAAACTTGTATTCTCGCCATTGATAGCTACATAACGATACTCACAAAAGACTACCTTTTATATCTACATTCAATTCCCCGTATACCCGAAATAGCAAAACCCGAAAGTGTCAAACGAAAGACATTATCACCGATCTCTCTTTTAGCTCTCTCGTTCTTTCATATGACACTTAAATATTTGCCTTGATGACGAAGCGTATATCTCTTACGGCTTCCATGTATGATTTGATCATAACCCCAAATCTATCGAACATGAACTAATATGAGTACATGCTACTACCAATCAAGCACGTGATTGTACATTACCATCATACTGATTGCATCTTCAGCCTACTAAAGAAAACGAGATCCATATATATATACCTTTGAATCGGATCCTCATACCTCGAGCATGTACCTCCCCCTTAAAGCCCGCCCCGACACGGGTTTGGTAAACGTTTGATGATCAATGGCTAGGTACTAGAGACGAGATTACCATGACATCTTTTCTACATCGACGCAGCTTTACAACTAAAACCCTATTTGTGTATGCTAAAAATAATATATCATTATTCTAAATAAAGTGATTGAAATCGCCGACCTAGCTCTCACACGTTTTTACTTTCTTTTCAAAAGTAAATTTTGCTAGCCAGCCCTTTTTACTTTCTAACACTAATTGTGTTCTTTAAATAAATTAAATACATAGTTAATTATTTACCAATAGTTGGACAAAAGCATTCAATTAGTTCATTTTATCGTATCAAGGCTCGATGACAACTTAACTGTATAAATGACACATTATACATTTATCACACAAACATCCCATTGCACTTTAAATAAAATAACCACTGTGACCCTAGTACATAATTTGACAAGCCATGTACCATAGATTTTAGCTAGATAGAAAACTTTCTCTTATTAACTATATAAAGCTATAGAGTTACATAACTAAGTAATCTTGGACATCACACTCTCTCTTGTACTTATGTTTAGTATTAATTTTACCAAAACTAGTACTCATGCATTTAACTCTTCCCACTTGAATATAACTGGACCAAATAGACTACATAACAATTTAACTATTATTTATAATCATTATTCTAGTTTAGGACGTTAAGAAATAAAATTTAGGATGTTACAGTTAGTGAGTGTGGAAGAGGTGGATGAGGAGAGAGAAAAGCTGATGTGGCAGTGTGGAAGAGGTGTGGATGAAGGCCCTATTGTATTAGGCCTAAATATTATAACTTAAGTTGTAATAATACTAAGGGAAATGCTAACGGGAGTAGTATTAATAACACATCTAAATCTGTATTTAAATAATAGGGAAAAATCCATAAAAAGGTAACATTTTTACTCAAAATTCTTAATAAGGGGAACGTATTTAGTTTTCGTCTATTAAAAAGATCCTATTTCTAGAAATTTCTGAATAAAGGTAACATCGTTAATTTTTAACGTCAGCTCTCCGTTAAGTGTCACATCGACTTGCCACGTCTTTAAAAATTGCTGACGTGAATTGCCACATCGACACCTCTATAACACCAAACCCTTCGTTTTTCTTTTCTTTTTCAAATTCAACAACCAAACGGACTGTTCGATCAATCTATTCACTCATCTTCCAAAACATAAAACACTCATGTGCACACATCTTATCTTACAAAACCCACATATATAAAATCATTTCCAGATATCAGTTTTTCGACAATGGATTAGTAGGTTTTTCACCAGATCATGGCAAGGTTTTCTCTCGATCGGTGTTTACGAAAATATTTATTAACAACTTGAGCGATAAGTTTTATTCCTTTTTAAGTTAGAAGAAAGAAGATATATGGGGGTTTAGACGACGACTTATCATTGTATCACAATACAAAATTCTTGGATTACCATCTGCAGTAGCAGGAACAAAGATTTCATAGATACATATAGTGAAAGCGTACAAGAAAAAGGCTTTAAAATTACATCCCGTCAAGAGACGACACGACGACCCGAAAGCTGTTATAGATTACCAAAACCAACAGCAGCCGGTTTTGAAGAAGAAGAAGATGTTTATCATGGCGGCTGGACGAAGATTTCGATAGAAGAAAACGAGCCGCTGCTTTTAGGAGACAGGTGTATGAAGTAAAGGAAAGAAACCGGGCCCTGTAAATGGAGGAAAGATGGAGCGAGGCCATTTCTGAAGAAAGGAAGTGACATATCAAAACATGCTTATAAATTCGAAAGAGATAATCATTAGAAGGATGCAGAACATGCCAAGAAAACGTACATATCAAAACTAACAATGTTAATTTTTAATGGATTGAAGAATTTTTTTTCAATGAAGTGGCAAGTCGATGCGACATTTAACAAAGAGCTAGCGTTAAAGACTAACGATGTTACCTTTATTGGGAAATTTTTTGACCCGGGATTCTTTTAATGACGAAAACTAAATAGGTTCCCCTTATTTGGAATTTTGAGGAAAAAAGTTACTTTTTTATGGATTTTTTCCATTTAAATAAGGTTTTTCTAACTTGTATTTTTCACGGAGTCAAAAGTTTCTTTATAAACCATAAAATTTAAAATCTTGTTAATGGATAGTTGTTAATTGGTCTAAAGTATATCACAATCACACTATTGGCCAATGACACTTATAAAATCGCCAATATCTAACATTAGCAGTGTCACAGAGTTCGAAAAGACCCGAGAGCGTGAGTCCAAGTTCACCCTTAAGCAATATAGGTTGTCAAATCCAAGATGTGAAAAGTTGATTTTTTTGGGGGGGGGGGGGGGGGTTGTTGAAGTTCTCGTTTCATATTATCAATGAGAGACGTGCGTACGGCTGAGTAAAACTGCCTCGCCGCCCTCGGCACCATGAAGCAAATATGAATGAAAAAGGGAATGTTTGACCCCGGTTTGGTTTTTCCCTGTTTTGCCGGCCAAACCAATTTTAGCACATTCCTAATTAAATCAATACAAATTAAATATGTATGTGTAATTATATTGGTGTAAAAGTAGCATATACTTTATAGGTATGCAGTCTTATGTAAACATTTTTGTTTTGCTTACGGTAACGTGTTATGGATCAGAAGGAATTGCTCAACGGAAATCAACCCATCAAACTAGAGTCAAGCATAGTCAAGTTAGTTAAAGCTCTAGTCTACTCGTTCTTATGTTATTGATCAGTTCATTTAGCTCGTTAGAAGTCAAGATAGTATATATAAGTGTGGAGAAGTCTGTAACCAAATTACTCAAACAATTCTTAACCAAATTAATCAGGTAGTTGCTCTGAAGTTGTTATTGAGCAAACTAGACTCAACTGAGGCTGTTACCTTTTCTATTCTAGATGTGACGGGGATGCGTGATCAGAAACAGGCAGAAATAGTTGACGATGATATAACAAATACATACTTGATTTGCTTATAGACATAGTGTACAAATATATAAACGCACTTGATTTAGACAGAAACAACTCGGACTTTCATTAATCAAAACACAGACAGAAATACAGACACTATGATTGAATCGTCCACAACTGTGTGCGATTCTAAAGGACTGGGATCATCCACAAAACGTGTGTGATCCTAAATACATCAAGACATCAAAACAGAAAAAATACTCACCAATTTTATATAGATACAGACGAATATATATGATAGTATATGAAAACCCTAACAATAAAACCTAATCGACTCACACACTCTTATTCTTCAAGACAGCAGGAGCACCATATATATATAGGCAATAGATTTGAGAGTTGTCATAAGGAGTCCCTGCAGAATAAGAAAAGACAGAACAGACCCTAGACAAAGGAATTTTGATTATACAAGTTTAAACCTTGAACTTATAAGTTTGACACTAAAGACACATATATTTTAACATCCTCCCTCAAACTTATAAGTTTGAGAAATAACAAAAATAAAAACAGCATCAAGACCTTTTGAACATATCACACATATTCAGTTTATTGCATAAATCTTTATGTTGTACCTCACCTAATCCTTTTGTCAATATATCTGCTACTTGATCACAAGAATCAATTTTTATAGTTTTGATCATACCTGAACATACCTTTTCTCTGACAAGATGAACATCAATCTCAAAGTGCTTGGACTTTTCATGAAATACAGGATTAGCAGCCAATTGAATAGCTGAAGAATTGTCACAATACAGACTTACAGGCAGCAGATCAGTGAGCCCCAGATCAGATAGAATATTGGTTATCCAGATAATCTCACAGGTAGCTGAAGCCATGCATCTATACTCAGCCTCAGTAGAGGATCTTGAGATAGTTGCTTGCTTCTTGCTTTTCCAGGAAATTAAGGAATTACCAAGATAAACACAAAATCCAGAAACAGATTTCCTAGTACTAGGACACTTAGCCCAATCTGCATCAGCATATACACTAACCTTTAAATCACTATCTTTATTAATTTGAATTCCAGAACTTGGACTATTTTTTAAGTATCTAAGAACCCTTAAAGCAATTTTGACATGTGATTGTAAAGGTGCATGCATATGTTGACTGAGACAGTGAACAGCATAAGAAATATCAGGTCTAGTATTAGTAAGATAAATGAGTTTCCCAACCAACTTCTGATACTTAACAACATCTTTCAAATACTTATCATCAACCTTTTCTTTGTTATTTAAAACAATATTAGCAGGTAAAGGAGTTGAGATAGGTTTAGCAGCCAACAAACCAAATTCATGTAATAATTCTAGACAGTACTTTCTTTGAGTCATACACAAGCCCTTACCATTTTCCAGAACTTCAATACCTAAGAAAAACTTTAAAAAACCCAAGTCTTTGATTAAAAACTTTTGACTCAAAAATAACTTGAATTTCTCAATTTCATCATTATTGTTACCAGTAATAACAATGTCATCAACATAAACTAACAAGGCAATGAAAACAGTTTCAGTTTTCTTGATATACAAAGAATAATCATATTTGCTTTGAACAAAGCCATGCTCAGCCAAGGCACTGGTAAGCTTAGCATTCCATTGCCTTGGGGCTTGCTTAAGACCATACAAAGATTTCACAAGTTTGCATACTTTGTTAGAACCATAATCAGAACAACCAAGAGGTAAATCCATATACACATCCTCTTGCAAATCACCATACAGAAAAGCATTGTTAACATCAAGTTGATACAACTTCCAACCTTTGTTAACAGCCAAACTAATCAAACATCTCACAGTAACCATCTTAACCACAGGACTAAAGGTTTCATCATAGTCAAAACCCATTCTTTGACTATAACCTTTAGCAACTAACCTAGCCTTATACCTTTCTACCTCCCCTGAAGCTTTATACTTAATTTTATATATCCATTTACATCCAATTGTATCTCTATCACTAGGTAAATCAGTAATTATCCAAGTGTTATTTCTATATAAAGCTTCAAGTTCATTATTCATAGCCTCAATCCACAATGGATCTTTAATAGCTTGATCATAACTTTGAGGTTCCACAGTTTTATTAAGATTGGTTACAAAACAATAATTATTATCACTTAGTTTAGAATAGCAAACAAATTTATCCAACCCATATCTAACACTAGAGCCAACAATATAATCATTCAGTCTAACTGAAGGTTTAAAACTTCTTTCAGACCTTCTTAAGACAATATTAGGTCCTACATTCTGTTCTGCAGGCTGCTCTATATGAACTTGATCATTTAAATTTTGACCAACAATGCCCTCAGGAACCTCAATATCATCCATATGTGTTGCAGTGTTATGAGTATTCTGTGATGCACCCAGGCCATCACCAGAATTCTCACAACTATTGCCATCACATGTAGATGCACTAGAAGTGTCTTCCCCTTCATCATAGGGCCTACTTTGACTATCAGTATTAAAAAAGTTTAATTGTTCAATTTCAGAAGACAGTTTTATTCCAGACAAATTTTCAGAATTTGAGACAGAGTTTTTCATTTTAAAAGGATATATAGTTTCATAGAACTTAACATCCCTAGAAAAGAAAACAGATTTAGATTCAAGACCAAAAAGTTTGTATGCTTTTTTAATACTAGAAAAACCAATTAAAACACACTTTTCACTCCTTGGAGTGAACTTATCAGAATTATTTAAGACAGTTGAAAAACACAGACAGCCAAAGTTTCTTAAGTGGGAAAGACTAGGTTTCTTATTATAAACAAGTTCATAAGGAGATTTGCCTTTCAAAACTGAAGAAGGTAACCTGTTCACAAGATAAGTTGCAGTTAAAATACATTCAGACCAGAAATTCAGAGGGAATCCTCCCTGAAACATAAGACTCCTAGCAATATTAAGCAAATGTCTATGCTTTCTTTCCACAATACCATTCTGCTGTGGAGTATAAGCCACAGTAGTCTGGTGAACAATGCCCTTAGTATCAAGGAAAGAATTTAATTTGTTATTAGTAAATTCAGTCCCATTATCAGTTCTAACAACCTTAACAGTTACACTGAACTGATTTTGAACAAGATTAATGAAAGACACAATCATATCAAAAACTTCATCTTTGGTTTTAATCAAATACACCCAAACAGCTCTTGTAAAATCATCAACAATAGTCAAAAAATATCTAAAACCATCTCTGCTTATCACTCTATAAGGACCCCATAAATCCATATGAATGAGCTCACCAATTATAAAAGTTTTATGTTCACTTAATGGAAAAGGTTCTCTTGTTTGCTTTGCTTTATGACAGATTTCACAAGGTGAAATATTAATGTTGTTTTCTAATTTAAGGTCATGTTTTAAAACAGCAAGAACTGGATCAGCAGGGTGACCAAGCCTGCTGTGCCAAAGGGACTTAGACACATTGTAAGAACAAGCAATCACAGAGTTATTACACTTACCAAAACTACTAGAATCATTATCAAATATATAAAGTCCACCCTTTTCACTACCAGTCCCCAACAGAGTCTCCTTTTTCAAATCCTGAACATAGCATTTTTCCTCATCAAATCCAACAAACAACTTATTATCTCTTATCATTTTATGCACAGAAAGTAAACTAACACAGTAGTCAGGAACAACCAAAACATCATACAGAATCACTTTATCATTCAGTTTTAGATTGCCAATATGAGTGACTTTAGCAAGAGTTCCATTAGGGTGACCAACAGTTAGGTTTAATTCAGACACATCAACCACATTAACCATATTAGCAACACTCACAGTCATGTGATGATTAGCCCCAGAGTCTATAATCCAACCCAAACTAACATTCTCACATTTTTTACCAGAAGAACCACAGAAATATTTATCAAAATTCATGTTAAACTTCACATTGTAATTTAGAAAAGTAGGTATACCTGCCATATTTGCTTGCATACTTCCAGGAGGTTTCTCACTTATCAATTTAATCAACTGTTGAACCTGTTCAGCAGTAAAAGGCATACCAGAACTAGAAGTACTATCAGAAGTAGAGGGTTTATTCATTTCACAATTAGCATTAAAACCAGACTTAAAACCACTTTGTCTAATAGGATTTGGATGTTTTTTAAAACCTGGAGGATAACCAACAATTTCATAACATCTTTCTATAGTGTGTCCTATCATACCACATTTTTTACCAGAAGAACCACAGAAATATTTATCAAAATTCATGTTAAACTTCACATTGTAATTTAGAAAAGTAGGTATACCTGCCATATTTGCTTGCATACTTCCAGGAGGTTTCTCACTTATCAATTTAATCAACTGTTGAACCTGTTCAGCAGTAAAAGGCATACCAGAACTAGAAGTACTATCAGAAGTAGAGGGTTTATTCATTTCACAATTAGCATTAAAACCAGACTTAAAACCACTTTGTCTAATAGGATTTGGATGTTTTTTAAAACCTGGAGGATAACCAACAATTTCATAACATCTTTCTATAGTGTGTCCTATCATACCACATTTTTTACCAGAAGAACCACAGAAATATTTATCAAAATTCATGTTAAACTTCACATTGTAATTTAGAAAAGTAGGTATACCTGCCATATTTGCTTGCATACTTCCAGGAGGTTTCTCACTTATCAATTTAATCAACTGTTGAACCTGTTCAGCAGTAAAAGGCATACCAGAACTAGAAGTACTATCAGAAGTAGAGGGTTTATTCATTTCACAATTAGCATTAAAACCAGACTTAAAACCACTTTGTCTAATAGGATTTGGATGTTTTTTAAAACCTGGAGGATAACCAACAATTTCATAACATCTTTCTATAGTGTGTCCTATCATACCACATTTTTTACAAACAAGATTAGGATTAGGACCTCTGTTAGAGTTATTAAGCCTTTTCTTATTATCAAACTTATTAGCAACAAAAGCAGATATTTGAGGTTTATCAGAACCAGAATGAGCATTACCAAAAACAGCAGAAACATGAACACCTCTATGAGACTCATCTCTAGACAAGATATTAAAAGCAGCTTTAACATCAGGCAAAGGATCCTTAGTTAACAAAGAACTTCTAACAGACAAATATGTATCATCAAGACCCATCAAAAACTGCATTAATTTCATCAATTTGTCATGTGTTTGAACTTCAGTCCTAGCCTCACATGTGCATGCAGGAAGTTTAGTTAAAGCATCAAATTCTCTCCATAAAGCATTTAGTTTATGATAGTACTCAGATAAAGAAGAACCATTTTGTTTGACACAATTAATTTTTTGCATACAGTTGAAAATAATAGATCCATCAGTTTTATCATATGTCTCACTTAATTCAGTCCAAACTTCAGAAGCATTATCAGAAAACACAGAAGACAAATACAAATCCTGAGATATAGTTCCTAAAATCCAAGACAAAACAACTGCATTACATCTATCCCACTGTTGAGACAACACAGTACTATTAGCATAAGCAGTTTTAACCACAGTACCATTAATAAAACCCAACTTGTTTTTAGTTTGTAAAGCCAATTTCATAGCACTAGCTCAGACCCTATAATTCTCAGTACCAATCAATTTGAAAGAAATTAAGGGTGTTCCAAGAGTATCATTAGCATGCAGATGCAAAGGATTACTAATATCAAGATTACTAATCAGATTAGTATCACCCATATTGCAATCAATAAACCAAAGAAACACACAAACAATAAAAATAACAGAATAAACAGATAAGACAAGTAATTAAGAAGAAACAACTGGAGTTTTGTAGACCACACAAGTGTTCACACAATCATTGAGTAGAACTACTACCAGGATTCCTTGCTTCTAAAGAAGTAGGTCAAGGCAGCCGTAAAACCCTATGTGCAAAACACGGCAATCCACCAGTTGTTAAAGAGAATAAGAAGACTTACAAAGAATTGATTAAAAATAATCAATTCAGGCGGAAGCAGACAAACAGAATTAGGGTTTTCAAGAAAGAAACCCTAAATCAACAAAACCTTTGAGCAGCAACACGAAACAACCACGATCCCCAAATCTGAGATTTCCAAGTCAGAAACCCTAGATCCGACGAAACCCTAACACAATCGAATGCGTTAATCAACAACCTTCTCTGATACCATGTACAAATATATAAACGCACTTGATTTAGACAGAAACAACTCGGACTTTCATTAATCAAACACAGACAGAAATACAGACACTATGATTGAATCGTCCACAACTGTGTGCGATTCTAAAGGACTGGGATCATCCACAAAACGTGTTTGATCCTAAATACATCAAGACATCAAAACAGAAAAAATACTCACCAATTTTATATAGATACAGACGAATATATATGATAGTATATGAAAACCCTAACAATAAAACCTAATCGACTCACACACTCTTATCCTTCAAGACAGCAGGAGCACCATATATATATAGGCAATAGATTTGAGAGTTGTCATAAGGAGTCCCTGCAGAATAAGAAAAGACAGAACAGACCCTAGACAAAGGAATTTTGATTATACAAGTTTAAACCTTGAACTTATAAGTTTGACACTAAAGACACATATATTTTAACACATAGAAGAAGATTATATGCAGTAACTCAAGTTCCGAATAAATGGTTGTTGTGAATTATATATTTGTGTTGAATGATTAGACAGATCACTAGATCAGTTGTACAGTAAATGACCATTTTACTTTACCAGATGCATTAATGCTTAATTTGTGTTATTAACTGACCGAGAATAGACACGTATATTTGATCAATGTTACTTAAGTAATTACTAATTTTTATTAAAACTTTATGCAAATTTGTATTTAATGTAATGATGGTTTTTTTCAATCTTATAATCATAGTTGTTAGACTCTTACTAGTCACGAGTCGACTCTTACGAGTCGAGTCGATTTACACCCAAAACGAGGTGACTCGTTGGATGACTCTTTTTTCTCCTGACTCTTACGAGTCGCGGTGTGAATTTGGAACGAGTCAATACAAGTCGCAAACTTATGATTGTTGTAGTTTGATAATATGGTTATATATTATATATCATATTTATGGTTACATTATTTTGTATGTTATATATGTATTTTTGATTCTTTTAGTATGAATTTGAAGATAAACTGTAAATTTATGACTCAAAGTATCGAATATGTAATATTTTGAGAATGTATTACGATAATCAACTTATATTTTGTTTATAAATACCTCACAATGTAAAATTATACAATATTATGTATAATTAAAAATGTTCTGACTCTTACGAGTCGAGTCACGAGTCAAAAGTTACGAGTCGACAACTATGCTTATAATTACAATAGCATGCATACTTAATTAAGATATTTACCAAGCGTGTAATCCTTACATATATGTACGTAACATGTTCAAATGTTAGATTACAATCTGTTCGAGTCAACTAGTTCATAAGTATAAACAAAATGAAGGCATGGTGTTTGTTAAGAGATAATTAAAGGTATAATATGAAAGCCAATTGTATACATATATTTGGCTACGGAGTACACATTAATATTACAGCTTTCGCTAAGACGATTATAAGTCTGAACAATTCAACGGCATAATACCAACATTTTGATACGAAATACTATGTAATCCAACCGGGAAATCGACAGGGAAATCAAGATTGATACGAAAAACCCAACTGGGAAACCGACCCAAGTTCCCTCCCAGAGAAACCATGATTCTTTATCGTCACTTCCTTCTGAAGGTGGGATATCCTCAGGACATGTGATATTAATCTGCACACCGCATAATCCGCTGTTGTTTTGAAAACTCAACTCACTCATAGTGTTCATTTGCGAACCAATGGGAATCTTACCAGTAAGCCTGTTGTCACTCACATCAAGAACTGCAAGTTCGCCAAGCTTCGAAAATGATCGGGGAATTGAACCTGATATTGCGTTGTGTGACAAATCCAAGCTTTCTATGACTTGTAGATCACCAAAAGACACGGGAATGTGCCCGGAAATCCTGTTGTGTGATATGTTGAGCAACTTAAGGGCTTTGAGATTGCCCAAGGATGCCGGGATTTCACCGGATATTTTGTTACCCGACAAATCTAACAAAGTGTAGATCTCGAGGTTGCGATACGGTAGACCTTGAAAAGACTTCTTCCAACTCACAATCAAGCCTTCAGTGTTGTAAGGAATGACAGAGATGAAAATATCATGACCTATAGTTCTAGTGGATGTTGATGAGGACTTTTCGATCATTCTTGGAAGGTTTGCAATCTCTTGTGGAATACTTCCGGTTATGTTGTTCTGAGAGAGATCGAGAATTCGAAGGGAACGGAGGTTTGAGATATTGTTGGGGATGAATCCTGTAAAGGAATTGTTTCTTAGAATAAGAATTTCAACACTAGTTGGGATCCGAGGCAGAATAAACTGTAAATTTCCGATAAGATCATTGTCATGGAGATCGAGATATCTGAGGTTGACCAATTTACTCAAATTCCAAGGAAGCTCACCAGAAAATTTGTTTCCAGCTAAATGAAGTTCTTCAGTTACTTCAGGAAAATTGGTGGGGACCTTTCCAGAAAAATTGTTGTAGGACAAATCCAAATCGTTTAGTCTGTCAAACTTACAGATGGACGTTGGTATGTGTCCTGAAAAATTATTTTCCGCCAACATGAGGACTTCTATGCTTTTCGCGTTTCCCATATTTTCTGGCAACTCCCCAGAAAATTTGTTCTTGTATAGATCAAGCTCATATAACACCGTATTTTCAAACAGGCGAGAAGGGACTGATCCAGTCAGGTTGTTATCTGAAAGAAGCAATACTCCGATATATTTCATCTCGACAAGCCAATCTGGGAGTCTTCCCACCAATTGATTCGCACTCAAATCAACAAGTTTCAGTTCTTTGTAAGGTGAAATCCATTCAGGAATGGGGCCTGCGATTTGACAAGAAGACATAGAAAGGGCTCGAAGTCTACTAAATCTTGGAACAATCTTGGCTTTGTTATTCCAAACTAAGCTGCTTCCTTCTCCACCAATGAACAATTTCTCTAGAGCTCTGATTTTGAATAACCAAGTTGGGATTTCCCCAGAGAACATGTTGTCATGGAGTCGAAGGATAGCCAACTTGCTCAAGTTTTGTATTGCTGATGGGATTGGGCCCGTAAGTTGGTTGTCGCTCAGATCAAGTGCGGTCATGTTGGGTAGCCTTCCTATACCTCCTGGAATTTGCATGGATAAAGAATTCTCAGACAAATCCAGTGTTTCCAGCTTCTTCAGGTTTACAATCGATGACGGGATTCTGCCAGAAAGATGGTTCTTTTGTAAAGAAAATTTCCTTAGATTTGTCAAATTTCCGATCTCTTCTGGGATGTTTCCCGACAGAGAATTTGCATACATCAACAATGATTCAAGATTTTGAAGCTTGCCAATTTCAGGGCTTAAAACCCCATCGAGCAAATTGTCTCTGAGATAAAGAAACCGAAGTGATTTGAGTTCAAAAAGTTGAGTAGGAAGCGGGCCTTGGAAATTATTTGCACTTAACCTTAAGGGTAGTCAAATTTCGAAATGACCCTAGTTGAGGGCTTAGTTTCCCAACGAGAAAATTGTCGCCCAAATCCAAGTAACGTAAGTTCGTTAACTGGAAAATTTGGGTGGGAATAGAGCCGTTAAATCTGTTAACCTTCATGTCAAGGTGAACGAGTTTGGTTAGATTCCCAAACCCGTCTCCCGGGATCTCTCCTAACAAGAAATTCCATGAGATATCAAGTGTCTCTAGTGAACGGATATGAAAAAGCGGAGCTAGGATGCTGGAAAATACTGGAACCGGATTGATATCAGTTGGAGGGACAAGGTTATATAGGTAGAGCTCTGTAACGGTTCTGGTTGTGCTGCAATTGACATAGTCCCAGGAACAACAATCAGAATGGGGATTCCATGAGTTTAGCTTAACGTTCAGACCAAACTTGGAGTCTATGATGGTACTGTTGGTGAGAGTGGATTTGAAGTGGAGAAGTGCTTGTTTTTGATGGAGAGGACAAGAGAAGGATGGGTTTGGAATGACATTGATGAGTATTATGAAGAACATTGTTAACAATAACTTCAACATGGGTGTGTTTGCCATTATTATTGCTATTATCAGTTTTAGCTTAACTTTAATTCATTTGTGCGGGCATTTGTGGGGATTATATAAAGGAAAAGAAATGTGGGAATTAATTTCATTGGAAAAAGGATTTGTGGTGGAGTAAGCATTCATTTGAAGACAAGTTCACACTTTAGCGAAAATCTCATAATCATCATTCTTAACTATACAGATATATTAATTATAATTATTATTATAGTTATAATAATTATTATTTATAATAATAATTATTTATTTTATATTTTTTATTTAATAAAAAATCACTTTCATTAAAATTTGATAGAACTTACAAGAAATTAAATGGGAGTCGCGATACCATCTGAGCTCTCACTCCTCTATAGCAAAACTGCTCATATGAAATATGAAAAATTATTATTATTATTACTATTATTGTTATTTATTATTATTATTACTATTATTGTTATTTATTATTATTATTATATTATTTTATTTATTATTATTATTATTATTATTATTATTATTATTATTATTATTATTATTATTACTATTATTGTTATTTATTATTATTATTATTATATTATTGTTATTTATTATTATTATTACTATTATTGTTATTATTATTATTATAATAATAATAATAATATCATATGGTATCTTATCTATAACAATCGATGATTTCTTCAACGCAAGAGAGGTCCTAAATATTCGTAGATTAAGCACAAAACTACGAGGTGCAAATCAAACGGCCGGGTGTAAATAACTCTTAAATATTTTCAATATATAGACAAGTAATTTCCTTTTCTTGATGTGACGGGGTTTACTTACATTGACCACAAGTTGCGTGAGAAACAGGGCATGCTCGAAAATGATATATATATACTTAATTGGTCAATTGTATAGCCATGCATGGCTTATATATAGACGAAGAGGATTGTATATATGCAGTATCTTCCGAATCAATGGTTGTTGTGAACTACATATATACATTACGATTTCTGTTGAACGAGCGGCGGAAGATCGAATAAATGATCGATGTACTTTCTTAGATACATTAATAATCAATATGTGTATTTTGTGGTATTAAAATAACACATCTAAAATAGACAAGTGTTTCATAAGGCCGGCTACAATAGACTCGTCGACCACCCTTCGAAGGGCTCGTCGACGATGCCATTATTGTGAGCATCTCGTCGATGGTGCTCTTCGTCCTTTGGCTTCGACCCATCGACAGGCATTGACGAGAGAAAGAGAGAGAGGAGCGTGGGAGAGAGAGAGATAAATATAAAATAAAATAAATAAAAGTTGTGAAAGAAGTGTGAAAGAAGTGTGAAAGTGTTATTGTTAGTGTAACACCCGTCATTTTAAAACCTGGATTTTCAAAAACTTTTGCCTAGCGGCGTTAAGAAATGCGGAAACAGAATCTTTAAAACATAACTAATCCGTAACGGATAGTTCATTTATAAAAAGTGGTGTTACTACGTCCATATCATCAAAACAGTATAAGATAATCCAGATTTGGCACCAACATGAATGCCAACATAAATATTACATAAGTCTTAATAAAAGTAGCCAACATCATTATGGCTAAACATTAAAGTCTAAGCAGGGAAACTAAATGTCTTCTTCATAGAAACTACCCGTCTCACCAAGCTAAGTCTTTCACTAGCTCAAACCTGCTTAACCTGAGGGAACAACGATTTTTCAAAAGAGCAAGTGTTAGCTTTAAAAGCTATGTAAGATAACATGAGTTTAAGAAAACGTTGCCAATTCTTTATATATTAACAAAAACCTTTCATAATTATTATTATTATTGTTATTATTATTTTATTATAAAAAATCACTTTCATTAAAGTTTCATAGAACTTACAAGAAATTAAAGGGGAGTCGCGATACTATCTGAGCCCCCACTCTTTAGCTATAGCAAAACTGATCATAAGAAAAATATGAAAAATTATTATTATTATTGTTATTATTATTATTATTATGTCTTGTGAGTAACTGTTAATCGCTCTCAATTGATATATTAATCTAGGATATATATCATATAAAAACTATATATATTGACGTTATTTTATGTATAAAATGCCAAATTCTATATATTTCTTGTAAGTATAATATATATCTTCTTTTTCTTAATAATGTAACAGGATGAGGAGCATATGGTCCAGAACAATAATATGAAGAAATATGGTGATCGATAATATAATAATATCATATGGTATCTTATCTATAACAATCGATGATTTCTTCAACGCAAGAGAGGTCCTAAATATTCGTAGATTAAGCACAAAACTACGAGGTGCAAATCAAACGGCCGGGTGTAAATAACTCTTAAATATTTTCAATATATAGACAAGTAATTTCCTTTTCTTGATGTGACGGGGTTTACTTACATTGACCACAAGTTGCGTGAGAAACAGGGCATGCTCGAAAATGATATACTCGTATATACTTAATTGGTCAATTGTATAGCCATGCATGGCTTATATATATATAGACGGCGAAGAGAGGATTGTATATATGCAGTATCTTCCGAATCAATGGTTGTGGTGAACTACATGCAGTACTATTTCTGTTGAACAAGCGGTGGAGGATCGAATTACTGTAAATGATCGAATTACTTGTTGGAATTAAATTAAATGATTCGTATATAAATAAGTAAATAATGAAAATATGATTAAAGATTACATACCCGATGATCCAGTTGATGAATTGAACAGGTTAGCCATTCGGATTGTCGGGTTCCCAAATTAAGATGATTGTATTATAATGGGATTGAAGGATTCACTGATGTGTTTTTTTGTTATCGTTGTTATCCTTTTAATGAGAGAATGCACATATATATATAATAGGTGTGTAGCGGAAGCGTGATACACTATCTGTAATTCTCTTACGTCAGAGAATTACAATTAATGTATATTGTAAATGTATCACTCTTCACTATCTGTAATTCTCTTACGTCAGAGAATTACAATTAATGTATATTGTAAATGTATCACTCTTCACTATCTGTAATTCTCTTACGTCAGAGAATTACAATTAATGTATTTACACATTTAATCCTGGTGTTTAATATATGTGCTTTATTAGTCTCTCAAGTTCCAATCACCTAGTGGGAAACCCTATAATATGTCTATAATAGTAAATACGCCCATCGTATATTTACTAGACATAGGGATTTTAGTTATCGTTAATTATCATATCATGTAGGATAAATGATCTGTGACGGTCACATTTAATGTGGTTCCAACATTCTCCCACTTGACCAAGCGATCATTTATCTATGAGTATTGTTAAGTCCAGGCCGGGATAATACTCATTTTGTTTTAAACCGAAATCATAGCCAATAAGTACAGTCGTAGAGTAGAACATCAACTCAGGACCCCCACTAGTCAAACTATGACTCAAATTTAAAACTAATAAGCAATGATTAATTGACTAAGACAAATTTTGTTACGATTAGATCTACACACAGTTATGCGCTTAATGTGTAATTTAGTAGACAAACAAAATTTGAATAATGAGGAAAATTTTTATTAATAATAATAATGACCAATAAGTACAATATGCTATTACATTAAGTCTTTTATAAGCCCCATCTTCGAGACATGTCCTACGAAGACTTTAGGAGGAAGACCTTTGGTCATGGGATCCGCTAGCATGTCATTTGTACTTATGTACTCAATACAAAGAACATTTTCCTCAACCCGTTTGGCGTACAAACAGATACTTTGTATCGAGATACAAAAAAAAAAAAAAAAAAAAAAAAAAAAAAAAAAAAAAAAAAAAAAAAACCCCCCCCCCCACCCCCCCCCCCCCCCCCACCCCCCCCCCCCCCCCCCCCCCCCCCCCCCCCCCCCCCCCCCCCCCCCCCCCCCCCCCCCCCCCCCCCCCCCCCCCCCCCCCCCCCCCCCCCCCGCCCCCCCCCCCCCCCCCCCCCCCCCCGCCCCCCCCCCCCCCCCCCCCCCCCCCCCCCCCGTGGTTTGGGGGTGTTCCCCCCCCCCCCCCCCCCCCCCCCCCCCCCCCCCCCCCCCCCCCCCCCCCCCCCCCCCCCCCCCCCCCCCCCCCCCCCCCCCCCCCCCCCCCCCCCCGCCCCCCCCCCCCCCCGCCCCCCCCCCCCCCCCCCCCCCCCCCCCCCCCCCCCCCCCCCCCCCGCCCCCCCCCCCCCGCCCCCCCCCCCCCGCCCCCCCCCCCCCCACATTTTTTTAAACTTTTACTTTTCTTTATAAATTTCCTTCTCTTTTTATCACATTAAATCTTTCATTGTCCTTTAAATTTATTTACTATTTTGAATTCCACTAATGGATGCTTCCTTAAAAACTAACCATGGCAATTTTCATTTTACCTGTAAAAAAAAAAAAAATGGGGGGGGGGGGGGGGGAAAAAAAAAAAAAAAAAATAAAAGTTGCATTGTACACTGCAATATATTCAGCCATCATTGTGGATGTTGCGGTCAGTTTTTGTTTATGACTCCGCCAAGATATGGGTCCGCCAGCTAACATGAAAATATATCCAGAAGTGGATTTCTTATCTTCTTTGCTTTTAGCAAAGTCTGAATCAGAATATCCTACCACTTCTAAGTTGTCACTTCTTCTGTATGTCAGTTTGTAATCTTTGGTCCCTTGCAGATATCGAAGAACCTTTTTTAGCCGCTTGCCAGTGAGCTAATCCAGGATTAGATAAGTAACGGCCAAGCATTCCGGCAATATAAGCGATATCTGGTCGCGTACAGACCTGAGCGTACATTATGCTCCCAACTACTGACGAGTAAGGTATCATCCTCATCTGCTCCTTTTCAATCTCAGTGCTCGGAGTTTGGAAAGATCCAAATATATCTCCCTTTACTACCGGAGCTGCAGTAGGAGTGCAGTTCTGCATGTTATAGCGTTCTAATATGCGTTCAATATAAGCCTTTTGAGAAAGACCAGAACATCATTACGCCTATCTCGATGTATTTCGATACCTAAGACATAAGAGGTATCGCCGAGATCTTTCATGTCGAATTTTTTAGAAAACATTCGCTTCAACTCATGCAATAAATCCAAGTTGTTACTTGCTAGTAGAATGTCATCTACGTACAAAACAAGGATTGCAAAATTACTCCCACTGATCTTGAGATAGGTGCATTGATCCACTTGATTCTTTAAGAAGTCTTGTTCTTTCATGACTTCATCAAATTTAAGGTACCATTGCCGTGAGGCTTGCTTCAACCCATATATGGACTTCTTCAACTTGCAGACCATGTGCTCTTTACCTTTGGAATGAATCCTTCAGGTTGTCGCATGTATACGTCTTCTTGCAAGTCTCCATTTAAGAAAGCAGTTTTGACGTCCATCTGATGTAACTCTAAATCAAAATGAGCTACGAGTGCCATAACGATCCTTAGGGAATCTTTACGAGAGACAGGAGAAAAGGTCTCTTGATAATCGATTCCGGCCTTTTGAGTATAGCCTTTCGCAACCAATCTTGCCTTATAGCGTTCGACGTTTCCTTTCGGTCTAATTTGGTTTTAAAGACCCATTTACAACCGACAGTTTTGGATCCTTCAGGAAGTTCAACCAATTCCCAAACGTCATTATGCTTCATGGAATTAAGCTCTTCAATCATGGCTTCATTCCACTGAGTGGCCTGATCACTATTAATGGCTTCTCGATAGAAAGTTGGATCAGTAAGCTTTCCCATGTTCTCAACTTCGGAAATGAAAGTAATATAATCATCCATATTAACGGCCCTGCGAGGTCGCGATGATCTCCGAAGTTGATGTTCGGGTTCAGAAGGTTCTGCATTTTCAATCTGGGGATCAGCAGGTGGATCAGTGAAATTAGGAGCAGCGTTGTGTACAAGAGGAATTATCGGAGGAATAATGGGAATAACCGACGAATTGTTCCCCCCCGCTTCTTGTACATTTTGCAAATCTAAATCAGGATTTGTCGTGCTCCCACTGATCTCTGAATTCTCGAGGAATGTGGCATGCATTGTATCCATGATTCTCGTAGTATGGGAAGGACAGTAAAACCGATAACCTTTGGAGTTATCTGGATAACCAATAAAGAAACAAGTAATGGTTTTGGAATCCAGTTTCTTTAAATTAGGGTTATAGAATTTTGCTTCAGCGGGACAGCCCCATACTTTCATATATTTTAAGCTCGGTTTCCGACCTGTCCAGATCTCATGAGGAGTTTTAGGGACAGATTTTGAGGGAACCCTATTGAGTATATGAACGGCTGTTTTTAATGCCTCTGTCCAAAGGAATGTAGGGAGGTTAGTGTTAGCAAGCATACTTCTCACCATGTCCATTAAAGTTCGGTTTCTCCTTTCAGCAACACCATTTTGTTGTGGAGTACCAAGCATGGTGTATTGGTTAATTATGCCCTGTTCCTTACAAAAGTTATGGAAAGGACCAGGAGCTTGACCAATATCCGTATGTTTACCGTAATACTCACCTCCTCTATCTGATCGAACCACTTTTATTTTTCGACTTAATTGATTTTCAACCATTGTTTTAAAGTCAATAAAAGTTTGTAATGATTCAAACTTTTCCTTAATCAAATAAAGGTGCATATAACGTGAATAATCATCAATAAATGTCATAAATGAAGTATGTCCTGTAATGGAAGCGGGATAGGGTCCACTGATATCAGTGTGAATTATTTCCAACAAGTTGGAACTTCTGATGTACCCTTTCTTGTTCCCTTTAGCCATTTTGCCTTTAAGGCACTTAATACATGTTTCAAAATCACTGAAATCAAGAGATGGTAAGATTCCATCTTTAACGAGACGTGTCATGCGATCTCGAGAGATGTGGCCAAGACGTTTATGCCACAACATGGAGGAATTCTCTGATTGTTTAGGTGATTTTGTCTTTGTTTTAGTTACGTCATCAATATTAAGTGACAACAAAGATTGTGAGAAATTATTATCCAATTCTAATTTATACAGTAATCCATCCAAGAAACCACGACCAAGTAGTTGGTTATTAAAAGTAATGACAATCTTGCCGCAACCATGAGTTATTACATAACCTTCAAGGTCTAGTCTAGAAATAGATACAAGGTTCCGAGTTATCCTTGGAACATATAAGGTATCTGCTAGTCTAATACACTTTCCGGTGCTCATATGTAAATTATAAGTCCCCATGGCTTCGACTTCTAATAGATCACCGCTTCCAACTCTAAGTTTTCTTTGGCCCTTTGGTAGCTTCTGGATTGTATGGAATCCCTGCATTGAGTTGGTTACATGAACCATAGAACCAGAATCACCCCACCATGTATTAATTGGAACATCAGTAGTAAAGGAATCAAATATTACATATAATACGTTACCTTTCTTAGCCAGCCATTCCTTGAATTTAGGGCAATCCTTTTGACTGTGGTCTTTGCCACGGCAAAATTTACAGTTCTTGCCAGTGAAGGAGTTGGAGCTGGAGGCAACAGCACCCGGATTAGCCTTTTGGACCTTATAATTATTATTCTTTTTACCATGATTAGCCTTCCTTTTATGGAAGTTAGTGGTGGTGGTAAGGTGAACAGATTCAGGTTGTCGCAGCTTCAGGCGATCCTCCTCTTGTACGCACATGGCGATAAGTTCACCCATTGACCATTTATCTTTCATGGCGTTATAATTTACCTTGAAAGGGTCAAATCGTTCGGGTAAGGAGGTCATAATGAAGTGGACAAGAAAGTTGTCAGAAACTTCCATTTCAAGACTCTTGAGTTTATGAGCCATATCCTGCATCTTCATAATATGTTCACGAACACCACTAGTCCCTTCATACTTGAGAGTCAGCATTTGAAGCATTAGGGAACTTGCATGAGCCTTAGACGATCCCTTAAATTGATCCTCAACAGATTTGAGGTAAGTCTTGACATTGTCAGAGTGTGGGATCGCACCTCGGATACTGACACTAATAGAGTTCTTGATCATCATTAATGCTAAGCGATTTGATTTCTCCCACTTTTCAAATTCTGCCTTTTGAGTAGCTGTTGAGGCTTCAGTAATGGCAGTGGGTTCATCAAATCGAAGTGCATAATCAAGGTCATATAAGCCCAGACCTAGCAGCAGTTGCTCCTTCCAGGAAGTGAAGTTCGCACCAGTAAGTGGCTCAATGCCAAAGTTCGGTACTATAGTGGAAATAAGGAGGATATATTTAGGATACTAATTATAGAAGATTATTATCGTGACAGTGTTAGCTATATAAGGCGGAGTAAATAATGTCTCTAAAGTAATGGAACTAAAGTAATGCCTAAAATAAGTAGGCTTGAAGTAATGTTCCTTAAAGTAATGAGACTAAGACCATTATTGTTACGAAGCTAGTGATAGGTAAGCCTATTGTAAACACCAAAACAATAGGCTAAAATAAGGCTCGACTTGGATGTTACATCACCTTTGGGCAGAAGTAATATCCAAGTAAACAGGAGCATTAGGGCATGCGACACAACACTTTATCTTTTGACCTTTGGGCACAAAATCAAGCATCGCGTATATTATGCACGCAAAAGAAGTTCTTTTGACACATGGTTATATTAAATCACCTTTGGGCAGAATTAATATACACAATGTTTATTAGGCAAAAGAAAAATTGCAACATGAAAATCACATTTGACCTTTGGGCACAAATAGTGAAACCATGTATATTATTGCAAAAGTGTACGTGAGTTTAAGTTCTTTAATGGTAAATAAAAATATCCTCAATGTTATGGACATTTACCAAATAATATATTTTAAGAACTTTTAATACCGAATAAATAATTATTAAGAGTCTCAAATAAACATTAAGATATACGGATATATATACCGTGTATATTAGCTTAATCACCATTGAATATATAAAAAATTTTTTTTGTCGGCAGCCGCCCATGTGGCCTACTAAAATCACTAACCCCCATCTCTTTTGTTATCTTGCTTGTGAGAGTCAAAAGATGGTTAAATTTGTTTGACACAATGCAACTAATAATTAAAGTTGTTTTGGAGTTACTGCTATATTATTCTACAAATTGCATTATTTATAGCTTTAGACTTTTTTCCTTATAAAATTAGTTATGTTTATATGTGGTGATTACTAATACTAGTAGCAAGCAAAGTGGCCGACATATTAATATTCTCTTCTTCTTCAATCCTCTGTATAAAAGCCACTTGTTCTAGTTCTTCAAAGTATCAATCTTCTTTATCTTTGCAGCTATATATATATACACCCGTCCATGGCTAAATTAACCCGTCTAATTTTTGTTTTACTATGTATAACAGGAAGTTTGTTGATATGTGTTTCAAGTTCAAAAAGGGCGTTTGTTTTGCATGATATCGATGACATGAAACTTAGAGAAGATACACGTAATATCCCGATGATTGATTACCAAGTAAGTTTTCTTTTCGATCAAATATTATGATTAAAAGAATTATTTCAATTATTTCCAAATTCATTTAAAGAAGTGTAGTTCTGTTCCGAACAAAATAATGGAACAAAACTAACAAAAATTTTTACTTTATAAAATCATATTTTCAGGCATAAAACATATTCCAAGTATTTACGGAACACATAAGTAAATAATATACGAATCAGGGGATCGTTAGGAGCCTTTTGCTCTGATACCACATGTTGGAATTAAATTAAATGATTCGTATATAAATAAGTAAATAATGAAAATATGATTAAAGATTACATACCCGATGATCCAGTTGATGAATTGAACAGGTTAGCCATTCGGATTGTCGGGTTCCCAAATTAAGATGATTGTATTATAATGGGATTGAAGGATTCACTGATGTGTTATTTTTGTTATCGTTGTTATCCTTTTAATGAGAGAATGCACATATATATATAATAGGTGTGTAGCGGAAGCGTGATACACTATCTGTAATTCTCTTACGTCAGAGAATTACAATTAATGTATATTGTAAATGTATCACTCTTCACTATCTGTAATTCTCTTACGTCAGAGAATTACAATTAATGTATTTACACATTTAATCCTGGTGTTTAATATATGTGCTTTATTAGTCTCTCAAGTTCCAATCACCTAGTGGGAAACCCTATAATATGTCTATAATAGTAAATACGCCCATCGTATATTTACTAGACATAGGGATTTTAGTTATCGTTAATTATCATATCATGTAGGATAAATGATCTGTGACGGTCACATTTAATGTGGTTCCAACATTACTTTCTTAGATGCATTAATCAATATGTGTAATTTGTGGTATAATACTAAGGGAAATGCAACGACAGTAGTATTAATAATTCCTTATAAACACTTTATGCAATCTGTATTTAGATAAGGTCTTTCTAACTTGTATTTTTCACGGAGTCAAAAGTTTCTTTATAAACCATAAAATTTAAAATCTTGTTAATGGATAGTTGTTAATTGGTCTAAAGTATATCACAATCACACTATTGGCCAATGAGACTTATAAAATCGCCAATATCTAACATTAGCAGTGTCACAGAGTTCGAAAAGATCCGCGTAATAACTAAAGGTAAAGTATGAAAGCAGTAATATCGAGCAAGCGTTAGGTACCATTTAAGTAATTGACTCTTAATGTAATGATGGTCTTTTTCAATCTTATACTCTTACAACAGCATGCATACTTAAGATACTGTATTTACCAAGCGTGTAATCCTTACATATATGTACGTATAACGTGTTCAAATGTTAGATTACAATCTGTTCAAGTCAATTATAGTTCATAAGTATAAACAAAATGAAGGCATGGTGTTTGTTAAGAGATAATTAAAGGTATAATATGAAAGCCAATTGTATACATATATTTGGCTACGGAGTACACATTAATATTACAGCTTTCGCTAAGACGATTATAAGTCTGAACAATTCAACGGCATAATACCAACATTTTGATACGAAATAATATGTAACCCAACTGGGAAAGCGACAGGGAAATCAAGATTGATACGAAAAACCCAACTGGGAAACCGACCCAAGTTCCCTCCCAGAGAAACCATGATTCTCTATCGTCGTCTTCCTCGTCACTTCCTTCTGAAGGTGGGATATCCTCAGGACATGTGATATTAATCTGCACACCGCATAATCCGTTGTTGTTTTGAAAACTCAACTCATTCATAGTGTTCATTTGCGGACCAATGGGAATCTTACCACTAAGTCTGTTGTCACTCACATCTAGAACTGTGAGTTCGCCAAGCTTTGAAAATGATCGGGGAATTGAACCCGATATTGCGTTATGTGACAAATCCAAGCTTTCTATGACTTCTAAATCACCAAAAGACGCGGGAATGTGCCCGGAAATCCTGTTGTGTGATATGTTGAGCAACTTTATGCTTTTGAGGTTGCCCAAGGATGCCGGAATTTCACCAGATATTTTGTTACTCGACAAATCTAACAAAGTGTAAAGGTCGAGGTTGAGATTCTGTAGACCTTGAAAAGATTTCTTCCAATTTACAATCAAGTCTACAAGGCTGAAACCATTGACATAATTGGAAATATCATGACCTTCAATTTTAGTGGATTTGAACGGGTTTTCGATCATTCTTGGAAGGTTTTCAATCTCTCGTGGAATACTTCCGGTTATGTTGTTATGGGAGAGATCAAGAATTCGAAGGGAGCTGAGGTTGGAAATATTGTTGGGGATCATTCCTTCAAAGGAATTGTTTCTTAGAATAAGAACTTGAAGAGTTGGGATTTGTGGCAGAATATACTGTAAATTTCCGGTAAGATAATTGTCATGGAGATCAAGATATATGAGTTTGACCAATTTAGTGAAATTCCAAGGAAGCTGGCCAGAAAATTTGTTTCCAGCTAAACCAATAAGTACAATAGCTTCAGGAAAATTGGTTGGGACCTTACCAGAAAATTTGTTGTAGGATAAATCAATGGAATACATACTAGAAATATGTCGAAAAGAAGGCAGCTTATCACCGGAAAATCTGTTTCTGGACAGGTCCAAACGGAGTAGTTTGTCAAACTTACAAATGGACGTTGGTATGTGTCCTGAAAAATTATTTTCCGCCAACAAGAGAACTATCATACTCTTCGCGTTTCCCATATTTTCTGGCAATTCCCCAGAAAATCTGTTCTTGGATAGATCAAGCTCATATAACCCCGTATTTTCAAACAGGCGAGGCGGGATTGATCCAGTCAGGTTGTTATCTGAAAGAAGCAATCCTGTAATATGTTTCATCTCCGCAAGCCAATATGGGAATCTTCCCTCCAATTGATTTGCCCTTAAATCAAGAAATTCCAGTTCTTTGTAAGGTGAAATCGATTCGGGAATGGCGCCTGAACTTTGGCAAGAAGACATAGAAAGGACTCGAAGACTACTAAATCTTGGAACAAGCTTTGCTTTGTTATCCCAAACTAAGTTGCCTCTTTTTAATCCACCAATGGACAATATCTCTAGAGCTCTGATTTTGAATAACCAAGTTGGGATTTCCCCAGAGAACATGTTGTCATGGAGTCGAAGGATAGCCAACTTGCTCAAGTTTTGTATTGCTGATGGGATTGGGCCCGTAAGTTGGTTGTCGCTCAGATCAAGTGCGGTCATGTTGGGTAGCCTTCCTATACCTCCTGGAATTTGCATGGATAAAGAATTCTCAGACAAATCCAGTGTTTCCAGCTTCTTCAGGTTTACAATCGATGACGGGATTCTGCCAGAAAGATGGTTCTTTTGTAAAGAAAATTTCCTTAGATTTGTCAAATTTCCGATCTCTTCTGGGATGTTTCCCGACAGAGAATTTGCATACATCAACAATGATTCAAGATTTTGAAGCTTGCCAATTTCAGGGCTTAAAACCCCATCGAGCAAATTGTCTCTGAGATAAAGAAACCGAAGTGATTTGAGTTCAAAAAGTTGAGTAGGAAGCGGGCCTTGGAAATTATTTGCACTTAACCTTAAGGGTAGTCAAATTTCGAAATGACCCTAGTTGAGGGCTTAGTTTCCCAACGAGAAAATTGTTACCCAAATCCAAGTAACGTAAGTTCGTTAACTTGAAAATTTGGGTGGGAATAGAGCCGTTAAATCTGTTAACCTTCATGTCAAGGTGAACGAGTTTGGTTAGATTCCCAAACCCGTCTCCTGGGATCTCTCCTAACAAGAAATTACACGAGATATTAAGTGTCTCCAACGAACGGATATGAAAAAGCGGAGTTAGTGAAAGTCCCAAGTTTGCAACGATTATGTAATTTAACAACTAATGTAAATTACACTAAGAAAGCAAGATAATTAAGTAAACACGTTTAATCATAAGTAGTATTAATTAAACGGTGAATACATGGTTGGTTTACAAAGAAATAAAAAAGAAAATATTGTTAAGTTTTTGCACACACGAAAACTTAACAATAATACAATTCTACAATGAGAGAAAAACACACTAAGTGACTATTGTAGAATGAACCAACTTGATTGCGGCTAGGTCAAGTGATGTCTTTTATAGGAGAGAAGAGACATCACATGACAGCCCAATAGATGTTGACACATGAAGGTTGTCAACTATCTATTGGTGTGTAAGACTGGTCTGCAGAGTTCTCTTTTCTTCATCTTGTTTGTTTCCCAAAACGGCATGAAAGAGAAACACCTTAGTACCAAAACGGTGCAAGGTCACATGGCTCTATCTTGATCTTGCAACACGTGTCCTTGGGACCAGTCTTCCTATCTTCATTTTCCCGCCCATATTTGACTTACAAAGTATGGCGGTGAGTCATTGAACATATCCTTTTAACTCGAAGATAATGATGATCGCTGAAGGCTCGCTGATGAAGCTTCTCGCTGAGGCTGTCAGCGACTACTTGACTCAGCAAGTAATCTTCAGCGAATCCATGACTCAACAATCTCCCCCTATTCGCTGAGGAGACTTAGCTGAGTATGAGTTACTTTTAGTCGTACAATGGTTAGATATGAGGGAATGCTGATCTTATTCATTTGACAAACAACTTTTCAATACAGATAGCATTACAAAGATTACAAGTTTTCTTAATCCCATTGCGACTCTTGCTTGGCCTCTATGAAAGCTTTGTCTTGTTGTCTTTCAGGCTTCAGCAGCTCTTGATCAATCAACTTTATGAACTTGGGATCATTGGAAGACTGAACACAATACTTTCTTATCTTCAGCAGAAAGTCAGAAGTAGCAATTCCAATCTCGTTGGTCCTGAAGAAGAGTTCATGACCATGGATATTGCAAAAACAGAACCCTCCTAGCTTGTCATCATAGACTCCATCTACAAAGAGGGTCCTAGAAGGCATTCTTAGATTCAGCAGTGGCTCAGTATCTATATCAGTCTTTGGAACAGCTCTGAGAACAAATGGGCGCTGAGAAGCCACTTGACCAGAAGCTGTTCTTTTTACACCACTTCTTGGTTGCTGAGGAGGAGAGGGATATGGATGTCTGGCAGCGCTGAGCAAGGAGTCTTTGATTTTGTACTTCTTCTCCATTTGATGTATATGCCTTATTTGCTCACCTGCCATTTTGATCAGCGGCTCATAGCTTACAGCTGTCTTATCCTTGATCAACTTGTAAATCTCAATCCATTCAGTTGGCCCAAGTGTATTTTTGGTAACATTTTTCAGCGTATACAACTTGGCACACCTTTTCTTTGCAAGGAAAGATTCATTCCTTGTTGGGTTAGCGAAACCCTGACAGATGTGATCTCTTCTTTCCTTTGCCTCACCTCTCTTGATTTGAGGTAGGTCGCCTGTCCTTCATCAAAAGTCTTAATACGTTTGGCAAAGAATTGTTCTTCATTCTTTCTTAATGCAGCCAAACCACCAGATTGCTGAGCTAGTCTTTTTGTTTCATCATCAGCATCTTTTAACTCT
>CM067167.1:109301968-109345208 GCA_034093135.1 Erigeron breviscapus | reverse complement strand
CATGTAGAATTATATCATTGTTAAGTTTTTAGTGTGTGCAAAAACTTAACAATATTTTCTTTCTTCTTTTATTGTAAACCAACCATGTATTCACCGTTTAATTAATATTACTTATGATTAAACGTGCTTACTTTATTATCTTACATTCTTAGTGTAATTTACATTAGTTATTTAATTACATAATCGTTGCAAACTTGGGACTTTCAGCCGGAAAATCGCTGCTAATACTTTGAAATATAAGAAAAAGAGATGAAAATCGCTGCTAATACTTTGAAAGAAAAAAAAAAGCTAAAAATCGTAAGGAGAGGGGGAAAGGAGAGGGGGAGTGTTTGAATGAAAGAGACGGACGGAAGGGAGAGCTTTTATTCAATTTTTGGCCCCACTCAAGTATTTGCGGCGATTATCGCTGCAAATACTTGAGTCAAACGGTCAGCGCAATTATGGCGGTGGTTAGTGGATTGCTGACGTGACACAACTATTTGCAGCGATTATCGCCGCAAATAGTTTAGGTCGAGACACCACAATTAAATGGTCGGGATCCTCCGGGCGTTTTTGAATTTAATTTGTTGCCACTACTACTGTTCCCTTCAGTTTAGTTTCTCTCATTTAGTTGTCCAATCACCAATCATCACTCTTATTTCATCAACCAACCTTCCAACAACAAAAAAAAATGCATTTTCCTTCCCAAATTTTTTCAACGGCTCCTTCCCCAGTATTTATACACTCTTAAATGTTAAGAAAAAATGAAATTTATCATGATATCAAGTAGAAAAAAGAGAGCAATGGATTAACAAAGCAGTTAAAAATTGGTGGTGTACAGATCACCACCCATCAAGAAAGTTTGGACAACTTTATTTATCGAAAGGCATATATTTCTCCAATTTGTTTCACAATTTATACAAAAAATTTCACATGATTACTATCTATACACGGTTCTTAATTAACATATCATTAACATATCATGATGAAAGAACCCTCGTTAAATCCTGCTATGTAATACTCCGTAATTATAATTCCCGTTGTTGATAGAGTTATACTAAAGAGAAACCAAATTTATTCTTATGAGAAGAAAATATTGAAGGGAAAGCAAATGATATAGTTAATTGTTAGATGAAGGGTAAATTTAGTTATATTTCTTAATTTCTCTTTAAATGTTAAAATTAGTCAGAGAGTGAATCTTTTAATTTCATGCATATTCCTCCCATTAAGTGTTTGGGTAACATGATCGAATTTGGGGATAAAAATGCTTATTTGTTTGTTTTATTTTTTAGCTCCGGCCATTAAGGATGAAAAGTGTTGTTGCGAGTTTGCCAGTTTTAATTATTGATATGGTCTCACCCAATTAAATGGTATCATATTTGTAGCCTTTGCCAAACCATGTCAAAATATACCAATTCAAATTGGGGGTGGAGATGCCAATACATACCAATATGTTAGGTGAAAGAGAATAGAGAAGAAGAGTAGGCATGCTACACAACACCCAACGTCTATTTAAATCGGCTACCGTCGTCGCCGAAAGTTTTATGCCGATCGACCACACCTTTCATCCTTGCAAGCAAGAAGTTAAGTGTTACATTGATACAAGTTACCATAAATTGAATTAAAATGCTTATTAGTAACATACTAACTATTTATACATTAAATAAAAGTAGTAATTGTTAACAAATATAGGAACAAATAATCCACTTGTAAGATCTCATTTTCCATGTGGTAACACACCACTACATATATGCACATATCTCAATGATTGAAGATGTTGAAAAGAGATGAGTCGGTAATATCCCACAAAATTTGTTCAACGTTTAGTCACACTAGACCCTAACCACAAATTAACAGCAGTCTCAAGCCACTATCTCCCTCAGCATCCTTTTTATAGTCACGAGACCCGCCACTGTCTCTTTTCCATTTGTGTTTGCCAGAACAAAAATATATTAAAAAAAACACTGTTAGCTTTCTCTTACATAACCCTGATTAATTAATCTTTTTTTTATGAATTTTCAAAATCTTTATATCATATATATCCAACCCATAACACACACTACCATTGTAATTCCCAACTGAAGATTATAATTTCCAAAGTCTGTGTGTGTGTGTGTGTGAACTTAAGAACTTTATTTGATTTACTGATTGATCTCTCTCTGTGGTACCAACTTAACATTATGTAAGTATGAAAGTGTGTATAGGCTTCACCCCACACTCACTCTCTTTTTTAAAACTATCACTCTCTCTTGATCTATCTATGATGTTCAGAAGTGATTACTTATGCTTTAACTCACTTACACATTATATGTAAATATTTTTCTTGGTTTTCAGGAGAAGTCCTTTAGACCTCAACAATTTACCAGATGATTTTTTCAGCAGGGACCATTCTATACAATCACTTGATGACTCATCTTCTGCTGCATCTGGTACTTGCTTACTTACTAGTATTATCTTTCAAGCTAATTAAACAAAGTTTTATCTTTCAATAACTCTTTTTCTTTATATATATAAAATAAAGAAAAAAGTATAAAGTAAAAAAAAAGCTTTTTTAATATTTTTATTCATATATAGTTGTATTGTAAAAGTTATGGCTCAATTATAACTAAACCCTAAAATGCTTTTTTCTATATATGTATTATTTGGTCAAGGGGTATGCTGCTTTTTAGGGTTTTGTATAACAGAAAAAGGAATAACTGTATATATTCCCAGTGAAAAAGAAATAGAAATAGTAAACATATAAGTTTAGTCCCATCGAACAATAATAATAATATTGGTGCGCTTTTAAAATTAACTAATTAAAAAAATATATATATGTATTTAATTTGTTTGGTTAATTGTATCAATCTAGGGACATACAGAACAAAGAAAAGTGGGTCAAAAGATGATAGAGGGAAGGTGTATGAGTGTCGGTTTTGCTCCCTCAAGTTCGGCAAGTCTCAAGCCCTTGGTGGTCACATGAACCGCCATCGCCAAGGTAATATATATAATACATATATATATATATATATAAAACTACATGTAGATAGAACTTTCTCATTATATATATACATGTGTGTGTAAGTAGTTATAAGCAAGTAGCTAGATCCAGCCACTTTAATGATTGATCGTAATTTTTTAGTTAATTAGTATGTTTTTTTGTTTGTTTTGGAAAGATGTTGGTTCATGTCAAGTTTTTGTGGTGATGTTTTTATCAGAAAGGGAGACAGAAACACTAAACCAAGCTCGCCAACTCGTGCTTAGTACTGATAATCTTGTACCCCAACCAACCCACCAACTAGGGTAACTTCAATTCCTTCCTATATATCGTTTCTTTAATTTATTTCATTGTTTTATTAGAGTTATATGACCTTTTGTTTAAGAGGCAAACCTTGTTTTAAGTACATATAAAGTTTTATTTAAGTTATATGGAGTGTATATATATATATATATATATATATATATATATATATATAATTAATTAATGACTCAAAAACCATATGGAATTGTAGTACACATCAAACACATGATATCAAATCATAAAACCCTAACACTACTGATGCATATAACTCCAAATTACCACTGAGATTTAATTTGGTGGTATCATTGGCTCACACTAAATGTTTGAAGTTGTAGGCCCATCCTGAAATTAACAAAGTACTTTGTATTATAAAATGGTCACAAATTTTAATTTGCTCCACTCCTTGAGAGATGTTATCCAAATAAAATTCATTATTGATGGTACTTAATTAATTGAGGCTCAAAAGATGATAGATGAGGTATAAGGTTCATCATGAAACTATTAATGTTGTTGTGTATATATGCTAGTGTTATTAATCCCCTTTAATTATGTCTTCTTTTCTTGATTAAAATTCCAAAAATTAATTAACTGAAAGCTAGCTTGTGTTTATATATGTCCAAATAAATGTAGTGGGCAACCAGGTGTGCTTGGAGGCTATCATCATTATCCAGCTGCAGGCTTTATTAACAATAATATTGGTGGAACTGTTTATCCTACAAGACTTTATTCCGGAACACCACCACCACCATTTCAAGCTGGATTCAATGTCCCCAACCCGTCTCAATATCCTAACTCAGGACCGTTGCTAAACGATTACTATGCAGATCGTTATGTCTCCAACATTAATCGACAATTCGGCTTCCAGAACTTGGGATGTGCCGCTGTGCCAACACACAATGGTGTGTATAACTAATTAGCTAGATCGATGTTGGTGTTATAAACATCTATCCAGGATCGATCGATGGGTTATTTTTTAGAGTGTTAATTGTTTCTTCTTGTTTACTTAAGTTTCCTATTAATTTGTATCTTATTGATATTAATAGCGACTAATTAAGCTTCTGAATATGAGCTGAATAAATTGGTTAACGTGCTTCTCGCAACTAATTAAACTCATAAGAGTTGATGAACTAGACGTACAGGATTATAACAATATGCTTTCTACCCAAAGGTATAATTAAGCAGGACATGAGGGAGGTGCAATCGATGTAAACAATTTTACATCTACCCAAAGGTAATCTATGAACGGATAGAGATCCTGATTCTAGAATGACCTTCGACGAAAATATGAAAATAGTGAAAATAGGTGGAAAAAAAGTGAAATTAACATTGTAATTATATATTTTGCATTACTACATGAATGTGTAACTAAATATATGGGAATAGAACACGAGACTTTAAGGTCTTGAGTTCAAATAAATTCAGGGTGCATAACATGAATTTTATAAGAAATAACCGGGTTTTTTCTGGATTTAGAGTTGAGTATACGAAAAGACAATTCAATAGAGATTAAAATTTGCTGATAAAAGAAAAAATAAACTAGATATATGCTAGTGGGACATACAAGTTAGATTTCAACAAGAAATTCCTTGAATCCCCTTTGATTTGAAGTCCTCTTTAGCATTGGGATTGAGTTCCATTATTAATAATTTCTTCTGGATTCACTCACCACCAGTGTTAACATTTGTCTTTCTTTCCTTCAGTTATCATATACTACTGTTTTTTGATTGATTCTGTTACATGTAGAAATAGAATCATCTAGGCATCCTTAACCAGAAATTAAGGGATCTTAGTTGTTATGTCCGTCTTTCCTTAATCATCCACTCGACCACTCCCATCAGTTTTCTTTAGTCAAAAAAGGGGTGAACTGGATTGCTTGGAAGGAGGTGGTCGCTCCAAAGAAGTTGGGTGGGCTTGGTTTTGGGTCGCTTAAGGCGGCAAACATTGCTTTGCTGACTAGGTGGTGGTGGAGATTAAAGACAGATCAAGGGATGTTATGGCAAGAAGTAATTAAAGCTGTGCATGGAATAGACGGCAATTGGTTTGATATGCCATTCAAATCTTCCATGGGAGGGGTTTGGAAACAGATTTGCAACATTAAAAAAGATTTGCTAAAAGATGGTATATGGCTGGAGAATAAAATAAGAGTTTTTCCGGGTCGGGAGTTAAAAGTGCGATTCTGGTTAGATCACTGGGTCGGTGAAATACCACTGGGCAGGTGGTTCCGGAATTATTTAGTTTATCACAAGGAAAAGGGATGCTATTGAATGAGGCTATGCAGCTGATTAACAGCTGGTCAGAGGATATACGAGATATGGGGCTGGCACAACCAATTCTCGATCAGCTTTCAAAGCTGGAAGAGGTTCTTCAACAGGTATCGTGGAATGACTCCACTACTCTTCTTGACAGATGGATATGGGATGGGAAAGGGGGATACATGATACCTTACATGAGACATGAAGTCGATGCTAAAGGATTACAACCAGATGGCGAAAACCTTAAATGGAACAATTGGATTCTGAAAAAAGTTAATATCATGAATTGGAGGGCAATGAAAAATAGATTACCAACGGTGGAGGCGTTAAGAAAGAGGGGAATTTTTGTATCATCATCATTATGTGCTTGGTGCGGGGAGGTCGAAGAAAACCTGGAGCATATAATCAATACTTGTTCGTTCGCCCAACAGGTATGGAGTAACATCTTTACTTGGTGCAAAATTGCTCACCCATTTTGGTTCTCATTAAGAGATGTATATACGTTCCATGAAAGTTTACACGGGAGTGGAGGTTGGAAAAAACTGATAAATGCTATAGTACTGATTACGAGTTGGAATTTGTGGAAGTCAAGAAATGGTAGAAGATTTAATCAAGTTCAGTTGTGCCCAGTACAAGTGGTCGAAGAAGTCAAGACGTTGGCTTTTTTGTGGATATCAAATAGGTCTAATAAAGTGGGTAATAATTGGGATGAGTGGAAAGATTTCAATGGGATAATATCTTAGTTGTTGTTGTCTTTATATTGTTGATATTGTAATCATTTACATCTTGTGAAATGAAAGTATCTCAACTTTAACGTTCAAAAAAAAAAAAATTCAGTTTTCTTTAGTCCCTCTTTTTTCTTTTTCTTTTTTTCCTTTAATTAGTCAGTTTGATCAATTGATTAGTTTTCTGATAAGAATTGAATTACAAGATGGATGCCAATAACTACATTGTTTCATGATTTATTCTAAATCGAACATAACAATGCGCGTATGTGGCTAACATCATACGATATACATCCAGGGGCGGATGTATGTGTAAGTGACCGGGGGGTAATGCCCCCTATTCCTCTTGGCCCAACAATTAATATATATAGAGTTTTTGTCTTAAGTAACTTAATTGGAAATCCAATGCCTTTTTCAAAATGCCCCCTCCATGAAACTTAGCATGCCCCGTGTTTTCAATTAATAGGCTGAAGGCAAAGTAAAATTTCATCTTAATGGTTTCTGTTATAGTGTGGGCCCTGTTAGCTATATTCACTTTCTAGATTTTCTCATCAAGGTGAATATATGATTTAGTTTACAGTTTTTAAAAGTATATTTTGAATGAAAAGACACAAAATTTATTTATAAATTTATGTTTTTACGTTGTTATTTTTCTTATATTCATCTTTTACTATACATTTTGACTTCTTGGGGACTTTTAAACAATATAAGAAAACAAATATGGATGGATTACAAATGCATAGATATAACAACTGATTTGATAATAAAAATATTAACAAGATAAATCTAATATTTTACAAGTGATACATCAGATATCTTAAGCGACTTGAAAGCATTTAGTAATAAATATTACTTCGGTATATTATTTGATGTTGTGTAATATAAAAAACTTTAATTTTTAAAGAAAATTTTCAATACCTTGGCTAACTACTTGTTGAAATAATAATAAAAAAGAAATCTCCATGTATATATAATGAGTGAATAGATTGTCATTAGCTAATTAAACCATGGTTAAAATAAGAGGATAAAGTTGGAGCATTGTTTTTTTTAGAACGACAAAAATATTTTATTAAAAATAAAAAGGATCGACTAGCAAGATGCTAGTGATCAAAATTACAAAAGTTGGAGCATTGTGCGATAACATTTGTATTCGAAGACCCGTATTAGTCGATTTTTTTTACACGTAACCCGGCCCATTCGTATAACCACCTTTGTAATCGTGCCCCCATATACACAAATTCTAGATCCGCCTCTGTATACATCTATGAAATTATAATACAAATCATAGTCAATTAGTCACCATGCATTATATTCATCAATCGGTAGTACGTCCTTCATACACGTAAAAAGCATGCCTAGCAAGTTACGAAGTACGTAATGGATATATATACTTATTATCATATACAATATCAAAATTATATAAGGAGAAAAAAAAAACAAATCCAAAACGAATAATTTCATATTATAGATATTGCATGCCATGTGCTCAAATAATTGTGATAACCATCGGTCATCATCCACCGGCTGATGGTCTTCTTTTCCATTTATACTAGTGATCCAAACACACCTATAAATGGACATCATATCATTGCTGCTGGATGGTCGATCTATTAAATACTTGTAACATTTTAACAACCAAAACCTTCATCATTACCTTCTTTAATATGGTAATTGTATATGAACAGTGATTCACGAAGGTTAACATATATATTTAACTCGCATAATTTTTATTAAAAGTAATGGTAGATGAGTTGGTTTGTGCTTTGTCACCCATTTGGATTGACACGAGTTCGAAACTCCGGCTTTTATTATATTTTTTTTTCCTTTTTACTTTTACTATTATTTCTTTAAGATTTATTCAAACTCGCTGGCAACATATAAGATGGATTAGTGGTCTTCTTTTTTTTTTTGCTACGTGGCTGCTTCTTCAAGACAAGGATTTCAAATAATGAAAATATCTTTACCTTATCTGCTCTGAAGTTTATTTTCTAGAATTCTAATTGGTTAAGATGAAGGTGTTTCTACTGTCTCCATTGGCTTAGGTAATCTTTGTTGTCTCTTTTAGATTGTAATTGTTGGCTTACATAATAACTTATTTACTTTCAGTGTATCTCTCACTGCTATTTAGGTTTTATGTGCTTCTCTTCATGTTTCTGGATTGAAATTAGAAGTTTTATACCAGGGTTACTATTAGGTATGTTGCTTATTATTTTTGACCGATTAAAATGGATATTAACTTTCAATAACCCTAATTTTTTTAAAGGGTTCTTTTTTATTCTGGTTTGGGATAATTTTGTTAATCAAAGTATGGTTTCTTTTGGAAATATTAACATCATCGATATATGTAATCCTTAGTAACCGACTAACACAAAAAAGGTTTCGCCTCAACTATTTTGTTTTAATTTAAACTTAGGGGTTATTTTCTTTTTTTTTTTGAAAAAATAAACATCAGGTTTTCTTATTCTTTAGTTTCTGGGGATATTTTTGTGTTATGCTCTGCTTTCGTCAATGTTTTCGTTTTAATTTGTAATAGTGTGTTTCAAATCTGGAATCCATTCTTATCTTATGTATTTCTTAGGCAGATTATTTTTCTTGCTCATATAACATTTATTGTTCAACTTTCCAAAAATCTTTATTGAGGGTTTAAAGGAATTTCGTTATTCTATATTTGATGCCTACTCAATGGCACTTCTATATTAAAAATTAAAAAAACATATGGATAAAATTTATGCATTTTAGTTTTTAAAAGTTGTTGTGTAGACTTAGAAAATGTTTGATTAGATGCTTTATCATTTCGCTATTTTTATAGTTTAATGTTGTTTCACTGTATTGAGAGCAAGTTATAAGTTAGTGGTCGAATTTGAGATATTAATGACACTATCATGTGAAACATCTTTTACATTTTTGGTAGATTTGTCAAAGGTGAAACATGTATTTTTTTTCCACTGATCGATATTTTCATTCTTTATATAGGAACGTTAATTGCTTCGTGGCTTGGAGCGGTGATTTGTGATCTTTGGATTTCTGCATGTAAGTTCTTAGATAAGCATTTTTGTTCTACAACTTATTGTCGTCTTAACTATTAACTATTTGATTGGATATTTTTAGAAAAAAAACTATTTGATTGGATGTTTAATTGTCTCACTAATGTGTTTGTCGAGTTTATTGCAATTTCTTTAGTTTATTGTTACGATCGATTGATTGAGATTCTTAGCTAAGTCCTCTTTTTTTCGTTGTTGTTTGTTTAACTGTCTTCCTGGGATTGGCGTGCATCTTCAGCTGGTTCCACGTGCAATACTATAATGTAAGTGATTAATTCCTTTCTTCTTTGAATATTGCTGATAAACTATGATGCATTTGCTCCATTTTTTCTTCACGGCTCCATCTGCTAGGAACAGGTAGTACACAAAATTAAAAACATTGATAGATCACGAACACTGTGAAAAACCAAACACACTTATGAACATAGTATGTTCAGATTTTTTCCTCTAAGTTGATACGAAGTAATAATTGTTTCTTTTGATTTCTTTAAACATTGTTCATATATTGACTATTATATCATGCGTTTCGTGTAAATTTCTTTGACAGCTCCTACATTTGCTGGTTGTATAGAATTTTGTCGGATTACGTTTTCAACAATTTCGGTGCAAGTAATTAGCATATGGAAGGTGAAAGTTTGGAATCACTCAAGTCAGGAATTTCATCAAAGGTAGTACACGTGAGAGCTTCGAGAAGATGGATTCCAAGATTCCAACCATACGTCACTAGCTATGTCTTCGTTGACAAATATGTAAGCACCAACCATTCCAAGAAATTTAAAATGTGTTTTAAAAGAAGTCATTTTAGGGTTTCCTTTAACTTATTTTATAAATAGAATATATGTTTTAGCTTGGCCGTTTTAGTTCACAACGAGCATTCTCTATGTATGACAGTCCTTGATTTGCACACTTATATTATGATTATCTTAGACAAGAAAGTAATAACAGAAAGTAAAGAATATAAACAAGAACAAGTTCAATTGTAAGAAAACTATGCAAGTCTAATCATATGTATCATTGATTAAACGATGAATACATGGTCGATATTACAACTTGTCTTACAAGAATACAAATGAACTAGGTAATTGCTAAGCCTAGAAAGGAAGAAAGAAACTTAAGCAATTACAAATAAAGTGACACACACTTTGTGGTGACAAAACACACTATAAAAGATGCGGCTGTGTTGCTTTATATAAGGGAGGAATTAGGGCAACACAGCCTTATACTGATAGTGATAGAATGGTGGTTGTCGACTGCTCATAGGCTCATTGTACTTGGATCCAGGAGCCTTTGTCTTCTTTACCAAAACGGGTATGAAAGAGAGAAACCTCATTTTGGTCCCAACTGTACCTTTGCTTTTTAAGGTAACATTCAGTTGGGATACCACCATGTGACTTCTTGTCTTCTTGTTGGTTTGAAATCTTCCCGCCTTGACACACAACTTGGGAAATAAACCATCCGCTGACAAGAGTCTCTGACTTCGCTGATGACTCGCTGATGACTTGCTGACGACACACGTCAGCGACCAAGTCTGGTCAGCGAATCCTTGACTCAACAATCTCCTCCTATTCGCTGAGAAGACTTGCTGAGTAGACTGGACTTGATAAAACTAAGGAATGATAAAAAGATGTCTTATATATCATCTTAAAATATTACAAGCTGATACATATGATTTTTCATTTTAAGACATCTATAATTTGGCAGCTTCGAATTCCCAAACTTCCTCTTGCTTGGCCGTTCTGATCGCTGGGTCATCCCTTCTATGAGGCTTTACCAATTCTTCATCCAACTTGCTGATGAACCATCTGTTGTTGGATGTCTCAGCACACCTTCTCCTTATGCTTAAGATGAACCCAGTGGAAGCTTTTTCAAGTTCATCTAAGCGAAAGAACAATTGATTGTTCTGGAAGTTTGTGAAGAAGATGCCAGCAGGGCTTTCTATCACTCTCCCTTCCTCAAATAAGCTTCTGGGAGGGAGTCTGGTGTTCAGCGAGGCATCACCAGTGATAGGAGGAAGATCCATTGTCACTGTTTGGTGCTCAGCTTTCCTTTTTCTTTGCACCCTTTTTCCTGCTGACGAGGAGACAGCTGCTGGTGTGCCAAACACTTGCCTCAGCATGGGCAAGTCGGCTTTGAACTTAGTTTCATACTCCCTGGCTTTTTCAAAATAATCTTTGAGCATTTTCTGGAGTTGTTCATAGCTGACGGCCTTTTTATCCTTTACCAGCATGTAGACTTCAGCCCATTCAGAAGCACCTAAGGAGGTTGGCTTGACCCCTTCTAGTTTGATGGGATTGTCAGCACCTTGTCTCAAAATTTTCAAGTTTGTCTTGAGACCCATTTCAGCACGAAAGGCTTCAGCAGCAATAATCTTTTGGGGCCTCTTTCTATCATTCATAAGTTTCAACCACTTAGCCTTTTCTTGTTCAAACTTGGCTCTCTTCTCGCTGACTTGCACTTCAACATCAGCATGCTTTTGTCTGTACAAGGCTTCAGCTCCACCAGTTTTTAAAATCATTCTTTGCTCATCATCTAGCTGATCTTTTTCAAGGAAAGGTAGCTGCTTGATAAATTCAAGATTTTTTCTTTCATTCTCTTGATTTGCTTTAATCCTATCCAACTCCTTGATGGCTTCTTCTTGAGTTTTTCCATCAGCAGTCAAGGCAAGTATATCTATTGCTTGATGTTGATGGCCTGCTGATGATTGAATAGATAGTTGAGCAGCAGGAAGAGCAGTAGTAGATCTCTTGAAGAATCCAGACTCACTGAGCTGTCTTCGACGATCATCAGAGAGAGGAGTGATTTCAGCATTTCCCATGAAGCGATTGTGAAAGATAGGGAGTATTTCCTTGGATCTATCAGTAGCCATTTCAGCATCAAATCCAACCTTCCATGCTGTTTCAAGCTCTTTAGGGTCAAACTCCTCCCTATCAGCAGCAGGAGGTGCATTAAATATAACCACTTGTTGCTCCCCCTCAATACCAGCTGGGGGAGCTTCATCATTTCCATCTTTTTCATTCTCCCCCTCAACACCAGCAGGGGAATTTTCAACACTTGCTTCCTTTTCTATCTCCCCCTCAGCACCAGCAGGGGGAACATCATCAGCTGTTGTTGTGTCATCCATTTCTAGTACACCTTCAGCAGAGTCTTCATAAATTTGGGCAACTGCCTTGTTGACTGCTTCAGTTACCAGATCTAGAACAGCAGCATCAACTTTCTCCCCCTTGGAAGTTGTATTGTTAATAACAACTTCCACAGTCGCTGGCTGTTTAGGTTGTTGGTTCACAAGTTGCACCAACATTTTCTTAATCTCATCAACTTCTGACTCCAGTTTGATTTGCCTCTGGCGATCTTCCTCAGTAAAGGATGGAGAAGAGATTGGAAGATTAGCCACTTGCTTTTCCAAGGCATGAATTGCCTTAGTGTTGTTGTTGACTTGAGTGGACAGCTTCTTGATACTAGCAGCAGCAGCCTTGCTGGTAGAGGCTGCCTTCATTGCTGAGTAGCTGGTGGAGTTGGCACATTTCACCAGCGACAAAGCCTTAGATCGAAGGACCTGCTGATCATGTTTGATAGCTTTGGTGGCTTCATTGATTTTGTGTTGATCAGCAGCCATGGAGATGAATTTTTCTTTAATCATCTCTACTTCTGAGCAGTTTTCAACTTGCTTATTGTACCAGCTGGTCAGAGTAGAGATTAGTCTTTCGGACTCATTTTCTTTCACATTTACAGCAATCTCCGCATATTTGGTGAGATCATTCAGCTGATGCTCCACCCTTTCCAACCTATCAGCAGAGTAGGTGGAGTATGAAATGCCCAGATCTTTAGCAGTTTGAGGTTCGATTTCAGAGGGAATCAAGGATGAACAGCCAGGAACACTAGAGAAGGAAGAAGGCATGCCAAGAGAGAGCATGGTGTTCACTGGTCGCATTGGAGGAGTCTTGGGTCTTGCAGTACTTTCACTAGTCACTGCAGCGTCAATAGCAATATTTTCATTTGTGGCTGCTATTTCACCAGCAACAGCAGCATCATCATTTTTATCTTCCTCCATGTCACTTGCTTCCAATTCATCAGCATGACTGGAATCTAGTTGAAAGTCATCAATATTACCCAACTCAAAATCACTTTCCTCATCAATAGTTATTACATCATCAATTTCTTCATCGCCATCACCAGCACCTTCAGCTTCACCCAAATCAACACTTCTTTCTACAATTTCTATATCATCAATGCTGGCATCCACCTCAGCATGCTCACTCAAACCAACTCTTTCAATTTCACCAACTTGCTCCTGCCTTTCCAAAGAGAAATTTAAAGGGTTTGGAGAATTTGGTGCCTCTGTTTCAGTTTGTTGCTGCTCTAAATTTTCAACAGCAGCAGGGGTTTCCTCATCAATATGTGTAACACCCGTCGTTTAAAAATATGGGTTTTCAAAAACTTTTCACCTAACGGTGTTAGCTTGCGGAAGTAAAGACTGTAAAAGTCAAAACCGATAAAAACATTTCGGTTTCTGCATTTATTTGGTGTTACATGCCATATCAAACAATAGTTCAAATGAAAACCCAACGGTTGCCAACATAAAACAACCGTTCACACATCACTACATAAATTCGACATTAAATACGAAATGTAACGAATGTTTAAAGTAAGCATCGTCTAAGGGTAGCTAAGGCTCCTGCATTGCATCTACCCAAGCTCACACGTCCTGCATCTAGATTCCATAAGCTAAACCTGAGGGAACAACCACATTAAGAAGCAAGTGTTAGCTATAAGAATAGCTAAGTAAGATAACACTTAATTTAAAAGCATTTGTCCAATTAAAACAATCTTCATTATTAGACAAGTTTTATTAGGCACGACACACATCACACGTTCACACATATACTGCATTTCAACTTCGTTTCAATTAGGATAATCATCCTAAAGGTGCCTATCCTGCATTAGTTCACACATTGTCACACGTATCTTCGTTAACTGCATATAAGTGTGCCCTGCATCACACCCGACTGGATGATTAGTCAAAAGACTACTCATCTTACGTCGTTAAGGAATGGCAAGCCAATCCTTGAGTAATCCGTATATGAAGGTTGGTCAAACCCCTCGTATTACTCGCCCTGCGTTATAGA
This sequence comes from Erigeron breviscapus, assembly GCA_034093135.1. Taxonomy (NCBI): domain Eukaryota; kingdom Viridiplantae; phylum Streptophyta; class Magnoliopsida; order Asterales; family Asteraceae; genus Erigeron; species Erigeron breviscapus. The sequence goes on along the minus strand of CM067167.1, from coordinate 109,330,808 downwards.
GACCACGTTGCGAGGAGCCACCCAAGCAACAACTACATCTACGCACTCGCCCGGCTAAGGCTAGTACGGGTTAAGCTTAACACTTTTCACTGCATCTGTTTTATGAGCTCAATTTCACACATATAGATTGGGTCCCTGCATTCCCAAACATTCACACACATATAGTCTAGGTAACACACATTCCTAGACATTCACACACTTTAACTTCATTACGTTTGGATCCTTAAACGTGCAAGTGACATAGCAACCTAGCAAGTCTAGTGAACTAGGCGTACAGGTCAGGCATGCATATCGCACATCAACTTCATTTCTATATATCATACATATCAAGATACTTCATTAAACTACATCAACTGCATAACTACATATTACATTAAGCAATACTGCATTACACTACAATAGGGACTGCATCTCAGGTCTCATGGTCAACTGCATAACCCATAATACCTCCCAAGTAACCCATATGCCCACATGCAATAATAAGGTACCGAATGGAAGTGTTTACGATTTGAAACCAGCTTTAGTTGATCCCCCAGCGTGTCAGAGTAGTGTATCTTACCTCAAAGGAGCGCACGACAAAAGGCAACTACGTTACTGTGCAAAGCAAGTATTCCTGACCTCCTATAATCATTAAGCGATCATTAGACAAGCTAATACCCACATCATTAAGGTCCTCACTCAGACCTAAACACCTATCTATATGACCCATGACAAATCTAAATGCATTGGAGGTTTGATTAATACTTTAGGACTCATAGAATCCGACGAAACTCGACCTTCACTCACTAATTCAACCTTTCAGGAAACTTGACTTCAAAATCTTCCTTTAAAAGCATTACCATTAGAAAATAGACTCTCACACGATTCTAGGGATAGCTTACTTGTCAAAAACGGAGTCACGGTTCAAAAGATATGGCCATTTGAAAATTATGTCGCTTTCAAAGGGAATCAAACGAATTTAGCTTCCAGAAAACGAATTTAGCTTCCAGAAAACGAATTTAACTTCCAGAAAACGAATTTAACTTCCAGAAAACGAATTTAGCTTCCAGAAAACGAATTTAACTTCCAGAAAACGAATTTAACTTCCAGAAAACGAATTTAACTTCCAGAAAACGAATTTAGACATCAGGAAACGAATTTAGACATCAGGAAACGAATTTAGCTTCCAGAAAACGAATTTAGCTTCCAGAAAACGAATTTAGCTTCCAGAAAACGAATTTAACTTCCAGAAAACGAATTTAACTTCCAGAAAACGAATTTAGCTTCCAGAAAACGAATTTAACTTCCAGAAAACGAATTTAGCTTCCAGAAAACGAATTTAACTTCCAGAAAACGAATTTAACTTCCAGAAAACGAATTTAACTTCCAGAAAACGAATTTAGCTTCCAGAAAACGAATTTAGCTTCCAGAAAACGAATTTAACTTCCAGAAAACGAATTTAGCTTCCAGAAAACGAATTTAGCTTCCAGAAAACGAATTTAGCTTCCAGAAAACGAATTTAACTTCCAGAAAACGAATTTAGCTTCCAGAAAACGAATTTAGCTTCCAGAAAACGAATTTAACTTCCAGAAAACGAATTTAACTTCCAGAAAACGAATTTAGCTTCCAGAAAACGAATTTAACTTCCAGAAAACGAATTTAACTTCCAGAAAACGAATTTAGCTTCCAGAAAACGAATTTAGCTTCCAGAAAACGAATTTAACTTCCAGAAAACGAATTTAACTTCCAGAAAACGAATTTAACTTCCAGAAAACGAATTTAGCTTCCAGAAAACGAATTTAACTTCCAGAAAACGAATTTAGCTTCCAGAAAACGAATTTAGCTTCCAGAAAACGAATTTAACTTCCAGAAAACGAATTTAGCTTCCAGAAAACGAATTTAACTTCCAGAAAACGAATTTAGCTTCCAGAAAACGAATTTAGCTTCCAGAAAACGAATTTAGCTTCCAGAAAACGAATTTAGCTTCCAGAAAACGAATTTAGCTTCCAGAAAACGAATTTAGCTTCCAGAAAACGAATTTAACTTCCAGAAAACGAATTTAGCTTCCAGAAAACGAATTTAGCTTCCAGAAAACGAATTTAGCTTCCAGAAAACGAATTTAGCTTCCAGAAAACGAATTTAGCTTCCAGAAAACGAATTTAGCTTCCAGAAAACGAATTTAACTTCCAGAAAACGAATTTAACTTCCAGAAAACGAATTTAGCTTCCAGAAAACGAATTTAACTTCCAGAAAACGAATTTAACTTCCAGAAAACGAATTATTATTACCTGTAATGCCAAATAGGATGCAATACCCTTGACAAAACACACTCGAATCACACGTAGAAAAGCTTTTCGGCTTGAAATTGATGAAGGATTGCTAAGGGAAGGCTTAGGGTCTGTTTAGAGATTGTTTTGGCTGCATAATATCATCTAATGGCAGCTCCTAAACCTTAATCCCGTTTTTAGATTTCAACCTATGTCAAAATCAGTCCCTGGACTTCTAAACCCTTCATTATTGGTCACAAACTGCATTATTGACCATATACAACATTAGTCCTTCATTAAAAGGCACTACATAGCCTTTAAGCGACATTAATCACACTTTTTATTCGTCATTAAAATTTAGGCTTTTAAACCTAACTACTTTATCTACGTTAACCACACATAACTACATTCAAATATTAAGTAAAGACTTAACGACACCCCAAATTGACTTAACGGCATTAGTCAAACATTAAATAAAAGTTCGGGATGTTACAAATACCTCCCCCTTAAGAGGATTCCGTCCCCGGAATCTCATCAGATAGGAACAACTCGGGATATTTCTCCTTCATTACTGCTTCAGTTTTCCAAGTCAAGCTTTCTCCATGATTATGCTTCCACTTTATCAAGACAAGTTCAATCACTTTTTCGGCGTAACTTCTTTTGCTTTCTTCCAAGTATCGCTACCGGTTCGTCTACTATTCTCTTCATTGGGTCAATACTCACGTCTTTAATAGGAATCACACTCGACTCCTCAGCTAAACATTTCCTCAAGTAGGATACATGGAAGGTGTTGTGAATTCCATCCAATTCTGGAGGTAATTCCAACTGATATGCCACATCTTTAATGCGCTTCACCACTTTAAAAGGTCCAATGAAACGTGGACTCAACTTTCCCTTCTTTCCAAATCGGATAACTCCTTTCCAAGGTGATACTTTCAGCATCACTAAATCACCAACATTAAACTCAATCGGTCTCCTTTTCTTATCTGCATATGTTTTCTGCCTTTCTCTTGCCACACGTAAGGCTTCTTTAGCTACATTAACCTTTTCAGAGGTAATTTCAATAATTTCGGGACGGTCAACTGCTTTTCACCGGGCTCCATCCAACAACTTGGAGTCCTACATCTCCTTCCATATAACATTTCAAATGGTGGCATCTCCAATACTTGCATGGTGACTATTATTATAAGCAAATTCAATCAACTTCAAGTGTTCATCCCATGCTCCACCGTATTCAAGTACACACGTTCTCAACATATCCTCCAAGGTTTGAATGGTTCTCTCACTTTGCCCATCGGTTTGGGGATGATAGGCGGTACTCAAATTTATTCTACTACCCAACTCCCGTTGAAGACCCTTCCAAAAGTTTGACACAAACCTCGAGTCTCGATCCGAAACAATAGATAAAGGAACTCCATGTTTCGCAACTACTTCATCAATGTACATCTTTGCCATCTTCGTTAAAGGCACATCTTGTCGGGTAGCTAGAAAATGAGCACTCTTCGTCAATCTATCTACAATCACCCATATCATATCATTCCCTTTCGGCGTTTTAGGTAGCTTCGTTACAAAGTCCATGGTAATATGATCCCATTTCCACTCGGGAATTTCTAATTGATGCAACAAACCATACGGCTTTGATGGTCCGTCTTCACTCTTGCACACGTCAAACACTTTGCTACAAAATGAGCTACTTCACCTTTAATATCCGGCCACCAATAAATCGGCTTCAAATCTGCATACATTTTGGTGACACCGGGATGCATCGAATACCTACTTCTATGGACCTCTTCAAGGATCAACCCTCGGTTACCACCAAGCAGTGGCACCCAAATGCGACCCTTGTATGTTTTAAACCCACGGCTATTAGTCTCCATCACAAGTCGTTTCTTCTTCCCAATACTCTCGTTATCAATATTATCCTTCATTAATGCCATCTCTTGTGCTTCTTTAATTCGATCTAATAGACCCGACTTGGCCTGAACTTGCATGCTCATCAACTTACAAGAAGAGCTTTGCACTTTCCTACTTAGTGCATCCGCCACTACATTGGCTTTACCCGGATGGTATTTGATTTCACAATCATAGTCTTTAAGTAACTCCATCCACCTTCTTTGTCTCACATTCATCTCCTTTTGAGTAAACATATATTGTAAACTCTTATGGTCGGTGTAGAGTGTGCATTTAGTGCCATATAAGTAATGTCTCCATAATTTCAATGCAAACACAACCGCCGCTAACTCAAGATCATGGGTAGGGTAATTCTTCTCATGAGGCTTCAACTGACGTGAAGCATAGGCAATCACTTTGTCTCTCTGCATTAAGACACAATCCAAACCCGTAATAGAAGCATCGCTATATACCACTAAATCATCAGTACCTTCAGGCAAGGCAAGGATAGGAGCTTCACACAACTTCTTTTTCAACGTTTGGAATGCATTTTCCTGCTTTTCAGTCCACTCGTACTTCACACCCTTCTTTGTTAATTCCGTCATAGGCTTGGCTATTCGGGAAAAATCCTGAATAAACCTTCTATAATACCCAGCCAAACCAAGAAAACTCTTAATCTCGGTAGGAGTCTTTGGCTGCTCCCACTTTGAAACAGCTTCAATCTTTGAAGGATCTACTTTAATACTTTCCGATGTAATAACATGACCAAGAAACTGCACTTCTCGGAGCCAAAACTCACATTTAGAAAACTTTGCGTACAACTTCTTCTCCCTCAACACCTCCAAAACTGCTTTCAAATGCTCACGGTGTTCATCCTCTGACTTAGAATAGATCAAAATATCGTCAATAAACACAATAACAAAATGATCTAGAAAGGGGCGGCATACCCGATTCATTAAGTCCATAAACGCGGCTGGAGCATTGGTCAACCCAAATGGCATGACCAAGAACTCATAATGACCATATCTAGTCCGGAAAGCCGTCTTTGCTACATCTTCCTTCTTTACCTTTAACTGATGGTAACCGGACCGCAAATCAATCTTTGAAAAATACGAAGCACCATGTAGTTGATCAAAAAGATCATCAATTCTCGGGAGAGGATACTTATTCTTGACCGTTCGTTTGTTCAACTCACGGTAGTCAATACACATGCGCATTGATCCATCCTTCTTCTTAACAAAGAGAACCGGAGCTCCCCAAGGCGAGGAACTAGGTTGTATGAACCCCTTGTCAAGTAACTCCTGTAGTTGCGTCATTAATTCCTTCATTTCTGTAGGAGCTAATCGGTAAGGTGCTTTAGCAACGGGTGTAGCACCGGGAATAAGATCTATCTGAAAAGTAACTTCACGATCGGGAGGAATACCGGGTAGATCATCGGGAAACACATCGAGGAAATTGGATACTACCTCAACACTAGCGATTGGAGACTTCTCTTTTCTTGCATCTATGACATAAGCAAAGAAATGGCTCTTGTTTTTCCTTATACATTTAATAGCTTTCATCATACTAATAATCTTTATTCCTCCTCTCTTCTTGTCTCCATACACCGTTATCACTTTACCCTCGGATATAGGCAATCGAATTATCTTTTGGGAACATAAGATACTAGCTTCATTTCTAGCCAACCAATCCATACCAATCACTACATCAAAACCACCTAAGGTAGTAGGTAATAGTTGGACTGGAAAAGAACGACCTTCAATCTCAATGTCACAATCGTCATATCCCACACGTATATTATTAACCGTACCATTAGCAATTTCTACCTCTAATGAACAATCTAAGGGAGTAGTGACTCTTTCTAGCTTAGGAGCAAATAATGTGGACACAAACGACCTATTTGCACCTGAATCAAATAAAACAGAGGCAGGCTTTGAGTTAACAAGGAAAGTACCACTTACCACTTCATCGTTGTTCCTTGCGTCATCAACTGTCATTTGAAGAGCTCTCACTTTTGTTGCTGTCGTGGCGGTCTTCTTTCCAGCATTCTTCATCTGTGGACAATCGGCAATGAGATGACCCGTTTCTTGGCACTTATAACAACGAGTCTTGTCCCTACATTCAGTGGCAAGATGTCCCGACTTCCCACACTTATGGCACCTTCTCGTCTTGTCGGTACAATGCCCTTCATGAATTGTCTTGCAAAATGTACACCATGAACCATTCTTCTTTTTATCCTTGTCACCACTCGAACTACCACTTCCACGGAACTTCTTATTATTATTGTTATTGGAAGACCAATTTGACCTTCTTTTAAATCCCACTTTCTTGTCGTCGACTTTCTCAACTACTTTCTTGTCCGAAGCAAAATCATCATCAAGCTTTTTAGACTCTTGATTGCTTCAGTCAGAGTCTTGTGCTGCCTGCAGATACCTCGATAACTCGGAGGCAACCCATCAACATAGCAAGCAACCTGATCCGCATCAGTACGGAACAGATGGCCTACGAACTTCATCTTCTCCATAAAGGAACGAGCATAATCATTAATTTTGCCAACTTCAGCTGTCAAAGCACGGAACTCTTTTTCCATTTTACGCTGCTCATGTACCCCAATATATTCCTCAATGAATTTCTGCTTAAAGTTAGCCCACGAGATAGCAGATACCATAGCTGGAGTCATCGAAATAGTAATGCTCTTCCACCAGTCCCGGGCACCTTCTTTCAACATCCTACTAGCACACAACACTTTCTTATCCTCGGGACAATCACAAGCTTTAAAAACCATCTCAGTATCATCAAGCCATTCCATGCAACCTACTGCATTAAGTGTTCCATAGAATTTCTGAGCTCCACACTTCTGGAAACTTTCAAACTTGAATCGAGGGGCGTGAACATCATTAGGAGGAACCACATTAACATTAGCATGAGGAATAACAACATCATCGACCGCTGGCTCAGTGTGGTGAGAAGGCACAGAGTGACTGTTACCAGTTCCTTCTGCGTTAGCTGCCAACGCCTGATTCAACTATTCTTGCGTTTGGGCCAACTGGGCCTGAAGAGTTAGCACAAGATTATACATCTCCGTCTGATTGGGAATCTGATCCACCGCTACATCGTTAACTCTCGGAGGATTGCCAGGTGGTGGAGGCATCGGACCCAATGAGCCTGGTTGATTAACACGGCGGGGGTTCACACGATTCACATTAGCATTAGCAGCAGCATTAGCAGCATTAGAAGCACCTGCACCCGGATGGACCGGTGGAGTAACGCTAGCAGTAGCTCCGTCGCGTTGGATGTTGCGGTTGCGAGTGTTAACCATTTTCCTTCAATAAAATGGTGGAGTCGATAAGCGTAAAATAAACAAAAAGCTCGTCGAGATAAGGCTAAAACATATCATCGTAACATAAACATCTCGTAAGCCCTATCACACTCGCACTCATCCCAACCCATCCTACATCACATGTCATCTCTAGCTAAGGCATCCTACGAGTACCTAGCATGCACATCTTAAGTTTAAGTCCAAATCCTATGGTCAATAGGCCTTGGTTCACTTAAACTACTTCTCTGATACCAACTTGTAACACCCGTCGTTTAAAAATATGGGTTTTCAAAAACTTTTCACCTAACGGTGTTAACTTGCGGAAGTAAAGACTGTAAAGTCAAAACCGATAAAAACATTTCGGTTTCTGCATTTATTTGGTGTTACATGCCATATCAAACAATAGTTCAAATGAAAACCCAACGGTTGCCAACATAAAACAACCGTTCACACATCACTACATAAATTCGACATTAAATACGAAATGTAACGAATGTCTAAAGTAAGCATCGTCTAAGGGTAGCTAAGGCTCCTGCATTGCATCTACCCAAGCTCACACGTCCTGCATCTAGATTCCATCAAGCTAAACCTGAGGGAACAACCACATTAAGAAGCAAGTGTTAGCTATAAGAATAGCTAAGTAAGATAACACTTAATTTAAAAGCATTTGTCCAATTAAAACAATCTTCATTATTAGACAAGTTTTATTAGGCACGACACACATCACACGTTCACACATATACTGCATTTCAACTTCGTTTCAATTAGGATAATCATCCTAAAGGTGCCTATCCTGCATTAGTTCACACATTGTCACACGTATCTTCGTTAACTGCATATAAGTGTGCCCTGCATCACACCCGACTGGATGATTAGTCAAAAGACTACTCATCTTACGTCGTTAAGGAATGGCAAGCCAATCCTTGAGTAATCCGTATATGAAGGTTGGTCAAACCCTCGTATTACTCGCCCTGCGTTATAGAGACCACGTTGCGAGGAGCCACCCAAGCAACAACTGCATCTACGCACTCGCCCGGCTAAGGCTAGTACGGGTTAAGCTTAACACTTTTCACTGCATCTGTTTTATGAGCTCAATTTCACACATATAGATTGGGTCCCTGCATTCCCAAACATTCACACACATATAGTCTAGGTAACACACATTCCTAGACATTCACACACTTTAACTTCATTACGTTTGGATCCTTAAACGTGCAAGTGACATAGCAACCTAGCAAGTCTAGTGAACTAGGCGTACAGGTCAGGCATGCATATCGCACATCAACTTCATTTCTATATATCATACATATCAAGATACTTCATTAAACTACATCAACTGCATAACTACATATTACATTAAGCAATACTGCATTACACTACAATAGGGACTGCATCTCAGGTCTCATGGTCAACTGCATAACCCATAATACCTCCCAAGTAACCCATATGCCCACATGCAATAAAGGTACCGAATGGAAGTGTTTACGATTTGAAACCAGCTTTTAGTTGATCCCCCAGCGTGTCAGAGTAGTGTATCTTACCTCAAAGGAGCGCACGACAAAAAGGCAACTACGTTACTGTGCAAAGCAAGTATTCCTGACCTCCTATAATCATTAAGCGATCATTAGACAAGCTAATACCCACATCATTAAGGTCCTCACTCAGACCTAAACACCTATCTATATGACCCATGACAAATCTAAATGCATTGGAGGTTTGATTAATACTTTAGGACTCATAGAATCCGACGAAACTCGACCTTCACTCACTAATTCAACCTTTCAGGAAACTTGACTTCAAAATCCTCCTTTAAAAGCATTACCATTAGAAAATAGACTCTCACACGATTCTAGGGATAGCTTACTTGTCAAAAACGGAGTCACGGTTCAAAAGATATGGCCATTTGAAAATTATGTCGCTTTCAAAGGGAATCAAACGAATTTAGCTTCCAGAAAACGAATTTAACTTCCAGAAAACGAATTTAGCTTCCAGAAAACGAATTTAACTTCCAGAAAACGAATTTAGCTTCCAGAAAACGAATTTAACTTCCAGAAAACGAATTTAACTTCCAGAAAACGAATTTAACTTCCAGAAAACGAATTTAGCTTCCAGAAAACGAATTTAGACATCAGGAAACGAATTTAGCTTCCAGAAAACGAATTTAGCTTCCAGAAACGAATTTAGCTTCCAGAAAACGAATTTAACTTCCAGAAAACGAATTTAGCTTCCAGAAAACGAATTTAGATCCCACAAAATGAACTTAAAGTTCGTTGGACAACACTTGAACCCAGAAAACGAATTTAAGATCCAATTTCGACCAGAATTCACAAAACGGCTTCGTCCTTCAATTTTCCAGAAATCCTTCGATTTAGGCTTCACCCAAAACATGTTTTCGACATAATTAAACATATTTTGATCATAATGATCGATTACAAACTCGTTTGATGTCGTTTAGATCATTAATTTGCTTAAACATATTATGAACCCTAATTTATTAAAACTCCTTTATAAAATCAGATTTGCTCCTTTAAAATATAACTTTGAATCTGAAAATCTAATCAATGAATTGATTATTACCTGTAATGCCAAATAGGATGCAATACCCTTGACAAAACACACTCGAATCACACGTAGAAAAGCTTTTCGGCTTGAAATTGATGAAGGATTGCTAAGGAAGGCTTAGGGTCTGTTTAGAGATTGTTTTGGCTGCATAATATCATCTAATGGCAGCTCCTAAACCCTTAATCCCGTTTTTAGATTTCAACCTATGTCAAAATCAGTCCCTGGACTTCTAACCCTTCATTATTGGTCACAAACTGCATTATTGACCATATACAACATTAGTCCTTCATTAAAAGGCACTACATAGCCTTTAAGCGACATTAATCACACTTTTATTCGTCATTAAAATTTAGGCTTTTAAACCTAACTACTTTATCTACGTTAACCACACATAACTACATTCAAATATTAAGTAAAGACTTAACGACACCCCAAATTGACTTAACGGCATTAGTCAAACATTAAATAAAAGTTCGGGATGTTACAATAAGAGAAAGTTGAGAGGATTCCAACCCCTTAATCATCACACCTTTTGCTGATTTCTTCTTTCTTTTTGTAACATCGGCAGCGGAGGATGATGGAGCAGCAGATTTGGTGGACTTGGTTCTTGCCTTCTTTGGTGTTTTTGCACTGGTATCAGTGATCACAAAGGAAGATGGTGCAATCTCACTGCCACCAACCCTTTTATACATGGAGGGATAAGAGGAGAATAGAACTTCTTTCATCTGAGGAGTTAGAGAGGCAAACTTGCTATCAAAGAGATTGCTATCACATGCTGGCTGTTTGTAGACAGAGGGACCAATTCTTGGTGCTTTGCAGATAGTAGCACCAAATTGGTTGTACTTTTCCCTCAACTCTTGTTTGAAAATTAGAGAAAAGAATCTTGTGAATGGAATTGTGTAGGAACGATTGCTTGCTTGGACTTTAGCCTTCATGTCTTCAAAAATGACTGAGGCGAAATCGATAAATCTTCCTGTGGCTAATGCATGAATAATTTGCATATTTGCTGCTGTGGCTTGGTCATGAGATCCAGAATTGCCTCCCAAGCATTGAATAACATGAGAAAAAAGTAATCTCCATACACCAGGGAGATTTTTCTTAGTGGGGTTGCTGGGAACAACTTCTGGGTTTTCCAAATTTGCACCATACCCAATGGTTGGCAACCACTCCTTCCATTGTTCAACAGTTGCAGGAGTTACAAAGGGTTTTTCTTTTGTTTGGTCAGGTAGACCAAGAGTTGTTCGAAGAATTTTGGGTGTTATGGATATGCGAACCTGCTTCCTTTTAATGGTGCCAGAAATAGCACCAATGCTTACGTGATAATCACACGTCCACCAAAATTCTCTAAGAAGATAGACATACATATCTTCTGGGTCAGCATAAATGGCACTGCTTGCTGGACATGCCTTTATAAAATCCAGCATTTGTTGGTATCCAGAGATACCAGATGGAACTTCAATGGACCCCAAATAATTATTAGGTTTAATTGAGATTGTATGAGCCTGAAATTTGGCTTTGGAGGAGGGAGCAATTTTCTCAGGGTCAAAGGTTTTCGAATGCATGTAAAGGGGAACATTTTTAAGATCCTTTTGAGTAGCCAGATCATCGGGCAACTCAACATAGGTAGGAGATTTAGGTTGTTGTTCGGATGAAGAAGCCATTTTAGTTCGAGATTGAGAAATGAGAGAGGAAGATGAATAGTGAGAAGAGAGAAGGGTTTTTAAGAATTTTGAGAGATTTTAAGAATTTTGAGAGATTAGAAGAGTAAGAAAGAGAAGGAGAAATATGAGAGTATGATAATGGTGATTGAAGAGGATTAGAATATATATATAGCATGGATATGGGACCCATAACTATGATAGTGAAGTCACCAATACTCTCTTTCATACGCAAATTGAACATATACATATACGTATATGAGTAACGTATAAAAGTGGATTGATGTGACAGCTTGTACCCTTATTTCAAAAGTACTCGAGTTTTACGGCGGGTACAGTGTACAAGTTGTCCATTTGGGAAAAAATCGAGGTAACCGTTTGGTATTCTTATTAAAATATTATTGTTAGCGGATATGCTCAAATGAAAGAAAAGTTGAGATCTAAGTATATCCGCTGACAGAGTTTAGACAATCTGGTTACCTTTTTTTTTTTTAAGACAGCAAATTTCAATCAGCGACTTTTCGACAATCGATGGTCGCTGATGAATAAGAAATACAATTTTTAGCAAATTGTCAGCTATAAACGGATTTGATATGTCTTTACCAGCAGCCGTTTGCTGCTGGACTAGATAGAGACTTTTAGCTCTCTATTACTTTTATTTGCTTTTTCCCAAAGCAACAGGGATCAACGGATTTGAAATGTCTTTACCAGCAGCCGTTTGCTGCTGGACTAGATAGAGACTTTTAGCTCTCTATTACTTTTATTTGCTTTTTCCCAAAGCAACAGGGATCAACGGATTTGAAATGTCTTTACCAGCAGCCGTTTGCTGCTGGACTAGATAGAGACTTTTAGCTCTCTATTACTTTTATTTGCTTTTTCCCAAAGCAACAGGGATCAACGGATTTGAGTAGTCTTTACCAGCAGCCGTTTGCTGCTGGACTAGATAGAGACTTTTAGCTCTCTATTACTTTTATTTGCTTTTTCCCAAAGCAACAGGGATCAACAGATTTGAGTAGTCTTTACCAGCAGCCGTTTGCTGCTGGACTAGATAGAGACTTTTAGCTCTCTATTGCTATTTATGTTCAGCGAGTAAGATACTCTTGAGCTCGCTGAACGATATTTTTGACCATAAGGTCACTTTTCAACATATAAAAGAGATGTATGTTGAAGCATCAGCAGACATGACAAGTCATGTTGTTGATTCACCATTCAGCATTCCCAACTTGCTGACCAGATATTTAAACCTGGTTTCATCTAAAGGTTTAGTGAAGATATCAGCTAGTTGGTCATCAGTGGGGATGAAGTAGATTTCAACATCCCCTTTCATGACATGGTCACGAATGAAATGGTACCTAATGTCAATGTGTTTGGTCTTAGAATGCTGAACAGGATTATGTGTGATTGCAATAGCACTTGTATTGTCACACATAATAGGGATCTTAGAGAATTCTAAGTCATAGTCAGCGAGTTGGTTTTTCATCCATAGGACTTGTGCACAACAACTCGCTGCTGATACATATTCTGCTTCAGCAGTGGAGATGGAAACTATATGCTGTTTCTTACTAGACCAACTAGTCAGCTTCCCCCCCAACAGTTGACATCCACCACTGGTACTTTTCCTATCTAACATGCAGCCAGCATAGTCAGAGTCAGAATATGCAACTAGGTCAAAATTGGAGTCTTTGGGATACCAGAGACCCAATGTTGAAGTACCTTTTAGGTACTTGAAAATTCGCTTAACAACGAGAAGATGGGATTCTCTAGGTGAGGCTTGATATCTTGCACATAAGCATGTAGCAAACATGATATCAGGACGACTCGCTGTGAGATACATCAGCGATCCAATCATTCCCCGATAGAGAGTGGGATTCACATGCTTGCCATCAGGATCAGCATGAAGATTATTGGGAGGAGACATAGGAGTGGCCTTAGTAGTGACATTAGACATGTCAAATTTGGCCAGCATGTCTCGAATGTACTTTTCCTGATTAAGGAAAATCCCATTTGGAAGTTGACGAATTTGAAGACCAAGAAAGAAAGTCAGCTCACCCATCATGCTCATCTCAAAATGAGAGGACATCAGTGAGCTGAACTTGGTGCAAAGTTTCTTGCTGGAGGACCCAAAAATGATGTCATCTACATATATCTGAACATATAGGACATCAGCACCCTTTTTATAGATGAAGAGGGTGCTGTCAATGGATCCTCGCTGAAACTTATTAGAAAGAAGAAATTCAGAGAGAGTGTCATACCAAGCTCTGGGAGCTTGTTTAAGACCATAGAGTGCCTTATAAAGGCGATAGACATGGTGTGGCTTTGGCTGGATCTTCAAAACCAGGTGGCTGCTCAACATAAACTTCCTCATCGAGTTTTCCATTTAGGAAGCACTCTTTACATCCATTTGATATACATGAAGTTTTTGTAAGCAGCATGTGCCAAGAATAAGCGAATTGCTTCTAATCGGGCCACTGGTGCAAAGGTTTCATCGTAATCAACACCTTCTTCTTGAAGGTAACCTTGTGCAACCAGCCTAGCCTTGTTACGAGTAACAACACCATCTTCGTCCATTTTATTCCTATAAACCCATTTAGTTCCAATGGGTTCTTTTCCAGGAGGTAGAGGAACCAAAAACCAGACATTCTGTCTTTTGAATTGGGTTAGTTCCTCTTGCATGGCAGCAACCCATGAGGGGTCAACCATTGCTTCTCCTATATTTTTGGGAGTGATCATAGATAAGAAGTTTACATACAGACATGTATTTCTTGTCGCTGATCGAGTAATAATCCCCTGCTGAGGGTTACCAATGACTTGGTGAGCTGGATGACTAGATGTCCACTTAAGTGCAGGAGCACTTGAGACACGAAGTTGAGTGGCAGCGGAAATTGGAGCTATGGGATCAGCAGAAGCATTATAAGAAGAGAGGTCAATGGTAAGAATGGGTTTAGGAGAATTATCAGCAGAGCCATTCGACTGATTTGAGTTATCATTGATGGCGGAGTCTTCAGCAGACTCCATTTCTTCAGCATTTGCTGAAGCATCATGAAACTCTTCCTCAGTAGAGTCATCAGCATGCACGTCATCAGCCAGTGATCTAGGTTTGGCTGATGCTGCATGGATTGATCTTAAGATAGGCTCAATTGGCTCAATCGAGTAGATATGAGCAGCAACTTGCTCTAGTTCAGCATCAGCTGAACTATCCTTTTTGATATGCTGAATAGTATCAGGCAGCGAGCAAGAAGCATCAACGAATAAGTCAGCTTCCTCAGTAAGAGGGTCAGCTAGCTCATTAAAAATGACCTCAGACGAAGAAGATTGAATGTCCTTTAGTACTGATGAACTTTCATCAAAAGTAACATGAATGGATTCATCAACTTTCTAAAGGCGAGTATTGAATACTCTGAATGCCTTGCTGATGGACGAATACCCAAGAAAGTATCCATCATCAGCTTTAGGATCAAATTTACCTAGGTGATCCTTGTTGTTTAAGATGAAGACAGGACATCCAAATACATGGAAGTATTTGATTTGAGGTTTCTTACCTTTCAGCACCTCATACGCTGTCTTGTCATGTCTTTTAATTATTAGACATCTATTTTGAGTATGACAAGCAGTGTTGACAGCTTCAGCCCAGAATTTACTAGGCAAAGAAGACTCACTGAGCATGGTGCGTGCTGCTTCGATGAGAGTTCTATTTCTTCTTTCAGCGACACCATTTTGCTCAGGAGTTCTGGTGGAAGAGAAATTTTGTGAGATCCCTTGATCAACACAAAAAGCTTCAAGAGTGTGGTTTCTGAACTCAGTACCATGATCGCTTCTAAGTTCTTTCACCCTTATGCTGTTGAGATTTTCCATTTTCTTGATGAATTTTATAATCTCTTCAGCAGCATCACTCTTGGAATGAAGAAAGATGGTCCAAGTGTATCGTGAGTATTCATCCACGATTACTAAAGTGTATTTGCTACCCTTTAGACTTTGGACATTCACTGGACCAAAAAGGTCCATGTGAAGAAGATGAAAGCAGCCAGAGATAGAATTGGCCTGTTTGGTTTTGAAAGTTGCTCTGTGGCTTTTACCTTTTTCACAAGCACCACAAAGTCTATCCTTTTCAAATGAAAGATGAGGGAGACCACGAACAAGGTTCTTTTTGGCCAGAGAGTTAATGGTTTTGAAATTCACATGCGACATACGCTTGTGCCATAACCAATTTAGTTCAGCAGCTGACTTAGCAAAGAAACAAGTCTCACTATCAGTCTTGATAGGAGTGAAGTCAACCAGATATACATCTCGTTTTCTTGGAGCAACCAAGACTACTTCTTTGTTTACATTTACTACAGTGCCTTGATGTTTATCAAGAATCACTTTGTAGTCAGCATCACAAGTTGACTTATGCTGATGAGATTATGTTTTAATCCATTGACATAAGCGACTTTGTTGAACTTAATGAGCCCATTTGAGAGAAGACCATAACCTTCAGTTTGTCCAGTGGAATTGTCACCAAACACTACAGTAGGGCCAGCAGCCTCTACGTAGTTATCCAGCAGGGTCTTTGAGCCAGTCATGTGTTTTGAACAGCCACTGTCCAAGTACCACACACCTTTTCCCAGCGATCCCTGCATGGATTTAACAGAAGGATTTAGATGGGTTCATTGTTGAACTCACTGACGGACATGTCAGCAGGATTAAAGTAAGGAGCTTCAGGGATGACAGGAGTGGATTCAGAATTTTCTTCTTCAGTGCCATTTGAAGTATGAGAAAGAGAAAGAGCACTTGGGTCAGCAGTCTCATCACTTGGATGAGAATCAACCAGCTGATGATTAGGAAGCATGTCACTAGTGACCTCATTTGTGAAGAATTGATCAGCAGAGGTATAAGTAACAGTGTTTCCAGTATCAAGAACAGTCAAGCCACTGACTCGATTGTTGTTCCCATACTCGATCAGAATGCTGCCTTGAGCATTAGTGATTATCTCTTGAGAGAGGGGAAAGGAGATACGCTGAGCAGCAATGAAGTCAGCGATGTTTTCCTCAGTGAGATCGGTTGACTCTCCTACACTATTCCTATGATCAGCGGAAGTAGAACTTTCGCTGAGCATAGTTGAGGAGGAAGCAGCCGCTGAAGAAGAAGGATTAGGTTGAATGTCAACTTCAGGAGCATCCCTGGAGTTGTCACAATCAGAGGCAACATGACCTCTGTTGCCACATATGTAGCATTTTTTAACAGAGGTGCTGCCTTTTTGATTTTGAAGGAAAAATTCCTTCAATTGAGAGGAAAGGTCATTAACTTGCTGAGCTAGCTTGTTAATTTTAGGGTCAACGAAGGAAGATGCCTTTTTCTTTTGCTTAGACTTTTGCTTATGCTTAAGTGTAAGCTGAGGCATCTTAGGAGCAGGACCCAAAATGGACTTACCTTTTGGATCCTCAGATTGAGAGGTAGAGGGGATTTTTGATCCCTTAACTACACTCCATGCTAGATTAACAGCAGGGTGAGAAGAAGAAGATGGACCCTGCTGAGATGGATGCACTCTTTTGGGAGTGATCGATCTAGGATGCTGATTAGGTGTTACAGACCTCATTTTCCTATGAGGTAAGTATTGCCTATTAGGGGTAGTAGATCTCACTTGCTGATGAGGCAAGTGTCCTCTTTGAGGAGTGATAGGTCTTACTTGCTGATGGGGCAAGTATCCTCTTTGAGGAGTAACAGACCTATTTTGGGTATTAGTAATTCTCACTTTTTGAGGGGTTTTATGCCTCAAAATAGGAGTAGGCATCGATTGTGGTATATGCTGGTGGATTTGTCTATTTGCAGGTCGGACCTTAGATGGTCCAACTTGCTGAAATCTAGCGTCACCAAACCTGACGCGTCTCTGCATGACACGATCATCCTGCACAGTTTTGCAGTCAGCATGGGTAGGAGCTTGTTGAGAAGATGAAGAAGATGGTTGAACAATAGGTTGAGGTTGCTGACTGACAGCATTAGCTAGCTGAGGTTTGCTATAGTCATAGGGAACAGCAACCTTGCTTCTTCTGAATGGTTCAGCAGGTCTGATGGTGAGTTGCTGAGGAGCGATGGGTTTAAAACCATCACTACCAGTATCCCCTTCATAAGATTCCCCAGAAGAGTATTGAACTCTTCCTTCGTTTGGCATCATGCCAATAATGGGAAGATGAGGATAGGGGTTGCTGGAGCTTGCTGAGGAGCCAGCAACATTTTCCTCAGCAGGATTAGATAGGTCGCTGGTAGTACCAGCTTCCATTTCATTGTGGTAATTGTTAAGACCCCTAACAAAATACCATTTCTTCATCTCTTCAGGAGAGATGTCAGTAGATGGAGGAATAGAAATTTCAGGCTTCACCTCATCATTAAACAAGTCAGAGAGAGAGGCAGCGGCATTGAAGTCACCGCCTATTACTGCCTGAACTTGGGCAGGGACTTGTTCGTTTAGGCACTGGTGGTGAAACCTGGAAGCTTTTGACCAGGAGGTCACAATCTTCTTAAGGTTGGCAACTTCAAGCTTGAGTTTTTCATTCTCAAGTTGAACCTTTTGTGGTTCAACGTGAACATTTCTCAACTCATTGAGTTTTTCAGATTTTTCACTTAACTCCAAGGAAGTAGAGTCAAGCTTAGATTGGACATCAGCTCGTATAGATTCAACGAACTGAAAGTCACAAAGAAGAGATTCGAAGATTTTTGGTTTATCTTCTTCAGAAGCAGAGGAGTGAGCACAAACCTTTTTAATGGTGACGTTCACCCACCGACTTGAGGAGACTTGATCTTTTGTCAAAGCATCTCCATCAGCGAGCGCCATAAGGCACATGGCGTCAACATATTCTTCACTCTCTGACTCATCTGATTCAGCCCAGTCGTGCTCTTCAGCTACCAGCCCTTTTGCTGGTGTTTTGGCCTCTTCCATTTCAGCAACCTTGGCCTTCAGCTAATAGTATTTATTTCTGTACTCATCAGCAGGTTTGGAAGGGTTAGTTTTAGGAGCAGCAGGAGTTGGTAGGGCAACTCTGCACTCTTTTTGATAGTGGCCTTTTCTACCACATCTCCAGCACTCCTCTTGAGCTTTGTCAACAGGAGGCTTATATGGAGCAACCGACCTACGGTTGTTCCATTTACGGGAGTACCGCTTACCAGCGACTAAGGCAAAATCCATAAAGTCGCTGAACATCTCTTGTTTCTCTTCAGCATCAAGATCATCAACAAGAGATTGAATGGGTTGTGGAAGAATAGAAGAGCTGGCACCAGTATTAAGATTACTGGGCTCAGCAGAGATAAGGGCCAAAGGGTCGAGAGCAGAATGAGAAGAAGAAGAAACAGAAGAAGAAGAGGGACCGCACGGTGCTGTGCATCAGCGGCAGCTCTAAGATTTTGAGCAAGAGCTCTTTCTTCGAACTGGAGCATGCCAAAGAGAGACTCAAGGTTAAGGCCATTGAGTCGCTCAGTGGTTCTGAGGATTTGTCTCAGACCTTGCCACTTGATAGGTAAACTATCAAGAAATTTGTGGCATACCTCAAAATCATCATGAGAGATACCAACAGTGGTCATGTCGTTCAGCAACCCTTTAAATCGGGTATATGAACCGTTTAGACCTTCGTTGGGGAGGAAAAAGAAATTTTCATAAGCTCTTTTTAAGTCTATCTTTTTAGTGGCAATGGTAGCAGCAGAGCCTTCATGCATGCTAACCAATCTATCCCAAACTTCTTTTGAAGAGGGATATCTAATAACCACTTTCATGAGGTCAGTGGGAAGAGTGCTGACAATCATGTTTTTGAGCCTTGCATCAAGATTAACAAGTCTCCTTTCATCGTCAGTCCATTGAACCTCTGGTTTGACGATGTCAATCACAATCTCAGGAGCGTCAACAGTTGCTCCTGGTGTTCTTTGAACCAGAGTGGGGATATAAGGACCGACGGTCAGAATAGACATAAGATAGGGTTCCACACCCACTATATGTAGTAACATTCTTTCCTTCCAAGACCCAAAGTCATCGGGCTCGAATCTTGGAGGGACTGATACGTAACCGAAGTCACGTGTGTTAACAAGGGTGGGAACAGCAGTCATGTTCTTGTTTAAAAGGGATTAAAAAGAAAAAGAAAAGAGAATTTTTTTTTTTTGAAAGAAAGAAAAAGTATGCAAACGGATCTTGTTTCAATGATTTAGAAACGATGGCTCTGATACCACTTGACAGTCCTTGATTTGCACACTTATATTATGATTAAGTAATAACAGAAAGTAAAGAATATAAACAAGAACAAGTTCAATTGTAAGAAAACTATGCAAGTCTAATCATATGTATCATTGATTAAACGATGAATACATGGTCGATATTACAACTTGTCTTACAAGAATACAAATGAACTAGGTAATTGCTAAGCCTAGAAAGGAAGAAAGAAACTTAAGCAATTACAAATAAAGTATACACACTTTGTGGTGATAAAACACACTATAAAAGATGCGGCTGTGTTGCTTTATATAAGGGAGGAATTAGGGCAACACAGCCTTATACTGATAGTGATAGAATGGTGGTTGTCAACTGCTCATAGGCTCATTGTACTTGGATCCAGGAGCCTTTGTCTTCTTTACCAAAACGGGTATGAAGAGAGAAACCTCATTTTGGTCCCAACTGTACCTTTGCTTTTTAAGGTAACATTCA
Source organism: Erigeron breviscapus (assembly GCA_034093135.1). NCBI lineage: Eukaryota > Viridiplantae > Streptophyta > Magnoliopsida > Asterales > Asteraceae > Erigeron > Erigeron breviscapus. The sequence continues at coordinate 109,310,477 of CM067167.1, read as the reverse complement.
GTTGGGATATCACCATGTGACTTCTTGTCTTCTTGTTGGTTTGAAATCTTCCCGCCTTGACACACAACTTGGGAAATAAACCATCCGCTGACAAGAGTCTCTGACTTCGCTGATGACTCGCTGATGACTTGCTGACGACACACGTCAGCGACCAAGTCTGGTCAGCGAATCCTTGACTCAACAATGTATGTCTTAGGGAGCTGTAACAAATTAAAAAGACGACAGCCCATTGTTTGTTTTCACTCTCAGAGATTGCAATGAGGATCGTCCGCTACTCAAGTAAGCTCAAAAAAATTAAATTAACTAATAATAGCATCAAAACATTCATACAGAATAACCAAATTTTTTTTACTAAACGCAGGAAAGCCACAGCTACAATCGACAACCAACAAGTTGGTATGCCTCAATCCACAGATTCTGGAGACTTAAAACCTTTTAAACAGGTCAAATTCGTTGTACTCACATACATGAATTTTAAAACATTAGTTGTTGCATAAGTTTGACAACATACAACTTTAATCCTAAGTTATTAAGAATGTGATAGAGTCATAGAACAATGCAAATATTGATTTATTTAGATTCTTTACACGAACAAGGGGGTTTAGGAGACTCCTATTGTGAATCGAAGTGACTTAATATTTGACACATCTAATCTACTAAAATGTTTCACTTAACCTTCGATTGTTAGTTTCACCATATTTAAACAGAAAGCTCACAGATTTATAGAATTACTGGTTACGTAAATAACAAGGAGCTTTAATCCTTTATTATCCAGGATGGGATATATTTATAAAAGATAACGAGCATCAAAGTTCAAGTTTCTTGACTACCGAGGTCAAGTGGACTACTTAAAGCTAACAACGGTAACAGATTAGTTAACTAAAGTTTGAAGCAATTTCTAAAGTGACTATGAGCAATTGATGTTAGATTCAAGAGATCAATCATATCAATTACGAATCTGAATGATAAAAATAATAAAGTAATTCCATAAGTGGCATATTGTTTATGCTACTGTTTTGCAGTATATTGGTTGTTTAGAAGCTGCATTATTTCCTTTTTTTGCAGGTTTTTTTTGGGCTTTTCATATCTATTTGGTGGCTATTTGAAGGCTGTTTGGATTTGATGCAAATACTAAGACCAACTATTCAAAAAGGCACAAGACCAAGGAGCGATACAAATATATAATAGGTGCCACAAGATGCAATGATAGAGCAACATTACCATAACAAACTCTAAATCTTTTGTAAAGATATCTATGGTCGGTTGCATATAAAGGTCATCGCATTATCTCTAGCTAAAACCGTGCACCAAGTGTTTTGTAAACATATTCATGATTGGTTACATAAAAAGATCATGACACTGGTTGTATATAAATTCGATGATATCGATGCAATCGTCGTTCATTACGTGTTACATTTATACTTCTTACATGAAACGATAAAATAAATCAGTGTCGCGCAACGCGCGGCATGATCTCCTAGTTATTATTATATAGATAAAATATAACTAATGATTTGTGTTTGTTGTCATTTAATTAAATGGGTACGTGCAGTGGCGGCCCTGAGAATTCAAGTACCCAGGTCCGAGCCGGGGGAAAATATGCCCCCACGTCTTAGTAATTCAAATATATAAGCAATGCTTTTTATAAGTGATACTTAATAACAATAACAAAATCATAATATTTATTATTCAGTCATTAACGAGTTATTGGAATCAAATATATTTATTTATATAACACATTATACTTATACATATGCAATATATGTAGAAAAGTTTAACGATTTTGTGCCCCCTTCAAACATGTGCCCTGTCCGAACGTCGGGTTTGGCCCCCCCTCCGGGCCTCCCCTGGGTACGTGTGTGCATTCTGCCACATATATATAGCAAAGTTTCCAAAGGCTTGATATGCTTTGTTTGATCTTTTACCCTTTTTCAGTAGGTACCATTAATTCATGACTCACGTCCGGCCAAGATGAAGAAAGGTACAAGACATGAAGGTGACAAATTTATCTCCTTTATGAGACATGTTTGCAGATTCAAGACCGAAAATATATATACTATTAATCTATGTATATTATATATAAATTGTTATAAATATATATATATATATATATATATGGTAACACTCCGGTAAGAACACTCTTAAAATAAGAACGGTGAGAACACTTAAAAACATCATTTTGATGCATTAAAAGTCCATAAAACTAACATAGTGCATAACTAATTATCATTATTTAAGTGTTTAACAACATATTGATTATAAAATATATATATATATAATATATATATATAATATATATATATATATATATATATATAATATATATATATAATATATATATATATAATATATATATATAATATATATATATATATATATATAATATATATATATATATATATATATATATATATATATAATATATATATATAATATATATATATAATATATATATATATATATAATATATATATATATATATAATATATATATATAATATATATATATAATATATATATATATATATATATATATATATATAATATATATATATAATATATATATATATATATATATAATATATATTCGAGAAATAGTACAACCTTCAGTTTCTATATATAGATCTCCGTCTAATATGAATTACCAGAAACATGGATCTCTAAACATAAATTAGGCATATATATCATTATCCAATAATCAATGTGTCTCAATGGTTTGGACTCGTGGATGGGGGCCGATAATATTATATCAGTTATTCGATCTTTAAGAAAATTTTACCGGAGAAGTAAACATATAACAATTAAAACCTCATTTTTGTGGAACTTTGAAAGAGATAAAGTCTGGAAAAACAATATGCCATTACTGAAGCGAAGTGAATCACCACATCAAAGAACAATATGTTATTTGTTTCTTTCACGGTGGCTATTTTACAAAAAAAAAAATTGTTGTCATATACAAACAGTTGTAAGGATCATTAACCTTTTTTCAATATAAGGACATGATCTGAAAGTATATCCTAATAGAAATATTAAAATTACAAAAATCTACTGTTACAAAAATCAAAGAAATATTTATTAAAATTATAATTTTCATGTGTTTGACCCATGCATGGAGAAACCCAGTTATCAAATAAGAAAACGAAAATCAAAGAATTATTTAATTGAAATCTAATTTCTAAGTGTTTGACCCATGAAGAAGCCCATTCGACACATCATTTATTCAAAAAAAGTGAAGCTGATGCATTTGAAAGCCCATCAATAAAAGGCCTGCCCGGGAACAGCATCGTATTGAGTGCGGCCCATCTAACTCTTGCTATTTCCCTTGCCGATCCATTCCTCATCCAGATAATCTTGCTTAAATTTTAGAGTAAATTACATTTTTCGTCCCTGAAGTTGACACGTTTTTTACTTTCAATCTCTGAAGTAAAAAATATCAATTTGCATCCCTAAAGTTGGCAAAAATTTGCAATCGTGGTCCTTCCCATAGACGGCGTTGGTTTTTGGCCGTTAACGTACGCACGTGCTAAACACGTGAGGGCATTAATGTCTTTTCCCCTTTACACTTGAGGGACTGAAAATGCAAAACGTGACATGTTCAGGGATGAAAATTGCAATTTACTTTATCTATTATCATCATCTTCATCTCATCTAAGTTCAACCGGCGACTTTTATTCCGATCATCTTCTCCGGCTAATTTCCGACACATCTCCGGCAAAAAAAATATATTTCGGCGAGCAAATGTCAAATTGTAACTCAAAAATAGAAATATTCATTTAACTCCAGCCACAGCCATCGCTGGCCACCACCCAACAGCCCTATTCGCGGCAGCCGGAAAAGTGCCAAAAAACTGAAAATCAGGATTTCTCCCTCGTTGCTTCGAATCGGAACTCGAAACCAGTACCAAAATGTTCAGAATTGAATTCCGCACAAACTCTTGCCTATTTTTTTGTTCAAAAAGCTTCGCCGGAAAACTCAACAACTCGGCGGGAAAAAGAATTCACGATTTCTTGTCCGTTTCTTCGAATTAAAACTCCAAACCGGTACCAAAATACGTAAATTAAACTCCGCACAAACCCAAGCCAACAAAAATCTTGTTTTTGCATCATCACTTAATATATTTTAATTTACAAAAGCATTAAAAGAGTATATTTCAATTTTCGTCCCCCAAGTTGTCACGTTTTTGCACTTTTCGTCCCTGTCAAGGAGTAAATGACGCTTATACCCTCACGTGTTAGTCACGTGGGGTGAGTTAACGGAAAATTTTGGACGTCGTTAGCGCTAGGACCTTAATTGAAAAAATTAGCCAACTTTAGGGATGCAAATTGATATTTTTTTACTTCAGGGATTGAAAGTGAAAAACGTGCCAACTTTACGGACGAAAAAAGTAATTTACTCTAAATTTTATGATCCAGATAATCTAAAGTTGAAATACATCTCTCAAGTTGGAATTATGAGAATAACAAAATAATGGGTCCGTTATTTTTTTGTTGGCGGATTCTTAAACATGTTTGAAGTCTTTTAATTGGTTCTAAGGCCTTTCCAAATAGGGAGCTCTTCCATATCCCATCCACACTTCTTCCATATTGCCACATCAGCTTTTCTCTCTCCCCATCCACATCTTCCACACTCACTACCAATAATACCTCTTCCTCAACTTTTTTTATTTTATTTTATATTTATCCAAACAATAAATTAAACTTAATTTTATTCAACATTAAACATATTATATTAACTTTCACATAATATACTTAAGTTTAAAACTTTTGAAAATTCAAAACTAAATTATAAATAAATTAATACTTCAGGGACTAAACATAAATTTATTTAAATATATAAAAAAGAGTTAATTACAGAAATCGTCCTTGTCGTCGACCCCACTTGCAGCTTTCATCCTTAAGTTTCATAAATTACAGTTTTAGTCCAAATAAGTTTGCTCCGTCAACAGTTTTGGTCCAAATACAAAACGGACGTTAAATTACCCATCACGTGACCTGCACATGATGGGTATTTTAGTCTTTTTAACCACAAGAACTAAAACTGTAATTAACTTTTAAATTAATAATACTTATTATCATTTCTATATCTATATATAAGCCATTCCAAAAGAAAAAAAAATACAAATCTATACGTATACGTTTCTGCTGCTGCTAAGGTTTTATTTTTATTCCATATATATATACCCACAAATATTATCTCCCTATACCCACAAACCTTTTTCTCCTCATATTCATCAAAATTATTTGATTTTCAAAAGATTCAGACATGGAAACATACTAATAGCTTATACCCATTTAATATTTTATTTTATTCCTCAATCAATAACTTATACATTATGTGTAAGGTGTCGTGGTAGCAGCGGATCTGGGATGGTGGCGGCGGATATTAACATGGTGGTGAGAGTAGCAGATATAGGATGTAGGATGATGGTGACCAGATCTAAGATGCCTGTGGTCAGCCGGATCTTGTTGATATGGATGGCGGTCAGATCTGTGCCACCATTTTCTTCTTCTTCATCATCACTATATATATGTACATATATTTATATATGAACGAACTATTATATATAATTATATATAAATAGAGTAAATTACAATTTTCGTCCCTGTGGTTTGTACCCACTTTCACGTTTCATCCCTGGGTTCATGAAATTACGTTTTTCATCCCTAGATTTGGAACTCCGTTAACAACTTTGGTCCAAGACACTAACTGACGTTATAAGTGTGGTCATGTGACTTGCACGCCAAGGGCATTATCGTCATTTCCATTATCACATGACTAAAACCGTAATTAATAATAAAATTTTTCTTTATCACATATATACAATAAATAAATAAATAAATAAATGAATAAACATACAATAAATAAATTAATAAATAAATAAATAAATAAATGAATGAATAAACATACAATAAATAAATAAATTCACCATCACTCTAACCTTATATACCTGCATATATACACACTCCCATATACATATATCTATGGCTGATAATTATAGTACTACTGAATACTAATAACAACATAAAAGATCTATTCCCTAAATCTCATATCTCTCTTTTTCTCTCTAAACAAGATATGTTTCCAACCATCAGAACTTCCGACAACCACCACGCTTGGCCACCATCACTCGCACCACCTCCATATACATAGATATAGGTGGATACATGTATAAATATAGATCTTGAAGATAAAGGTAGAGATGGATATATATACGAGTTCTCGGCCTTCACTATACGACCACCATCACTTCCAGCCACCGCCACTTCCGGCCACCACCACTCGGATCCCCAAAGTTCTTTCCTTTCTGGCCACCACTACTCGCGTCTGGCCAGCACCACTGTTTCGCACCTCCATCTCCCTCCGATATATATATATATATATATTATATATAGAATATATACACATATATATAATATATATATATATAGTGAAGGGATCAAGTGAGAACCAACATATATGGTAAGAACCGTGAGAACCATTAAAAAATCATCTCTAAGGCTTTGCCCTTAGAATTAAGGGATACGCCCGTACCGTATCAAACCGTCACCATCTCTTGGATCGCCGCCCATCAAATCCATACCATTCTCATATGCGTCCGGTGACAACCCCTTTAGAACGGATGAGGGCAACGCCCGTACCGTATCCATACGTTTTCAACACGTAACCCATATGATTTTTTACAAAAAAAAAAAATTAAATAATTTTTGTTAAAAGAAAAAAAAACAAGAAAAAAAAAATAAAAAAAAAAATTAAAAATTAAAAAATTAAAAACCACACCAAAAAGAAGAAAGAGGGAGGGAAACTAGTGGTTCTCATGGTTCTCCATATTTGTTGTTCTCACGTTAACCCTACCCTGTATGTATATGTGTGTGTGTTTGAGAGAGAGAGGGAGAGAATAGTTTAACAAGTGTATAGATTCATAACAATGATGTCGAAAGGTATATGGAATCATCAATGCAACCATTTTTACTTCTTTTCTTTTTTCTTTTAATTAAGTTTATGTACTATTATTTAATTATTCTCGATAGAATTGAATTTAGAATAAAATAGTTGTTGTAGATTCAAATTGTTAGGGAAGTAAGCTTCGGCAATTGTGTATGCATATTTGTTGTTTGATTTGTAAATTGTGTTTAAAGATTAAAAGATAAGGATGGATTGAAGATTTGGAAAGATTTAAAGTTTAAAAGATTATTCATATGTTATTTGATGTTGATGATGATGACAATCCTGGGAAAAAAATATATCAAAAGTAATTACTTTGGTCCTTTTGTAAGGGAAAGACTATAATACCCATCATGTGCAGGTCACGTGATGGGTTATTTATCGCCTGTTTGGAGTTTGGACCAAAACTGTTGACGGAGTAAACTTATTTGGACTAAAACTGTAATTTATGAAACTTAGGGATGAAAGTTGCAAATGAGGGTCAACAGCAAGGACGATTTCTGTAATTAACTCTATAAAAAACATATGTAAAATATTGAATATATAGACTAATAGTGTTAATTTCTAAAAAAGTTGTCTTCTTCTTCTTCTTTGTAACCTGCACACACACACACACACATATATATATACATTATTTATGAAAAGCAAATAAAAAAAGAAGGAAAAGAAAAGGCTGGCCCCACTTTCACTCTCCCTCTCGTCTACGCTTCTTCGACCCATCGAGGCAGCCGACGATGGACCCCATCGACAAGGGTGCTACCAATAGCATCTACGTCGACGACCCCATCGATGGGGTGTCGACGGAGCTATTGGAACCGGCCTAACTTAACAACTTTCGAATTTAACTTCAGGATCCCAATCCTAGATTTTGTGACATTTTCATTTGAGATAGTTTTTCTTAAAAAGAGAACGTAGATTAAATGACCGCGTACATCTATTGTATCAAGTATTCAAGTGTAAGTTGACACTCGTACGATTCTAGGAAATACAGGATAATATGTTATGTCTATGAGTCTATCACAAGAAAATAACTTGACATTTACTCCATACCAAAGCGAAGTCAATATAGCTCACAGATTGTGATCCTAAATTTGAGCAAAATGCATTTCAGCTTTTCCTTCTAAACAAAAACTTGAAGGAATTCCCTTGTGAAAATAAGTATCTAATCTATAGCATAAAGTTTATGATTCAAGATGTTCAAACATTATCATTTCACACAAAAACTATATCTATATCTGTAAAAACAAGTCAAATTTACACAATATTACCAAATTCAGGATGCTTAAACATTTTTCATCACAAACTACCAGACATTCACTCCACACTAAAACTAAAAAAGAGATTTCACAGTTTAAGCTCATGTAGATTTAGTTATATTCTATTCTAGTGTCATCAAAGGAACATTGGAGTTGACCAATTGCGCAGCAGCACGAGCAGCTACTGATGCACGATCTGCGCCGCAATGAAGATAGTTGCACCGCAACTTAACTTTCTGTAATTTCGTTGCGCCGCAATGCCTATCGAATCTGCACTTTCAAAAATCGATTATGCCTTCTATTCGACCCACC
>CM067167.1:109297882-109300968 GCA_034093135.1 Erigeron breviscapus | reverse complement strand
AGAGATGCGTAATCAGCTCTTTCTTGCAATCCATGACGAAACTCTTTGTATGCTTTCGGCAAACCATCAAGAAATTTATCCACTATCTCAGTAGGAGTGTATCTAAGGTCAAAATAAGCTAATTCAGCAAGAAGATGTTGATATCTCAGAATAAGATCCTCAACTTGTTCATTCTTTGTGGCATTGAAGCAATCAAATTGTTTCTTAAGCATTTTAATTCTATTTTGCTTCAATAATGGATCACCTTCACAATGAGCTTCAATAGCATTGAACAATTGCTTTGAAGTCTTGTATTCTTGTTTAGGAAACAAGTGCACCAACTCTTGAGGAATGCACATACGAAGTGTGGAAAGAGTCTTTACTTCAATGGCGTAGTTAGCCTTTTCTTCGCCCGTTAATTCTCCCACCTTGTATGTAGAAGTAACTTCCATTCACAGTAAGAGTGGGCCATTCATAACCTTCAGTGATCATGAGCCACATATTCAAGTCTTCTCGTTGAATGAAATCTTCAAATCGACCTCTTCACGCCCAAAAGTCAGCTAATGAGACTAACTTTGGTGGAGAATTAGTACGCCCTACCAGATGATCATGATAAACTATAGAATTGAGATATTGGGCAACAGCATTGTTGGTTGAGGATGAAGAAGCCATAAGTGAAAAATACTGTTCAAACGAAGATAAGAATCGAACGAAATTAGATTAAATTCGTAGAACAGAGTGTACGAAGATAGCTTAATTTTGTGGACAAAAATTCTGAACGAATATAGCTAAGTTCGTAGGCTAAGGTTCAGAACGAAGATAGCTTAAGTTCGTAGGTTAAATTCGTTTGATGAAGATTCAAAACGAAAATGAAGATAAATTCGCTTTCTATCTTCGTTGGATGAATTTAGAACGAATTTAAGTTAAATTCGTTTTCTGACTTCGTTTTGCTAAGTTCGTAAGGCAAACGAACTTAACGACAGAAAGTGTTTTGGGAGGTTTTTGGGAGAATAACAACCAAACAAACGATCTCAACCCTTCGATAAGATATCGAATGGCTCTGATACCACTTGTGAGTCCCTCGATAGCTACGGATCGCTCTCGAGATCGTCTATTGTTATGTCGTGAGTGCGGAATCCTCACGAGATAACTAGTTTGATTAGTTATCGTGTATATTGCTAATTATTTCAATATAATCAACCTTAAATGATCTATCTTCGTTTGCTATAGCATAGAAAACGAACTTAGTCGCCTTTTGGTGTGTGTAATATCAACTGGAATCCTCACTTTAGGGTTTCCAATCGTTTATATATGTTCACGATCGATATTGGGCTTGCTGGGCTTTGTTCTTACGAACTTAGCAGCCCAGCCCATAAAACGAAGATTATCTTCGTTAGTTCCTAACGAAGATTATCTTCCGTTAGTACTAAATACCATCAACATCTATGCTTAGTTATTTTCCAAGTACTTTATGTACAAGAAACCTAACATATATTATGTTTGTACTTGTATGATATACATAACAAACATCATATATAAACATATAAATAACACCAAAACATGTAATCAATCATTACTAAAACATGAAGTCCATAATCTATCAATTACATATAAATGAATAAGACATAATCAAATCTAAGTTGCTGTTGTCACATCAACATGCATCAACACACGTATCTTGTGGGTGTACTCGACTCACGTACGAACCGCAAACACACACCGGTTTGACGGCTCGTAGACTTAGATTACCACGTTGGTTGGTAAAGTTTGTCCGGAGAGCCGTTTCACTATAGTAACCAAATACGAGTGTTTATATTCACGCAAAATATATATATATATATATATATATATATATATACATATATATATATATATATATATATATATATATATATCATAAAAGGTAGATATAAAACCGTGGGTTATCTCGAGGAATTCCGCACCTCGACATATCCTTAAGTCAATCTCGGTTCGGTAAGACCCGGGGGACTTACAACTGGTATCAGAGCCAGGTTATCAACAACCTTGGTTCACGATTGATCACGGTTTGGGTATCCCACTTTTTGCGTGTTTTTTAGGTGGAGAAGTGTTTTCGGGTTCGTTTGAAATAAAGGTTCAAACTTGACACCAAAATAAGACATATCTCATTCCTAAAATCATTTTCTCAAGTTTTCTCTGATCAAGGAACAATATCGGGTTCGGGATCTAAGAAATTGTGAGAAAACTGTGTTTGCGTGTTCTTGGTACTGTACCGTTTGCGTGTTTCTGGTACTGTACCATTTGCGTGTTTCTGTACAATCCCCAGATCTGCGTGTTTCTCAAATTTTGCGTGTTTCTTTGAGAGTTCTTGAGGTTTTGAGAGTTCTTGAGGCTTTGAGAGTTCTTGAGGCTTTGAGAGTTCTTGTGGTTTGCTTGTTTAGTACACTTTTGCTCGTTTCATTTGAGTGTTCCTGTTTTTGCATGTTCTTATGTATTTGAGTGTTTATAAGTTAAACTTCATACACAATGGCAGCAAACTATCTTAACCAATTAATACTAATGGACCATGAGACCGGTAAGGGTAATTCACCACCTAAACTGATGATCATTGACCAATACTTTTCTTGGAAAGGTCGATTCGAATCCTTTATGCAATTCACGGATATTAGATTGTGGACTTGTATGACTGAAGGATATAGTGCCCCAACATATGAGGACAGTGGTGTTAACAAAGTTTATGCTTACCAAGATATGACTGAATCTAATAAAAAATTGTATGAGGCAGAGAAAAAGGCACTATCATGTTTAAAAATGTCATTGCCACAAGAAATATTACATTTATTTAATGGATTCAATACATCAAAAGAACTTTGGTTAGCATTAAAAAAATCATTGTGAAGGGGATGAAACACTTAAAAAGAATCGTAGAGACCTTCTAAAGCATCAGTATAATGTATTTAATGGGTTAAGTGTTTCATCCCTTTCACAATGATTTTTTAATGCTAACCAAAGTTCTTTTGATGTATTGAATCCATTAAATAAAGTGTAAATTACAAATCATACCTGAGGTTTGTTCGAAACTACACTGGTCATACCTACAATTTAAAAATTACGCGAGACATACCCAT
>CM067167.1:109167882-109292882 GCA_034093135.1 Erigeron breviscapus | reverse complement strand
ACCTAAGCTCTCAAGATGCTTAGCCTGACCTTTCAGCAATTTGTGGTGCACCCTAATGGAATCAACAATCCCATTAACAGAATTGATTGTTGCTTCGTGGGCTTCTTGTAGGTCGTACTGGCTATTCTCCAGCTCTAGGTGACTATGTCTTATGAGGTCAACATCTCGTCGGTGTGACTCTTCTTTTCCTTTAAGCTTGTCAGACAAGCTGGCAACTAGAGCTCTCATCCGCTGGATGTCCTCAGCTAACTTGGATACTCTCTCCTTGTTAATCTGAGCAGCTCCTTGCTGTGAAGAAGTCACTGATGGTCTTGTTGTAGACGGTGGAGTCATTGACGAAGACATGATTGGCGTGATTGTAGAGCTGCGAGGCCTTGCAGTCATCAAGACTGGTCTATCTCCAATCTTGATTCCCAAAAGTCTGATTACTTTCGGAGGTGACTGGTCATCTTCTGCATTAACCAGTGATACTACAACTGGTTTGATGACAGGCGGACTGACATGAACTTGAGGAGTTGATGGTGCTGTTGAACTCGAGGAAGGTGCACCCATCAATCCTTTACCTCTATCCTCAGTATGGAGAGGTCCTTCAGTCATAGCTTCCGTTAAGTTCTGCACAGGCTCTTGAACACTTGGTGTCGGTTCATCCAAATCTTGTCTTGTCTCTTCCACCTCTGAAAATTATGTCTCCGCAATGACCCCAAGAGACTCATTTACATTAGACACCTCGGCGTCCTGACGTTGTCTCTTTCTGCTGAGACTTCGCCCCGACCCAGAGGGATCTTCTTCTTCTACAACTGGCCGGGAATCAGCTTCGGCCATGGGGAGATCCACTGCTGCAGAAGTACTACCAACACCTTGACCTATGGGTACTCTGCCAGCAGCATTATCTTGACCATCATCCCCGTCATCATCTCCATCATCATCCCCGTTACCTCCTTCTCCTTGGTTGACATCTCCTCCAATGTCATCAGTAGCGTCGTCTTGGTTATCAATAACCATATCATCGACGTGCTCAGCACCCAAACCCCTATCGTCAACATCCATGTTGACTTCTTGGTTCTGTGCATTAACTTGTTCAGCAACGATCTCAGGATTTGCTTGAGCAGCCTCTTCCTGGACCAACAACACTTGAGGAGCCTCTGCTGCAGCTGGAGGTGGTTGTTCTGGTTGCTGCTATTGTTGCTGTTGTTGTTGTTGTTGTTGTGGTTGTATCACTGGTGCCACTGGAGGTTGTGGAGGGACTGGCTGTGGAGCAGCAGCAACATCGCCTTCAACATCAGAATCCTCATGCGCAAATCCATCATGTTCAGGTGCAACATAATTTGGATTAACAAGCGCCCCAAAGAGGTTTCTGTCCCTCGGTCGAGCCTGTGGTGGAAGATTTCCACGGTATCTAAAACTATCATTAAAGATACGATTAGGCATCGTCGTCACGATTCAGTAGGACCCTCCGGAACAAGATTGGGTAGTCGAGCATTAATGATCAGCATCACGAACCTCGGATACATCAAGAATCTCTCATCATCCCTCGCCCTTATCTGCCTACACATCTCATTAAAGATATAACGAGAGAAGCTATAAGGCTTGTTCAGCACCAAAGAAATCACTTGTGATTGGGTTTCGACATTCAATGAATCGTAACCCGACTTCTTATTGCTCAAAGCAACAAGAATCACATGTGAAAAGAATTTCCATCTGCCCATCAAACAATTCTTCTGGAATGTGTTTCGATTTGCAGGACCAACATACCCCATTCTTCTGAATGCTCCCAATCTAAGTGCTTGGGGATATGTGGTTGGACCATTCACTCCTCCCTCTTGGTCTTCAGTTCCCAAGTCGAGAATACCAATCAAGTCAGAGGCAGTGAACTGGAAGGTCTGATTGTTCACCCTCGCTTCAATGCTTGGGACAGCACCGGGTAACAATCTTGCAGATGCCCAGAATTGACTTAAGAAAGTCAGATAGATAACTGGGTCAGCTGTGAGAACATGTCTGATTCTTGATTGCTGCAGAAACTCAAGAATCCTAACAAATCTCTCAGCGTTGGCTTGATTCACATCCAAGTCGATCAAGTAGTTATGATTCTTGTGAAAGTGTCTCTCAGCCATCTGCAAAAGGATACAAACAACAACCAAACAAACGATTAGCAACAACACATAAAGCCGAACTTTAAAGCTCTTAACATTTTCTAAGCCCCTGAAACTCTTAGTTTCATCGGCTCTGAAAATGTTATCAACTTTAACAATCGACAAACAAGTTGAACGATAAAAATCTTAGTGTTTTCCAAGATATTGAAACCCTTTGTTTCATAATCCTCTAAAACAATACCAATTTTATCGAATCAACACGTCGAAATTAAAACATTTTGTGTTTTCCAAGGTCGCGAAACCATTTGTTTCATAACCTTCTAAAACATTTAGTTTTAATAAACGACACTTTGAACTTTACTAAATTTAACTAAAACCATTTGTTTTTCTTAAATTTTTAAAGTTCAATATTATAAGGCAATTCGTACTTTCTAATTTGACTCATTTGAAAATTTTCCCATTTTGAAAATTTTCGAAGTCCTAGAACAAACAAATTCCTTATACACACACATATGGTGACAATACACACATATGGTGTCAGGTTTGACTGGATAATACGTGTTTTGTTTCATTTTTTACTTATTTAAAATTTTAAATTTAAAAATTTTACAAGTCATGAAACACGCATATGAAGTAACAACACGCAAATGGTGACTGAACACGCAAATGGTGTATTTTACTTAGAAACACGCATATTAGTCAAATGCGTGTTTGTTTTGATGACGTCATCACCATAACACGCAAATCCTGGAAACGTTTGAAGATGAACTGGGTTCATATGAACACGCATATGGTGAAGAACACGCATACGACTGTTCATCATTCAAAACTTAATCTAGTCGTTTTGAACCCTAAAACTCTTAAATCTAGTACGAATTTATTGGTTCTATTTCTTTATCCATTTCACTTATAATGTCCCTTTTAGTGATTTTATTATCGAAAAATAAAAACCCCAAATTTTGACAATAACCCATGAAAAATGGATTAAGAAACCTTGTTAATCATATACCTTTGTTCGATATGTGTTAATGTAAGTGTTTCTTGTGTCTAAAACACGTATGGATCAAGCTTTATGAATCGATAGATGAACAGTGCACGGATATAGGAACACGCAAATGTGGAGGGCTTTTGAAAGGAACACGCAAATAATTTTGAAAATGAAATTAAATGCGAGATGTCAGCCTTTTATATCCACACAAACACGCAAACCCTAATGTGTCACTAGAACACGCATATAAGCACCAATAAGTAAAACATGCAAATGCATGTTTACTTGGGCAGAACACGCAAACTAGGCCCAAAGTGAAAACACGCATATACAAGCCCACTATGCTAAACATGCATATCACACTTAGCCTAGTTTTATCGATTCTTGTGAACCTTGACTTTCCATAAAGTCAGCTTTCACGAACTTGATTAACACTCTGAAAATTCACAAAGAATTTTCTCGAACTTGGTATGATTAACGAAAAGAATTCTTTAGAGAACACGATTAAGACAAATACAAACTCCTATTTTGTATTATAATTAATCGTATTTTTCTCGATAAAGAAATTCTCGATAGATGTCACAACTTGAACAAAAATACAATGTATGATCATTAAATTAAGACCTGATATGTCACTAATTAATGAATTACAAAGCACCATTGTTAAGTATTTGACAATCACAGACATTGGACACAACAATGCTGTTAAATAAATTCAAATACAACAAAAATAAAGACATAAGATTGTATAACTTGATAAACAATCTCTCCATCTATATCTTCGTCTCCGTTTGAATTTTGTTGAGCTGTTGATGTGTAAGTATATTCTGCTTCCATTTTAAGCTTGAGTTTTCTCCATTCCGGACTGGATAAACTCAATTTTCATACACTTTGGAGATCCTTTATCTTAGTGGTTGACACACATCCAGTTAAGATAAATAATTCTGCGAACACATCATCATACTCATGAGATCCATACAACCAATGTATTCATCTCAATGGTAAATAATTGAACTTGAAAACACTTAAACCGATATATAACCGATAATTTATGGCTGATTCTCCCAATTAAGATTAGAATTAAAACATTTATCATGTTAGCTCACACATTAAGTATGTTCGATTCAATATTCAAAGTAAATTGCAAATCAAAATATCTGTCAAATATATCAACTTAGTGACTCCGTTTGACCTATTTTGATCGAAACCTTAAGTACTTCACTTAATCTTTCGAGCAATTTACATGTAAGACCTAATTCAAGGTGTACCAAACACACTCAAATTAGAGTCTTTGCTTACACTATACCCTTATCACAATACACATTTATTCGGTGTTCACAAAGAACACAGCTAACTCCCCCTGGAAACCAGATATCCTAAATAACATTGTCTCTCGTGCAATAGAACCCCTTTTCTGAATAAAAACGGTTCTTGAGAAATGGTGACTAAGGATTACTCATTCTAGCCAACTGGACTAGCAACTCGAAAAGCGATCGATCAAAGGCCTTAGTGTAACCATCATAAATAAATCAACTTTGCATATTCATCATAGGATAACAGCCATTATATGAATAATCATGTTATCTCAAATGATTTATTAACAAGCATAAAATAAAGTAGCACTTTATATATACTCGTTTTTCCCAAATACGTTCCTTTATAAACAAATTATAAATAACATACATAGGACTTGCACAATGATTTATAATGAGGAAAATACAATAAACGTTTGATAACCCAATATGTTACCTAATAAAAATGTGCCTAGGACTCAGTCACCGATCACCAAAAGTGCATGGTCCTCCTTAACTGTGTCCTCCGCACGAAAGATAAGCGCTTAGTTGCGAAACGGTACCCAAGCCTCTGTAGACTTGAATTTACCGTCCTTATCTTTCACTGAGACATTTGTCCAATATCCATCACTCTCAGTGGGAGTCCTGGATTTTGAAGTCTGTCTTCTGTTTCTCGGCACCCTCTCAGGAGATAGCTCAATCTTTCTCCTGGGACTATGCTTTTGAAACATTGAGGAACGAACAGTCTTTACCGTTCCTGTGAAGCGATCATAAAAACATGTATCATCTTCACCAACACGATTAAAGACTCCTCGTCTTGAAGTGGGATTCCTCTTAGGAGTTTTGCTACGAACTTGGCCACCATTTGAAGTCTTCTTTGGAGATACACTTCTTGGTTTTCCATGTTCCTTAGCAACATAACTCGAGGATTTCCAGGAACTCCACTCCGTGCAGCTGAGTTCCCTTGAGAAAGTTTTTTAGGAGAAACACTCATTGATCTTTCTTCAATGTGTTTACCCTTGCTCTTTCTCAACTGAACATCTATATCTTCAACATCTCTGTCACTTGAGTCATTAGACTGCCTTGATTTGCTGGATTTACCCTTCTGTGGACACTTGCTTGCCACATGACCCTTTTCTCTGCATATGAAGCAAGAGATTCTGTTAATAGACTTCTTTGATCTACAAACTACAGACCCTTTTGTATTATCAAAGTGTGTTCTCTTAACAAGATTCTCTTGTTCAGGAGTTAATGTCTGAGGAACAGTCCTTTTTTGTGTAATCAACTTTGGATTTAGCACTTCCTCTGTAAACTTTGAAAATGACTCATTTTCTTCATATTGTTTAGTTGATTCTATGGTCAAAGATGATGTTCCTTTATCCTGTGAAAAATCCTCAAAAGTGTGCTCAAGGCCTTGATGATTGTTAGCACTTTGAGATTTTGATAGATAGTTTATCATGCATCTCATATCTCTCATTTTGTTGAGTTTCCCATTTAAGTGAGTTATCTCATTTTTAGCATCTGCCAGCTCCATTTGTTTCTCTGTGAGTTTCTTAGATATCTTTCCCGAATTTTCTTGACATAGCTCCTTTTTAAGAATCACTTCTCTGAGTTCCTCTTTCATGGCAGTCAATCTTCCTTGATCTGCTTTGACTTGTCTCTTCAACTCTCATTCCTTTTGGGTCAACATAGCAACTTATTGCCTGAGATATGATCTATCATTGACTGAATCATCGAGTAAGGCCTTTGTGTCTCTTGCATCATTCTGAAGATTGTTAACTTCTGATGATAGCATGTTGGTGAATTTACAAACTTTCACCAATGCATGAAGTGAAATCTCCACAAGTTGCTCAGGTACATCTAAATTAGAAATGAAATCAATAAGTTCATCTGTACCGAGTCTTTGAGGAATTTCCACCTTCTGACAGCCTTTATCTTCATCCGACTCCAATATCTCATCATCCTCTGAAAGAATACTCGTGTCAAGAATTTTCTCCTTGCATTGTTCTGTCTCTGTAGGATAATCTTGCTCTTGTCGAATATGAACGTTTGAGTCTTCAGATAAAAGAGTAAATTCAATGGCACTCATATCTTCCTCATTATCTTCTTGATGATAATTATCATTTTCGACTGTCATGGTGTAATCTTCCTCAGGGAGTTCATCATCTTCATTCATCATTGAATAATCAACATTGTCTACATATTCATCATCTTGAAAGGAATCATCGAGATCATCGGTAATAGCAGTGTCCGAGTAAATTTCTGCAAGATATGCATCGTCTTCTTCATTGACTTTGGAACTCCAGTCATATGATCCGTCTTGTTGTTGGATCACCAAAGCTCTTGAATCACTTTGATTAACTGGGCTTTGGCTTCCACTAGACCCATCATTATATGACTTTTGTCTTGAGGTGTTTGAAGATGAAGGTACTATTCCACCTTGATTGAAGTTCTGACGAGTCACAATAGACCGATCATCCTTCTTAGGTCTCTGGCATTCCTTAGCAAAGTGTCCAAAACCCTCGCAGTTATAACACTTTAATTTTGACTTATCAAAGCCAAGCTTGGAACCCACAACCTTTCGCCCTGTTCTCGCTAAGAACCGTTTAGTCCGAAGAGTCAACATGGCCATTTGCCGTTGTAAATCAATCTCTTCTAGGTCTAAAGGATCAATCTGCTCATAGTCTTCCTCTATAAGACTCGGATCTTGAACATTTCCTTGGATAAACTGTTCATATGATGTCACAAATGACGCAAGAACAGATAAGTGACTTTCCGCACATTTGACACTTATAGGCACGGTGGAACTAGCACTGGAGGTAGGATATCCACGATTGCCTAAATTGTCGCTCTGACTTGAAACAAGACATATGTTCCCCTCAGAGTCAAACGAGATCTTTTGTAAGTCAACATCTTCACTCAGGAATGCCCTAGTGCTTCCTTCAGGGGAACCTGGACTTACATTGATCGTAGGCCTACCGTAATAAAGTTCGGGAATCTAAGCATTATTATATCCTGCTTCCCTCCTTTTTAGTTTCATTTCTTGTCCCCTAAACTTAGCAACTATCTGAATCAAAGACATATCAGAGAAATCTGCTTTTTCCTGCAAAGTGGTAATATAGTTACTCCACTTTTCCGGCAAGGAACTCAAAAATTTCTCGACTTTTTCTTCCTCAGAATAGGTAACCTCAAATGCTTGCAACTCTGCTAACAAATGATAATACCTTGTAATTAGTTGATCTAAGTTTTCACTTCTTAACCCATTAAATACATTATACTGATGCTTTAGAAGGTCTCTACGATTCCTTTTAAGTGTTTCATCCCCTTCACAATGATTTTTTAATGCTAACCAAAGTTCTTTTGATGTATTGAATCCATTAAATAAATGTAATATTTCTTGTGGCAATGACATTTTTAAACATGATAGTGCCTTTTTATCTGTCTCATACAATTTTTTATTAGATTCAGTCATATCTTGGTAAGCATAAACTTTGTTAACACCACTGTCCTCATATGTTGGGGCACTATATCCTTCAGTCATACAAGTCCACATTCTAATATCCGTGAATTGCATAAAGGATTCGAATCGACCTTTCCAAGAAAAGTATTGGTCAATGATCATCAGTTTAGGTGGTGAATTACCCTTACCGGTCTCATGATCCATTAGTATTAATTGGTTAAGATAGTTTGCTGCCATTGTGGATGAGGTTCAACTTATAAACACTCAAATACACAAGAACACGCAAAAATAGGAACACTCAAATGAAACGAGCAAAAGTGTCAAAACCTCGCAGTTATAACACTTTACTTTTGACTTATCAAAGCCAAGCTTGGAACCCACAACCTTTCGCCCTGTTCTCGCTAAGAACCGTTTAGTCCGAAGAGTCAACATGGCCATTTGCCGTTGTAAATCAATCTCTTCTAGGTCTAAAGGATCAATCTGCTCATAGTCTTCCTCTATAAGACTCGGATCTTGAACCTTTCCTTGGATAAACTGTTCATATGATGTCACAAATGACGCAAGAACAGATAAGTGACTTTCCGCACATTTGACACTTATAGGCACGGTGGAACTAGCACTGGAGGTAGGATATCCACGATTGCCTAAATTGTCGCTCTGACTTGAAACAAGACATATGTTCCCCTCAGAGTCAAACGAGATCTTTTGTAAGTCAACATCTTCACTCAGGAATGCCCTAGTGCTTCCTTCAGGGGAACCTGGACTTACATTGATCGTAGGCCTACCGTAATAAAGTTCGGGAATCTGAGCATTATTATATCCTGCTTCCCTCCTTTTTAGTTTCATTTCTGTCCCCTAAACTTAGCAACTATCTGAATCAAAGACATATCAGAGAAATCTGCTTTTTCCTGCAAAGTGGTAATATAGTTACTCCACTTTTCCGGCAAGGAACTCAAAAATTTCTCGACTTTTTCTTCCTCAGAATAGGTAACCTCAAATGCTTGCAACTCTGCTAACAAATGATAATACCTTGTAATTAGTTGATCTAAGTTTTCACTTCTTAACCCATTAAATACATTATACTGATGCTTTAGAAGGTCTCTACGATTCCTTTTAAGTGTTTCATCCCCTTCACAATGATTTTTTAATGCTAACCAAAGTTCTTTTGATGTATTGAATCCATTAAATAAATGTAATATTTCTTGTGGCAATGACATTTTTAAACATGATAGTGCCTTTTTATCTGCCTCATACAATTTTTTATTAGATTCAGTCATATCTTGGTAAGCATAAACTTTGTTAACACCACTGTCCTCATATGTTGGGGCACTATATCCTTCAGTCATACAAGTCCACATTCTAATATCCGTGAATTGCATAAAGGATTCGAATCGACCTTTCCAAGAAAAGTATTGGTCAATGATCATCAGTTTAGGTGGTGAATTACCCTTACCGGTCTCATGATCCATTAGTATTAATTGGTTAAGATAGTTTGCTGCCATTGTGGATGAGGTTCAACTTATAAACACTCAAATACACAAGAACACGCAAAACACCAATTTCTCACAATTTCTTAGATCCCGAACCCGATATTGTTCCTTGATCAATGAAACCTTGAGAAAAAGATTTTAGGAATGAGATATGTCTTATTTTGGTGTCAAGTTTGAACCTTTATTTCAAACGAACCCGAAAACACTTCTCCACCTAAAAACATGCAAAAAACGGGATATCCAAACCGTGATCAATCTCGAACCAAGGTTGCTAACCCACGGTTTTTATATCTACCTTTTGATATATATATATATATATATATATATATCTTTTGCGTGAATATAAACACTCGTATTTGGTTACTATAGTGAAACGGCTCTCCGGACAAACCTTACCAACCAACGTGGTAATCTAAGTCTACGAGCCGTCCAAACCGGGTGTGTGTTTGCGGTTCGTGCGTGAGTCGAGTACCACCCACAAGATTAACCATGTGTGTTCTAGGTTTTCTCTCTCTAGGTTTTGCTCGTTTCTCTCTCTACACTCTTGTCTAGAACACGCATGACACACACCACTATTTATAGGCAAGTGACAAGAACTCTCAAATCCAATGGATTTGAGTGTTCTCATGTCAAGCCCATTAGGGTTTTGGCCTGTTTGTGTGTTTCCCAGAACACACAAACTGTTTGAGAGTTCTTATGGATAAGCATGCTTTTGCTTGTTTCCACAGAAACTCTCAAACCATTTGAGAGTTCTTATGAACAAGCAAACTTTTGCATGTTCCTCAGAAACTCTCAAATGACCATTTGAGTGTTCTTTCCACAAGAAACTATTTTGCTCGTTCCCAAGAACCCTCAAATAACACTTAGGAATATTTGAGTTAATGTTTCAACTGCTGTCAAGACGCAGAACCAACATTAACTCAACCAATGTTTATACTGCTGTAAATATACGCAGAACCAACATCAGCTACAACAATGTTTCTACTGTTGTAAATACGCAGAAACAACATTGTCTATATTACCTATTGGAAGTATTGATTAAGTTAATGTTTCTCCTGCTGTTAATACGCAGAAACACAATTAACTTAACTTCCATTTGGAAGTACATTAAGTTAATATTTCAACTGCTGTTAAACGCAGAAACAACATTGTCTATATTACCTATTGGAAGTATTGATTAAGTTAATGTTTCTCCTGCTGTTAATACGCAGAAACAACATTGTCTATATTACCTATTGGAAGTATTGATTAAGTTAATGTTTCTCCTGCTGTTAATACGCAGAAACAACATTGTCTATATTACCTATTGGAAGTATTGATTAAGTTAATGTTTCTCCTGCTGTTAATACGCAGAAACAACATTGTCTATATTACCTATTGGAAGTATTGATTAAGTTAATGTTTCTCCTGCTGTTAATACGCAGAAACACAATTAACTTAACTTCCATTTGGAAGTACATTAAGTTAATATTTCAACTGCTGTTAAACGCAGAAACAATATTAACTTAATGACTCTTTACATGTAATGTCTAGAACCTGTAAAACACAAATAATAAACAAACATATAAACATAAATGGATCCCAATATGATCAACAATATATGCCAAGGTAATATTATTGACAAACGGTAATTACAAGATAAATTACAAGACTTGAATATATGTAAATATACGTCACACATCTAGAATGCTTTTGTCACCGAGAAACATGCACCAACATTCCTCTTCCGCTTCTGCTGGTTCTTTTCTTCCCCATTTTCCTCAGCTTCCAGAGGGTTCGGGGGTGATTTTGTCGCCTTCCCCGACCTCGTGGTTATTCCTTTCACGGTTTCTTCCTTCGAGAACATACGATCATATATCAAATCGAGCACCGCTCTCATTTTGCCTAGCTCTTCCTTAACCTCTCCGATGTTCTGGTCATTTCTTTCACCCTTCTCTTTTAGGCTTTGCATTTCTCTTTCGACTCTCTCTTTCATACTTTTGACGTATCCTTTAATCAACGTCATTTTCAACCAGTCCTTGTCTAGCTTCCGTTGAGCTATCTCTTCTAGAGCTGCGTAGTTGCTATTAGCAGTCTTGTAATCGAACGATCCTCCGCACATCAAATCCAAGTACATCTTCGTCTCGCTCGTTCCTCCGCCATAGAACAACTGTACTAACTCGGCTTTAGTTCTTTCACGACCATAGCATTCCCTAGACATCTTCTTCAACCTTTTCCAAGCTTCGCCCATTGATTCAGACTCTCTTTGGGAATATGACTATACAGCTATCTCCCTAACTCTATTTAGCTCTGGCGGGAAAAACCTATTGCAGAATGCTTCTCTTAACTCTTCCCAAGTCCTGAATGAATCCGGGTCTAGCTCATCTAACCATCCTAGAGCCATTCCTTACAGCGAGTACCTAAACATCCCTAATCTGACCGTCTCCTCCGTGCCTGGTCCGTAGTTGAAAAGTTGACACTCCTCCCTAAATCGCGAGAGGTGATGGTACGGATCTTTGTTTAATTCGCCATCAAACTCTAAGCTCTGCACCATATTGATGTGAGTCGACTTAACTAAAAACGGTATGTCAGAATTAGGCACCTTAATGGGTGAATTAGGGGTCTCGGGTACTTTTCTAACTTTTTCCTTCATCGGGATACCTGATTCGTTATCCTTATCCATACTACCTATTTCTTATGACTTCTAAATTGCACGAATTTTAAAACTAATCCTAATTACCTTTTTTATATACTAGAAAGTTATCCTAGAAAACTGAAAATAACTCTCTTGTGTTAAGCACGAGAAAGGATCGTCTCACTAACTCTTCTAACCTATTCCTAGCTAACAGTCCCCGGCAGCGGCGCCAAAAACTTTGATGTGTATTTTTATTTAACTAAGTTTTAAATTTATAATTCAAGGAGCTACTTATTCTATATTACCACACAACTAAGGGCAGTGTACCCTGTCTAGTAATAGTATAGTCTAGGTAAGTCCAGGTTCGTTCGCAGGGACTGACTTAAGGAAATTAAAATACTAAAAATGAAACTACAGCTTTTTGGGGGTTTCCTAGTTAACTAAAAAGCGGTATGTCAGAATTAGGCACCTTAATGGGTGAATTAGGGGTCTCGGGTACTTTTCTAACTTTTTCCTTCATCGGGATACCTGATTCGTTATCCTTATCCATACTACCTATTTCTTATGACTTCTAAATTGCACGAATTTTAAAACTAATCCTAATTACCTTTTTTATATACTAGAAAGTTATCCTAGAAAACTGAAAATAACTCTCTTGTGTTAAGCACGAGAAAGGATCGTCTCACTAACTCTTCTAACCTATTCCTAGCTAACAGTCCCCGGCAGCGGCGCCAAAAACTTTGATGTGTATTTTTATTTAACTAAGTTTTAAATTTATAATTCAAGGAGCTACTTATTCTATATTACCACACAACTAAGGGCAGTGTACCCTGTCTAGTAATAGTATAGTCTAGGTAAGTCCAGGTTCGTTCGCAGGGACTGACTTAAGGAAATTAAAATACTAAAAATGAAACTACAGCTTTTTGGGGGTTTCCTAGTTAACTAAAATGCATAAGAAATGAAAACAACAATATATGTAAAAACTGACATTCGTTTGGTTTTGATTGACATGCTTAAAAGTGGTTATGATTGAAGTTGTTGAACGACTCTTTTCACATTCAGATTCTCGTTAGATTCACTAAATTATTTAGCTTGACTGCCTTTCGACTAGTCAAACCCTTCAATGAGTTCCTGTTAAGGTCGCTCACTGAGCTTTTAAAACTGAGCCTGTAACTATAACTGAAATCTTTTATGTAAGTCTAAATCCTTGTTAAATTCAAAAGACATTGATTACCCTAGTCATCCGGATCCGGTTTCCGTTCGCCAGATCAACTAGATTAACCTAATTAAACACATACTCGTTTGAATCAGTTATTAATTTCCAATCAAATGTCCAGTTATAGATCAAATGATTACACTGATTAAAGACCGATCAACGTTTCACAAACAGATTAAATGACTCTAAGGCCTTGGTACCAATTCGACCCAAACAAATCAGTAAAATAAGTTTGTATATGAAAACCAATAACAAATCAGATTCAAATAAATATGGATCTGCGATTTAGCATAGAAACTGTTCAACAATCAACCATAATCAACAATCAAGTCATGTTTACATCACGTCCAAACGAATGTCTAGTAACTTAGCTACTCATAGACTGAGTAGCCATGAACAATCTGGTAAAATAAAATAACATAGAAATCTAAAGAAACTGAGAAGAGAAAAAGAATTGAAACCGTGTGATTATAAATCACAGGGTTGGATTCCTTGATGTTAGATTTGCTCTGGAGTGCTCGAGAAATCCTATTCTTCGACCCATAGCCGTCACTTTCGACCTATGTGCCTCTGATTACGTTTTTAGGGTTTATAGTGGGGTATTTATAGGCGAAATACGAAAAACCCTAAATCTGCCGACCTAACCCCAGCGGCGCTGGCAGCTCCGCTTCGTTCGTGCTTTCTTGTTTCAGCTCCAAATCTTCCTATATAAGTCTCCCGAACTTCATCCTTGATCTCCTCCTCTTATTTCTACTCTCACAAACCGTATTCTCCGACATCGAACCTGTTCACAAGCCTAATGCCATTAAGTACCATAAAGTCCATACTAAATGTTCATTTCTACCTTAAATACGCGTCAAACGAATGGGGAAAAAGTCACAAATAAATCACTCATCAACATGCATTATCAGAATTATTATCAGAGGAGGAAGAAGATGAATGAGATGGTGATGGTGATTCATGAGCAATTATATGAGATGGTGAATTTTGAATGTTTTGAGATAGGAGGAAGAAGATGAATGAGATGGTGATGGTGATTCATGAGCAGTTATATGAGATGGTGAATTTTGAATGTTTTGGTCGGCAAGTTGTTGAATTACAGTGGCACGATAGATAGGATCAGGGGGTAAGCGAAGGCGATCGGAGACAGCAGGTGGAGGTGAAGGTCTTTTTGGTGTTTCAGAGGTGGCTTCAGCTTTGCCTTTTCTTTTTCGGAGCTCTTCGGCTTGTGACGGTGTAGGAGATGGAGGAGTTGAAGGTTCGGCCGACATAAACATCGTTGTCGCAACTGTAGGCTCCGAAGGGATTACAGTGCGGCCAGAAGGTAGTACTCCAACAGGGCTTCCTGTTGGTTGACGAAGCGAAGCTTCAACAAAAGTTGTTGCGTGAAGAATCGGTTTTGCACGAATGCATAACACAATCTCACGTTCGGTGGAGCTTCCGGGATCATCTAGATTGCCCGTTGAACTGGGAGGTGAGCTAGGAGGAAGTAAGGCGAACCTAAACTCCCCAGAAATTTTAAGAACACCCATTTAATTTTTACAATTTATCGATGTACAGTTTTTGAGATAAAAGATTTTGAAAGAATTCGAAGAATAAAATAATTTATGGAGGAGAGAGAAAAATGAGTGGTTGAGATTTGAGGAGAGAGAAAAATGAGTGGTTGAGATGTATATAGATGTATTGTACATTATGCATTAGTAGGTGTACATTGTTGAAAAGTTGAAAAAATTTGGAGGGAACAAATGCTTTATAATGTAGTAGAGATAAATCAATATATGTTTCTTTCAAATTTTTCGACTAAGTAGTTGATAACCCTAAAATATTTTTTTTTGTTCAATAATTTAAATATCTTCAAATAAGATATATATAATACCCTTAATGAATATCCATACCGCCAACACCACCCGTTGCCGCCGTCGTCACACTGCCGCATCACACGACAATTGTCTAGTACATATGAATGGATGTATTATGTAATTCGGTTCTAGTTTGTAACAGGGAAAACCAAAAGTAAGTATAATTATATCTCCTTTCCAATTTTGAGCCGTCGAATACAAACCGAGAGAATTAATTCCATTGGTTCTAGTTTTGTGATATAAATCGAGAAACAAATAATCTTTCTTTGATTTGTTGCTGTCGAACTCTACAACAAGAAAAGAAATCTTCTTTTCTTTTACGGTCGAAGTCAACAAGAAGGAAAAGAACGTTCTTTTCTTTTGGTTTTTAACATCGCACAAATCTCTTGATACATTGAAGGACTAGCATCCGTATGTAGAGATATTCATGCTTTTGAATATTGGTTTTATTTTGTCTGCGTTCTTGAACACAATCAAATAACACCAAATCAAAGAACACAACAACAATAATACCGTAACAAATATTAATAGTAAAAAACAATGCAACGGTAAACATCAAAGAAAATCAAAATGGTACCAGTCACCAAAGGCCCTGTTATTGCTAAAAATCAATATGTGAAGTTTATGCACACTTATAAATGCGAAGTTTTATTCGAACATAATTTTACACAATTATAAATATGATGGTTATAAACACTTGCCTTTAATGTTGAGATTTAGAACCAAAACCAAATGAAAAGTCATTTGGTATAACAAGCTAGTACCGGTGAGGACCAAGAGACCACAACCACCCGCCTGCGTACATCTGTAAGTGTCACAATGTCTATGTGAGATGTTGATGCTCATTTTCCCTAGTAGCTAGTAACAGGCTCAATAATCATGGACATTACACGGTCTCGAGCTCTAGCATCAGGAGCTCCATGTCCGTCACCATGCTGATAAGTAGACTGTGCCAATCGAGCAAGATTAATGGCCATATCAATGGTTGGGTCTTCCAAGCCTCCAGAACATGCAACTTGTGCTTCAATCATTTTCATCCATGCTTTGTCAATTAGAGTTTTTATGTATTCATGAGCAACTTCCTCACAAACACCGTGTTCGTGCATGTAACATGATACTGCATTCGCACTTTTGCCTCTTTGTTTCTCATCCTGCAAGCAAAAGCTAAATCAGGATTATAAGAAAGACCAAACTTGAAGTTCTTAATTACTTTGAATAATTAAGATTAACATACTGATGAAGTCGCTAGATCATTCCAAAGTCGAAAAATCATTGATGACCATTTAAAAAGTTCATGGTATTTTTCCAAGGACAGATCAATGGTTTCTCTTTTGACATCTTGATTCAGTAATAAGTAGCCGTGGCTAAGTATAACCACTCCTGAAACTGATCTCCATGCGTTATCAAGATACTCTTCAAGTGACGGCATGTAATTCCTACGACTCCACATTGCTTCCTCAAAGAATGCTTCCAATAATTCTCCCCACTATATTTTGTAGGGAAAAAAATTAAATCAAACCAAAATAGTCAACCACACAATATACATTGTAAAACATTAATTTTGAGATTTAATGTTGGAATTGTGAGTTTG
This sequence comes from Erigeron breviscapus, assembly GCA_034093135.1. NCBI lineage: Eukaryota > Viridiplantae > Streptophyta > Magnoliopsida > Asterales > Asteraceae > Erigeron > Erigeron breviscapus. The sequence continues at coordinate 109,276,282 of CM067167.1, read as the reverse complement.
GATCTAGTGTGTGAAAAGTGTGTTTTTGTGTGTGTGTTGAGGTAATTGAGAGAAAACCGGTAATAGTATAGAATTAGATTTTGTTATATGAAAAGTGTTAATTTACAAATGGGGTGGAAGGGGTATTTATACATTAAGTCCTATTTTCACTAATACCCCTTCCACACTTAATAAATTACAATTCAACAACATAAATTTATAGCTAACAATCTCCCCCTTGGTGTTGAATTGTAAATGTAGCATCGTCTTTTGTCTTTAAATCTTGTCGGGTCCTTTTTGTTGAGAATCTTTGTTGTTTAGTAGATTTTGAAGCTTTCTCTTTGTCTTCATCGTCTTCAAGCAGCTTTGACCTTTTCGATTCTTAAACATTTTGAGAAGACGAAGACTTGGGTTTCTTGTGGAATGCGGAAGCTTGGTATGAAGTGTGGAAGCTTGGCTTGGTTTTGAGTGTAGAACTTGGCTTGATCTTGAGTGTGGAGCTTGTCTTACTTATCAGTCTTTGATCATTTGTCTTTTGCTCCCCCTCAAACACACAATTTTCTCTATAACTAACAATTAATCAAAAAATTGAATTTTCGTTTTAGCTCCCCCTCAACCTGGGCATAATCTTCGGAGCAAAGAATCAGGAAAAGCAATGTGCTCCCCCTCAAAAGAATAATCAATCTCTTACATCTTTTCTCCCCCTCATGATGAACAGGTGTAACGTGTTCATCATGCAACAGTGATTGATAGCACAAATGGTGAATAAAAAGGTTTAATTATGAAGTAACGTCTCAAATAAACAGATTTTGAACGGGTTGTACACAGTTATGTGTACAAGCCAAATCACAACCACCTACTTGAATCCAGAAGTTGGGACCCATGTGAGGGTGGGTCCAACTGGATATTTGAAAAGAGAAGTAGGAGGTTGTGCATAGTTAAGCACTTTTTGCACATGAGGGTGAACGACTCGTGGTGCAAACTTAAACAGCTCTGAGAGAGAGTATTTAATGGGAGTGCATTTAGGTTTTGGGTTGAGTTTAGTATGAGAGAACCAACCATATTGATCTCTATAGCGAATGATTCCGGTGGTGGAATCCTTGAATATCTGGCAATGGCTGTTTAGAGGCTTGAGGGGAGGTCTGGTCTTACGAGGAGTGTAATATGAATTCATTTGTTTGAGAGTTGGATAAGGTTTAGATGGAAGGGTTTTTGTTTTGGTGGAATGAGGTTCTTTTGAGAATTTAGGAGTGGTATGAGCTGGTTTGGAAGATGGTTGTGGGTGTTTATTGTTTTGGTGAGATGGTTTGGTGTTATGAGGATTTGTCTTGGTTTTGGAGGAAGGGTGTTGCTTGGTAATAGTTGATAATTTTGGGTGATTGTGGTTTGATTGGGCATTTGAAGGAATGGATTTTATTTTAGTTGGAGATGGAGTGGTTTGGTTGAGAAGAGGTGATTCTGGAGCACGAGTTAAAGGAGGATTCACTGGATTTGACTTGGTTGCAAGTTGAGTTTCCAATGACAAGGAATGAGCTTGAAGTTGTTGGAATAACTTCAAACATGTTTGCTCATTATTCTTCGAAGAAATGGACTTGTCTTGCAATTCACGATTTAGCTTCAAAAGTTGTTGTTGCAAAACAAGTTCTTCAACTTGGGTTTCGAGGATGGTTTCAGTGAGTTCTTCGAGACAAATATCCAACTCATTGGTTAAATTGAGAATTTTTGACTGCAAATGATCATTGTCTTTTCGAAGACTTTCCATGTTGGACAAAATGAGATCATTTGCAGATTTGAGCTCTTTATTCTCAGATTTGAGTTGGTCAATTTCAAGTTGAAAACTTTCCATGGCAGACAAACTAAGATTATTTGCAGATTTGAGCTCTTTGTTCTCAGATTTGAGTTGCTTAATTTCAAGTTGAAAACTGTTGTGTTGTGTCACAATCGTTTCAAATGTATTCACATCGACTTGTTTTTTCTCAAAAATAACCACTCCACATGGAAACGAACTGGTACAACACATACAAATGTGATTATCATGACGACGTATTTCTTCCCAACTTGGCTCTTCACCCATTAAAAGATCTAACACCGTCTCAACAAACTCGTGCGTTATTTCAACTGACATTTTTAATAAAAACTTAATGACAATCCAAAGAAATCCAACAGATAGCCCAAAATGGAATCTAAGCTCAAACAAACATAACTAGCCTAAAACAATTTTAGCCCAAATGATAGATAGTGCTAAATCTTGGCCCAAACAAGTTCTTAGTCCAAAAACAAATGTTAGCCCAACAACAAACTCTTTTAGTCCAGATTATAATTAAGCCCACTAGAAAGGGAAAGAGGAAATGTCTAAAAATGATGACACTATAAACGTAATTCCAATTTTGAAAAGAAAAGAAAAAAAAAGAAAAAAAAAATGAAACTAAGTTGTTTCTTTTTCTGATGTTGCATGTGACACACAAGAAAAAACCAATTTTAATATTCAAAGAAGTGTGACAACATTTTGACAATTCAATTTAGTACTCCAATATTTTTTTCAAAGAAGTGTGACAACATTTTGACAATTCAATTTAGTACTCCAATATTTTTTTCACACGTGAAAGTAAAAAGATGCTTTGTCTTGGAATTAGCTATTAGAAAACCAATACACGTTATCACTCTATCCAATACACGCTTTGACAAACACAGTAACACACCTTTTGAAACACGCTCCCACTAGCCTTCACGTGTTGAGACTTTCACACTTTATATCAATCTTTCTCTCACAAAGTTATTACAAAAAAAATTGCCCTTTGACACTCTCTCGGGTACTTAAAAAAATTCTCAACACTTTCTCACACAATATTCAGACTAAAAAAGAATTTCTCTTTATCTCTCTAAACAAAAACTTCTGTTACTCCTTTATGTTATATTATACTCACACAAGCAAAACAAACGATGAGCTAAGGTTCGATTTATTGAACATATAAGCAAGACAAACAAGGTTTAAAGCTCGAGTGGAAGAAAGGTATGGCTTGAAGACATGAGTAAGTGTTTTCTTTTTTGAACGAAAATGGGTTTTGAAAAAGGATTCGGTTATGAGTCGGGTTTGGGTATGAGTTGAATATGAGTTTTTATGAGCTAATACCGGTATTCGAAATGTAAAGAACAAATACCGGTTTTTAGAGAAAAAGAACAAATACCGGTTTTCGTAAGAAAAATTGGGCAGAGTTTGGTTTAGAAAATGCACGAAAACATGTACTAATACCGGTTTTGGTGTAGAAAAGAACAAATACCGGTTTTTAAAGAAAGAACAAATACCGGTTTTAGAGAAAAAGAACAAATACCGGTTTTAGATAAATAACTAATACCGGTTTTTGAATCCCGGTAAATAAACAGTAAGAAATTTAGAAAGCCGGTATTATAACTAAATAAAACTTAAATTCACGATATCTCTTTCATTACATCGAATCAAAACAGAAAATCAGTACGAAAATGCTCAGAAGGAAGATCCGCACAAACCCCAACCAATTTTACAGTCAAAGGACTTCGCCGGAAAGTTCGCCGGAAAAGTGATCCTCGCTGAATCTCATCGAATCAGAAGAATCTGAAGGAATCAAATCGTGGAACAGGTCGGATTTATTCCCATCGTCTCTGATACCAATTGTAAAACATTAATTTTGAGATTTAATGTTGGAATTGTGAGTTTGGATCTAGTGTGTGAAAAGTGTGTTTTTGTGTGTGTGTTGAGGTAATTGAGAGAAAACCGGTAATAGTATAGAATTAGATTTTGTTATATGAAAAGTGTTAATTTACAAATGGGGTGGAAGGGGTATTTATACATTAAGTCCTATTTTCACTAATACCCCTTCCACACTTAATAAATTACAATTCAACAACATAAATTTATAGCTAACAATCTCCCCCTTGGTGTTGAATTGTAAATGTAGCATCGTCTTTTGTCTTTAAATCTTGTCGGGTCCTTTTTGTTGAGAATCTTTGTTGTTTAGTAGACTTTGAAGCTTTCTCTTTGTCTTCATCGTCTTCAAGCAGCTTTGACCTTTTCGATTCTTAAACATTTTGAGAAGACGAAGACTTGGGTTTCTTGTGGAATGCGGAAGCTTGGTATGAAGTGTGGAAGCTTGGCTTGGTTTTGAGTGTAGAACTTGGCTTGATCTTGAGTGTGGAGCTTGTCTTACTTATCAGTCTTTGATCATTTGTCTTTTGCTCCCCCTCAAACACACAATTTTCTCTATAACTAACAATTAATCAAAAAATTGAATTTTCGTTTTAGCTCCCCCTCAACCTGGGCATAATCTTCGGAGCAAAGAATCAGGAAAAGCAATGTGCTCCCCCTCAAAAGAATAATCAATCTCTTACATCTTTTCTCCCCCTCATGATGAACAGGTGTAACGTGTTCATCATGCAACAATGATTGATAGCACAAATGGTGAATAAAAAGGTTTAATTATGAAGTAACGTCTCAAATAAACAGATTTTGAACGGGTTGTACACAGTTATGTGTACAAGCCAAATCACAACCACCTACTTGAATCCAGAAGTTGGGACCCATGTGAGGGTGGGTCCAACTGGATATTTGAAAAGAGAAGTAGGAGGTTGTGCATAGTTAAGCACTTTTTGCACATGAGGGTGAACGACTCGTGGTGCAAACTTAAACAGCTCTGAGAGAGAGTATTTAATGGGAGTGCATTTAGGTTTTGGGTTGAGTTTAGTATGAGAGAACCAACCATATTGATCTCTATAGCGAATGATTCCGGTGGTGGAATCCTTGAATATCTGGCAATGGCTGTTTAGAGGCTTGAGGGGAGGTCTGGTCTTACGAGGAGTGTAATATGAATTCATTTGTTTGAGAGTTGGATAAGGTTTAGATGGAAGGGTTTTTGTTTTGGTGGAATGAGGTTCTTTTGAGAATTTAGGAGTGGTATGAGCTGGTTTGGAAGATGGTTGTGGGTGTTTATTGTTTTGGTGAGATGGTTTGGTGTTATGAGGATTTGTCTTGGTTTTGGAGGAAGGGTGTTGCTTGGTAATAGTTGATAATTTTGGGTGATTGTGGTTTGATTGGGCATTTGAAGGAATGGATTTTATTTTAGTTGGAGATGGAGTGGTTTGGTTGAGAAGAGGTGATTCTGGAGCACGAGTTAAAGGAGGATTCACTGGATTTGACTTGGTTGCAAGTTGAGTTTCCAATGACAAGGAATGAGCTTGAAGTTGTTGGAATAACTTCAAACATGTTTGCTCATTATTCTTCGAAGAAATGGACTTGTCTTGCAATTCACGATTTAGCTTCAAAAGTTGTTGTTGCAAAACAAGTTCTTCAACTTGGGTTTCGAGGATGGTTTCAGTGAGTTCTTCGAGACAAATATCCAACTCATTGGTTAAATTGAGAATTTTTGACTGCAAATGATCATTGTCTTTTCGAAGACTTTCCATGTTGGACAAAATGAGATCATTTGCAGATTTGAGCTCTTTATTCTCAGATTTGAGTTGGTCAATTTCAAGTTGAAAACTTTCCATGGCAGACAAACTAAGATTATTTGCAGATTTGAGCTCTTTGTTTTCAGATTTGAGTTGCTTAATTTCAAGTTGAAAACTGTTGTGTTGTGTCACAATCGTTTCAAATGTATTCACATCGACTTGTTTTTTCTCAAAAATAACCACTCCACATGGAAACGAACTGGTACAACACATACAAATGTGATTATCATGACGACGTATTTCTTCCCAACTTGGCTCTTCACCCATTAAAAGATCTAACACCGTCTCAACAAACTCGTGCGTTATTTCAACTGACATTTTTAATAAAAACTTAATGACAATCCAAAGAAATCCAACAGATAGCCCAAAATGGAATCTAAGCTCAAACAAACATAACTAGCCTAAAACAATTTTAGCCCAAATGATAGATAGTGCTAAATCTTGGCCCAAACAAGTTCTTAGTCCAAAAACAAATGTTAGCCCAACAACAAACTCTTTTAGTCCAGATTATAATTAAGCCCACTAGAAAGGGAAAGAGGAAATGTCTAAAAATGATGACACTATAAACGTAATTCCAATTTTGAAAAGAAAAGAAAAAAAAAGAAAAAAAAAATGAAACTAAGTTGTTTCTTTTTCTGATGTTGCATGTGACACACAAGAAAAAACCAATTTTAATATTCAAAGAAGTGTGACAACATTTTGACAATTCAATTTAGTACTCCAATATTTTATTCAAAGAAGTGTGACAACATTTTGACAATTCAATTTAGTACTCCAATATTTTTTTCACACGTGAAAGTAAAAAGATGCTTTGTCTTGGAATTAGCTATTAGAAAACCAATACACGTTATCACTCTATCCAATACACGCTTTGACAAACACAGTAACACACCTTTTGAAACACGCTCCCACTAGCCTTCACGTGTTGAGACTTTCACACTTTATATCAATCTTTCTCTCACAAAGTTATTACAAAAAAAATTGCCCTTTGACACTCTCTCGGGTACTTAAAAAAATTCTCAACACTTTCTCACACAATATTCAGACTAAAAAAGAATTTCTCTTTATCTCTCTAAACAAAAACTTCTGTTACTCCTTTATGTTATATTATACTCACACAAGCAAAACAAACGATGAGCTAAGGTTCGATTTATTGAACATATAAGCAAGACAAACAAGGTTTAAAGCTCGAGTGGAAGAAAGGTATGGCTTGAAGACATGAGTAAGTGTTTTCTTTTTGAACGAAAATGGGTTTTGAAAAAGGGATTCGGTTATGAGTCGGGTTTGGGTATGAGTTGAATATGAGTTTTTATGAGCTAATACCGGTATTCGAAATGTAAAGAACAAATACCGGTTTTTAGAGAAAAAGAACAAATACCGGTTTTCGTAAGAAAAATTGGGCAGAGTTTGGTTTAGAAAATGCACGAAAACATGTACTAATACCGGTTTTGGTGTAAACCAGGCATAGGTTTTGAATACCGGTTTTGAAAGCCGGTAAATCAAAAGATAAACACTTAACTAATACCGGTTTTTGAATCCCGGTAAATAAACAGTAAGAAATTTAGAAAGCCGGTATTATAACTAAATAAAACTTAAATTCACGATATCTCTTTCATTACATCGAATCAAAACAGAAAATCAGTACGAAAATGCTCAGAAGGAAGATCCGCACAAACCCCAACCAATTTTACAGTCAAAGGACTTCGCCGGAAAAGTGATCCTCGCTGAATCTCATCGAATCAGAAGAATCTGAAGGAATCAAATCGTGGAACAGGTCGGATTTATTCCCATCGTCTCTGATACCAATTGTAAAACATTAATTTTGAGATTTAATGTTGGAATTGTGAGTTTGGATCTAGTGTGTGAAAAGTGTGTTTTTGTGTGTGTGTTGAGGTAATTGAGAGAAAACCGGTAATAGTATAGAATTAGATTTTGTTATATGAAAAGTGTTAATTTACAAATGGGGTGGAAGGGGTATTTATACATTAAGTCCTATTTTCACTAATACCCCTTCCACACTTAATAAATTACAATTCAACAACATAAATTTATAGCTAACATACATGTAAATTAGAAACTATTTTCTTTAACTAAACAATAAAAATGTAAAACGTTTACAAACCAGTTTTGCAAGGATGGGTATGATATTTTCTCCTCCTGCAGCTAAAGTGTGGTAGCCAATTACGTTGATGGTGTTGTAAAGAGCTAAGAAGCTTATTTGCAGATACTGGGCATATCTTTTATTGCATGAATGTCCCACCTATTGAATATAAGAAGATTTATACAAGGGTTGGAGATGATCATATATATTCATGATTCTAAATCGATCGCATACCTCTTGACAGCATCTGTGAAGACCTTAAGTTCATCTAAAGATCCAAAAACATCATAGATGTCATCAATTGTTGTTATCATCACACCAACTTTTGTTAGCCCAATGCGGCAAACATAGTATTGAGGTTCGAATACCAATCCAGCACTCCAAAAGAAACATTCCATGAGTCGGTCCCTGGTGAAGCTCAAATTGCTTGCTAAGTCTATATTCTTCCACCACCTATATTAAAGAGAAAAATCATAAGGAAATCCAGTTTAGCTTTTTGTTAATTTGTGGAATATGGGAAAAAGAAGAGTAACTTTTACTTTGACAATTCTTGAAGATCTCTCTTGAGTGCTGATTGAACCATGTTGAAATCTAATATAGCGAGGTCAAGCAAAAGTTGATTTGCATCTTTTCTTTTACCATATGTATCGATGTACCATCTAGCTTCCAACCTAAGCATTCTACGATACAAAGGGATATCTAATGCATGAACTACGTCGTCCATCACTTCCTTTTCATGACTACTTATATTTAGCAAAAGTTCAGTTGCAGACAACCCAACATTTTGCAAATCAATATCTCCCTCAAGTGAAAGATATGAAGCTTCATAAATACTTAGCAACACCTTGACGTCTGTGCGTAGGCATCCTATAAACCCACCATGGTTGTCCTTGAATCCCCTAAAAAAATCTACTAAAATGTAACGAAATCATGAGTTGATCATACAAAAGTTGAAGAAATCGATAGAACAAATAAATTTCATCAACAACGTTAACATATTATGTAAGAGCACTCATAACTTTCATTTGCTTAAATGTTCTTGAGTTTAGGCTTTTATTAGAAAAGCTAGAAGCTAGAAATACCTTGGGACACATTATAACCATGCTGTCTAAGAAGTCTAAATTTGAGAGAAACTACATGAAGATTGTCTTCTCCCTCTTGAATTCCCAAGTTATTTTCACTTATTTTGGCTATTTTGTTGAGTACTCCTCTTATATTTATCTTAAATCGATACCCAAGGCCCAACCGCTCAATGCTATCTATGAGCTCAAGCAGCCCCAGGTTACTCAAACAACCATTTTCATAATCGGTAATCATCGCTGCCACTTTCTCCTCTAGCCTCTTCGCTTTCTCCATGCAGTTAATCTGAGTCACCGGTGAAGGTTAGAAAATGATTTTATTTATATATGATGATCAAATACATCCATTTATGCGTGCGGATGCTTTCAAATACTTTTATTGACAGAATTTAAGCGTATGATATAAAATACATAACCATCCTTTTCATTAAATGCACTTTAAGAGTTTTAGCATATATGTGAGCTTACCGTGACATTGGTCTTCAAGCCCTCGATAAAATCATGACTCCAAATAGATTTTGGGTAAATAGTTACACGACTATTGGTTTGCGAAACCTTTTCGCCGGCTTCACCTCGTGTTGAACCATGATAGCGTCTACTTTTTTGTGTCCCGATTTTTGTATAACTTTTTTTTGAAAGGGACAAGTTCAAAAAACTTCGGAAATTAGAGGCCATTTGATAGTGTGTAAAGCTCATTTCGAGCAACGATCAAAATGTTTCTTTTACACTGTATCAAGGAAATAGCAAATCCGGCCTAGATATACTTGTTATATATAATGATAATGATGTGAAAACCAAAATCGTAAACTAGCACATGGAGTATATACCAACAAGGAATTAGCCTAGTGGTAAGGCAAACACTTGGTGACCTTAAGTTCTCAGGTTCGATCCCCGCTGGGCACAAAAAATAATTCCTTTAAGGTACCCATTACCAATGAAGCCTAGACCCATATGTGAAGTTTAAATACGCGGGTTCGATCCTTCGGGGTGCCCAGATCATGTGGGGATTAGGATGGATGTATTTTACCGGCATCATATGGCTCATACGGGGTGGGTCGATGGTATCCAATTGTGGTACCGGGGCTAGGGTTCCTCCCATTACCCTTTTTTTTTTTAGAATGACAAGTCAAAAACGTACCTCCATAGTTATCTACAATAATCAAATCCTAGCATAATCACTATGGTTGTCTAGCTAGATGATACTCCTATTCTTATGGGCTATTTAATAAAAATCAATCGATCAACCACAGTTTTATCAAGGCATCTAGCTATCAACGCATCTAGTAGCAAAATTATACAATGGTAACATGGAACATTTTTTTTTTTTTTTTTTTTTTTTTTTTTTTTTTTTTTTTTTTTTTTTTTTTTTTTTTTTTTTTTTTTTTTTTTTTTTTTTTTTTTTTTTTTTTTTTTTTTTTTTTTTTTTTTTTTTTTTTTTTTTTTTTTTTTTTTTTTTTTTTTTTTTTTTTTTTTTTTTTTTTTTTTTTTTTTTTTTTTTTTTTTTTTTTTTTTTTTTTTTTTTTTTTTTTTTTTTTTTTTTTTTTTTTTTTTTTTTTTTTTTTTTTTTTTTTTTTTTTTTTTTTTTTTTTTTTTTTTTTTTTTTTTTTTTTTTTTTTTTTTTTTTTTTTTTTTTTTTTTTTTTTTTTTTTTTTTTTTTTTTTTTTTTTTTTTTTTTTTTTTTTTTTTTTTTTTTTTTTTTTTTTTTTTTTTTTTTTTTTTTTTTTTTTTTTTTTTTTTTTTTTTTTTTTTTTTTTTTTTTTTTTTTTTTTTTTTTTTTTTTTTTTTTTTTTTTTTTTTTTTTTTTTTTTTTTTTTTTTTTTTTTTTTTTTTTTTTTTTTTTTTTTTTTTTTTTTTTTTTTTTTTTTTTTTTTTTTTTTTTTTTTTTTTTTTTTTTTTTTTTTTTTTTTTTTTTTTTTTTTTTTTTTTTTTTTTTTTTTTTTTTTTTTTTTTTTTTTTTTTTTTTTTTTTTTTTTTTTTTTTTTTTTTTTTTTTTTTTTTTTTTTTTTTTTTTTTTTTTTTTTTTTTTTTTTTTTTTTTTTTTTTTTTTTTTTTTTTTTTTTTTTTTTTTTTTTTTTTTTTTTTTTTTTTTTTTTTTTTTTTTTTTTTTTTTTTTTTTTTTTTTTTTTTTTTTTTTTTTTTTTTTTTTTTTTTTTTTTTTTTTTTTTTTTTTTTTTTTTTTTTTTTTTTTTTTTTTTTTTTTTTTTTTTTTTTTTTTTTTTTTTTTTTTTTTTTTTTTTTTTTTTTTTTTTTTTTTTTTTTTTTTTAAGAATGACAAGTCAAAAACGTACCTCCATAGTTATCTACAATAATCAAATCCTAGCATAATCACTATGGTTGTCTAGCTAGATGATACTCCTATTCTTATGGGCTATTTAATAAAAATCAATCGATCAACCACAGTTTTATCAAGGCATCTAGCTATCAACGCATCTAGTAGCAAAATTATACAATGGTAACATGGAACATTATTCGAACTAGCCACAATCCAATGATCAGAAAGTAAAATTCAATATATCATCCAGTAAGTACAACCTAGATGTAACATTCGTGACTTTTGACTTGGTTTGACTTTTGATTGAATGTAATAAAATGTGAACGATTACGTGAATTTATATGGATTATCGAACGTTTAATCGTGTTTTAATATAACGTTGAATTTATTTGTATTTACGGGTTTGTTTTAGCGATTAAATGGTTAACGTATAGCTATTTGTCGAATTTAGCGGAGCGGGGCCTCAAAAATGAGACCCCATGGCCGGCCCACCCTCTCACTCTCTCCTTCCACCCACTCATTTCTCACTTTACCACAAAAACCTTATCCTCCTTCTCTCTCATTTACTCCCCCTCCATTTCTTCCATCTACCTAAAATTCTAACTTAAATCCATAATAAATACTTATGATTTTGTGATATTAAATGCTATAACTAGTCTAAATCGAAACCCTAATAATAATTAAGTCTTCATAAGCAAGAAAGTGTGGTTCAAAGTGTTATTAATCTTCTTAAGCTCCTAAATTCGAATCCTTGGAGATTTGGGTTATTTGGTAAGTGAAACCCACCTTAACTCTTTATATTTGTGTTATTTGACTTGTTTTCTTGCAACCCTTTCGAATTTCCAGCCATTTTGAGTCAAAAGTCTAGCTTGTGTCGAAATTAGGGTTTGTCTAGGGTTTGGAAATGGGTTAAGGTCGATTTTGAAGGTGTTGAATGTTTAGGATCGGTTTTGAGCAATGGGTTATGTGAAAATAGGTTGGTTCATGCTTGTATGAGTTTGGTTGGGTGTCAAAATGTGTTTCCAGGTTCCCTTGGTCGATTTTAAGCTCAAAAATAGTGTTTGGATGTGTTTTGGGTCGTGCAAAGCTTCTTGAATCAACCCAGATTTTTGCTTGTTTCTGGCTGGGCGTAAGGTACGCCTGTTTGGGGCGTAAGCTACGCTGGCTCTGGTCTGGGGGCGTACCCTACGGCCTTTGGACCGTAGCTTACGGTTGGCTGCAACTCTCATTTAGACCTTACGCCCAAAATCTTCTGTTTACGCCAAAAACATGTGCTTGAGACGCCAAAACTAAGCAAGCGTACCTTACGCTAGAATGGGCGTAGCTTACGCTAGGCCATTTGTGACTCACCGTACCCTACGCTGCTTAGCAGCGTACCTTACGCCTGTCTGATTTGAACCACCGTAACTTACGGTGGACAGGACCGTAAGTTACGGCCTTCTCCTTCCTTCAATTTCCTGTTTTTACTAGCTTTGATTTTCAACTTCTCGTATCGCGTCTAGCTTTCATTGAAACCACTCATGGACGTCTCTAGGGTCTTGTGTGTGTCCCGGTAGTCACCTAAAGTCGAACATCTCTCCTTGGACTTAAGTTAAGCATTGATAGTAAACGTATGTTGTATGATTGATAGGTGGTGAACGTGTGGCGAACCTTGGACAAATATAACTTGTCATTTACTTAACTTGCGTGGCAAATGTGAGTTTCGTAGCCCCATTTTTCTCTTGTATTTGGGGTGAAAAGTGTACTTAAATTACGTAAACGTTTTAACGATTTAGTTGAAATGATTTGATATTAAATGATGATTTGTGAACGAAAATGTTTTGTTTTCCGTAAACGTATTTAGGAATGGTTGTGGTGATGAATGATTGTGATAATGAGTAAGTCCACGATTAGTGGCATAACGTAATGAGTAAGTCCACGATTAGTGGCATAACGTAATGAGTAAGTCCACGTTAGTGGCATAACGAGTAAGTCCACATTTGTGGCATAACGTTGTTGTTAACGATATCGTTTAACGTGTGGATTGTGTATGAACGCTTAGTTGTAATGTAACATTGATATGATGAATTGTGAACGTTTGGGTGATGATGTAAGTGTTCTCATCCTTGAATACCCTTAATGGTTGTTATCCCGACACTATGATTTTAACGTTTAAACCTACGAACTCACCAACTTTATGTTGACCCGTTTTAGTACACTTTTCAGGTAATCAAGCTAATCAAGGACGTAATGGATGATTTGCATGACCTTGCTAGGATTTGGGCTTGACTATTGGATCCGTGATTCATTGATTTCCCTTGACGGGTTGTGCTTAGGATTATCGGCCATCATTTTGGATTATACTCTTTTGTAACTTTGATGGCATGTGCTCCTTATGCATTTTGTGATCCCATGTTGTATTTGTACTCGTATTTGAACTTGATATATGGATTGCCCAATCCTTATTTGCATATAGTATTGTCTCTACTTAATTTTCCATGTCGTGCTATGCTTTTCGTGTGACATCCCATAATTCCGCCATGTTGGGGTGTTACACTAGCGGAGTGAAGAGAATTGTGTATGTTATGGTAGTTCCAGACAGCAGACACAATTAGTGGCCCAAATGATCGACCATGGAAAAATATTTCAGCAACTTCTTAGTTAGGAATCCGTAGGGTTGAAGGAAGGGACCCTGCGCCCGGTATCCCTTAGCTTGGATACCCACCTATAGCTTTGGGTGGTGGTGAAACACATCCACTTAATTTCCACAGGATATGGGCATCCTCAAGAATCGAACCCTCACCATTAAAGACTTCCCCTGTGGGCCTTAAGCATCATGGGTGACGGGCACCACTTGGCTATTGCCACATTGGTTAGGAATCCTTGTATTACAATTCTTAATTGTAACAATAGGCCTCGATCTCTTATTTGTATTACTTAATGATATATAATTGGATTGAGTTTAATCTTAGCTTGGGTGGCTAGACCGGATTCAGGATCCTTCATTAATTAGCGTGTTATCGTGTTTTTTGATTTAACATTTATGAACTTTGACGTGCCTGGACTGAGATCTGAGTGATGAACATGGTCATGAACTATATATAGATATCGCTTTATATTTGTAGAATATATGTAAATAAATATAAGGTTTATTATGTCAATATTAGAAGTATAGGGTCTATATTGTAAATAAAGTTGTTAGAGGCGGTTAATTGTAGTTTGAATATATAGATAGAAGCAGTTAGAAATTAGATCAGATAATTCATCATATTTTCATTTTTCTTGTAATCTTCATCAATGAGAAATGAATATTTTCACTCTCAAATTCGTTTTTTTCATGGTATCAGAGCACATGGATTTCTGAAACCCTAATTTCATCTTTTCCAGCCAACTTTCTGATCAATTAACGATCGCTTATTACGCTGACTTCGATTTCATTTGATTTCGTTCATTTCTTATATTCCGATCAAATCCTGATCAATTACATAACTCAAAATCAACAAATTAGGGTTTCGAGTTTTGAATCATTTTAATGGCGGTTCCCGATCCAAATTCCGGCCACTCTGGTCCTAATTCCGGTCAATCTGGCCCTAATTCCGCAATTACATCTAATATCAATGATCCTCTGAGTTTAACTAACTCCGATCATCCAGGAATGCTTATTACCAACACTCCTTTCAATGGAAGCAATTTCTTAGGGTGGAGTCGCAACATAAAAATGGCATTAGGAGCAAAACTCAAGTTAGGGTTTATTGATGGGACTTGTGTTAAGCCAAATAACAATTCAGTGGATACACAACGATGGATATGCTATGATTATATGGTTATCTGTTGGATACTCAATTCTATGATTTCAGAATTGTCAGATGCTTTCATGTATAATGAATTAGCAAAAGATCTTTGGAAGGAACTGATGTGCGAAAATCTAGTTTTAAAATTTATAAACAAGAAATACCGATTAACTGATTACTACACACTCTCGGGCAGTGTACCCGTTCGTTTGCAATATAGTTTAAAGGTAAGTCCAGGTCGAATCCACAGGGACTGTATAAGAATGAAGCGAGTTTTAAGTAGTTCAAAATGCTTTTAGGTTTTATGACCCTCGTCAGTTTGATTTGAAAATTAAATTAAAACTAAAATGAAAACTAAATAAACTTGAAAAGATTTATCGAGAACAATAATATTAAAAGGTCATCTACTTCGACTCCATGATACATCAAATTCAGGTTGCACTTTAAATGAAAGACCAATTCAAATATGACGACTTATAATCGAGAACCAAACAAAGACTCACTCCGTACCCGTCAAGTTCGTTACTTTATTTAATCCTCTTAATCAACTAGATCGATTACTCAAGACCGGTACCCTGAGACGCCTCTTATAACTTCACTAATTAACTAATTGTTTTGATTAATAAGATAACAATTATGTCTATTGATTGTACCCAACCATTAACCCGTTAATTCTTATTATCGATTGATTCCCTTCTACCGTACCCATCATAGAAGCAATTACTTATACCTAAGCAATCAAAATATCTCTTACCCAACCCTAGTTACCACTGAGATTAAGCAAGATCTATCCGAAATCAGAAGATAAATGATAAAGAATTAATAAGCTAAGATCACGACATAACGTTAAATCAAATCGTCTAGAATTATAAATCATGCAACCATCATTCAAAGTATCACTTCATCTCAGTAGATGATGAAGTATTTAGCTACTCATAGTCAAAAACAGAACACAAAGAGTAATTGAAAAGAGAAACATAGTGTACCAATGTGTTTGATCTAACTAGAAAGCAAAGATAAACGTAATCGAAAGCCTTGGATCTCACGAACAACTCTTTAGCCTTGGAGGACGGAAAAGCTGCTGCAAAACCCTCTAAAATAACCCTAATTTCGTAAACAAGTGATTAGATCTCGAAGGGTAGGGTTTTGGTCTTCTATTTATAAGGTTTAGGAAAGTCTCCATTCTGCCGACTTAACTTATGCGCCACATGCCAATTCCATGCGCCGCATAGATTGAAGTTTCTGAAAATATATAGCCCGATATGCGCCGCATGCTTCTCCCATGCGCCGCATAGATGAAGGTCCAGAGCTACTGCCTCAAAATCACACTATTTGTGCGCCGCATATATAACCCATGCGCCACATATGTCTTCAGACTTCTCAAAACTTGTATTTTCCACTCGGTCTTCACACGAACTCGTCCTCGAACCTTCTTTATGCATCCAGAAGTCGTCTAAAAGCCATTTCTAACCATTTTGCACTCCTTCTACCTGAAATCACACAAACACTATGAAAGTATCGAATATTCGTGCATTTAACTCATAATTAACTCTAAAAACGGCTTATTAACGATGTGGAAATATGTATAATTATGACACATCAAATTCCCCCACACTTGAGCTTTGCTTGTCCTCAAGCAAATACTCAAGACAATTCATTTAAAAATCTGGATAACGAAACATTTTTCTATTTTCAAACCATTTTAAGTATAGTCATGCAAATTGTTCAAGAGAAATGCTTTAGACAAAATCAGAAAGCTATAACTTACGAGGTAAAGATACTTAGTCAATCAGATCTAAAAGCCAACCTTATACTCGTGTTAATACCTCTAAAACCGTTCTATAATCCCAAGTGTCTCACAGCTCACTCTTACTCTTTTATGCAACAAGTTAAGCACTTAATAAAGGTTTGTATAGCAATTAGTTCCACTAGCTACTAGCAAGGCACGTTATCTTATTATTGGTTGTACTTGTGAATCACTACATAGACATACTCTTACACTACCTTCATGCTTCCTAACTAGACACCAAAGCAGTTATACGATATTATCATCTTTAATAGTTGAGACAACGGTGACAGGTCGGTGGTTCCCCACTCGCAGAGCGACATAACTCAACTAACGGTTAGAGTTTATACCTTACATCAAGACAACGGTGACAGGTCGGTGGTTCCCCACTCGCAAAGCGACATAACTTGATGTGTATAATTTTACTCGTTTAATAGCTCATAGAACTCATTTATTAATCTACTGATCGTCTTTCTTTAAGATTTTTACATTATTTCATGCATTGACTTAATCAGAGATCCCAGACGACTCATACACTTACCTAGTATACTAGCTATTCAACAATCAATAGTGCAAGATTTAAGGATAAACCATACGTCTAATATAGATCTTACACAAGCACTTAAAGCATTAATGTTCCATTATATACCATTACCAATAGACTAGATAGTTCTAATTGCTAAGTATATATTTAAATCCGGTTAAAATGTGCTATAAGAAACTATATCGCATACCATTTCAGCTTAAACTATAATACACTTGGTCAAATGAACAGCCACAAATCTATGGTTAAACTTAAAGTTCTAACTAATATTGCTTAATTATCCTCATCTTTTGTCTATAACAAAGCTTATTTCTCAAAAATGAAAATTTTACATAAATCGATTAAAACTAAGGGAGATAGGGAAAAACAAAAATAAAAGAAAAGAACATGAAACTTGCCGGATGCATGTGTATGTTCTTATACTTGGTAGAATCGCCTAAATGAATGGTCGCTGAACTTACTGCCAGCATATGCACGTGGATTGCTACCTCTCAAAAATTCATCAACTAAATTAAACACTCCTTTCAACAATGAAACATTAGTTACAAGTAGCAATACTTGCTACTTAATTATTAATCCAAATAAACATGAAAATGAAACGAAATTGTTTAAATGCCAACAGAGGCGCATTACAAACCAAATAAATGAGACATAAGATAATAAAGTTCAACAAATGAAATCACTCTACCACACTGATGACTCTATGCCCACGGTGCCGACATCGCCATCACAATCCATCTCTAAATAGGTGGATCATCCCTAGGAAAAATCGAAGGAGTACCACCACCCTCGTGAGTATCATGAGTCTCAGAAAATACATCACCACCAGGAACAATATTAGGCGTACCCGTAGTCGCCCTACCACCAGCCTCATCACCTACCGGCGTGTAGTAACTAAAATAGTTATCGTTGTACCTATCTGCACCTGTATACATCCCATAACCTGTAGGTTGAGTAGTAGGGTCATACGCTGTAGACTGGTATCGATACTGCTCCTGCTGAAAGTCTGACTGAGGAAAGAAGAAATTAAAAGAAGCGGCACTAGGAGGTATCACCGGTGGTGGATTATATGCGGGAACAGCGGGTCGGGAGGTCTCGGGCATATGATCATACTCATGCTCCATCTGTCTCTGCCACATTGGAGCAAAATGCTCCTGCGTCTCTAAAGTCCTATGGACCATGCTAGTAAGTGAGCGCTGTTGGTCCAAGATCATATCCGTGGTCCCCTGCAAATCAAATATAGCCTCCTGCATAGAAGAAAGATCAAGGGGGGTAGAAGAAGAAGAAGCACCACCGGTATACCTAGCCTCACTAGTACCATCATCTCTCTGCCGCCTCCTATTAGGCCTCTGCCCCTCAGCTAACGTACCAACAAATACATCCCTGTTATCAACAACCACCACTAGTCCCGATCGTCTCAAATCATCCAACCCAAAAAGAATAATTGGGACTCTATTAACCCCTCTGTTGCACCTAGCAGTCTGCAACTCAAGCCTCAAGTAAATCTGGGTAATGTATTGCCCGCAGAAAAGAATTTGATCCCTGTGTGTCGCCATGTACCTAGCCAATACAAATGGAGCACAAGCATATCTATATGGTGCTCCCTCTTGAAACAATCTCATCAGCCAAACATCCAATGGTGAAACTTTATCCGTGTGATCACCTTGAACCAGGAAACAATGGGTGATCATCTTATGCAATACCCTCAACAACGGATTAGCAATCTCAACATGCTTACTACTAGACATCTGCAAAACTCCACTGCCTCCAATCTCGTGCCAGAAATCATCCAAACTCTTGTCATCATCAAGACCAGAATGCCTCTTATCAAACATTCCATTACATAAAAAGTCATATGTATCAATATCCTCTAACTCATCTCTATCAACCATCCCTGTCAAGTAAGCAAACTCGGGCACAGAACAGTGCCTCTGAACTCCTCCAGCTCTAAAATGAATAGCCTTCTTGTTGTTGAATTCACTTGCCCTCAAACTACTATCAACCCTCAAAGTACTTAGGAACTCAAGACACCATTCTCTAACTGGTGAATGCGAACAACTAAAGACATTTTCCCACATTCTGTACGTCTTAACCTGCCCATTTCCATTCCTATACTTGCATAACAACATCTTTTGAATATCCTCAGCAATACTTATACTATAAAAATCACGCCAACTCACAATTTTTGGTTGCATCACATGTCTAATTTCTTGCAACATGTTCAAATACGTTGTTCTTTCAAGACCTGTAACACCTGGAAACTTAAGCCATTCATGGGCTTCAACCGGCATATTCTTTGCATCAACATCTAATGGCAAATCCTTGTATCTAAATGTGTCACTTGGTTTCGGGTCCGTGAAGTCATATCCTCGAGGAATGCCCGGTACAAACTTGTTATCACTTGAGGATGCTACTGCCTTTCCTCTCTGCAAAAACACATTAAACAATCATTAGAACCTACTGGAACATCAAGCATACCTCAAGCAAACCTAAACTCGAGCTAAAAATCGAAAACTTTCAAACAGAGCAGAATATGCGGCATGGATCATCCATGCGGCGCATAAACTCAATTTTCAGAACTTTCAGAATCTGTAACACCCCGATATGCGGCGCACATATGCCCTGTGCGGCGCATATTTTGAATTTTCAGAGAACTTTTGTTTCAACACTAATTTAAACGATTTCCCACTGTAATTTGAACATAGGTCAACATCATAATCACAATTCCAGGTCAAACAAAGTCAATTTTTAAACTTGCAATCAAATTCGAGTTCAAATCCATACAATTGATCATGTTAAACACAAATTAATCTCGAATTAAACAAACCCAAACCAACCATACCTTAATTCAATCATCACAACAAAAACCCCTAATTCACTTTCATAATCATGAACCCTAATTTCAAATTCGGATCTTAAACATGCAATTAATCCTAATTGAAACAAGATATAATCAATTAAAGCACAAATAAACCATCCCCAAGCATAAACAATCAAAAGCCCCAAATCAATTTCGAATTCCTTATGAACCCTAGATCCGAAAATTTCAATTCAAACCCGAATTACTTGTTAAAATCGATTGTAATCATCATTAAACACAAAACCCATATCATATAATCAAGTAATTTTGTTTTAATTGAAACTTAATTGAAAATTTCAATAATTACTTGTTAAAATCGATTGTAATCATCATTAAACACAAAACCCATATCATATAATCAAGTAATTTTGTTTTAATTGAAACTTAATTGAAAAATTCGAATCTAAACTCACCATCATTGCTAGAACAATCAAACTAAAGAATGGAAAGAATACATACCCTTGATGGTCTAAACATGATGAATAATAACAAGAAAACTAGAAGAAAATTCGAATGTGTAGGGGGGATCGGTTTTGAGGGTTATTGTGTTTGTTTTTATGTTTTTGAAAAACTTTGAGTGATAAAAGTCTAAGAGAAGAACAATAAGAGAGGTGAGAGGGCAGATTTTTGTGGGCCCCACTTATCCAAACACAATCTAAACCCATTTTAAATCCAGTCAACAAAAGCCAACTGCTGAAACCACACGATATGCGGCGCACAAAAGGTGCCATGCGGCGCATAGATCAATTTTCCAGAAAATAGAATTTTAAAAGTACCCGATATGTGGCGCATAGAAGATCTACAGAAAATAGAATTTTAAAAGTACCCGATATGCGGCGCATAGAAGATTTCCAGAAAATAGAATTTGAAACCACACGATATGCGGCGCACAAAAGGTGCCATGCGGCGCATAGATCAATTTTCCAGAAAATAGAATTTTAAAAGTACCCGATATGTGGCGCATAGAAATTTCCAGAAAATAGAATTATAGAAGACTATGCGGCGCACAGATTAACTTTTTCGAGAACAGTATCCTCCCAGACCACTATATGCGACACACAAAGCATCCATGCGGTGCATATTTCACTTCCCCCCACACTTAAAACTTACCTTGGCTCATTTTGACTTACCGTAACGCGTGTGGGTGTCTCCAGACCTGCATTACTCAACATAAAGCTATAAAGACGAAAAATAACAGTAACAAAACAAAGAAAAACAGAAATGAAACACGGGTTGCCTCCCGAGAAGCGCTTAATTTATTAACGAGTCGTTAGCTAGACTCGATCCTAAATTATTGATCGAATTCAAAGAATGGGAGCTCCTCTACTACAGCTCCCTTGACACTCTCTTCCTCATTGAACAACTTTAGCCTATGGCCATTCACTATAAACGAATCTCCATCATTCTTAAACAATTCAACATAACCCGATGGATAAACATGCTTAAAGACATACGGTCCGGTCCACCTAGAGGTCAACTTAGGTTGTTTCAACTTAAATCTCGAAAGGAACAGAAGCACTTTATCACCTACCTTAAATTCTTTCTTACGGAGTCTACGATCATGCCAAACCTTAGTGCGTTCCTTATAGAGTTTTGAACTATCATATGCTTGCAACCTAAGTTCATCTAGTTCATGCAATTGCAAAAATCTCAATTCACCACTTTCAATCAAATCCATATTGCAATTCTTAAGTGCCCAATAAGCTTTATGCTCTATCTCTAATAGTAAATGACAAGTCTTACCGTATAGCAACCTATATGGTGTAGTTCCTATGGGAGTTTTGTAGGCGGTCCTAAATGCCCACAAAGCATCATCTAACCTCTTAGACCAATTCTTTGGGTTGTCTCCTATAGTTTTCTCTAGAATTCTCTTTAAGGCCATATTGGTATGCTCTACTTGGCCACTTGTTTGCGGGTGATAAGAGGTCGAGAAACGGTGGTGAACACCATACCTCATTAACACCTTAGCAAGTTGGTGATTCACGAAATGAGTTCCACGATCACTTATTAAGGCCTTAGGGATTCTAAATCTACAAAACAATTGCTTCAAGAAATCTATAACTACCCCGGCATCATTAGTTGGCAAGGCTTTTGCCTCGACCCATTTTGACACATAATCAACCGCCACTAAAATGTAGGCATATTTGTGTGAAGGCGGGAAGGGTCCCATGAAATCAATACCCCAAACATCAAAAACTTCGCATACCTGAATAAATTGTTGAGGCATTTCATCCCTCTTAGAAATGTTACCTTGGCGTTGACAAATCTTGCAAGTGTCCACAAGCGTTTGAGCCTCCTTAAAGATTGTTGGCCAATAAAAACCTGCATCAAACACCTTCTTACCTGTAATCGATGGTCCATAATGTCCACTGGTAGGTCCATAGTGGCAATCATCCAAGATCTTCCGGGTTTCAGCTCCGGAAACACATCTCCTAATCATTCCATCTGCACACACTTCTTACCGTAATCGATGGTCCATAATGTCCACTGGTAGGTCCATAGTGGCAATCATCCAAGATCTTCCGGGTTTCAGCTCCGGAAACACATCTCCTAATCATTCCATCTGCACACATTCTAAACAAAAATGGTTCATCCCAAAAATAGTTCTTCACATTAGAAAAGAATTTCTTCTTTTGTTGATGTGTCTATCCCTTAGAAATAATACCTGCAACAAGATAGTTAGCAAAATCTGCATACCATGGAAGATTATCATCATTTATACTCATTAAATACTCATCGGGAAAGGCATCATCTATGTCTCCTTCCCGAAGTTCCTCATGGTGGGGATCTTCAAGTCTACTTAAATGGTCAGCCGCTAAATTTTCAGCCCCTTTCTTATCCTTTATCTCAATGTCAAACTCTTGCAAGAGCAAAATCCAACGAATGAGACGAGGTTTAGCATCTTGTTTAGAAAACAAGTACTTATGGGCAGAATGGTCGGTAAAAACTATGGTTTTACTAAGCACTAGATAAGACCTAAACTTATCAAAAGCAAAAACAACCGCTAGTAACTCTTTCTCGGTGGTGGTATAGTTCTGTTGAGCACTATTAAGAGTCCTACTAGCAAAGTAAATAGGTCGGAAATGATTTCCTTCTCTTTGTCCTAAAACAGCCCCAACGGCATAATCACTAGCATCACACATTAATTCAAAAGGTTGAGACCAATCGGGTGAAACCATAATGGGTGAGTGAGTCAAACAGTCCTTGAGAAGTTCAAATGCCTTAAGACAATCCGAGTTGAACTCGAACGGCACATCTTTCTCAAGTAAACGGGTCATGGGTCTAGTAATCTTAGAAAAGTCCTTAATAAACCTACGGTAGAACCCGGCATGTCCAAGAAAACTTCTAACGGCCTTAACATTGGTGTGGGGAGGTAACTTAGCAATGACATCTATCTTAGCTCTATCTACCTCTATACCTAAACTAGACACTTTATGTCCTAAAACAATTCCTTCTCTAACCATAAAGTGACATTTCTCCCAATTAAGCACTAGGTGAGCCCGCTCACATCTTTCCAACATCTTATCCAAATTAGTTAGACATGCATCAAAAGAATTACCAAAACAGAAAAATCGTCCATAAAAACCTCCATGGAAGTCTCTAACATGTCTTGAAAGATGGCTATCATACACCTTTGGAAGGTGGCGGGTGCATTACATAATCCAAAAGGCATTCTACTATAGACATAGGTACCAAAAGGACATGTAAAAGTGGTCTTTTCTTGATCATTGGTGTCAATGGGTATTTGAAAGTACCCGGAGAAACCATCAAGAAAACAAAAATACTCGTTACCGGCTAACCGTTCGAGCATTTGGTCAATGAAAGGTAAAGGGAAATGGTCCTTACGGGTTGCATCATTTAACTTCCTATATGATGAGCGTCCATTTTGTGATAAAAACCCCTATCAAAAGGCCTCAATTCTATGTCTTAAACGAGTTAATATTCCGAAACTATCGGTACTTAATGGATTCTATGTTTACGCAGGTTCACGGAAGATGCGAGTGAGGGTAAATGGCATCAAGTAACTCAAGATGAAGGCCTATGAAGTTACAAGACACAAGGAGGTGATTCGGGAGCCGAACGAAGCAATACGAGCAGCAGCAGGAGCTGCCAGCGCCGCTGGCCCAAGCCCAGCGCCGCTGGGAGCCCATCCAACGCCGCTGGGCAGCCCAGATTCAGCAACCAACTTAAACACCTATTAAAGCCGAAGCAGCCCTCAAAACCCTAAGAGAGAACCGATTCAGCAGCCCTAGCCGCCCATATTCAACCCTAGGTCGACTTTGCAGATTCCAAAGAGGTTTTGGAGCTTCTAACACCTTCCGATCTTCATCCTCAACCTAGATCTACTCTTTTACTTTACTTTCAGTTGGTAAACAATGTCTTTCATCTTTTCAGACTTTGTTATTTCTTTAATAATGTCAGGCTAGTAGGCTGAATACTTGTTTGGATCGATGTGATCATATAGACGTTTATCTATTTTACTTTATTTGTTAGATCTGTTGGAGTGTGTTTTACTGTTTATCGTAGATCCATGTTTTACTAGTTCTTCATATTAATATCGGTTCTATATCTGCATGTATTGATTTAATTCTGATGATCGGTCTATAATCATACACTAGGATTAATACACAAGGATGGAAAACACTAGTCGGTCTTTAACTAGATGTAAAAGGTGATTCACTTGTAACCGAGGGATCCAGAACCATAGTAATTAGGATGAATAGAACATGATGCTTAACAATGTCAGACACGGTCTAGTGACTTGGAAACGAGCACTGTGGTCACCGGAGAGAATTACTATCTGGCCATGGCTTAAGAGTCGGGTAACTTAAAGATGAACTAGTAACACAAACTTTAGGTCATTAATGCTTAAACAATGAATCTAATGAGAATTTGTTTATAGAGTAGTGTGAGTCTAGGGACAACACTAGTTACTTAGGCAAAGTGAATCTAATGAGAATCTGAGCCGTGATTAAGTTTCCAACAGTCTAGTAAGTAGGTAGAATGATATTTGGTCGTACCATGAGATCGGAGATGCCAAACAAGTATTTTAATTTAATTACTGTTATTTGCTTTTCAAACTATTTTCAGACTAAGCCTCTCACTGAATAAGCGGTTGCGGCTTCTATTTACTTTTTAGTATTTTAATTAGTTTAATAGGAAATCGTGACAACCCCACAACTGCTAGAATTAGACGTATTACTAGATTAGGTAAAGCAACGCGTCCCTGCGAACGATCCTGTTCTTATCACTAAACTATACTACATCTGATCGGGTCCCCTGTCCGTTAAGGTGTATGTGTTTTTGAGATAATAACTTGTACAACTTTTATAAATTTAAACACTAAAACGAAACCACCATCACTATAGTCAATACAAACTCTCCACCCGGTAACCGTCCTAGTTGGAACAAATTCATTTCGGTCATTGGTAACTACTGTCATCCCCCCTTTCTTTGGTACACAATGTACCGGACTAACCCATGGACTGTTAGAGATAGGATAAATTATACCTGCATCTAAAAGCTTAATTATCTCTTTCTTGACTACATCTTTCATATTCGGATTAAGCCTCCATTGTCTTTGAACAACCGGTTTAAAATTTTCATTTAAATTGATTTTATGCTTGCAAAATTCGGGGCTTATTCCGGGTATGTCAGTTGTACGCCAAGCAAAGGCCTTTTTATGAGACCTAAGGACATTCATTAACCTAAGTTTCTCATCATCCGAAAGTGATGATGAAATGACAACTGGAAGAAAACACTTACCTTCGAGGAATGCATATTCCAAGTGCTAGGGAAGCGACTTAAGCTCTAAATCAGTTGGTGGATTCTCCACCGAGGTCTCCATCTTCAAGCCATCCCTATCGATCTCCTCAAAAGTCTCATCTTCCGGTGGTGTGTCGTCCATGCTCAGTGCCAATATCTCTTGCATCTCTTCTTCTTCCATTTCATGAGCTTCTTCACTACTTTCCAATAGAGCTTCATCCATCTCCATGCCTAAAATTTCCAGAATCTCCATTTCCAAAGCATCTTCAATCACATCAATCCTGAAACAAGAATCATCATAAGAGTAAGGGTGTTTCAATGCTTTATCAATGGCAAAAGTTACTCTATCATCTCCTATTCCTAACGAAATAATCTTGTCCTTAACACGGATGATAGCATCGGCCGTGTACAAGAATGGTCGGCCTAAAATTAGAGGCACCTTGGTGTCCTCTTCCATTTCCAAGATCACAAAATCGGCCGGAAAAACTATATGACCTACTTTAACACACATATTTTCAGCAATCCCCATGGGATATTGAAATGAATGGTCGGCGAGCCTAATGCTCATCTGAGTGGGTTTCAATGCCTCTAAAGATAACTTACGATAAACAGAATAAGGCATTAAATTTATGCTAGCCCCTAGATCGGCTAATGCATCACAACTAAAAGACTTATCAAAAGAAAATTTAATTAGAAAACTCCCTGGGTCTTCAAGCTTAGGAGGAAGCTGATTCTTCACTATAGCTGAACACTCTGCGTTGAGGAAAGTCGCCTTGGCTTCCTCTAGCTTCTTCTTATCCGTCACGAGCTCCTTGATGAACTTTGCATAATTCGGCATACCTGAAATGAGATCAACCAAAGGAACATTAATATGAACGGATTTAATCATATCTAAGAACTTACCATATTGCTCCTGAAGCTTCTCCTTTCTTAATCATTGAGGGAAAGGAATCTTTGGCTTGTAAGCTTTCACGACAGGCTCAACAACCGTCGGTTTAACAACTGGTGGAGTTGGATCGGCCGGATGCTTCACGGCTGGCTCTGGCTCCACTTCAATCTCCTCGTCGACTCTCTCCTCTTCTTCCTCATCATCAACCTGCATAGAAACATCAGAAGTACTAGAAATTGGATCAGAAGAGTCAATGACCTTACCTGATCGCGTCACAATTACATTCACATGCTCACTCCTGAAGTTAGGCGGTTGGTACTTTTGACCTTGATCATTCGAACCTGAAGGCTTAGGATTCGGCTGAGTGTTGCTAGGCAAAGCTCCTTGCTGTCGATTTGAAGTACTCAACCTATCTATCCTAACACTTAAATCCTTTACAGCTGATTGTTGATTCTTAATGTTCAGATTCATCTTCTCATTCAGAGCTGTAATGTCGATCCGGTACTGATCATTCTTCTTCTCTTGCTCGGTCATGAACTTCTTCATAAGATCCCTAAGCTCGGCATTCGGATCTTCAACGGGAGGATTAGATGGTGCATGACCAGCCCCTAATGGTGGTGGTTGAATTGCTCCTAGCCACGTGTTCCTGCTACTTCCTGCATTATTAAACTTAGAGTTGAAGTTAGAATTACCTTGGAACCGGCGCGGGTAGTCGTTACCACGTTGAAACAGCCCCCGAGATGCATAAGGAGGTTGGTACTGATTTTGAACATAATTAGCATCCTCCTTAGGTACACTCTCGCAATCCTCTGTATAGTGCATGCCACCACAATGATCACATCCTTCCACTGCAGTCTTCAAGTCTCTTTCCACCATAGAAAACCTATTATCAATCCTTTCCGTAAGTGCCTTCACTACCTTAATCACTTCTTCATTTCCACTACTTTCAACCTGAGCCACATTCTTCCTAATCGTCCTACTAGGTTCCGGTTTAGTCCTACCCGCCTCTCGAGTTACACTAGTCTTAACCATATCTTCCATAATCTTATAGGCCTCGTTGAAAGTAACATTATTGATATTACCTCCACACGCCCAATCTAGTTCCTCTGAGTTCGGCGATCTAAACCCCTAAAGAAAATAAGAATGTGCTCATTCAACTGAATTCCATGCCCCGGACATTTCCTCAACAACTCCTTCAATCTCTTCCAAGCATCAACCATATCCTCGTCCTTCTCTTGCTTAAACGCCCTAATCTTAAGCTTCAAAGTCTCTACTAATTGAGCTGGAAAGAACCGCTCAATGAAAGCTTCTCTCAACTCATCCCATGTCTCAAAAATGTTCTCCTCGAGATCTTCATACCAATCGGCTGCTTCTCCTTTTAGAGACAACGGAAACAACTCAAGCTTGACATATGGCTCCTGCCATTCTCCATACTTGTACAACCTACACACCTTCTCAAACTTCTCGATATGATCATACGGATCCCACTTCAGAGCCCCGTCAAACTGATTTTCTTCGACTCGTGTCAAATGATTTTCTTCGACTCGTGTCAAATGATTTCCCTTGACATTGAAATTCGCTGCGGTGGGTGGAGGTCGAATGGCCGAGCCCCTGTTTGGTGCAATGACTCGAGCACTCTCTCCAATGGTCTTATCAAAAGGGTGAACTTCGTCTCCCATGGGTGAGTTCGGTTGTGAATTAGACGGTGAGTTTTCTGGAGTCGGTTGTCTGTCCCCTATTTTCACTTCTAACTTATCACTATTCGACGGTGAACCTATTTTGATTGGTGTAATGGGTACGGTTTGACTTGGTTTCTTTCTCGTTTCTTGGTTTTTCCTGGATTAGACTGAGGGCTCACTAGTGGTAAACCAGAAGACCTCCTGTTCATCAACTATCTAAACCTGAAAACACAGACAAAGAAAACCGTAAAACGCACCAATTTACACAAAATAACTAAAACAGAAAATTAAAAACTAAAATGAAAAACTAATCTAGAAAACAAGTAACTTTCTTGCAAATGAATACAAGAAAGGATCGAACTACGAAATCTCAAACTAAAATCCTAAAAACATTCCCCGGCAGCGGCGCCAAAAACTTTGATGTGCGAAAATCTAGTTTTAAAATTTATAAACAAGAAATACCGATTAACTGATTACTACACACTCTCGGGCAGTGTACCCGTTCGTTTGCAATATAGTTTAAAGGTAAGTCCAGGTCGAATCCACAGGGACTGTATAAGAATGAAGCGAGTTTTAAGTAGTTCAAAATGCTTTTAGGTTTTATGACCCTCGTCAGTTTGATTTGAAAATTAAATTAAAACTAAAATGAAAACTAAATAAACTTGAAAAGATTTATCGAGAACAATAATATTAAAAGGTCATCTACTTCGACTCCATGATACATCAAAATCAGGTTGCACTTTAAATGAAAGACCAATTCAAAATATGACAACTTATAATCGAGAACCAAACAAAGACTCACTCCGTACCCGCCAAGTTCGTTACTTTATTTAATCCTCTTAATCAACTAGATCGATTACTCAAGACCGGTACCCTGAGACGCCTCTTATAACTTCACTAATTAACTAATTGTTTTGATTAATAAGATAACAATTATGTCTATTGATTGTACCCAACCATTAACCCGTTAATTCTTATTATCGATTGATTCCCTTCTACCGTACCCGTCATAGAAGCAATTACTTATACCTAAGCAATCAAAATATATCTTACCCAACCCTAGTTACCACTGAGATTAAGCAAGATCTATCCGAAATCAGAAGATAAATGATAAAGAATTAATAAGCTAAGATCACGACATAACGTTAAATCAAATCGTCTAGAATTATATAAATCAGGAAACCGTCATTCAAAGTATCACTTCATCTCAGTAGATGATGAAGTATTTAGCTACTCATAGTCAAAAACAGAACACAAAGAGTAATTGAAAAGAGAAACATAGTGTACCAATGTGTTTGATCTAACTAGAAAGCAAAGATAAACGTAATCGAAAGCCTTGGATCTCATGAATAACTCTTTAGCCTTGGAGGACGGAAAAGCTGCTGCAAAACCCTCTAAAATAACCCTAATTCCGTAAACAAGTGATTAGATCTCGAAGGGTAGGGTTTTGGTCTTCTATTTATAAGGTTTAGGAAAGTCTCCATTCTGCCGACTTAACTTATGCGCCACATGCCAATTCCATGCGCCGCATAGATTGAAGTTTCTGAAAATATATAGCCCGATATGCGCCGCATGCTTCTCCTATGCGCCGCATAGATGAAGGTCCAGAGCTACTGCCTCAAAATCACACTATTTGTGTGCCGCATATATAACCCATGCACCGCATATGTCTTCAGACTTCTCAAAACTTGTATTTTCCACTCGGTCTTCACACGAACTCGTCCTCGAACCTTCTTTATGCATCCAGAAGTCGTCTAAAAGCCATTTCTAACCATTTTGCACTCCTTCTACCTGAAATAACACAAACACTATGAAAGTATCGAATATTCGTGCATTTAACTCATAATTAACTCTCAAAACGGCTTATTAACGATGTAGACATATGTATAATTATGGACACATCAGGAACTTAATGAAAGGTATGGTCAAAGTAATGGACCTCTTATTTTTCAGTTGGAAAGAGAATTAAGCAAGGTTTCACAAGGTAATTTGACTGTTGCTGCTTACTTTAATAAACTCAAGAAATATTGGGATGAATTGAATAACTTGAATGGAATACCTACTTGTAATTGTGGAAAAATGGCTGAATGCACTTGTGATTTGATTAAGAAGTTTCTTGAGATGGATAGTAAATCTAAGTTGATGCAATTCTTGATGAAATTAAATGATGATTATGAAAGTGTTAGAAGCCAAATTTTGTCCACAGACCCCTTGCCCTCTGTTAACAAAGCTTATTATATTGTTCAACAAGTGGAGAAACAAAGACAAGTAACCACCAATCCAATAGAACCTACTACTTTCTTTGCAAACAATAACCCTAAGAATAGTTTTGGTGTTAAGAGAGAATTTAAAACTGGGAAGTTTGATTCAAGAGGGGAAACTAAACGGGTTTGCATATATTGTAAGCAAGAAGGGCATCTTTATGAACAATGCTTTGAGAGGTTGGGGTATCCAGATTGGTACAAAGGTAGTAAGAAATCTAAAAGAGGCACTAGGGTTGCTGCACAAGTAGGTTTTGATGATATGAATGGAGATTCTCCTTTGGATGTTCAAATGATTCATGAAAATTCTGGTGGAGGCAAGTCAAATCTGGATCAACAATTGGTGGCAGCTGTTTGCCAAGAGGTTCTTAAGATGTTTAATGGAAAAAATCCAGTGATTGATAATAGTTCTTCACATCATGTCAATTCCAACCATGCTAGTACTTCTGGTCATGCAGGTACTTTCTCATTTTTTTCCTCCTGCCATAACTTATTTGCTAATCCTGTGGCATTTTCTATGATCTGCCATCCTTCTATTGATATCAAAAAAAGATTGGATATCAGACTCTGGAGCAACTGATCACATGTCACCCAATCTGTCTCTATTTCATTCGATTCAAATTTTGTCTACACCAATTCTGGTGAAATTACCTGATGGGTCATATAAAAAGGTTTTCATTATTTGTCAAGTTACCTTAAATCCCTTTGTCACACTCACCAATGTGTTCTATGTTCCTGAGTTTCAAGTAAATTTGCTATCTGTTGGTACTTTAGTACAAGCAAATAAACTTGTTGCTCAATTCTATCCTGATGACTGTGTTTTTCAGGACCCTTCAACTAGACAAGTTGTGGCACTTGGCAAAGGGTCCAAAAGACTGTATATATGCAAGCCTACATCAAGTATGGATGCATTTACTGCCTCAGTCAATGCCTTTCATGCAAACTATTCTGATTCTGTTCCTTTTGTTCCTTTAAATAAAACTGCTTGTAGCAACTTTGTAATGCCTAAAACTTCTGTTGATATGGATGTAGTCCATGCTAGACTTGGACATACTTCTTTGTCCAAGATGGCACATCTTGAGGCATGCAAAAACTTTGATGTTTCACAATTTCATTGTGATAGTTGTTCAGTCTCTAAAAGTCATAGACTACCTTTTCCATCTAGCAATTCTATTTCTGCAAATTGTTTTGATCTCTTGCACATGGATCTTTGGGGTCCATATAAAGTTCCTTGTTTGAATGGTGCTCATTATTTTTTCACAATTGTTGATGATAAAAGTAGAGCCACATGGACATATTTGGTTCATACCAAGGACCAAATCTTGAATATAGTTTCTGCTTTTCTATCTTATGCTGAAACCTAGTTTCATACAAAAATCAAGGCAATTAGGTCAGATAATGGGACTGAACTTGTTAACAAGAATTGTCTTTCTCTGTTCCATTCCAAAGGAATTATCCATCAAAGGTCCATGTCTTATTCCCCCCAACAAAATGGGATGGTGGAAAGAAAACATAGACATCTCTTAGATACTTCTAGAGCCCTTAGAGTTCATGCTAATCTTCCTTTGAAATTTTGAGTGACTGTATTCTAGCTACTACCTACCTGATCAATAAAATGCCAATGCAAGTTCTATCTTGGAAAACTCCTTATGAAGTTTTACATGGCAGTTCTCCCTCCTATGACAATCTTAGGATTATTAGATGTCTTTGTTATGCAAATGTTCCAAAACCTCTTAGAGACAAGTTTGAAAACAAGGCATGGAGATGTTTTTTCATAGGGTATCCTCCTTGTAACAAAAGATACAAATTATACAATCTGGAAACCAATGAGGTGTTTTTGAGTAGAGATGTCATTTTTATATAAAGAATCTATTTCTCTTTCTCAACTTGAATTTCCAAAATTTTCTGATTTTCCTTCATTTGAAACTGGCCCTATTCAAAATAATATTACCATTGACACTGGCCATGAAATTCCTTCCATCATACTCTCTGACACTCATTCTAATCCTTCAACAAATGTTGATACTCCTGATATACCTCATTCTATGCCTAGTACTACTTCTGTTTCTAACCCTAGGAGATCCACTAGGAATGCTGCCAAACCTGTTTGGCTTAAAGATTTTGTCACAAATACTTCTAAGTCACAAAACAACTTTGTTTCTTCTACAAAATTGCTATATCCCCTGTTCACCAGTGACAATACAAAATCTATTCCTCAAGATCATCTATGTTTTTTGGCCAATGCTATGGCCATTCAAGAGCCATCTTCTTATTCTGAAGCAACAAAGAGTCCTCAATGGGTTGCAGCAATGGATGCTGAACTCAATGCTCTTGAAAAAAATCATACTTGGAATTTCACATCCTTACCC
Organism: Erigeron breviscapus; assembly: GCA_034093135.1. Taxonomy (NCBI): domain Eukaryota; kingdom Viridiplantae; phylum Streptophyta; class Magnoliopsida; order Asterales; family Asteraceae; genus Erigeron; species Erigeron breviscapus. The sequence continues at coordinate 109,243,449 of CM067167.1, read as the reverse complement.
AATGGGCATAAAGCCATTTCTTCCAAATGGGTGTATAAAGTAAAATACAAATCCAATGGGGATGTAGAAAGATATAAAGCAAGATTAGTAGTCAGAGGTTTTGTGCAGCAAGAAGGTATTGACTACAAGCATACGTTTTCCCCTGTGGCAAAATTGGTCACTGTTAGAGTTATTATTGCCTTGGCCACAGCTAGAAAATGGTCATTACATCAGTTGGATATCAATAATGCTTTTCTACATGGCTACATTGAAGAAGATATCTATATGTTACCACCAGATGGGTATCTCAAAGCAAAACCTGGTGAGGTCTGCAAATTGAAAAGATCACTTTATGGTCTGAAACAAGCTTCAAGACAGTGGAACCAGGAGTTTACTAAATTTCTTCTTACCTTGGGATTTACTCAGTCTAGACATGATTACTCAGGGGGTGCTTGGTTGGATGTATTAAGAGGTAAGGAATGGAAATGATTATCATTAATGTTGCTTGGTTTGTATTTACTAAGTAATCATTACCCATTACTATATAATACACCATTCCTTACTAAATTGGGGGTAACAAAACTAGGTAATGAATAACCTCCTAATTAATCATATTTTTATCTAACTTCCGAATTCACTTTCTCACTCTCATACGGTTTATGTAACTTCCAAATGACTTATCACAATATTTATTACAACATCCAATATATAATATAGAATATAAAATACATATTTCAATCAATGATAAAAATCAAGAACAGGTAATCGTGTATAAAATACTTCGTATTATAGTTTAGTTATAGTCATAGTTAAATATAATTACTATAATGTCTTAACATAAATGTGAACATTTATATAAATTCCTTTTAATTTTTTTCAAGAGTACCAAAAATTTTTTTTTCTTATAATCTGAGATGTTAACATTTCATAAATATTTTTTAAATAAAAGTTATAATTTAGTTAACTAGTATTTAATTGATATACATTTATAAACCAAGCAACATTAATGATGAAAGGAATACTAAGGAATGCTCATTATATTCCTTGACATTCCCTTTGCCTTTCCCATTGCCATTCCTTGACTTGAACCAAGCACCCCCTCATTGTTTGTCAAAAGTGAGAATGGTAATCTCTTAATTGCCTTGGTTTATGTGGATGATGTGCTTTTAACTGGTACATGTGAGAATGATATTCTCTCTACCAAGGCTGCACTTGATGCAAAGTTCACAATTAAAGATTTAGGTCCTGCAAAATACTTCCTTGGTATCGAAATTTGTAGGACCTCCATAGGCACTTATCTCAATCAAAGGAAATATATTGTATATCTCCTTCAAGATTCAGGTTTAACTGGAGCTAAACCTACCAATACTCCATTTCCATCTCATACCAAGCTTGGTCCTAATACTGGCAAACCCCTATCTTCGGCAGATTCTTATAGAAGACTAGTGGGCAGGTTACTTTACTTAACAATGACTCGCCCAGATATTTCTTATCCTGTACAGCATCTCAGTCAGTTTGTCTCTGCTCCTACCACTGATCATATGCAACCTGCCAGACATCTTTTAAGATACTTAAAGGGCTCCATTTCTGAAGGCTTATTTTATCCTGTTCAAACTGAATTACAATTAACTGGATTTTTTGATACTGATTGGGCTTCTTGTATTATGACAAGAAGATCTCTCACTGGTTATTGTATATTTTTGGGACATTCACTTGTGTCCTGGAAAACCAAGAAACAACCAACTATGTCTAGATCATCAACTGAAGCTGAGTATCGCAATATGGCTGCTACCACATGTGAGCTTGTGTGGTTGAGTTTTCTCCTTAAGGATCTTTTTGTTCCTGTCAGACTTCCCATTACACTTTTTTGTGACAATAAATCTGCTCAGTTAATAGCTGCTAACCCGTGTTTTCATGAACGAACAAAGCACTTGGACATTGATGTTCATTTTTTAAGAGAAAAAGTTGAAGAAGGCTTCCTGCAAACTGCTCATATTCCATCAAAACTTCAACTGGCAGACCTCATGACTAAACCTCTTCACAAGAACAACATGCAATTCTCAGTGCCAAGCTGGGTCTTTCAAAGCCTCCAGCTTGAGAAAAGGGGGGGGGATGTAGAATATGTGTAAATAAATATAAGGTTTATTATGTCAATATTAGAAGTATAGGGTCTATATTGTAAATAAAGTTGTTAGAGGCGGTTAATTGTAGTTTGAATATATAGATAGAAGCAGTTAGAAATTAGATCAGATAATTCATCATATTTTCATTTTTCTTGTAATCTTCATCAATGAGAAATGAATATTTTCACTCTCAATTTCGTTTTCTTCAATATTCGACTGTTATCAAGTGTACGTACGCTACATCGAAAAACAGCCAACCACATATCTTAATGACTTTAAATCTCTAAGAACTACTTTAACACTTGATCATCCACAAAATTAAGAACAAGAATGTATCGGCTAAGTCTCAATAATAACAACAGACTTACCCTTTTAATTTGTTAACAGGCAGTGCACACAAACTGTTCGACGAAATGCCTGCTTAATGGGTTCTGGTCATTCGTCTTATGTTGTTTGTTTGCTTAACATCAATTGTCATTTGTCCATAGTTATTTATTTATACTTAGGTTAAATGCACACAAAAAAATCATAAATTTTTAATACTTATAAATGTGGAAAAGAAAATACACTTATAAATCATAATTTTCCACCATATAGTGTGAAAAATTATAAGTTTTTAAATTTCTTTACATTTTTAATTGTGAATATTTATTGCCTATTTTTAGGGAAGAACCAATTAGTAAATTTTTTTACACTTTTAAAAGTGTAAAGAAATAAATATGAACAAATAAGATATAATGATTTGTTTACTGTAACATCAAAGGGATATTTTTATATACATGTCAATATTATTAGCTTTTTAGTACGAGTTTAGTAGCTGTATCGATCAGATTACCCTGATGTGAGAATGAAGCGAAAGGGGCGATGGTAAGGGTTATGCTGCTTACGGATTGGGAAGGGAGTGCAAATGAGTGATGGTGTTTTTTCATACTCGTATTACTTTTAAAGTGTATTAAGATGTAACTCTGTGATAAGTGCAAATCAATGATGTGATGAGTATATCAAGGCTAAAAAGGTAAAATTATGTAACCTTTTGATGATGTGTAATAAATCTTACCATACTTAGGGGCCGTTTGGTTCTTGAAATATATGCAACTTTGATAGAATGAAATTTGGAAATTTTCATATTAACTTAACATAAGTACATGACAATGGAGAAAATTTATATCTCATTCTGACATGCATTTTAAAAGCCAAGCGGCGTAGTCGATACCAACAGGGGAAGGGGAGGAAGGGTCAATACTATACCCTCCTTGGAAATTATAAATTTTATCATGAATTTTCAGTTTTTTATGAATTTTTTTTTTAAAAAAATTGGACTTTTAAATTTTGTTCGTTTTGGATTATTTTTTTGGATTATACTGTATAATTTTATCTTTTTTAAAAACTTATTCTGACAATCCCTAAATGTTTTTGTATTTGTGTCCAAATAAAGGGATGGCTAACATATGGCAAGGGTCTTAGAGAAATACTCACCCCTGGTAAAAACAATTTTTATCTAAAAACAAGTTTTTATTTTAAACAGCGAGTTAGTAGTTGATATTTAGCATTCAAGACACCACAATGATATACAATTGACAGTATGCGAAGCTCAAACCACGTATGCCTGAAATGAAACCCGAAACTCTCCAAACTCCCCAAATGAGAATATGAGTTTCTGAAATATATGTAGACAAAAATCAATTTTAATTTATAACGTCACAATCAGTTGTATAAATCTATCTAAACTTTATGATCTAGCTACGTTAGGCCGGTCCTTATAGGCTCTTCCACCCCGCGTCCGACGCCTGGGGGGTGGAAGACGCTAGTAGCAGTGGTGGCGTCCAAGCCCGCGTCCGAGAGGTTTGTTCCAAACTTGGACGCTCGTCTAAACTTGATTGTGGGTCCCGCCTGACCTTGTAGTCGTTGCCAAGTAAAAAAAAAAGCTTTGTTTTGAAAAAAAACGTGTGTCATGTGTGTGATGCGCAGGTGTGTGTGATGTGTGTGTATTGATATATACAGGCCATATATATATGGCATATGTAGAAGATGATAATTTAGGTAATTTAATATTAATTTTCATTTTAACCCTTGAACTTTAAGCTATTTACGAAATAGTTGTTATAGGTTTAAGAATGTTACTTTTAAACCTTAAGTTTTTATATAACTTTGTTTAATTTAATAATATGTGTATTATTATAAATAAAATGTGTTTGTTTAATTTTAGTGAAAAAGAAAAATGAAATAATAAAATAATGGATGAATAGTGGAAGAAGTGGGGAAGAAGTGGGTAGTATAAGGAGGGGGTGTTCTTGGGTGTTCTAGGAAAGAGAAAGTTGATGAATAGTGGAAGAAGTGAGTAGTATAAGGAGAACCTTATTGATTTGGTTTGTGTGGTATAGTGCTCGACACTTTGCCATCTTGCCACTCACATAAATATATGTAATAAGTACACATTTAATTAATTCAATTACTTCTTTTTCTTAAACATACTCAAGTTCGAATAGCATAGATATAGTGTAGATTGATAGATACTAGATATCTTCGGCTCTTCGCCATTAATATTACGTCTCTATAAGTCAAAAAAATAATTTTCATTAGGGGTTTGAGAAAAAAATCACCGCAACAAAATAAATTATTTGATCTTTTAAATATTTTAATTTTTCAAATCTGACTTTGAATAATTATGTTTGTGATATATTTTTTATATTTGTATATATTTTTTGAAAGATAGAGGGTGTTTGGGGTTGAGTTATGAGATGATTTTTGATTATTGCGTTTATAAATCGTAAATAATCTGTTTCTAGTGTTTGGGTAAAATGTTTTAAAAATGAATTAATTGTGTTTAGAATGTTGCAAAACGCACATTTGAGAAAGCACCATTCCCCTTGCTGCACAAAAACGCCGTTCTCAAAAACCATATTCATGTCATATATTTTACACTAATACCCCGTAGTATATACCCCCTAAATATAAGTTCAATCATTATAAATATATATATTGCCTGCAACTTTGCATAAGTCTCTGTGTTTTTTTATTTAATTCTCTTCTGTGCCACTTATAATAATATTACTGTACAATATTATACTTGATAATGTGATTTGGTTTTTTCTATAAATTATTTATTAAACAATCATTTTTATTGATATCATCCGAGTATTGCAATAAACTATCAAACATTTTATTTTTATCAAACATCGAAAGGTTTTAATATTTATTTCAAATTTTTGATTTTTTACAATGTATACCCGGTTATTACATCTTGTTCCTCGTAAAATATATTGATTCTAAGAATCTCATAATAATAACTATCTGATTAATGACTCTTTTTGTCATTTTACTTTGTTTACCTTTCAAAATGTATATATTTGCCAAACACTAATAAGTCTCTGTGTTTTTTTATTTATTCAAACTCACGGTTTGTGTGGTATAGTGCTCGACACTTTGCCATCTTGCCACTCACATAAATATATGTAATAAGTACACATTTAATTAATTCAATTACTTCTTTTTCTTAAACATACTCAAGTTCGAATAGCATAGATATAGTGTAGATTGATAGATACTAGATATCTTCGGCTCTTCGCCATTAATATTACGTCTCTATAAGTCAAAAAAATAATTTTCATTAGGGGTTTGAGAAAAAAAATCACCGCAACAAAATAAATTATTTATTAAACAATCATTTTTATTGATATCATCCGAGTATTGCAATAAACTATCAAACATTTTTCTTATCATAACTGTAGGTCGAATGTTACACATATGAATCATTTTTCCATAAAGACCATAAGAGAGTTATACGATATGATTGCATATATTGTTTTCTTTGCTTTTCTAATATACATTGTCATATATCCCAATTTCTAATGCGTTCAAGTATCGAGGTATAGTTACCAAATTAACTTGTAATTCAAAGTAAATGGGGGGTTTTGTGACCGTATTGTCACGTTGCTTTTGAAAGTTAGTTAGCAGAAATGAAATCAAGTTAGTAATTCCGATGGGGTTGTGACCGTATTGTCACGTTGCTTTTGAAAGTTAGTTAGCAGAAATGAAATCAAGTAAGTAAATGGGGGGTTTTGTGACCGTATTGTCACGTTGCTTTTGAAAGTTAGTTAGCAGAAATGAAATCAAGTTAGTAATTCCGATGGGGGGTTTTGTGACCGTATTGTCACGTTGCTTTTGAAAGTTAGTTAGCAGAAATGAAATCAAGTTAGTAATTCCGATGGGGTTGTGACCGTATTGTCACGTTGCTTTTGAAAGTTAGTTAGCAGAAATGAAATCAAGTTAGTAATTCCGATGGGGTTGTGACCGTATTGTCACGTTGCTTTTGAAAGTTAGTTAGCAGAAATGAAATCAAGTAAGTAAATGGGGGGTTTTGTGACCGTATTGTCACGTTGCTTTTGAAAGTTAGTTAGCAGAAATGAAATCAAGTTAGTAATTCCGATGGGGGGTTTTGTGACCGTATTGTCACGTTGCTTTTGAAAGTTAGTTAGCAGAAATGAAATCAAGTTAGTAATTCCGATGGGGTTGTGACCGTATTGTCACGTTGCTTTTGAAAGTTAGTTAGCAGAAATGAAATCAAGTTAGTAATTCCGATGGGGTTGTGACCGTATTGTCACGTTGCTTTTGAAAGTTAGTTAGCAGAAATGAAATCAAGTAAGTAAATGGGGGGTTTTGTGACCGTATTGTCACGTTGCTTTTGAAAGTTAGTTAGCAGAAATGAAATCAAGTTAGTAATTCCGATGGGGGGTTTTGTGACCGTATTGTCACGTTGCTTTTGAAAGTTAGTTAGCAGAAATGAAATCAAGTTAGTAATTCCGATGGGGTTGTGACCGTATTGTCACGTTGCTTTTGAAAGTTAGTTAGCAGAAATGAAATCAAGTTAGTAATTCCGATGGGGTTGTGACCGTATTGTCACGTTGCTTTTGAAAGTTAGTTAGCAGAAATGAAATCAAGTAAGTAAATGGGGGGTTTTGTGACCGTATTGTCACGTTGCTTTTGAAAGTTAGTTAGCAGAAATGAAATCAAGTTAGTAATTCCGATGGGGGGTTTTGTGACCGTATTGTCACGTTGCTTTTGAAAGTTAGTTAGCAGAAATGAAATCAAGTTAGTAATTCCGATGGGGTTGTGACCGTATTGTCACGTTGCTTTTGAAAGTTAGTTAGCAGAAATGAAATCAAGTTAGTAATTCCGATGGGGTTGTGACCGTATTGTCACGTTGCTTTTGAAAGTTAGTTAGCAGAAATGAAATCAAGTTAGTAATTCCGAGGAATTAATCGAAAAGAGTTTTTGTTTAAACAGAAAGATTAAAAGTCATCTACCTCGAATCCACTCGACAACAGTTCGGGTTGCACATGATTAAGCTCAAATTCAATTCAGTTGACAATGATAATCGTGACCAAATAAAGACACAAACTGGTACCACCAACCGTTAATCAACACGTTGACAAAATGATTCTTATTATTATAATGACATTCACTATCATACCATGAACTAGTGACAATCGATTAAAGATAAACAATTGAAATCACATATATATTCGACTAGTACCACTAACGAAGAACATATATATCACCAATATCAAAATAATAAAGATTAAGAATCAATTCATCAAGATCTCGACACAACGATAATTGAAATCAACATTGAATTAATAAAATAGTGCAACCGTCACATAATGTCTCATTTCATCTCGGTAGATGATGAAACGATTAACTACTCATGATAACTAAAAACACACAATCAATATTGAAAGAAATCATATTGTACCAACAATCTTGATGAATTCGGGAAGCAATAATGAATCCTTGAACAAAATATTGATGTTCTCGAACAACGGATGATAAGAAATCGACCTCCAAAAACCTTCAATTCGTTTTTGTGTTTTTCTAGGTCAAAAAGTGGTAAAAAGTAACCAAGATCCATCCAAATGGAAGAAACAAGAGTTTATATATGAAATCAGTACTTAACGGCCATTAGTGATGTGGGCTAACTAATAGATCTGTGCATTTTTAGTCCTTCCGTCTAATGCCCGTCAGGATTTTGTCACACAGTCAGTCCTTCAGTTACTAACGGCCGTTAGTCTGACCCTAACGCCCGTCAGCGAGATCTTGTAGTTCCACCTTTCTCTTAACGGCAGTTAAGGTTTGGCTAACGTGAGTTAAGTGCTGAAAGTCATAGATTCTTCATTTTAACATCCTTTCTAGACATATCTTTCACCCGTAACTTCCATGAACATTATTTAATCCTTCCTTAAAGTTGTTTTTGGACATTTTCATCCGTCTCGCGTGCTATAACCTGAAATCACTTACACATACCATAAAGCATCGAAAATACACGCAAATGACTAATAATTAAGTATAAAATAGCCTAAAAACCACGTGGGAAAATATGTATATATTGAGTCACATCAAATCCCCCCACACTTAAGCATTGCTTGTCCTCAAGCAAATCCAAACTTAATCAACCTTAATAACCCAATCAAAATATGACAAAACAATATAGGTTATTCGGGAAGTTTCCAACCAGGCGGTTTTGAATACCAAAAGCAAATGCGCTTAAAAATTAATGAGCAAAGTTTAAGACGAAATCAGGAAAATCCTACCAACCTAGCATAAAACCATCTTTCATTTACAATCACAATCCTTCCTATGTATGTGTTTACCACTTTAACATTTCTATCCCTCCAATTAAACTTGTAAGTCCCAACTCGTTAGATGGTACTACTGAAGACACCTCTATGTCGATGGTGGAGTTACTTTGCAATATATGCACTGAACTGGAGACGACCAGTTGCAGTGTGTATATACCAAGTTCTAGATAGATTACTTATATAAATGACAATAAGTAAAGAACAATGCAATAATACAAATAACTTGTAAGATAACTTGATGAGACAATATGTATTTTTCAATGTGTAATTTATTTATTGAAGTTAAACAAATTACAAGGTTGATGCGGAACCAAGATAATACACGAATGTAAATATCCTAACAACCTATGAAATACAATTGATCTACACTCGGAATTTCTCAAGACAATCGAAACACTTAAAGTTGTGTAATGTTCCTTTTAGCGATTGAGAGAATATTGCACAAGTTCACCAAGAATATTGCAGGTTTGCAAAGTGTGAAGTTATTCGTCTTTGTGAAATAACTTAATATTCTTGGTGGTGCAATGACTTGTATTTATAGGCAAAGTTAACATTGGGATGTTAACTTTAGCCGTACAAATGTGGTTGGGAGCATTTAAGGAATAACATTTAATTCCTTAAAAAGCTGTGTAAAGTCGCATGTTAAAGTGACTTTACATAACCACCTTTATGTACCTTTTAATACTTAAATAATAAGATAAGGCTTATTATCCGGGTAAAGGTACATAAAGCATACAAGTCAATTCCTCGTAATCAGTGTAAAGCTTTGTAAGGGCTTTCCACTGATGGTCTCCAGTTTGTAACTGACTAGAATGCCAACTGGGCTTCGCTGCCATTGCCATTCTCTATCTTCCATTTGTTGTCTTCGACTTCAACTGGAATGCTTCTTCAACTTGGTCAGTTCTCAACTGGAGGAAGTCTTCAGTTGCGTTAACTGTACGGTGCAACTGGACTTCAATATATTTCTCGACAAATCATTAAGGTCTCCAGATACAACTGGAGACTGGATAGTTCACTGGACAGTTTAACTGGGTCTCCAGGTGCAACTGGAGACTGGCCAGTTTACCAGGTGAACTGGTCCTAACAAATTCCCCCTATTTGTCTAGAAATATAGTCTAAGTCTTTTTCTAGTTCTTGTATCTATACAAGTGTGAACTATAGAGACTTGTTCGATTAAAATCTATCTAAGTTCCCAAGGCATTTTTATAGATCAATAAATGCCTTAGGTTTTTCTTTTAGGTTTGTTAGATTTTAATCTTTTATCTACCTTGTGGTTACAAACTGGTAACTTCATTTATACAAGAAAATGGAATTTATACAAGTTACAGAATGTAAATACAAATTACAAGTAGATAACTGAAGAAAGAACTTAATGAGATGGCCCTTCGCCAGTTCTTCTTCTCTTGGCAACTGAAGAGATAGGCTGAGAGTCTTCAGGGTCAATATTCAACTTTTGCTCAAGATTTTCTTTATGTTGAATTTTGTCCCTTAGAAAGTTTGCCCATGCTTTCTCAAACCTATTCTTTTGTGCCTTCGCATCCAAAACATTCACCATCTCCACCCATTCGCTGAACCCATATTGCATAGCACCAGGATTGTCAGTTTTAACCAGTGGCCCCCTGGTATAACTAACTTCAACTTGAAAAACTTTGGTGCCTGGCTTGATTGTTACATTTACACCATTAATAGTACCACTATGTCTTCTGGTTGACATGATCTGGGAGTAGTAGCTTCTAGCTTCAGATTCATTTGTAATTCTTATACTCCCAGCACCAGCAGCCAGTACAGCGGACTTGATGTCTTCATTTGAAACCTCGCCAGTTGGTTCAACGAAGGTGCTAAGGTCAGCATCTCTTGACAGTGGTCTTCTTGGTTGTGGAATCCTTCTTGGTGGATTCAAAACCTTCTTCACAACCTTCTTAACATTTTCAATTCGTTTAAGAATCCCACTGGCCCTTATCTCCTTAGCCTTCTCTACTGAAATGTTTAAACTTCTGGCATCAAATTCAGCCTCATCCTCAGCATAGTGTCTGTCCAGTTCTACATCCAGTATTTCTTTCAACTGGTCAACTATCCTGGGATCATTCTTTATCCTAACATACTCCTCCTTAGTGATACCCAAAAGATTGGCATCACTCATTTCAAGCAACTTAATCTGAGCAAGATGTGCCCTGGCTTCAGCTTGGTTTCTTTGTTTCATTTTCTTTCTTTCTTTAATGTCATCACCAAGTCTGGCCAGTCTTCTACTATCACTATCTGAAACTGGAGGGAGTATATCAGCATTGCCAGTTTCCAACATTACATCAGTGGCCGGCTGGGCAGATGCATCACCAGCTAAACCTTTACCTTTGTCCATCACATTCCCCCTAACACCCACATCACCAGATCCACCCACTCTTTGCTCACCAGCTTCAGTACTGGTAGCCACAACCAATTCTCTTTCAGATGAAGTCCTTCTAGGTGCAACTGGTGTAAGGACTGAACTTCTTTCCCCCTTGGCAGCATCTAGACCTGCCCTAATTGCTTCCCATTCAGAGGGGTGAGATGGCAACCGGTCAAGAGGCTGCCATGACTGCATGTCCTTACACTCTTTAAAGATGCCACACATCATCCTGAAGGACCTCCAAAGGTGGTTGGTTTCTTTAGACTGGGTCAAGACATTTGCACTAACTTGTTATTGACCAGTTTTTAGTTCATTTAAAAGCTTGGAGTCTTCGTCCAAACCAGAAACCACCTTTTCTTTTACCTCTTCATCTTTCCTCTTCAGATGCTCTACTTCAGTTGTCAGTTTCTCTATAGATTGAGCATGTAGAGATACCTGGGTGTTCAAACTCTCTATGCTGCCTCTCAACTGGTTGATCAACCTGAGGAGTGGCCAGCTTGGTGATCTCAGACATCACCCTTTCAACCAATTGCTCTTCTCTAGCACCCAGCGTATCCTCTATTTTCTGACCAACTGAAGATATCAACTGCTCGCCAAGGTCAGTTACATTAAGGCCAGGTCTTTCAACTAATTCCTTGACCTGCCTCTCAATTTCCTTCAGATCCACTTCAGAAGTTCTAACAGTGTTGCCAAGTAGATTGGAAATGGAACTGGTGACCTTGGACTGAGTTAGGTCAAAGGCTTCCTTTAAAGTACCAGCCAGATTGTTGCAGCCAGTGACCAACTCATTCAGCTTCTTGAACACCAAGTCTTCATTACATGAAAACTTGTTAATCCCCAGATCAACCACTTTGATGTTTGTCAAAGAGTCCTTGTGGTATCTGGAGAAAGACTTGGTGTTTTTGTCAAGTGTCTTCTGAATCTCCTCCACCCTGGTTAGAAGGTTTTGGAGATCGGCTTGAATGGAGACAACTTGACTGTCCAGTGACAAAGGAGAAGGTGTCACTGGACCACTAGCAGTTACTACTGGAGCAACTGGAGGAGGCAAACTTAAGGAAGTCTCCCCAGTTGTCAAACCAGCAGTTGAAGATATAATTGGAGTGGTGGATGAAGAAAGGACTGGAAAATCAAAGTGTTGTTCATGCTGAGAATGCTCAGGTGTGAACAATGGCGACGGTGGTGGGGGCATTTCTCGAGCAAGTGAGAATTGCCCAGTTGGTGAAGGAGCGGAATATGTTGGTAAAGATATATCAGTAGGCACATTTTCTTGGGGGGGTGAAAGTGAAATTGATGCGTCTGGAAGGGAGACTGGAGATGAAGGGTCTTGAGCTTGTACAAAAGCATCAATAATCTCCAAGTCTGATTCAGTACCTTCAGAATCCGAAGATTCTATAAGGATTTCCTCGTCATTAACACTCATGTCCAGATCCATGAATGTGACCGAGGGCTGTTCAGTTTCCTGGACAGTCTCCAGATGACCTTCCCCAGTTTCCTGGATGGGTACATCTGTTGAAGGATCAGATACCGAAGTATCTTCACCAGGGATAGACGTGATTGGAGTTGCTACAGTTATGGTTGCTCTATCCTCAACCACAACTTGAGACGAACTGGAGGGTCCCTCATTATTTTGAGGCCCGCCCAGTTGCCTTTCTGACTCACTTTCCAAAGGTACATCAGTTTTAGCAAATGCCAGTTGCATTCGCTCTGGAATTTCGACCTCTCCAGCTTCAGATACCAGAGAGTCTAGATTCCTCAACATATCTGGCCTAGTGTATGGTGAATCTGTACTTTTATAAGCTTCAAGGCCCAGAATTTGTTGAAAACAGAGAGAGAGAAACCTTGAAAAGGGGATACAAACACCCCTGGAGCCCTTCAGCTTTTGTACTAGGCTTCTATACAAAATATCTGCAAAGTCCACTCTCAATCCGTTCCACAAGCAGTAAGCCATCTCTGCTTGTGTGGAGTTAATCTGGTCAAGTCCACCAGAACTCCCACCCATGCTCTCCACCAGGTGGATGAAAAAATACCTCCATGAAGGTGTAAGGCCCTTCATGGTCATCGCACCTTTCGTTTTCAGCACCCCATTGTCCAAGCACTCCTTGTGTCCCATTTCAAGAAGTACTTGACGAAAATTTATGTTAGGGGGCAAGACGACTGGAGATTCACCCTCTCTCCAGTAATTGAGGCGTAAGGCATCCCTCAATACGTCGGTGGTCAAGATACACTGGATTGTTCCATCCTTTAAAGTGAAACTGATGGAGGAACAATCAGAAGAAAGACTGGCAGTGTACCAGAACTCACACAAATAGTTGTGAAACAACTTGCGTGGGTTAAGAGAGAATGAGGGTCCTATTGGAGAATCCTTTAAAAACTTTTGGATCCTACCAATAAGGGTATCGGACCCTTGAGATCCTCGTAAGCTAGCCATCGGATTGTTTGGATTTAATTTGATGACTGAAGCATTACTAGGAGCACCAGATGCTGGTTTGACATCTGGTGAAGGAGCATATGGAACAGTCAAGAGATTTACATCTCTTGAACGAGATGATCTAGGAGCCATAGAAAAATGAAAATGAAAATTTAGAAATTTAGGGTTCTTGATTTGTGAAGCAGAGAGAAAAATGAAGCAATTTTGATGATTGGAAAGTAAATGAAGGAATGTAAGAGAAAGAAGTAAATGAGTTCGGAGTAAATAAGGGTATTTATAAAGGGATTCAAGATCCCAATGAAACACCAAAGTTATATTTTAATAAACAAAATCCTTTTTGTAGATATTTTCAACAAGGTTGGTTTGAATTTTGAAATAAAATAATAATTTGCCATGTAAACATTAAATGCTTCCATGTCAGCATTAAATGCTACGACGGCTTATCTTACCCATGAGCCCACTCACTTTTTTGTTTTCCCAATACAAACAGTTGTCAAGTACTAAAATTGGTTTCAAACACGTCAGATCACGATATCAAGTGGTTTAAAACACTCGAGTATCATCACGTGTCACACATATTGACCAAGTATTTGTAACATTATATAAAAAAAAATAGACAAAGACTGAACCTGGTCACTGGAGGATCAGTCCAGTACCAGTTTCCAACTGAGGAGTTCTCCAGTTGCATTTTCAAACAAAAACGAATTTTAGTCAGAAAATTATTTTGAGTCTTTCCCCCTAAAATGATGATCCAGAAATCAATTAGTGCCAAGATAGTATCACAAAGGCGTTCGGTAGCCTGGCGAGCAAAGATTATCTGGACCTCCTCAATTGGAGAACTTCATCAGTGTCACTGACGCGTTCAATAACAAAGAAAGCTCCAGTTAAGGATTTAACATTCCCAGTTCGCTGATGAGATGTTTAAAAGTTTTCTCATCGAGAGGTTTTGTAAAAACATCAGCTAACTGTTTGTCAGTAGGGATGAAATGAATTTCAATGTCTCCTTTCATAACATGATCTCGAATGAAATGATACTTGATGTCAATATGCTTTGTTTTGGAGTGCATCACTGGGTTGTGAGATATAGCAATTGCACTGGTGTTGTCACAAAAGATTGGGGTCCTTGTATATTTTTGACCATAATCTAGTAACTGGTTCTTGATCCAGAGAATCTGGGCACAGCAACTGGCCGCAGAAATGTACTCTGCCTCAGTAGTGGACATAGAGACTGAAGTCTGCTTCTTGCTGGTCCAACTTACCAGTTTTCCTCCAAGGAAATGACAACCACCAGTTGTTGATTTTCTATCTATCTTACAACCTGCATGATCAGAATCTGAATAACCCATTAGATCTAATCCTGAGTCTTTGGGGTACCAAAGACCAAGATTAGGACACCCTTTCAGGTATCTAAAGATACGCTTTACAGCGTGCAAATGTGATTCTTTAGGGTTAGCCTGAAACCTGACACATAAACATGTTGCAAACATTATATCTGGTCGACTGGCAGTTAAGTACATCAGTGAACCAATCATACCTCTATAGTCAGTTATGTTAACTGGTTTGCCAGTTGGGTCAGAGTCCAAATTCAATGGTGCTGCAATAGGTGTGTTTTTTTGATGGGATTGAATCATATTTGTATTTTCTTAACAAATCTCTGGCATATTTTCCTTGGTTTATGAAAATTCCATTTTCAGTTTGCTTAATCTGAAGACCTAAGAAAAATGTTAATTCACCCATTAAACTCATCTCATACTCAGATGACATGATTTTAGAAAACTTTTTGCACATTGCATCATCAGTTGAACCAAAAATAATGTCATCAACATAAATTTGTACCAATAAGATATTACCTCTTTCTTTCAAGATAAACAAGGTATTATCTATTGCACCTCTTTGAAAGCCATTTTTAAGAAGATGTTTAGTTAGAGTATCATACCAGGCTCTTGGGGCTTGTCTTAGACCATACAATGCTTTGTTCAGTCTATAAACCCAATGAGGATGCTTCTCATCGATGAAACCTGGAGTCTGCTTAACATAAACTTCTTTTTCCAATGTTCCATTAAGGAACGCACTTTTGACATCCATCTGGAAGACCTTGAACTGCAGATGGGCTGCATAAGCCAAAAATATCTTATGGCTTCAAGTCTTGCAACTGGAGCAAAAGTTTCATCAAAGTCAACGCCCTCTGCTTGACAATAACCCTGGGCAACTAGTCTGGCCTTGTTTCTTACAACATGGCCATCTTCATCCATTTTGTTTCGGTAGACCCATCTGGTACCAATAGGTTCTTTTTTTAACCCTGGTGGACAAGGAACAAGCTCCCAAACATTGTTCCTTTCAAACTGGAGGAGCTCTTCTTGCATAGCTTCCACCCAGCTTGGGTCTGCCATAGCCTCGTCAATCTTCTTTGGTTCAATTAAAGATAAGAAGGTGACGTTTAAGCATTGCTCACTGGTGGCTCTTCTAGTCTGAACCCCACTAGTTGGATCTCCCACAATCTGTTCAATTGGATGGGCTCGAGTCCATCTAGTGTATTGACTAGGCTGGTGAACTACAATATCAGTGCAAGTCACCTGGCGATCTTCTTCAGTTGCAACAGCTTCTGGAGAAGGATCAGTCCAAACAACTTCTACATCCTCATCAGAGTCAATGAGGTCTCGATTGGCATCATGAAATTCCTCATTAGAAGGCATTTCATGAAGAACTGGAGAAGTAGGTGTTTGAACTGGTGCTGATATTGGAGTGGCACGAACATCAGATCCAATCACCAATTCTTGTGGTAAGTTGAAATTGATGGAGGGATAGAATGATGTGTCACTGGAGGTGTTCTTCTTCTTAACTGGTTCCAATTTGTTGTAACTGGAAACATCTTCTGGTGAAACAACTGACCGATGAACTTGGTCAGTTTCACCAAAGTTGATTGGAATGACTTGAGTAATATCAAGGCTTGGTCTCTTGTTGATTGCTTCAGTTGATTCATCGAATGTGACATGAATTGTCTCATGAACCTTTTGGAGTCTATAATTATAAACTCTAAAGGCCTTACGAATATCTGAATAGCCTAAAAATACCCCTTCATCAGCTTTTGCATCAAACTTTCCAAGCTGACTGGAATCGTTTAGTATATAAACTGGACAACCAAATACATGGAAATATCCAATATTTGGTTTACGATTCTTGAGTACTTCATAGGCAGTCTTCTTATTTCTCTTGATGTAGACTGACCGGTTTTGGGTGTGACAAGCAGTTGCAACTGCCTCAGCCCAAAAACTGGTGAGAAGACCAGATTCAGATAGCATACTTCTGGCTGCTTCTATCAGTGTACGATTCTTTCTTTCAACAACTCCATTTTGCTCTGGAGAGTGAACTGATGAGAAGTTTAGAGAGATGCCAGTGTCATTGCAAAATGTTTCAAGTACTTTATTTTGGAATTCAGTACCATTATCACTTCGCAACTGACAAACTTTTCGAGTATACTTGAGCTCAATTCGTTTGATAAGAGAGATGATTTCAGCAGGAGCATCACTTTTGGATCTGATGAATACCACCCAGCAGTATCTGGTGAATTCATCAACCACAACTAGAGTGTACTTCTTTCCAGCTCTAGTTTGAACATTCAATGGACCAAAAAGATCCATATGTAGCATGTGAAGAGGTTCAGTGATGCTAAAATTTTGCCTAGTTTTGAAACTAGCTCTTTTCTGCTTGCCCATCTCACACCCTGGACATGGTTTTTCTTTATTGAAAGAAATTTGAGGTATCCCATCAACCAGTTGTTTGCGAGACAACTTGTTGATATTCTTAAAATTAAGATGGGATAACCTTTTATGCCATAGCCAGTTAGTGTCCTCATCAGCTTTGGTATAGAAACATTGCTCTTTTGGAGCTGGTTCCATATCCATGATGTACACATTTCCTTTTCTTGGTGCAATCATCACCACTTTCCAATCCTTGTTAAATATGGTGCCTTGAGCAATATCGAACAAAACTCTGAAGCCATCATCACAAAGTTGGCTGACACTGATCAGGTTGTATTTCAAACCATTCACAAATGAAACTCTTTTGAATTCGACTTGTCCATTATTGAGCACACCATATCCTTCAGTCTTTCCAGATTGATCGTTACCAAACGTCACTGTCGGACCATCTTGGACAGTGAACTCTTCCAGTAGGGGCTTACATCCAGTCATAGTCCGGCCAGCAGCGCTGTCCAGATACCAGATATTCTTCTTTCGATCGCCCTACACACACAAAAAAATCGTTAGTTCTTTTTGTGAACCCATCTTTTCTTGATGGGTTCGCTGGACTTCTCTACAGAAGTCACAGTAGATTGTTGTGGTGTTGAACTGGAGGCTGCATCTGGAGCTTTATCACCAGCTCCAGGTGCAGGAGTAAAAACGATTGGTATTTGATACTTACTCCCCTTATTTTTACCAGATTTTGTTCAAGATGGAACATTCTTTAGTTTAGGTATTGAAGGGAGTGGTTTAATATTTTGTTTGAAAACTGGAGGTAATAAACCTCCTTCCAGATTGTTAATCCGGGTAGTACAACTCTGAACCTGCCGAGACAAAAGTTGGAGTTGACTTTCCAGATTAACCAAAATATTATTTTCTTCAGGCAGTTGAACTTGGACCTTGGTTCAACTGGAGCTTTAGTCTGTCGGGTCTTGGGCACCTTAGACTTTTGAGGTAAAGGCTTGTTACCAGTGGCCCTTTTGACTGGAGCTTTAGCCTGTTTGGCTCCAGTTTTAACCTCAAAGGGGGTGGTCTCAAAGGTTTCAGTTTCAACAGCTTCAGGTTGATCATAAGGTGTTTCAACCTTGAGAGCTGGAGGCAATGCATGAAGATCTGGTATGAGAGCTGCCATCTCTAGATCTCCAGATTTCCATGCATTCTTCTGGCATCGATAGTTCTTGAAAATGCATCATAGTTTTTACCAGATGCTTTTACCCATGACTTGATAATCTTTTGTTCTTTTTCAAGATCAGAAAATAGTTTTTTGATTATCAAGTTCTAAAGCCTCAATCTTTAAAACTGACTCCTTGAGAGCCAACTGGACACTTTGTAAATCATTTAGTTGTGGTTTAACATTGTTCAGTTCAATTAGGATAGTGTCAAGGTATCTTTCACTATCAGCTCTTACAGTTTCCACAAATGCTAAGTCACCACTTAATGATTCAGCCAGGTCCAGTTTAAGTTCAGGGTCAACCTGGTTATCATAGTCACATACCTTCTTCAATATGATGTCCACCCATCTTCCAGAGATGACATCTTCTTTCACCACGTGTTGCTGCTGTTGATCTTCCAAGGCCATGAAACACATGTCCCTTTCCTCTTCTTCATCATCAGATGAGTCATCAGAGTACTCCCATTTTCCCTCAGTTTGTGCCATTAAGCACTGATCCTTTTCCTTTTGCATGGACAGGAGGGCAATCTGGGCCTTAAGCTTCTTGTATTTAGCTTGTAGCTATCATCAGGCCGATTGAAATTAGGGACAGAGGGGCCAGTTTGGTTGTTCAACTGACTAGATCTGCATTCCTTCATAAAATGACCTTTCTTGCCACACTTAGCATGTAAGATTGGTCTTATCCAGAGAGCTGGAGCTGGAAGCATTGTTGGGGCCATTAAATCTTTTGGATTTATGCTTAAACCTGTTAAAGGTTTTAGCAATCATGGCGACCAGATCATCATCGTCAGTTTCATTACAACCATCACTGTTTTTAGTGGTCAGACCAGAGTTCAAGAAACTGTTTAACATCTCCTTCATCGAGTGTACCTAGACACTCTCTGCAGACATTAAAGCAGCACAAGGTCGCTCAGTTACACTAGCAACCTTGGGACTCTGGGCATGGTTCATGGCATCTTGCTCAGCCACAAGTCTTGCAGCATTATTATCTTTAGTGAATCTGAAGGCTCCATAGAGCGATGCAAGAGTATGGGTGTGCAAGGTTTTACCTTGTCTCAAGACAAGAACCATGTTTTCCCATTTGGAAGGAAGAATATCACAAAACTTCTCAAGAAGAATATCCTTATCCTTCTCTACACCCAAGCCTCTCGGCTGATTAATGAGGCTAGAAAATCTGGTGTATGTACCAGTTAGACTTTCATTGGGCAAGGCAAAGAAGGATTCATACTTCTTGTTCAAGGCAACCTTTCTGGTGACAATAGTATCATCACCTCCTTCAAACTGAATAACTAATTCGTCCCACATAGATTTTGCACTGGGGAACAGCACAAGTGTTGGAATTAGATCTTCAGGAACAGCCCCAAGGATCATGTTCTTGAGTCTGGTGTCCAGATCAACAAGTCTACGATCCTCATCAGACCAATGGTCTTCAGGCTTTTCTCTAGAACCTCTTCTTCCAGTAGGATCAAGAAGAGGACTAACCCCAAGAGACATGGGTATATATGGTCCATCCTTAAGGATTTTCAACATATACCTTTTAATACTTAAATAATAAGATAAGGCTTATTATCCGGGTAAAGGTACATAAAGCATACAAGTCAATTCCTCGTAATCAGTGTAAAGCTTTGTAAGGGCTTTCCACTAATGGTCTCCAGTTTGTAACTGACTAGAATGCCAACTGGGCTTCGCTGCCATTGCCATTCTCTATCTTCCATTTGTTGTCTTCGACTTCAACTGGAATGCTTCTTCAACTTGGTCAGTTCTCAACTGGAGGAAGTCTTCAGTTGCGTTAACTGTACGGTGCAACTGGACTTCAATATATTTCTCGACAAATCATTAAGGTCTCCAGATACAACTGGAGACTGGACAGTTTAACTGGGTCTCCAGATGCAACTGGAGACTGGCCAGTTTACCAGGTGAACTGGTCCTAACATTGTGAAATGTTCCTTTTAGCGATTGAGAGAATATTACAGGTTTGCAAAGTGTGAAGTTATTCGTCTTTGTGAAATAACTTGATATTCTTGGTGGTGCAATGACTTGTATTTATAGACAAAGTTAACATTGGGATGTTAACTTTAGCCGTACAAATGTGGTTGGGAGCATTTAAGGAATAGCATTTAATTCCTTAAAAGGCAGTGTAAAGTCGCATGTTAAAGTGACTTTACATAACCACCTTTATGTACCTTTTAATACTTAAATAATAAGATAAGGCTTATTATCCGGGTAAAGGTACATAAAGCATACAAGTCAATTCCTCGTAATCAGTGTAAAGCTTTGTAAGGGCTTTCCACTAATGGTCTCCAGTTTGTAACTGACTAGAATGCCAACTGGGCTTCGCTGCCATTGCCATTCTCTATCTTCCATTTGTTGTCTTCGACTTCAACTGGAATGCTTCTTCAACTTGGTCAGTTCTCAACTGGAGGAAGTCTTCAGTTGCGTTAACTGTACGGTGCAACTGGACTTCAATATATTTCTCGACAAATCATTAAGGTCTCCAGATACAACTGGAGACTGGTCAGTTGTGAACTGGTCTTAAAATTGTGAAATGTTCCTTTTAGCGATTGAGAGAATATTGCACAAGTTCACCAAGAATATTGCAGGTTTGCAAAGTGTGAAGTTATCGTCTTTGTGAAGTAACTTGATATTCTTGGTGGTGCAATGACTTGTATTTATAGACAAAGTTAAACAAATTACAAGGTTGATGCGGAACCAAGATAATACACGAATGTAAATATCCTAACAACCTATGAAATACAATTGATCTACACTCGGAATTTCTCAAGACAATCGAAACACTTAAAGTTGTGAAATGTTCCTTTTAGCGATTGAGAGAATATTGCACAAGTTCACCAAGAATATTGCAGGTTTGCAAAGTGTGAAGTTATCGTTTTTGTGAAGTAACTTAATATTCTTGGTGGTGCAATGACTTGTATTTATAGACAAAGTTAACATTGGGATGTTAACTTTAGCCGTACAAATGTGGTTGGGAGCATTTAAGGAATAGCATTTAATTCCTTAAAAGGCAGTGTAAAGTCGCATGTTAAAGTGACTTTACATAACCACCTTTATGTACCTTTTAATACTTAAATAATAAGATAAGGCTTATTATCCGGGTAAAGGTACATAAAGCATACAAGTCAATTCCTCGTAATCAGTGTAAAGCTTTGTAAGGGCTTTCCACTAATGGTCTCCAGTTTGTAACTGACTAGAATGCCAACTGGGCTTCGCTGCCATTGCCATTCTCTATCTTCCATTTGTTGTCTTCGACTTCAACTGGAATGCTTCTTCAACTTGGTCAGTTCTCAACTGGAGGAAGTCTTCAGTTGCGTTAACTGTACGGTGCAACTGGACTTCAATATATTTCTCGACAAATCATTAAGGTCTCCAGATACAACTGGAGACTGGACAGTTCACTGGACAGTTTAACTGGGTCTCCAGGTGCAACTGGAGACTGGACAGTTTAACTGGCTCTCCAGATGCAACTGGAGACTGGCCAGTTTACCAGGTGAACTGGTCCTAACATTGTGAAATGTTCCTTTTAGCGATTGAGAGAATATTACAGGTTTGCAAAGTGTGAAGTTAGTCGTCTTTGTGAAATAACTTAATATTCTTGGTGGTGCAATGACTTGTATTTATAGGCAAAGTTAACATTGGGATGTTAACTTTAGCCGTACTAAATGTGGTTGGGAGCATTTAAGGAATAGCATTTAATTCCTTAAAAGGCAGTGTAAAGTCGCATGTTAAAGTGACTTTACATAACCACCTTTATGTACCTTTTAATACTTAAATAATAAGATAAGGCTTATTATCCGGGTAAAGGTACATAAAGCATACAAGTCAATTCCTCGTAATCAGTGTAAAGCTTTGTAAGGGCTTTCCACTAATGGTCTCCAGTTTGTAACTGACTAGAATGCCAACTGGGCTTCGCTGCCATTGCCATTCTCTATCTTCCATTTGTTGTCTTCGACTTCAACTGGAATGCTTCTTCAACTTGGTCAGTTCTCAACTAGAGGAAGTCTTCAGTTGCGTTAACTGTACGGTGCAACTGGACTTCAATATATTTCTCGACAAATCATTAAGGTCTCCAGATACAACTGGAGACTGGACAGTTCACTGGACAGTTTAACTGGGTCTCCAGGTGCAACTGGAGACTGGCCAGTTTACCAGGTGAACTGGTCCTAACAAAACTTAAACTCGTTTCTACTAAGCATACAATTTAATTTACAAGCTTCAAAAATTTTCTATAGCAACATAAGTAATATTCCACGATGATTATTGGTATATTTGTCCTCTTAAACACTCGCGCCATCAGTTTTCATTTGGTCTATTAACTGCCCTACTTATGTGTCCACTGACAAAATATACTCCATTGGTCTAGAATTACACCTCTATCCACACATCAGGTGATTATACGAAAGTGTACTTTAAGCGCCAAGCCAGTGGTTCGCTACGGATACGTGTGTATCGTTAAGAGACATACACTTGACTCAGGGTTGGGTTGCATATCCAAAGACCATGCTCTAAACACAAACACATACGAGAATAAAAAGTTTATAATTTAATACCCATGAGTTTCTATGGGACCCGTGATGCGGTATTTTATTTCGTGTTTAAATTTATAAAAATGTTGTACAAGTAATTATCAAAAAACACACACACCTTAACGGACAGGGACCCGATCAGATGTAGTATAGTAAGTGATAAGTTACAGGATCCTTCGCAGGGACGCGTTGCTTTACCTAATCTAGTAAAATGTGTAATTCTAGCGGTTGGGGGTTGTCACGATTTCCTATTAAACTAATTAAAAACTGAAAAGTAAATAGAAGCCGCAATCGCTTATTCAGCGAGAGGCTTAGTCTGAAAATAGTTTGAAAAAGCAAATAACAGTAATTAAATTAAAATACTTGTTTGGCATCTCATATCTCATGGTACGACCAAATTACTTATCCTACCCATTTGCTAGACTGTTGGAAACTTAATCACGGCTCAGATTCTCGTTAGATTCACTATGCCTAAGTAACTAGTGTTGTCCCTAGACTCACACTACTTCTTTAAACAAATTCTTGTTAGATTCATTGTTTAAGCATTAATGACCTAAAGTTTGTGTTACTAATTTATCTTTAAGTTACTCGGCTCTTAAACCATGACCAGATAATAATTCCCTCCGGTGACCACAGTGCACGTTTCCATGTCACTGGATCGCGTCTGACATTGTTAAGCATCATGTTCTATTCATCCTATTTACTTTGGTTCTGGATCCCTCAGTTATAAGTGAATCACCTTTTACATCTAGTTAAAGACCGACTAGTGTTTTCCATTCTTATGTATTAATCCTAGTGTATGATTATAGACCGATCATCAGAATTAAACTAATATACTCAGATATAGAACCGATAATAATATGAAGAACTAGTAAAACATGGATCTACGATAAACAGTAAAACACACTCCAACAAATCTAACAAATAAAGTAAAATAGATAAACGTCTACATGATCACATTGATCCAAACAAGTATTCAGCCTATTAGCCTACCATTATTAAAGGAATAACAAAGTCTGAAAAGATGAAAGACATTGTTTACCAACTGAAAGTAAAATAAAAGAGTAGATCTAGGTAGAAGATGAAGATCGGAAGGTGTTAGAAGCTCCAAAACCTCCTTGGAATCTGCAAAGTCGACCTAAGGTTTGATGTGGGCGGCTAGGGCTGCTGAATCGGCTCTCTCTTAGGGTTTTGAGGGCTGCTTCGGCTTAAATAAGGTGCAAAGTCGGTTGCTGAACTGGGCCGCCCAGCGGCGCTGGGGCTTCCTTCTGATGGGCCAGCGGCGCTGGCAGCTCCTGCTGCTTCTCGATTCGCTTCGTTCGACTCCCGAATCACCTCCTTGTGTCTTGTAACTTCATATGCCTTCATCTTGAGTCACTTGATGCCATTTACCCTCACTCGCATCTTCCGTGAACCTGCATAAATATCGAATCCATTAAGTACCGATAGTTCCGGAATAATAACTCATTTTAGACATTGAAATGTGGCCTTTTGATAGGGGTTTTTATCACAAAATGAACGCTCATCATATACCCCCACACTTAAGTCTTTGCTTGTCCTCAAGCAAATAGTCCAAGAAAATAAAACAATGATGAGCGGACAACTTAAGTGTACAAGTTATTCTACTTTATAAACATTTCAAAGATTAGTCATGCAAATGATTTGAGAAAGCTTTAAAACAAAATCAGTAAGCTATATCTAAAGGTAAAGATAATCAGTCAATCAAAACTTAAAGTTAACCTTATATTTGTGTTAATACCTCTAAAACCGTTCTATAATTCCACATGTCCTATAGCTCAATCTTACTTCCTTCTGCTGACTAGTTAAGCACTTAATTAAAGTTTGTATAGCAATCAGATCTACTAGCTACTAGCAAGGCATTTATATTTTATCGTTTGTATACTTGTGAGTCACTACTTAGACATACTCTCACACTAAAGTCATGCTCGCTAGCTAAACACTAAAGCAGTTATACGATATTATCATCTTTAATAGTTGAGATAGCGGTGACAGGTCGGTGGTTCCCCACTCGCAGAGCGACATAACTCAACTAATGGTTAGAGTTTATACCTTACATCAAGACAGCGGTGACAGGTCGGTGGTTCCCCACGCGCAAAGCGACATAACTTGATGCGTATAGATTTTACTCATTAATAGTTCTTTGAACTCTTTTTATTAATCTACTGATTGCCTTTTCTTAAGATTACTACATTATTCATGCAATAGACATTATCAGAGACCCCAGATGACTCATACACTTACTCTGCATGCAACTAGTTCACAATTAATAGTGTTCTATTAAGGCGAACCATACGTCTAAACTAGTTCCTACACAAGCACTTATATAATTAAGTCCAACTAATACACCTATACTAATGACTAGATAGCTCTAATTGCTAGGCATATTAAAGTCCGGTTAAGTGTGCTATGGAAAACATAATCGCATTCAGTTTCAGTCTAAGCTCTAATCTATTAGGAAAAGTGAACAGCCACAAATCTATAGTCAAACTAACAGTCCTAACTAACCGTTCATCTACCAAAGCTAACGTTGCTTAGTTATCGTCATCTTTTGTCTACTTGCAAAGCTTATTTCTCAAAATGTTTTTCAGACACAAGAAAAATTTTAAATTTGCATGAATTAAGTAGTAGAAAACTTATGATTTTTCAAACAATTAAACCACGGGTTTTTCCTATTCCATCCCCCCACACTTAAATTGTACAACGTCCGTTGTACTAAACATGACATAACAGAAAGGGTAATAGGAAAAACACGTAAAGTAAAGGATTAACGAAACTTACCCGGCTTAAATTGCATGAATGTTGAAGATGGCATGTGTGGAGCGACTTGAATGATGTATGTCTTCAAAGACTTGAGTCGGCTCCGTTTGATGGCGATCCATTGTTGCTTCTCCATCTTCTTCTCTTTTTGGTATTTTCTGATTTTTTGATTTTTTTGGATTTTTGGGGTTTTCTGATTTTTTTTTGGATTTTTCACGATCTGGTGTGCTAGAAGACTATGGGAGCGGCGCTGGCTAAGTTGGAGCGGCGCTGGACAGCTTGGAGCGGCGCTGGCAAAGCCTAAGCGGCGATGGACTGCACAGGTGCAGGTCCAGCGACGCTGGATCAGTGGGAGCGGCGCTGGGATGCCCAGGTGCATTCCTAGCGGCGCTGGAGGTCCTCTAGCGGCGCTTGCGAGTCCTGTACTTTCTTCGACGTCTGATTTTCCTTCACGATTTGATTCCGGCATTCCCCCACACTTAGCTTTTGACCAAGTGCATGGTTTCCTTCAGACTACAAAACTAAATACTCCTGCACACTTCAATCAAAATATAAAAATGGAAAATAACAAGCTAAAACATAAAAATAAAAACGAAATACGATTGCAATAAGTTACTTGTTTCCTTGATCCATTGAAAGCTTGCATATGTGATTCTAAAGATATAACTCATATAAAACAGATCACAAATGATAATATTCACTTAATTGCAATTAGTCACATATACCTAAAAAGATAAAAAAAAAATAAAAATAAAAATAAAAATGAAAATACGCTTGGGTTGCCTCCCAAGAAGCGCTAAGTTTAACGAGTCTTCAGCCGGACTCGGCCTAGGAACTAGGTTGAGGAAGAATACGGGGTCGGCTGGGGGCCGGTTCTGTAACACCCGTCGTTTAAAAATATGGATTTCTAAAAACTTTCGCCTAACGGCGTCAAAAGATAGCGGAAACAAACTTTAAAAGATCAAACCAAAAGGATCTGTTTGGTTCATTTATTAAATGGTGTTACTAGCAATGTCATCACAATAAGTTCAAATGGAAATCCAACAGTTGCCCAACGTTAAACAACCGACATCTAAGTAATTACAAGTCATTAATGTCTAGACAAAAAGCAAATGTCTAATATGAGAAGCTAATATGGGTAAACTAAAGCTATCTTCATTGCAATCTACCCATGCCTCGCACTTTCTTCATCATCTAGCTCAAGCTTGCTAAACCTGAGGGAACAACACATTTCCAGAAACAAGTGTTAGCTAACGAATTAGCTAAGTAAGATAACACATAGTTTATAAAGCATTTGTCCAATTAAACATTATGAAAAGTCATATTTCGTCATTAAGGCACATATCACAAGTCATCACATCTATCATATCACATCTTGCATTAAACATCTTTCACATAGGATGGATCATCCTAAATGTGCCTAGTCATCTTTTACATCTTACATATAACATCTATCATCTTGTAGTTGTGACATAGTCACGCATCTTATATAGGTGTAAGTTTGTGTGTAGGCGGTCATAAGACCTAACAGGGACCTCACACCCAACTGGATGGATAAGCCTTACGGCGGTCCATCATTGTCGTTTAGGAATGGCAAGCCAATCCCGGAGTAGTCCGTATGTTCAATACAATGGGGCTGGTTAAGCCAATCCTGGAGTTCATCTCATATCGTAAGTCATTGTATATCATCTTTCATCTCATATCATATATCATTGCATATCATCTATCATCTTATATCATATATCATTGCATACCATCTATCATCTCATATTGCATATCATAGTTCATCACATATCATATTTCAATGCGTATAATTTATCATTGCATATCGTATTTCATAACATTTCAAAACATATCATAGCATTTCACATCATATCATAACATCTCATAACATTACATATCATAAGGGTAGCATTTCAGGCTTCGATATGCATCTACATAGCCCATATCACCTCCCATGTAACCCCGAATACCCATAAGTAAACAAGATACCCATCAAGACATTCATGAAGCTACAAAAACAGCCTCCCAAAAAATAAAGGGAACGACCAAATATAAAACCACTCAGAGACGGACTCGTTATAACGAAGAAGTCAAGGGTATGGTTAAGAAATTTCAAGTACCAAAAAGCATATATATAAAAACCTCCCCCAACATAAAGGGAGGTTAGCAAAGGTACAAATTGTTCAAAGGCACTCAGGCCGTTAACAGGAAAGATTGTTCAAAGGACCACATCAGTCCACCAACAAAGTTTCAAATTCACAAAATACCAGAGGAGTCACGGAGCAATCTGCAGCAGATCAGAAGGGGAAGCCTCAGGGTTGGATGCTAATCTACGAAGGTATGCAGAGTCAACATTAGACAGTTCGTCCAATGCAGAGTCCAGGCGCTCAGCTGTATCTTCAGGAATATTGCGGCCTGCTAGATCAACAACACCTTCATTAGCCAAAGCGCGCATCAAACCTGCCTCTGCGTCAACCCTATTCTCATTGAAGACCTTCGACAGCAGCGTACCAACTTCAGGACCATTCAGGAAAGACTTGCAGACATGGGGAATAACTTCAACAATCAATCTCCCATACCTCCCAGATTGTTCTGCAAGTGCATCATGTGCCCTCTTCAGCAGCACATCCTTCTCATGAATTTGGTCTGTCAGAGCACCCACCTCTATCTTCTTCTCGCAATGACCCTCTGCACAGCTCCACGCACGGTATCCAGTTCAGATTGAAGAGCCCCACAGTCCACCTCCAGCTCGGTTGCCTTCACTTCAAGAGCATGCTTCTCCGACATCAGCTTCTCATATTGCTCCTTCGATGGCCCAGATTCTTCAGAAACCTCCCGCAATCTTGCATCTAGAGCACTACCAACAACAGCACTACAGAAGATTGAGCGGTTAAAGAAGGCAGAAAGCTCTGGGATCTCCATATTCATCAGCCCGCTGACCCATCCAGAAGGAGCGATACTCTGAAGAGAGCGATGACACGAAGCAGCATCTAGAGTCTCCCCAAAAGGGTCGAAGGCTACACAGAAAACAGATAATAAATAATGTGAAAAAATAAACAAAGGAAAGATTAAGAAGAACCTACAAGTAGATTGCTCGGGCACTTCAACATTCCTGGTTTTCCATTTTTTCGATCAAGAACTACTGACACCCTTGGACGATTTCCTCCTCTTCTTCAAACGGCTGGCAACAGTGTTCTCATAGGAAACATCTTCTGCATCTTCACCAATACCATCCGACACATCCACTATAACCTGCTCTTCAACAACCCGCTCCTGAGCCAAAGGAACAGGTGTCTCAGCCAGCATCTCTGCAGAAGAACCCCCCTGTATGGCAGAGGACGGGGTAGAAGGTAGAGCAAGAGCCACCGGCTTGAAGACAAGGCTTGGACAACGCAGGTTGCCTATCAATCAACTGTTTAAAAGACATCTCTGCAGATAAAGATACAACAAATTAAAGACTGCAATATTCAACAAACAAGGAAGAAACAAGACAAGGGAAGGAGTAACCTACCCTGACCACCACATTCAATGATGAAATCCTTTACACCATGTTCCCAAAACGAAGCAACACGAGACTTAAATAAAACAGCCTCAGGATATATACAAAGCTTAATGCCATAAGAAGAAAGACGATCGACATCAGACTGCCTCACACCATAAGTACTAGGAGCGCCTATGGACTTATACTTCAATCTACCCACATCCAACAAGCCCTTATGTCTAGGAGGTATCAACGAATGATCAACAAAAACAAACAAGTCTTTCCAGTCCCTAACCTCTGTACCACCAGCAATAAACAACTCACGATCACTGTTCTTCGACACAGTAACCCAATCACCAGACTCTTTGAGTTTATAAAAGAAGTTAAACAGCGCTACGGAAGGTTCTATACGGTTAGCACTGCAGAGGACCTGGAAAGCAATGATTTTTGCTATACCGGTCGGATGAACAGTAGATATATGGCATTGGTAGTAATCTAAGACAGCCAGGAAGAAGGAAGAAAGAGGGATCCTAAGATTACCAAGGGTAAATGCCTTCACATACAAACCAACAAAGCCAGCAGGAGGATCACAAACAGATTGCCCTCTTTCCGGGAAACGGATTAAGTTAGGGTTTCGCGCAAAATAAGTAGACACAAAGTTCTGATAGGCAGAACGACTCAATACATTGGTGATACTCCTTATTCTTCTCTTCGTCATTACTAAAAAATATGGAATAAAAGAAGAAGAAGAATGACGAGTTTACCTGGCGAAGATCGACGAGGAAGCAGCGGAAGAGGATTTTCGAAGTAAAAAGAGGCAAAATCCCTTTTTTGACAAAGAGTTGGTATTTATATGGGGTAATAATCACGGGTACCAACCAGTGAAAAGTTACCCCGAGTTCCGTGCCAACAAGTTGTTATAAAGGGATAAGCCGTAATTAAGACTTCTGAAATAAGTAAATGTCGAAATAAATGATTGATTAACTGATAAGATGGGCAAGTTGCGACACGGAGCAACGAGCACATTTTCGAAGTCTAACCGGACATTCTGCAGACAGCTTCTCCAGTTAGACTGGGGGGCTTGATGATATACCCTATACGGAGTTCCACCTCCGTACCCGAAGCAGATACGAAGACACCTTTGTACAGGTAAAAACTATTTATTTACGGAGCTCGACCTCCGATTAATATAATCATTCCGGAGCTCCCGAGGTAACAAATACCCAGCTCCGAGGAAACATATCAAAGAGATCGGACGAAGATCCTTTCCATGATTATCTAATTAAAACAATACACTTAAATCCCGAATGCCTCGAATACGGCTCATGAAAGATCATCACGAATCTCCCTAAAAGATAAAATATATTCTTAAAAGAGGAAGAGATTTACCCTAATTCTCTTACCCTCCTCTCCAAGTTTCTACCCTCTATATAAAGAGGAGATGCCATACGGCACGGATCATCTTTTATGCACACAGAATACTATACCGATCCTCAAGGCTCGGTGACAAACAAACACCAATTAGGCGTAAAGCGGCCGTAGCCCTATTACCAGTAGGGAATCGCCTACGAAACACCTCCAAAATCCACACACCCCCTCGGTTGTGCCATAGTGCGATTATTTGATCAAACAAATTGGCGCCATCCGTGGGACAAATCCCTCAAAAACAAAAACAAATAACACAACCCTTTCAAACCCACCCACGATCAGAATAATCAGTTACCATGGCCGACAGAGACATCAATTACTCACCAAGAACACCCAATTCGGGAGGATTTCGAACACCCCCCGGAGGACTGAATTTTCGGGAACAATTCACGCCAAGGTCTAGACAGATCCGGATCACCGGGTCAAGGTCTAGATAGATCCGCATCACCGGGTCAAGGTCTAGATAGATCCGCATCACCGGGTCAAGGTCTAGACAGATCCGGATCACCGGGTCAAGGTCTAGACAGATCCGGATCACCGGGTCAAGGTCTAGACAGATCCGCAACGCTAGGTCAAGGTCTGGAGAGCTCGAGTAGGGCGCTTATCTGGCTTCGGTGGAGGTCGGAGAACACCCTGCTACCCCAGCAGAACCGAAGCGCACCAAGGAGACATCAGCAAGGAGGTGTGCGCCCCCGAAGGGATACAAGGCACCCAGATTATGATTCATACGAATGGGAGGATCCAGAACCGGTCGACCTATCCCACCTAGTAAATACGGACAACCCATTTTCCATAGCTATACAAAGCCATCCGTTACCAGCGAAAATGAAATACCCCCAACATTTGGGGTACTACGATGGAAAAAGCGATCCAGATGACTTCTTAAAGAAGTTCGTCGGGGCAGCTCTGATCCAAAGATGGGATATGCCAACCACATGCCACGCATTCTCCTACTCACTAACAGACGATGCGCGGGAATGGATTGACGGCCTACCCAAAAATAGCATTGATAGCTTCGAGGTGCTCAAAAACAAATTCAGGTCCCAGTTCAGTATGCAAAAGAAGCACAGAAAAACTCATATTTCTGTGCACAATATTAAGCAAAAAGAAGGCGAAAAGACAAGGGACTTCATTGTCAGGTATACTAATGAAACCCAACAAGTACGAGGACTACCGGAGAGTCAAAGAATTTCAGGGCTCATCCACGGACTCCGCACAATAGACCTCATTGAGCACCTAAGCACTGATTTACCTGAAACATACGATGGGTGATAATATACCATATACGGAGCTTTACCTCCGTATAGCATCCTGGATACGAAGGACCCTTCGTAAGCAACGAAGGTACTGGAACATTGTACCAAGCAGGCATATCCGTAGCCGAAGCTACAATGTATACCTCCGTAATTCCAGAGCTCTCGAGATAATCACGAAATAAAGAACGGATATGTATAAATTCATTCCATGCTTATTCGGTCTCCCAAAAAGGGAATGAAATCAAAACATCCCTATAAACTAGGACACGGTTTAAGAGTCCTAGATATATCTTCCATACTTAGGAGATATCACGAAGGGAGGAGGGGATTTACCCTAAAACCCTACCTTCCTCTCCAAGGCTTTACCCTCTATATAAATAGAGGAGGTGCCAAACGGCACATCATCATATACGACATATTTATACGTATAAAAAACCCTAATCATCAACATATTCGACCTCCGAATAAACTCTAAGCCTCATAAATTGGCTTAGAACAACAATCATAGGCGTAAAGCGGCCTACAGCCCTTTGACCGGAAGGGAATCGCCAACAAAACACCCAAAACCCTACTCACACCTTCGGTT
Source organism: Erigeron breviscapus (assembly GCA_034093135.1). NCBI lineage: Eukaryota > Viridiplantae > Streptophyta > Magnoliopsida > Asterales > Asteraceae > Erigeron > Erigeron breviscapus. Next base: position 109,210,920 of record CM067167.1, on the reverse strand, counting down.
GAGCCATAGTGCGATTATTTGATCAAACAAATTGGCGCCATCCGTGGGACCTACAAATACAAATTCTCTTTTCGAGCCCACCCGCGATCAGAATAATCAGCTGCAATGGCCGAACTAGAAGTCAACTCCTTATCAGGTTCCCACAAGACAAAGAGATTCCAGATGTCCTCGAGGAGACTGGGTCCGCACGGACAACTCTCTGTCGACGCGTATGTGTCAAATCTGGACCCACCAACCATCGTTATCAACAATAGAATTTCGGTAGTTGAGGAGATGTCGGGTTTACAAGAACGAAGCTTGGGCCGACCCACGCTTATATCACAGGACCAAAGCCCGAGCGGATCCATACCCATAGTATCATACTCACAACGTCAGAAGTTCGGGCCAGTCCATGCGGATTAAGGAATGCCACAGGCCCTCGGAAAAACGCCCGCGACAGATGGATCCCGCGAAAGAGTCGTGATGATCCCAATTAACCCAGGAAGCCCTAGCAGAGTGCCAACGCTGACAGGCCGCGAAATGTACGAAGACTGTGAACGGATTAACAATGATGCGCCTGGATCGATAGTGCCTGCAGGTCAAGACCAGGATAGGTCCATGCCGGGACTACGAGGTCAAGACCGGGACAGGTCAACGACGGAACTGCAGGGCCAACACCGGGACATAACTACGCTGGGACCGCAAGGTCACGACCGTGACGGGTTTGTGCCAATGACGCAACCTCCAAGTCAAAGCAAACTTATGACGGGACCACCGGGGCAAAACCACGCTGGAACCGCACCACTATTGCAAGGCCCAGGTGAATCTACCCCTACAAGGCCGCAAAGACAGAACAAGTGCGGGTTGAACCACACCTCCTTTGACCCGGAAAAAGCATGACCGCATATGGCTGCCCCCCTGGCGAAGGGGTCGCAAGCAAAGACGTCAAGGGAAATACACCAACCCGGAAATCGGGGACCAACGCTAGTAGACAAAGAAATCACCGACGCATACGTGCAAGCAAACTATGATGTGCTATGTGCGATAATTAGGCGCTTAAGGGACACAGGCCAGGTGTACGAGCCAGAAATCCCATAGCCCCTCACGCCTACGTCGCAGGCGGAATTCAAGATGGGACGAAGCAGAATGCCTTCATCAGGCAAAGCTCCCAGAACGCACAAAAGGACCCCCGAAAAGTTGAAGTACGGAACCCCCAAACAGGGATTCTGGAACGCAGGCTTAGCCAAGGAAATCAAACCCAGGGTCACCCGGACAAAAAACAGGATTAAGGGAAACAGGCGGAGACGATGACCGGAGATCCCCCTCACCCGAATTTAAATCCAGAGACATGGCACACCTAGCGAGTGGAAGCAGCCCGTTTGATAGTAATATACAGAACCACCCGATACCAGCAAGTATAAAATACCCCCAGAACCTAGAATATTACGATGGTAAAGGAGACCCAGATGATTTTTTGAACAAGTTTATCGGAGCAGTAATGATCCAGAGATGGGACATGCAAACCACCTGTCATGCTTTCTCCTGCTCCTTGGTTAACGATACAAGGGAATGGATCGACAGCCTACCGGTGGGCTCGGTAAATAGTTTTGAAACCCTAAAAACCAAGTTCAGATCACAATTTAACGCGCAAAAGAAGCATAAGAAGACACATTCGTCAGCACACAACATAAAACGACAAAGCGAAGAAACGCTTAGGGATTTGATTACAAGATACACGAATGAAACCCAGGTGATAAATGGACTACCGGAAAGCCAGAGGATATCAGGACTCATCCATTGGCTATGAGCTAGTCGAACACCTCACGACGAACCTACCAGAAACATACGACGAATTAACAATTAAAGCTCATGTCTGGATCGACGTCAAAGGGATAACCGAACGGAGTATTCCCTGAGAAAACGGAAAAGAGACCCGACAGACGGCGGTACCGACGCCCCCATCGAAAATCTGAGGTGGGGAAGCAAAGCAAGGGAAGGCAGAAAAATAATACTGCTAAAATTAACAAAATCACCAAAGGACATCCTCGCAACGGAACGGGCAGCGCAAACGTTCCCAGCCCCACCCAGATTAACAACTCGAAAAAGGGACCGAGGAAAATACTGCGCATTCCACAAAGACTATGGGCATGACACAGATTTGTGTCAAAACAACACGGCACGCAGCCTTCGTTTCCCTTCACCTTATCCATTGCCTCCATCTACTACTCGGCTTCCCCACAATCTTTCTACCGCTTCTTCCCCTTCCTTCCTCCTCTCTTTCATTCCCCAACCCAAGTTCCCGTGTTATACTCACACACTTCCTAGGTACCCCACCCCGGTATTTACCTCTCACCTTATCCTGTACTTCTACCTAAATCCTCCTCTACGTTCTCCTCTCCCCCACTATTTTCTTCATCTTCCCCTCATCTCCCACCCAATCTTTTCCCTGCTGACCCCCTACGTGTATCTCCCTCCTAACATGCACTTCTGGATCCCCACTCTCCCTCCCTAATTCCTCCCTTCCCATATTCCGCCCCACCCAGATTAACAACCCGAAAAAGGGACCGAGGAAAATATTGCGCATTCCACAAAGACTATGGGCACGACACGGATTTGTGTCGAAATCTCCAACAGGCCTTAGAAGACGCAATAACTGCTGGAAAACTGCAGCACCTGGAAAGAAGGACAGACGAAGAAGCAATAAAAACGGGGTTAGGGAACATATCAAATGACCCTACTCAAGCACAAGTCCCCATCACGCGGAAAGGACCGCCAGATAAAGAATGAAGCCACCATAATGGAAACATAATAAATGGGGTTGGAAGGAAGCCAGAGTCAAAGGAAGTGCCGGATTGGGCCTTCAAGGGAGAGTTGCAGATGATGGAAAAGGATGAGTTAAAAGTAAAAACCTCACCATCTCACCTCTTGCAAAGGATCCCAACGTGGGAAGGAAACGCGGCAACACTAGCAGATGGGAAAACTGATACAGTTATACCCAGGAAACAACTTGCTCCGTAAAGCAGTACATTCTCCGTACCACTACACAAGGAGGCAAATAATTTCTGAATAAACAGAAACCTCCACGAAGCAGAAAAGACTCCGAATGGATACGGAGCAACAAATGAAAGGTAAGCAGTTAGGAACTTTACTATGTAGTGACCTCCTGCCAATTATTTTCACGAAAATAAAAGCTTTCAAAGATCGATCATAAAAAAAAAACGCGCGCAAAAATATACAACAAAAGACTTTATAAGAAGTTAAGGGGACGACCGATAACGCTTCCATAAAGCAAAAAACCACGTCATAAGACGACTGCCATGAGACAATAACGTCATAAGGTGACTGTCATAAGACAACACGTCATAAGACGACTGCCATGAGACAACAACGTCATAAGGCGACTGCCATAGACAACCACGTCATAAGGCGACTGCCATGAGACAACAACGTCATAAGGCGACTGCCATAAGATAATAACAAGAAATTCTATCAAAACTACAGACAGGTAATTCAAGATATCATACGTTGAAACTGTCACAAAGTAAAAAGGAGGATTCACAACAGCAGGAAGCAAAAGCAATACTCAACAAAGTAGCAACCACGAATGTCAAAAATACTAGCAAAAAGATAAACAAAGTCCAAACAGCAAGAAGTCCTATGCATTAGGAATTTGCATCAGCTGGGCAGGGGACGCATCAGGATCTGACGAGAGAGTATGAAGGTATAAAGAGTGCATGTCCTCCAACTCACTCATGGCTTTGTTCAAAGGACCGGCAGTCTTCACAAGCTCGGAACCATCGAGGGTTATGCGGCCATCCGCAGCAAGAACACGAATCAACTCTGACTCCGCATCCACCCTGTTAGCATTGCACAAATTCGAAATCCTCTTACCAACTTTAGGACCGTTCAAAAAAGACTTACAAGCATGAGGAATCACATCAACAACAAGTCGCTTATACCTCTCCTTCAGATCCACAAAAGCAGAACGATCATTTCCCAACAAAGCATCCTTGGCAGCCAATTCTTCCCTTAGCACATTAATTTCATCCCCTTTAGCCCGAATATTGCCACGAACAGACTCAAGCTCTGCAGTTTAACTACCCAACTTAACCTCCAACTCAGACACCTTAAACTCCAGCGAAAACTTCTATGCTTTGAGCTTGTCAATCTGCTCAGATGAGGAGCCACCATCCTCTGAAAATTCGCGCAACTTCGAATCCAATACATTCCCAATTATAGAAGCACAAAAAGAAGACTGATTGAACAACTCGGAAAGCTTTGCCAAATCCATGCCCATCAACTTTTGTAATCCACTCGGAAGGAGCAATAGATCCGACGCTATGATGACAAGATTGACCATCAGGAGCCTGGAGAAAAGGGTTAAACCCTACAAAAAAAAAACACAAATAGATAAGAAGACAAACAAAGAATCTGAAGAACGGGCATATAAATGCATACCGATATTTTCCCCTGCATCCTCGGATCGTCTCGCTCTTTTCCTGGACGAGGGCACACCGGGCCTCTTTGCAGAAGTTTTCTTTCTGCTCCTAAGACGACCAGCAACGGTGCCCTCCTCATCAATAGCCTGATCGCAATTATCCCCACTGGTAGGGCAGTCAGACACTTCAACAACAGGATGAGAAGTTGGGTCATTTAGAATGGCCTCGCCTGCTTGGCAAATTGCCTCCAACCCGGCACGATCAACGGCCTGGGCATCAGAACTCGCGGCAGAGGCCTCCGAACCTGAAACCGCAACAGATGGAGTAGCTTTCACGATAAGATGGGCAAGGGATGATTGCCTATTGATCATCTGTTTGAACGCCATTACTGCAAGAGGAAGAACAACAGGTGACAAAAAAAAGAAACAGGGGGAAATGGAAGAACTAACGGCACATAACGGGCAAAATACTAAGAGTTGATCAAACAAGAAATATAGCCAAGAAGTCATCGCTACCCCCATTCCACAAAAATAATAATAATAACAAGGGGAAGGAGAGCGGGGCAACGCCAACTAAGGATTACAGAATCAGGCAACAAGACACCATCAAGGGAATATTAAAATAGGGTTGAGAAGATAATAGAGAAACCTGGATCTAAAGACCCCCATTGGTCAAAGACAATACTAGGGTTTCAAGTTGTAAAACTCAAATACATCCCTATTAATCCTACGATATGAGAAGAGGATCTACTGAATAAAACAAGATTGGAAGCACATACCTAAAGAACGATGGCGAAAGGAAGAAAGAAACACGGGAGAATCGCCGAAGAAGATATCGCCTCTAAGAAAGGTAAAAAACTTTCTATTTTGAATACAGTAAAGAAAAATATATATGACGCGTATTTATAGCTAAGGTTGTTAGATAGATCTTAACCGTTCAAGTAACATTCCGGGATAAATATTTCAATCCATACACGTTGTTTCTGAAGGACCTCCGAAAGGATGGCCTGAGAAGCGACCCTTGTTTTTGAAGTCTAATAAGACAGTCTACAGATAGCCTCTCCAATTAGACTGGGGGGCTTGATGATATACCATATACGGAGCTTTACCTCCGTATAGCATCCTGGATACGAAGGACCCTTCGTAAGCAACGAAGGTACTGGAACATTGTACCAAACAGGCATATCCGTAGCCAAAACAACGATGTATACCTCCGTAATTCTGGAGCTCTCGAGATAATCACGAAATAAAGAACGGATATGTATAAATTCATTCCATGCTTATTCGGTCTCCCAAAAAGGGAATGAAATCAAAACATCCCTATAAACTAGGACACGGTTTAAGAGTCCTAGATATATCTTCCATACTTAGAAGATATCACAAAGAGAGGAGGGATTTACCCAAAACCCTACCTTTCTCTCCAAGGCTTTACCCTCTATATAAATAGAGGAGGTGCCAAACGGCACATCATCATATACGACATATTTATACGTATAAAAAACCCTAATCATCAACATATTCGACCTCCGGATAAATTCTAAGCCTCAAAAATTGGCTTAGAACAACAATCATAGGCGTAAAGCGGCCTACAACCCTTTGACCGGAAGGGAATCGCCAACAAAACACCCAAAACCCTACTCACACCTTCGATTGAGCCATAGTGCGATTATTTGATCAAACAAATTGGCGCCATCCGTGGGACCTACAAATACAAATTCTCTTTTCGAGCCCACCCGCGATCAGAATAATCAGCTGCAATGGCCGAACTAGAAGTCAACTCCTTATCAGGTTCCCACAAGACAAAGAGATTCCAGATGTCCTCGAGGAGACTGGGTCCGCACGGACAACTCTCTGTCGACGCGTATGTGTCAAATCTGGACCCACCAACCATCGTTATCAACAATAGAATTTCGGTAGTTGAGGAGATGTCGGGTTTACAAGAACGAAGCTTGGGCCGACCCACGCTTATATCACAGGACCAAAGCCCGAGCGGATCCATACCCATAGTATCATACTCACAACGTCAGAAGTTCGGGCCAGTCCATGCGGATTAAGGAATGCCACAGGCCCTCGGAAAAACGCCCGCGACAGATGGATCCCGCGAAAGAGTCGTGATGATCCCAATAACCCAGGAAGCCCTAGCAGAGTGCCAACGCTGACAGGCCGCGAAATGTACGAAGACTGTGAACGGATTAACAATGATGCGCCTGGATCGATAGTGCCTGCAGGTCAAGACCAGGATAGGTCCATGCCGGGACTACGAGGTTAAGACCGTGACAGGTCAACGACGGAACTGCAGGGCCAACACCGGGACATAACTACGCTGGGAGCGCATAGTCAAGACCGTGATAGGTTTGTGCCAATGACGCAACCTCCACGTCAAAGCAAACCTATGACGGGACCACCAGGGCAAAACCACGCTGGAACCGCACCACTATTGCAAGGCCCAGGTGAATCTACCCCTACAAGGCCGCAAAGACAGAACAAGTGCGGGTTGAACCACACCTCCTTTGACCCGGAAAAAGCATGACCGCATATGGCTGCCCCCCTGGCGAAGGGGTCGCAAGCAAAGACGTCAAGGGAAATACACCAACCCGGAAATCGGGGACCAACGCTAGTAGACAAAGAAATCACCGACGCATACGTGCAAGCAAACTATGATGTGCTATGTGCGATAATTAGGCGCTTAAGGGACACAGGCCAGGTGTACGAGCCAGATCCCATAGCCCATCTTGCCTACGTCGCAGGCGGAATTCAAGATGGGACGAAGCAGAATGCCTTCATCAGGCAAAGCTCCCAGAACGCACAAAAGGACCCCCGAAAAGTTGAAGTACGGAACCCCCAAACAGGGATTCTGGAACGCAGGCTTAGCCAAGGAAATCAAACCCAGGGTCAACCCGGACAAAAAACAGGATTAAGGGAAACAAGCGGAGACGATGACCGGAGATCCCCCTCACCCGAATTTAAATCCAGAGACATGGCACACCTAGCGAGTGGAAGCAGCCCGTTTGATAGTAATATACAGAACCACCCGATACCAGCAAGTATAAAATACCCCCAGAACCTAGAATATTACGATGGTAAAGGAGACCCAGATGATTTTTTGAACAAGTTTATCGGAGCAACAATGATCCAGAGATGGGACATGCAAACCACCTGTCATGCTTTATCCTGCTCCTTGGTTAACGATGCAAGGGAATGGATCGACAGCCTACCGGTGGGCTCGGTAAATAGTTTTGAAACCCTAAAAACCAAGTTCAGATCACAATTTAACGCGCAAAAGAAGCATAAGAAGACACATTCGTCAGCACACAACATAAAACGACAAAGCGAAGAAACGCTTAGGGATTTGATTACAAGATACACGAATGAAACCCAGGTGATAAATGGACTACCGGAAAGCCAGAGGATATCAGGACTCATCCATTGGCTATGAGCTAGTCGAACACCTCACGACGAACCTACCAGAAACATACGACGAATTAACAATTAAAGCTCATGTCTGGATCGACGTCAAAGGGATAACCGGAACGGAGTATCATGAGACAACAACGTCATAAGACGACTGCCATGAGACAACAACGTCATAAGGCGACTGCCATGAGACAACAACGTCATAAGACGACTGCCATGAGACAACAACGTCATAAGCGACTGCCATGAGACAACAACGTCATAAGGCGACTGCCATGAGACAACAACGTCATAAGCGACTGCCATGAGACAACAACGTCATAAGCGACTGCCATGAGACAACAACGTCATAAGACGACTGCCATGAGACAACAACGTCATAAGGCGACTGTCATGAAGACAACAACGTCATAAGACGACTGCCATGAGACAACAACGTCATAAGGCGACTGCCATGAGACAACAACGTCATAAGATGACTGCCATGAGACAACAACGTCATAAGGTGACTGTCATGAGACAACAACGTCATAAGACGACTGCCATGAGACAACAACGTCATAAGATGACTGCCATGAGACAACAACGTCATAAGGTGACTGTCATGAGACAACAACGTCATAAGACGACTGCCATGAGACAACAACGTCATAAGGCGACTGCCATGAGACAACAACGTCATAAGCGACTGCCATGAGACAACAACGTCATAAGCGACTGCCATGAGACAACAACGTCATAAGCGACTGCCATGAGACAACAACGTCATAAGACGACTGCCATGAGACAACAACGTCATAAGATGACTGCCATGAGACAACAACGTCATAAGGTGACTGTCATGAGACAACAACGTCATAAGACGACTGCCATGAGACAACAACGTCATAAGGCGACTGCCATGAGACAACAACGTCATAAGATGACTGCCATGAGACAACAACGTCATAAGGTGACTGTCATGAGACAACAACGTCATAAGACGACTGCCATGAGACAACAACGTCATAAGGCGACTGCCATAGACAACAATGTCATAAGACGACTGCCATGAGACAACAACGTCATAAGGCGACTGTCATAAGACAAAACAATGTCATAAGACGACTGCCATGAGACAATAACGTCATAAGCGACTGCCATGAGACAACAACGTCATAAGGCGACTGCCATGAGACAACAACGTCATAAGCGACTGCCATGAGACAACAACGTCATAAGGCGACTGCCATGAGACAACAACGTCATAAGCGACTGCCATGAGACAACAACGTCATAAGGCGACTGCCATGAGACAACAACGTCATAAGCGACTGCCATGAGACAACAACGTCATAAGCGACTGCCATGAGACAACAACGTCATAAGCGACTGCCATGAGACAACAACGTCATAAGCGACTGCCATGAGACAACAACGTCATAAGATGACTGCCATGAGACAACAACGTCATAAGGTGACTGTCATGAGACAACAACGTCATAAGATGACTGCCATGAGACAACAACGTCATAAGGTGACTGTCATGAGACAACAACGTCATAAGATGACTGCCATGAGACAACAACGTCATAAGGTGACTGTCATGAGACAACAACGTCATAAGATGACTGCCATGAGACAACAACGTCATAAGGTGACTGTCATGAGACAACAACGTCATAAGATGACTGCCATGAGACAACAACGTCATAAGGTGACTGTCATGAGACAACAACGTCATAAGATGACTGCCATGAGACAACAACGTCATAAGGTGACTGTCATGAGACAACAACGTCATAAGATGACTGCCATGAGACAACAACGTCATAAGGTGACTGTCATGAGACAACAACGTCATAAGATGACTGCCATGAGACAACAACGTCATAAGGTGACTGTCATGAGACAACAACGTCATAAGACGACTGCCATGAGACAACAACGTCATAAGGCGACTGCCATGAGACAACAACGTCATAAGACGACTGCCATGAGACAACAACGTCATAAGATGACTGCCATGAGACAACAACGTCATAAGGTGACTGTCATGAGACAACAACGTCATAAGACGACTGCCATGAGACAACAACGTCATAAGGCGACTGCCATGAGACAACAACGTCATAAGGCGACTGCCATAAGATAATAACAAGAAATTCTATCAAAACTACAGACAGGTAATTCAAGATATCATACGTTGAAACTGTCACAAAGTAAAAAGGAGGATTCACAACAGCAGGAAGCAAAAGCAATACTCAACAAAGTAGCAACCACGAATGTCAAAAATACTAGCAAAAAGATAAACAAAGTCCAAACAGCAAGAAGTCCTATGCATTAGGAATTTGCATCAGCTGGGCAGGGGACGCATCAGGATCTGACGAGAGAGTATGAAGGTATAAAGAGTGCATGTCCTCCAACTCACTCATGGCTTTGTTCAAAGGACCGGCAGTATTCTTCACAAGCTCGGAACCATCGAGGGTTATGCGGCCATCCGCAGCAAGAACACGAATCAACTCTGACTCCGCATCCACCCTGTTAGCATTGCACAAATTCGAAATCCTCTTACCAACTTCAGGACCGTTCAAAAAAGACTTACAAGCATGAGGAATCACATCAACAACAAGTCGCTTATACCTCTCCTTCAGATCCACAAAAGCAGAACGATCATTTCCCAACAAAGCATCCTTGGCAGCCAATTCTTCCCTTAGCACATTAATTTCATCCCCTTTAGCCCGAATATTGCCACGAACAGACTCAAGCTCTGCAGTTTAACTACCCAACTTAACCTCCAACTCAGACACCTTAAACTCCAGCGAAAACTTCTATGCTTTGAGCTTGTCAATCTGCTCAGATGAGGAGCCACCATCCTCTGAAAATTCGCGCAACTTCGAATCCAATACATTCCCAATTATAGAAGCACAAAAAGAAGACTGATTGAACAACTCGGAAAGCTTTGCCAAATCCATGCCCATCAACTTTGTAATCCACTCGGAAGGAGCAATAGATCCGACGCTATGATGACAAGATTGACCATCAGGAGCCTGGAGAAAAGGGTTAAACCCTACAAAAACACAACACAAATAGATAAGAAGACAAACAAAAAATCTGAAGAACGGGCATATAAATGCATACCGATATTTTCCCCTGCATCCTCGGATCGTCTCGCTCTTTTCCTGGACGAGGGCACACCGGGCCTCTTTGCAGAAGTTTTCTTTCTGCTCCTAAGACGACCAGCAACGGTGCCCTCCTCATCAATAGCCTGATCGCAATTATCCCCACTGGTAGGGCAGTCAGACACTTCAACAACAGGATGAGAAGTTGGGTCATTTAGAATGGCCTCGCCTGCTTGGCAAATTCGCCTCCAACCCGGCACGATCAACGGCCTGGGCATCAGAACTCGCGGCAGAGGCCTCCGAACCTGAAACCGCAACAGATGGAGTAGCTTTCACGATAAGATGGGCAAGGGATGATTGCCTATTGATCATCTGTTTGAACGCCATTACTGCAAGAGGAAGAACAACAGGTGACAAAAAAAAGAAACAGGGGGAAATGGAAGAACAACGGCACACAACGGGCAAAATATAAGAGTTGATCAAACAAGAAATATAGCCAAGAAGTCATCGCTACCCCCATTCCACAAAAATAATAATAATAACAAGGGGAAGGAGAGCGGGGCAACGCCAACTAAGGATTACAGAATCAGGCAACAAGACACCATCAAGGGAATATTAAAATAGGGTTGAGAAGATAACAGAGAAACCTGGATCTAAAGACCCCCATTGGTCAAAGACAATACTAGGGTTTCAAGTTGTAAAACTCAAATACATCCCTATTAATCCTACGATATGAGAAGAGGATCTACTGAATAAAACAAGATTGGAAGCACATACCTAAAGAACGATGGCGAAAGGAAGAAAGAAACACGGGAGAATCGCCGAAGAAGATATCGCCTCTAAGAAAGGTAAAAAACTTTCTATTTTGAATACAGTAAAGAAAAATATATATGACGCGTATTTATAGCTAAGGTTGTTAGATAGATCTTAACCGTTCAAGTAACATTCCGGGATAAATATTTCAATCCATACACGTTGTTTCTGAAGGACCTCCGAAAGGATGGCCTGAGAAGCGACCCTTGTTTTTGAAGTCTAATAAGACAGTCTACAGATAGCCTCTCCAATTAGACTGGGGGGCTTGATGATATACCATATACGGAGCTTTACCTCCGTATAGCATCCTGGATACGAAGGACCCTTCGTAAGCAACGAAGGTACTGGAACATTGTACCAAGCAGGCATATCCGTAGCCAAAAGCTACGATGTATACCTCCGTAATTCTGGAGCTCTCGAGATAATCACGAAATAAAGAACGGATATGTATAAATTCATTCCATGCTTATTCGGTCTCCCAAAAAGGGAATGAAATCAAAACATCCCTATAAACTAGGACACGGTTTAAGAGTCCTAGATATATCTTCCATACTTAGAAGATATCACAAAGAGAGAGGGATTTACCCAAAACCCTACCTTTCTCTCCAAGGCTTTACCCTCTATATAAATAGAGGAGGTGCCAAACGGCACATCATCATATACGACATATTTATACGTATAAAAAACCCTAATCATCAACATATTCGACCTCCGAATAAATTCTAAGCCTCATAAATTGGCTTAGAACAACAATCATAGGCGTAAAGCGGCCTACAACCCTTTGACCGGAAGGGAATCGCCAACAAAACACCCAAAACCCTACTCACACCTTCGGTTGACCCATACTGCGATTATTTGATCAAACCATGGGTTAACAGATAAAGCCCATATATGGTTGGATGCAAGGGAAACAACGAACGTCGATTACTCCTCAGGAAGAAAAAGGAAGGAGTACGGAGGAAACGAAAGGTTCCCCCGGTATACACGAGACGACAACCAGTGGGCAGGGAGAGACAGAGACAGTGGGATTGATATCCTGTCCAGTCTCACAAAAACCCCAAAGCAGATTTTGGCTACGGAGCGAGTTGCATCCACTTTCCCGATCCCAAACAAACTTATAACAAAAAAAAGAATATGGATAAATACTGTGAATACCACAGAGACCATGGCCATGACACTAACAATTGCAGAAACTTAAGGAGAGCCATAGAGGAAGCTGTAGAATCAGGAAAGCTAGACCATCTGGTCAAAGGAATCCGCCAAGCAACAAGGATAAAAAATGAAGAGAAAGTAGAGAAAACAGCGCCAGCACAGATCCTCATGATACGCTCCGAGGTATACGGAGAGCACCCACAGGAACAGAATTACCAGTTCCCGCCACTGGGGCAGATAGTACCATCTAGCGGGCCAATCGTCATTGAGGCTACGATCGCAGGCGCCAAAATGAGGAATGTTCAGATAGATGGGGGAAGCGAATGTGACATCCTCTACGAAAATTACTTTTCCAAGTTGCCGAGAAGTGTCAGAGAAAAGCTAAGAAAAGCGGAAAAACCGCTAACAGGATTCGCAGGAGAACGAATATGGCCAATTGGAGAGCTAAGGACAGAAGTAACAATAGGAAAATATCCAAAATGGAAGACAGAAAGAATCACCTTCATGGTCATACCAGCAAACTCTGACAACAATGCAATACTTGGAAGAGAGGCAATGAGGAAGTTCGGGATGATAGCGTCCACAATCCACTCACAAATAAAATTTCAAAGTGAGTCGGGGATAGCAACATTATCATCTAACCCGATCAACGAACGGAGAAAAAAAAAAAAAAAAAAAAAAAAAAAAAAAAAAAAAAAAAAAAAAAAAAAAAAAAAAAAAAAAAAAAAAAAAAAAAAAAAAAAAAAAAAAAAAAAAAAAAAAAAAAAAAAAAAAAAAAAAAAAAAAAAAAAAAAAAAAAAAAAAAAAAAAAAAAAAAAAAAAAAAAAAAAAAAAAAAAAAAAAAAAAAAAAAAAAAAAAAAAAAAAAAAAAAAAAAAAAAAAAAAAAAAAAAAAAAAAAAAAAAAAAAAAAAAAAAAAAAAAAAAAAAAAAAAAAAAAAAAAAAAAAAAAAAAAAAAAAAAAAAAAAAAAAAAAAAAAAAAAAAAAAAAAAAAAAAAAAAAAAAAAAAAAAAAAAAAAAAAAAAAAAAAAAAAAAAAAAAAAAAAAAAAAAAAAAAAAAAAAAAAAAAAAAAAAAAAAAAAAAAAAAAAAAAAAAAAAAAAAAAAAAAAAAAAAAAAAAAAAAAAAAAAAAAAAAAAAAAAAAAAAAAAAAAAAAAAAAAAAAAAAAAAAAAAAAAAAAAAAAAAAAAAAAAAAAAAAAAAAAAAAAAAAAAAAAAAAAAAAAAAAAAAAAAAAAAAAAAAAAAAAAAAAAAAAAAAAAAAAAAAAAAAAAAAAAAAAAAAAAAAAAAAAAAAAAAAAAAAAAAAAAAAAAAAAAAAAAAAAAAAAAAAAAAAAAAAAAAAAAAAAAAAAAAAAAAAAAAAAAAAAAAAAAAAAAAAAAAAAAAAAAAAAAAAAAAAAAAAAAAAAAAAAAAAAAAAAAAAAAAAAAAAAAAAAAAAAAAAAAAAAAAAAAAAAAAAAAAAAAAAAAAAAAAAAAAAAAAAAAAAAAAAAAAAAAAAAAAAAAAAAAAAAAAAAAAAAAAAAAAAAAAAAAAAAAAAAAAAAAAAAAAAAAAAAAAAAAAAAAAAAAAAAAAAAAAAAAAAAAAAAAAAAAAAAAAAAAAAAAAAAAAAAAAAAAAAAAAAAAAAAAAAAAAAAAAAAAAAAAAAAAAAAAAAAAAAAAAAAAAAAAAAAAAAAAAAAAAAAAAAAAAAAAAAAAAAAAAAAAAAAAAAAAAAAAAAAAAAAAAAAAAAAAAAAAAAAAAAAAAAAAAAAAAAAAAAAAAAAAAAAAAAAAAAAAAAAAAAAAAAAAAAAAAAAAAAAAAAAAAAAAAAAAAAAAAAAAAAAAAAAAAAAAAAAAAAAAAAAAAAAAAAAAAAAAAAAAAAAAAAAAAAAAAAAAAAAAAAAAAAAAAAAAAAAAAAAAAAAAAAAAAAAAAAAAAAAAAAAAAAAAAAAAAAAAAAAAAAAAAAAAAAAAAAAAAAAAAAAAAAAAAAAAAAAAAAAAAAAAAAAAAAAAAAAAAAAAAAAAAAAAAAAAAAAAAAAAAAAAAAAAAAAAAAAAAAAAAAAAAAAAAAAAAAAAAAAAAAAAAAAAAAAAAAAAAAAAAAAAAAAAAAAAAAAAAAAAAAAAAAAAAAAAAAAAAAAAAAAAAAAAAAAAAAAAAAAAAAAAAAAAAAAAAAAAAAAAAAAAAAAAAAAAAAAAAAAAAAAAAAAAAAAAAAGAAATTTCAAGTACCAAAAAATATATATAAAAAAAAACCTCCCCCAACATAAAGGGAGGTTAGCAAAGGTACAAATTGTTCAAAGGCACTCAGGCCGTTAACAGGAAAGATTGTTCAAAGGACCACATCAGTCCACCAACAAAGTTTCAAATTCACAAATACCAGAGGAGTCACGGAGCAATCTGCAGCAGATCAGAAGGGGAAGCCTCAGGGTTGGATGCTAATCTACGAAGGTATGCAGAGTCAACATTAGACAGTTCGTCCAATGCAGAGTCCAGGCGCTCAGCTGTATCTTCAGGAATATTGCGGCCTGCTAGATCAACAACACCTTCATTAGCCAAAGCGCGCATCAAACCTGCCTCTGCGTCAACCCTATTCTCATTGAAGACCTTCGACAGCAGCGTACCAACTTCAGGACCATTCAGGAAAGACTTGCAGACATGGGGAATAACTTCAACAATCAATCTCCCATACCTCCCAGATTGTTCTGCAAGTGCATCATGTGCCCTCTTCAGCAGCACATCCTTCTCATGAATTTGGTCTGTCAGAGCACCCACCTCTATCTCCTTCTCCGCAATGACCCTCTGCACAGCTCCACGCACGGTATCCAGTTCAGATTGAAGAGCCCCACAGTCCACCTCCAGCTCGGTTGCCTTCACTTCAAGAGCATGCTTCTCCGACATCAGCTTCTCATATTGCTCCTTCGATGGCCCAGATTCCTCAGAAACCTCCCGCAATCTTGCATCTAGAGCACTACCAACAACAACGCTACAGAAGATTGAGCGGTTAAAGAAGGCAGAAAGCTCTGGGATCTCCATATTCATCAGCCCGCTGACCCATCCAGAAGGAGCGATACTCTGAAGAGAGCGATGACACGAAGCAGCATCTAGAGTCTCCCCAAAAGGGTCGAAGGCTGCACAGAAAACAGATAATAAATAATAAGTGAAAAAATAAACAAAGGAAAGATTAAGAAGAACCTACAAGTAGATTGCTCGGGCACTTCAACATTCCTGGTTTTCCATTTTTTCGATCGAGAACTACTGACACCCTTGGACGATTTCTTCCTCTTCTTCAAATGGCTGGCAACAGTGTTCTCCTGGGCAACATCTTCTGCATCTTCACCAATACCATCCGACACATCCACTACAACCTGCTCTTCAACAACCTGCTCCTGAGCCAAAGGAACAGGTGTCTCAGCCAGCATCTCTGCAGAAGAACCCCCTGTATGGCAGAGGACGGGGTAGAAGGTGGAGCAAGAGCCACCGGCTTGAAGACAAGGCTGGACAACGCAGGTTGCCTATCAATCAACTGTTTAAAAGACATCTCTGCAGATAAAGATACAACAAATTAAAGACTGCAATATTCAACAAACAAGGAAGAAACAAGACAAGGGAAGGAGTAACCTACCCTGACCACCACATTCAATGATGAAATCCTTTACACCTCTCTCTCTCTCTCTCTCTCTCTCTCTCTCTCTCTCTCTCTCTCTCTCTCTCTCTCTCTCTCTCTCTCTCTCTCTCTCTCTCTCTCTCTCTCTCTCTCTCTCTCTCTCTCTCTCTCTCTCTCTCTCTCTCTCTCTCTCTCTCTCTCTCTCTCTCTCTCTCTCTCTCTCTCTCTCTCTCTCTCTCTCTCTCTCTCTCTCTCTCTCTCTCTCTCTCTCTCTCTCTCTCTCTCTCTCTCTCTCTCTCTCTCTCTCTCTCTCTCTCTCTCTCTCTCTCTCTCTCTCTCTCTCTCTCTCTCTCTCTCTCTCTCTCTCTCTCTCTCTCTCTCTCTCTCTCTCTCTCTCTCTCTCTCTCTCTCTCTCTCTCTCTCTCTCTCTCTCTCTCTCTCTCTCTCTCTCTCTCTCTCTCTCTCTCTCTCTCTCTCTCTCTCTCTCTCTCTCTCTCTCTCTCTCTCTCTCTCTCTCTCTCTCTCTCTCTCTCTCTCTCTCTCTCTCTCTCTCTCTCTCTCTCTCTCTCTCTCTCTCTCTCTCTCTCTCTCTCTCTCTCTCTCTCTCTCTCTCTCTCTCTCTCTCTCTCTCTCTCTCTCTCTCTCTCTCTCTCTCTCTCTCTCTCTCTCTCTCTCTCTCTCTCTCTCTCTCTCTCTCTCTCTCTCTCTCTCTCTCTCTCTCTCTCTCTCTCTCTCTCTCTCTCTCTCTCTCTCTCTCTCTCTCTCTCTCTCTCTCTCTCTCTCTCTCTCTCTCTCTCTCTCTCTCTCTCTCTCTCTCTCTCTCTCTCTCTCTCTCTCTCTCTCTCTCTCTCTCTCTCTCTCTCTCTCTCTCTCTCTCTCTCTCTCTCTCTCTCTCTCTCTCTCTCTCTCTCTCTCTCTCTCTCTCTCTCTCTCTCTCTCTCTCTCTCTCTCTCTCTCTCTCTCTCTCTCTCTCTCTCTCTCTCTCTCTCTCTCTCTCTCTCTCTCTCTCTCTCTCTCTCTCTCTCTCTCTCTCTCTCTCTCTCTCTCTCTCTCTCTCTCTCTCTCTCTCTCTCTCTCTCTCTCTCTCTCTCTCTCTCTCTCTCTCTCTCTCTCTCTCTCTCTCTCTCTCTCTCTCTCTCTCTCTCTCTCTCTCTCTCTCTCTCTCTCTCTCTCTCTCTCTCTCTCTCTCTCTCTCTCTCTCTCTCTCTCTCTCTCTCTCTCTCTCTCTCTCTCTCTCTCTCTCTCTCTCTCTCTCTCTCTCTCTCTCTCTCTCTCTCTCTCTCTCTCTCTCTCTCTCTCTCTCTCTCTCTCTCTCTCTCTCTCTCTCTCTCTCTCTCTCTCTCTCTCTCTCTCTCTCTCTCTCTCTCTCTCTCTCTCTCTCTCTCTCTCTCTCTCTCTCTCTCTCTCTCTCTCTCTCTCTCTCTCTCTCTCTCTCTCTCTCTCTCTCTCTCTCTCTCTCTCTCTCTCTCTCTCTCTCTCTCTCTCTCTCTCTCTCTCTCTCTCTCTCTCTCTCTCTCTCTCTCTCTCTCTCTCTCTCTCTCTCTCTCTCTCTCTCTCTCTCTCTCTCTCTCTCTCTCTCTCTCTCTCTCTCTCTCTCTCTCTCTCTCTCTCTCTCTCTCTCTCTCTCTCTCTCTCTCTCTCTCTCTCTCTCTCTCTCTCTCTCTCTCTCTCTCTCTCTCTCTCTCTCTCTCTCTCTCTCTCTCTCTCTCTCTCTCTCTCTCTCTCTCTCTCTCTCTCTCTCTCTCTCTCTCTCTCTCTCTCTCTCTCTCTCTCTCTCTCTCTCTCTCTCTCTCTCTCTCTCTCTCTCTCTCTCTCTCTCTCTCTCTCTCTCTCTCTCTCTCTCTCTCTCTCTCTCTCGCACACTATATTATATACAACGGGTTTCTTTTACAACTCTTTCTCTCTCTCTCTCTCCATTATTATCTACGACGGAAACAATTTTACAATGGAAACACGTTCATCTCATACGAGAGCATAGCATCGAAAGCTTGCAGTTCATCATCATTCTCTTGTTATTATATACATCAAAAGCCCTAAATGCTATTGAATGTCGGGTTTCGGTCCTGGACCGGCTTTTTCTGGGTTTTGGACCGAACCGGACCGAACCCGATATATCAATGAAATCCTAGACCGAAGACCGGACCGTTTGTGGCTCGGTCGGTCCGGTTCGGGCCGGTCTCGGTCGGGTCTTGATCGGGCTTCGGGTTTCCGGTCCATATGCTCATGCCTAGTTCCCAAAACGAAGCAACACGAGACTTAAATAAAACAGCCTCAGGATATATACAAAGCTTAATGCCATAAGAAGAAAGACGATCGACATCAGACTGCCTCACACCATAAGTACTAGGAGCGCCTATGGACTTATACTTCAATCTACCCACATCCAACAAGCCCCTATGTCTAGGAGGTATCAACGAATGATCAACAAAAACAAACAAGTCTTTCCAGTCCCTAACCTCTGTACCACCAGCAATAAACAACTCACGATCACTGTTCTTCGACACAGTAACCCAATCACCAGACTCTTTGAGTTTATAAAAGAAGTTAAACAGCGCTACGGAAGGTTCTATACGGTTAGCACTGCAGAGGACCTGGAAAGCAATGATTTTTGCTATACCGGTCGGATGAACAGTAGATATATGGCATTGGTAGTAATCTAAGACAGCCAGGAAGAAGGAAGAAAGAGGGATCCTAAGATTACCAAGGGTAAATGCCTTCACATACAAACCAACAAAGCCAGCAGGAGGATCACAAACAGATTGCCCTCTTTCCGGGAAACGGATTAAGTTAGGGTTTCGCGCAAAATAAGTAGACACAAAGTTCTGATAGGCAGAACGACTCAATACATTGGTGATACTCCTTATTCCTCTCTTCGTCATTACTAAAAAATATGGAATAAAAGAAGAAGAAGAATGACGAGTTTACCTGGCGAAGATCGACGAGGAAGCAGCGGAAGAGGATTTTCGAAGTAAAAAGAGGCAAAAAGCCCTTTTTTGACAAAGAGTTGGTATTTATATGGGGTAATAATCACGGGTACCAACCAATGAAAAGTTACCCCGAGTTCCATGCCAACAAGTTGTTATAAAGGGATAAGCCGTAATTAAGACTTCTGAAATAAGTAAATGTCGAAATAAATGATTGATTAGCTGATAAGATGGGCAAGTTGCGACACGGAGCAACGGAGCACATTTTCGAAGTCTAACCGGACATTCTGCAGACAGCTTCTCCAGTTAGACTGGGGGGCTTGATGATATACCCTATACGGAGTTCCACCTCCGTACCTGAAGCAGATACGAAGACACCTTTGTACAGGTAAAAACTATTTATTTACGGAGCTCGACCTCCGATTAATATAATCATTCCGGAGCTCCCGAGGTAACAAATACCCAGCTCCGAGGAAACATATCAAAGAGATCGGACGAAGATCCTTTCCATGATTATCTAATTAAAACAATACACTTAAATCCCGAATGCCTCGAATACGGCTCATGAAGAGATCATCACGAATCTCCCTAAAAGATAAAATATATTCTTAAAAGAGGAAGAGATTTACCCTAATTCTCTTACCCTCCTCTCCAAGTTTCTACCCTCTATATAAAGAGGAGATGCCATACGGCACAGATCATCTCTTATGCATACACAATACTATACCGATCCTCAAGGCTCGGTGACAAACAAACACCAATTAGGCGTAAAGCGGCCGTAGCCCTATTACCAGTAGGGAATCGCCTACGAAACACCTCCAAAATCCACACACCCCCTCGGTTGTGCCATAGTGCGGTTATTTGATCAAACAACTAGAATTAAAGTTAGAATTACCGCGGTTTCTTTGGAATAGTCCTCGTTGATAGCCTCCTCGGTATTGGTTCTGGACAAAATTGACTTGCTCGGTAGCCTCCTCTTCACAATCCTCGGTATAGTGCATTCCTCCGTAATTGTTGCACCCGTGTGCAATCACCTTGAGGTCCTTGTCCATAATGTCCAACCTATCTTCAAAAGTAGAAAAATGGTTAGATAAAGCTTTAAGTTCATGAATTACCTCATTGTCGGAGCTGCTTTCAATGCTAGCCACGGTCCTTCTCGTCCTCCTATCTCGATCCTTGTCATCCATATCTCGAGCTAAGCTAGCTTGCACCATATCCTCCATCATTTTGTACGCGTCATTGGTAGACTTGTACAAAAAGTTACCACCGCCGGCTATGTCTAAATCCTTTTGGGAACTCTTGGTTAAACCATAGAAGAAAATCTCCATGATCTTGTCCTTGTCTAGTCCATTCCCGTGACAGTTTCTGATCATTTCTCTAAGCCTTTTCCATGCATCAACTAGTGATTCTCCCTCGTCTTGCTTCAAAGCCTTGATGTCTCGAAGCATTTTCCTTGCTAAACTAGGGGGAAAGAATCACGAGATGACGGAAATAAGCTAAGTTTCACAGCGTCATCGGTGACGTCTCCTCCGTATTTGAACATTTTGCACAAACTTGTGAACCTGCTTACATGCTTTTGGGGGTCGGATTTGGCTCGGCCGTCATATTGGTTGTCTTGGATTAACTTAAGATGGTGTCCTTTGACTGAGAATGAATCTCCTAGGTTTGGTGGAACAGTATCCGATCCCGGTGTAGGTGGTACGGCTCTCGTCCTCTCCATCATCGGTCGGTCAAAGGCGTATGTTTGATCCAAGAATCGCATAGACCTTCGATCGGGAACAAGGAGGGGTTTTCTTCGATTTATTGGCGATTCCCTACCTGGTGTAAAGCTTTGAGAAGCTTAACGCCATTGTATCGGAGGTGTTTGTGTTGCGGTGGAGACTTCCTATGGTAGAGAAGCCGGCCACCTTAGGTGTTTTGGGGGTGAAGAGAACATGTCTCCATCCAATGATGAGGACCTCTATTTATAAGGGGAACTCATCTTGGGGAATAAGTTAGGTTTAGGGTTTTACCCTAGTGTTTAGGAAAAGATTTGGGCAGATCCCTTTTCTTTAGGAGGAAGGAATAAGAGATTTCCTTCATATTTGTCGGAGCTCCGTTCTGACGAGGTGAGCTCCGTTCTGACGGAGGTGAGCTTCGTTCTGACTGAGGTGGTCCGTTCTGACGGAGGTGAGCTCCGTTCTTACGGAGGTGAGCTCCGTATTTCTGGCAGGAAATATCCTTAAGCAGCCTTCGTAATAGCAGAATTACATACGGAGGTAGGGCTCCGTATAGGGTATATCATCAAGCCCCCCAGTCTAATAGGAGAGACTGGCAAGAGGCTGTCGTATTAGACTCCAAAAAATATCTTCTGGCTGCAGATCCGAATAAATTCTCTAATCTCCTCGATTTGATGTCTTTCGTCTGGCGTTGACGGTTATCACATTAATCGTTCCGTCTTTTTCCATTACGCACTGTTTTTGTCCATTAAAACATTGATTGTCCGGCTTTTTCCTCTCTAATAATTTAGGGGGAATTACCTCGATGTCATGGCTGGACTGTTGGAAACTTCTATCGGCATGATGATCTGTAGATGAGACTTCCATGTCTATCATGTGTTGGTGGCCGATGATGTAGTATATAGCTTTTGCTCCACTGTTGTTGACTTATTGTTGGATATTTGCGAAGATCTTTGGCTTGTGTGATGCTAGTATATGCTGAGGCAGGGTTGATCCGAGCTCTTGTTGCTGAAGGTAATTGTTCTTTATGGTCGTGAGCTTTTTTGATAATCTTTTTATTTCGACCATGTCTTATGGCAGTCGCCTTATGACGGTGTCTCTTAGGACGGTGTCTCATGGCAGTCGCCTTATGACGGTGTCTCTTAGGACGGTGTCTCATGGCAGTCGCCTTATGACGGTGTCTCTTAGGACGGTGTCTCATGGCAGTCGCCTTATGACGGTGTCTCTTAGGACGGTGTCTCATGGCAGTCGCCTTATGACGTTGTCTTAATTGCTTTATGAATGTCTTAATGGGCGTCCCCTTTCAAGCATTTACATAAAGTCTTTTTGTTAATTTGTACGTACTTATTTAAAATATTTGCGAAGGGTAGCGACCCAACTTCGCTTAAGTTCGCAGTGTTTTAAACTGCTTAGTGCCTACGTAGGGTCTTATAGTTGAGGCAGAGATTTGTACCTTTCGAGCAGCTTTGTGGTCATAAGGTTTCAGCTCTGTCATCTTTTAATATCTTCGTGATGTGATCGTTGGTTATTGTGGCTATCCGCTGATTGAATGCTCCTCCTTCGGCGTGCTTTGCAAATGTTGCGCCAATTGCTTGATATAGTCTTCTGGGAGCTTCGAAGATCATAACATAGCCTTCGTCATGTGTATGGCTATGCTAGAATATTAGAGAGTAATTATAATGTGGTTTCCTGTGCTCGGTGTCGTGACCATTATCTGGAATCATTATCATTGGTCTTGTGCCTTATGGGAGAATGTCTTGATGATATATGCTTTGCCAAAAATGACTTTCCCATGTGCTAACAGAAGGCTCCAAGTTTTCCTCTTTCTTCATACGATCACTTTTCCTTCAAAATCTCATGATATTAAATGTCACTACAACAAAATTAGCTTCACGGGACCTTCAAAAGTGTCCTAAAATGTTACTTTATAGGACACATTATATAATAGGACCACTAGTAAAAGCGTCTCTTCTAAGGGGGTCCTATAAAGTTAAAGCGTCCTAATAAACCACAAAATAGGACACTTTATAAGGTCTTAAGATGTTTACTTTCATGACAAATATTAGCGTCCTATAAAGTAAATAGATCAAATGTCAAATCATTCATTATTAGCACCACAAGAAGGGTCCTAACATGTCAAATGATGGGACGCTTTATTCATTTGATTATTAGTAGCTTTTAAAGACGGTTATCGACATCCTTCGAATGGTTAGCGACATCCTTCGAATGGTTCTCATTAGACACCATTCGTATATACAAAATAAGATACCATCAACTTGGATAGACGTACTTCAACTAGTGGAAATAAAAAAACTTAATTATCATCGAAAGAGCCATTTTCATAACCAAATCATCAAGTTATAACATTATCCAACATCAAGTCTTCTAACATTTAACACCCAATTAAAACTAATGAAAGAAACTAGAAGCATATAGTCTTGGGTCTTCATGCATCCTTCTCAATCCTCACGACCCACCTATAAATTAACCATCCAAATATAAGCTTAAAGTTTCGTGTTCCAAATTCTATAATATAACAGGTTTAGCAATAACGACATACCGAAATGAAAAGACAAGATCATGCGATAGGCTCACCAATAACATTTGTAATTGTGAAAATATATGCCACTATGCCAGAAATCACAGTACTAAAAGGAGGAAGCTTTAATCTTCGGATTGCATTATAGCTAGAGATGATTATGTGTGACCTTTGAACAGCATAAGCCTACATACATAAGGGTTTCTCTTGAGGATTATTGTTTTCTAGAAATCACAAAAAGAACATAGACCATGATCTCAAAATTAGTCTAAAAAGTAAATACGTTAAGGGTTTATTTCCACTCTACCATAGTAGAAAGTTTTGGACGATTTTCCACATTCACACACAAGGCTTTATTTTAAATTCTGATAGGGTGTTTGCAAGGTTTAAAAAGATCAAAATAAAATGGTCTGATTAAAATCTTTAGCATTTTAAATGTGTGAGAGTAGTCCTTGGTTTGCGTTCTTGGTTTTGGTCTCGGTCAACTGCCAAAAGGGACTGATATTATCTACTCATTCGCTACAAGTCTGTTAACCCTGGTTCGAGTGGGTGTTGTGACTTTGTTGGTTGCTACATCAAGGGTGTGCTACTACTGCTATTTATGTTTAGAACTAGTTCCTTCGATTTTTTAAGTAGTCATACTATTGATTTTAAAGTAGCAAGAAGGCTTACATATGATTGTTGACGATACTGACTGATCCAAACATCCCTGATATAAGCAGGCTGTCATTTCTAGCTGCGTTGAAACTAGCTTGGGTTGATCACTTAGGCTTACAGCTCTGACTGATGCTTTTCGAAGTTGTAATAGTTGATTGCTAAGAGCTGCACCACCAGAATTTACATTATCAGTTTATCGTCTTTCAATGATGGTGGATTTCAAATGTATCGCCTGAACCTATCTGCAAATGATTGTTATCTAAACTACTAACATAAGAAAACTGAACAAAAAATCTATGATCATTATCACAAAGTCAATATGAAATAAATTAGCTAAAAAGTACATGAACAAAAAGAAAAGTGCAACTGCTAATTTCCATGTTGGTGACTGGACTTCTAAGAAATATTACAATTATTAAAGCCATGGGAAACATCTATAAACTTGAAACATAATTGAAAAATACAAACTAACATGATATTTATATATATATATAAGAATACCTTACACAACTGTCTGGACGTGCAAAAACATAAAACCTTTAACGGCGATTTTGGTGGCTGAAACTCTATTCAACGGCAAAATCGTTCACCTGTGATACCAGCATTTAAAACTAAAACTGTGAGATATCAGATAAGAAGATGACCCCAATTATGAAAAGAAACAGTCATTACATAAAAAACCTTGACATCATGATATAAAAATTCCGAGGGAGTAAGGAACATCATTACAAGCTTGTCCCCAAAAAAAAGAGTTCACCTTACAATCTAGAAACGATTTTAAACATAATTTTGTATTGCAGAGTTTTACACATTGCTTCAAACACAATATATATGAAAACTTATATGTTTTTACCTATTCTCCATTGATGCTACCAATGAGATGTTGACAGGATGTTCAACTCACCTTAAGAACTATCTTGGTAATGTAAAGACACAATTAGTAAGGTAACAAACCGATATTTCTTGCATCAGCAAATCGAATTATATCAAAGCTAACATACAAATTGTAAGACTTGAACAAAGGTACCTCCAATCTTTAAAAATATCACATTCCCTCTCAATAGTTGACAGTGGTATGCATGTGTCCACTGTAGTCATGTCTTCATATTCCCTGTATGATCCAAAAGTAAACACTATGCAATTAACACAACAATTCTGTATACACATATTGATACAATCATGTGAAACTCAAAAGTATCAAAAAGCAATGTAAAGGAAGTCCCTAATCGTCAAGAGCCTCAAATGTATCATAATTGATTAATGTACCTTAAAATGATCAATTATACAATGACAAATATATTGATATTTAACTGTAACATTGCACCCAAGCTAACCAAGAAACCTTAACTTGGTTACACTTCACAGATATCGACTAAGAAAAACAATGATATAAACAGAACGATAAAGAAACATGTTTATTAAGTACGACTTAGAGTTTTTATCACAGACGGTTGACCAAATCCTAGCTCAAGATGACCCCCGCACTCTTGTGCAGACCAAAACCACTAGCTTGCTGGTCAACACAATCTTAGTTTAATGATTTATATACAACGAAACTTCCATGCTAAAATTTCATAATTCATACTCCAATAGAAAAATCAATCCATTATAGTTACCAGATTTGATAGGGAGTGATATAGCTAGTGCCAGTAATTAGCCGATAACCGAACCCTGCAAAAGCACAATAAATAATCTGACCACTCTAAACTGTGCTACCAAAAACCTATTGAGAAAACTAAAAAAAAAAAAGAAGTAAATTGTGATACCATCGACTACGCCTTACCCCACCCTGGCATCCTATGAAACAAACAACATCGACCAGCAAGTCATGATTTCACAATCTCGGCATGGGATCTTTTGGCAAAGCATGAAATTGTAATAACCTGGTATACCTATCAAAGGCAGAAGAAATATTGTAGTAATGATAAAGCAAATATAAACAATAAACCCTAATTGTTAATGAACCTATTAGAAAAACAAAAGGGTTTAGTATCCCGGAGTGTAAGTAACTTTGCAACTTTTTCTATTGTATGTAAGTATCAAAAATTTTGTACATTGTATGTAAGTATCTCGCTAAATTGAACACTTAATGTAATATCAAAATTTTGTACATTGTATGTAAGTATCAAAATTTTTACATTGTATGTAAGTATCAAAATTTTGTACATTGTATGTAAGTATCAAAATTTTGTACATTGTATGTAAGTATCAAAATTTTTACATTGTATGTAAGTATCAAAATTTTGTACATTGTATGTAAGTATCAAAATTTTGTACATTGTATGTAAGTATCAAAATTTTGTACATTGTATGTAAGTATCAAAATTTTGTACATTGTATGTAAGTATCAAAATTTTGTACATTGTATGTAAGTATCAAAATTTTGTACATTGTATGTAAGTATCAAAATTTTGTACATTGTATGTAAGTATCAAAATTTTTACATTGTATGTAAGTATCAAAATTTTGTACATTGTATGTAAGTATCAAAATTTTGTACATTGTATGTAAGTATCAAAATTTTTACATTGTATGTAAGTATCAAAATTTTGTACATTGTATGTAAGTATCAAAATTTTGTACATTGTATGTAAGTATCAAAATTTTGTACATTGTATGTAAGTATCAAAATTTTGTACATTGTATGTAAGTATCAAAATTTTGTACATTGTATGTAAGTATCAAAATTTTGTACATTGTATGTAAGTATCAAAATTTTGTACATTGTATGTAAGTATCAAAATTTTGTACATTGTATGTAAGTATCAAAATTTTTACATTGTATGTAAGTATCAAAATTTTGTACATTGTATGTAAGTATCAAAATTTTGTACATTGTATGTAAGTATCAAAATTTTGTACATTGTATGTAAGTATCAAAATTTTTACATTGTATGTAAGTATCAAAATTTTGTACATTGTATGTAAGTATCAAAATTTTTACATTGTATGTAAGTATCAAAATTTTGTACATTGTATGTAAGTATCAAAATTTTTACATTGTATGTAAGTATCAAAATTTTGTACATTGTATGTAAGTATCAAAATTTTGTACATTGTATGTAAGTATCAAAATTTTGTACATTGTATGTAAGTATCAAAATTTTTACATTGTATGTAAGTATCAAAATTTTGTACATTGTATGTAAGTATCAAAATTTTGTACATTGTATGTAAGTATCAAAATTTTGTACATTGTATGTAAGTATCAAAATTTTGTACATTGTATGTAAGTATCAAAATTTTGTACATTGTATGTAAGTATCAAAATTTTGTACATTGTATGTAAGTATCAAAATTTTGTACATTGTATGTAAGTATCAAAATTTTTACATTGTATGTAAGTATCAAAATTTTGTACATTGTATGTAAGTATCAAAATTTTGTACATTGTATGTAAGTATCAAAATTTTGTACATTGTATGTAAGTATCAAAATTTTGTACATTGTATGTAAGTATCAAAATTTTGTACATTGTATGTAAGTATCAAAATTTTGTACATTGTATGTAAGTATCAAAATTTTTACATTGTATGTAAGTATCAAAATTTTGTACATTGTATGTAAGTATCAAAATTTTGTACATTGTATGTAAGTATCAAAATTTTGTACATTGTATGTAAGTATCAAAATTTTGTACATTGTATGTAAGTATCAAAAATTTTTCTTGTATGTAAGTATCAAAAATTTTGTACATTGTATGTAAGTATCTCGCTAAATTGAACACTTAATGTAAAATTTTTACGTTGACCAATCAAAAACTTCTACGTGGGCAGCTCATATGGTTGCCATACATATACCCAGTACATTCAATAACCAGAATTTGAAAGTTTATTACATTACATAAACATTTTACGAGATCTTTACACAACATAAACATTTTATCATGGTTAGTTACATCAATAGGTAATAGTCCCAAAAATAAAAGCTTTAGCTAAAAGTTTTGTTTAAAAACTACAACTTACAGTTACAACTAAAAACAGCAAATTGCTACTTTTGCCAAACATACCATAAATGTAAACTCAAACATTGCTTATTAACCATCTATGATAGATGGTTAATAAGCAATGTTTGAGTTTATATTTATGGTATGTTTGGCAAAAGTAGCAATTTGCAGTTCATGTTGTGTAAAGATCTATTTGTAGCTAACTATGATAAAATGTTTGGGACATATCTATTTATAAACGCAAATAAAGTGAATTCATAGAAAACACATCACACTACTAGAAAATCTCGTATTACCGACGGCCAAAATCCGTCCCAAAACGTCTTTAGCGACGGATTTTCGACGGATTTTGGCCGTTCCTAAAATCGGCCTCGGTAATATTTAACGACGGATTTTGGGACGGCCATAAATTTTTCCGACGGATTTACGACAGACGGATTTAACGACGGATTTGGAACGGTTTAATTAACGACGGATTTGGGACGGGTTGATTAGCGACGGACAAATTTTACGACGGATTTGCGACATCCGTTTTACCGACGGACACATTTGGGACGGTGAAAGGACTAGACTCGATTAAACCAAAAGTGTAATTTTTTTTTTTTTTTTTACAGCATGTACCCACTGCGCCGCAGTGGGTATGACACCCTCCCACTGCGCCGCAGTGGAAACTTTCTGACCTACGAGACAAAAGTCTCCCACTGCGCCGCAGTGGGGTTGAGACCCTCCCACTGCGCCGCAGTGGGATCCTACTGGTCTCAGACCTGTTCAAAAGTTCAGCAACCCTAAATATGTTTGACACATAGAACGAACTCCAACTCTTGCAGTATCATGACCAACATTTCAAACACATTTTAATAATTCTTACTGATATAAGGACACATTTTAAAACATAATTACAACTCTTTCTTGTTCAAATCTCATACACACCATCAATGGGTCATTTACCCACCTTGACACCATTTTCGCCCAAATTGCAACTTTACAAGTTTTCCAAAAGCTTTACACTTGACATAAACAGAATTTTAACCAAAATACGACTTTCAAACCCAATTGTACCAAGAGCCATATGAGGTGGGAATTCTAAGCTTCAGTTCCAAAAGATTGTCATTCTTCCAAGAATGACCTAAATACCTTCAAGTCCTTCAAAATCTTTTCGTCTAACACATCAACTTCAAATAAATCACTAGTTCCTTCTTCCGGAACTTCCTATAAAAAGGTAAACAACTAAAATATAAGCAAAGGCTTAGTGAATATACTTGCATACATTTACGAATACGAAGGAGGGCAAAGTACAAGGACTTTTACATGTAACCTATGACACCGTCATGCCACATTTACATGCTCACCTTGCACACTAAACAACATATATGGATCCATATAAGCTAACCAATGAGACTATCGGGATTCTTAGGCCCCGGAGGTTCTTAGGCCTCTTCTCAAAACAACTATCGGGATTCTTAGGCCCCGGAGGTTCTTAGGCCTCAACAATACTATGCCCCAAATGGGCCTGACGCCGAATCAATTACCACACATGGATAAACAACTTCAACATGGTGGTCTTTCCACACATGGATAAACAACTTCAACATGATGTGGTCAATTGACCCAACGTAAACATAAAGGTATGCAAATATACTCACCTCCTCCGCAACAAGAACAACAAAGCTAAAACGATAATACGCAACAAGCTTCAACCTATAATCATGACATAAAAGTGCATGAGCTTATATTCACAATCATGACTAGCTCAACCTAGCCATTCTCATTCACTAACCTTTCTAAACCCAAAACCCAACCCATTTGTCATTGAGTCTCTTTTACTTTCAACAATATTACTAGGTAGCTCAATCTACCATAATCATCATTTCAAAGAAACTAGTAAAACTCAACTTTTCTCATAAACCAAAATTATCACATTAGCTTATCAATTTCATAATCAAACTCAACACATAACTCAATGACAAACTAGGTTATCTAAGGAATTGGGGGGGAAAATTAACATATTTCAATTTCTATCACAACCCCCAAATTGGTTCACTCCATGAACCCTAATTCCACTTGAAAGATAAAAGCTAAGTTAGGGGAAATCAATACCTCAATAATAATAAGCTAATTCAAGACTTTAATTTTGGAACTTCTTCTTCCCTTCTTTTCTCTATGAAAATCGGCCACCACCACTCACACCTCAAACCCTAACTTTCAATTTTGCTTGATAAAGATTGATGGTGATGATTTATTATTGATGTTATTATCCTTGAATTGGAGAGAATTAAACTTTGATTTTGAAAGAACAAGAATGAGATGCATGAAGGAATAATGGAGAAGTAGAGAATGGAAGAGTGAGTCACAAAGAAAAGATGGCTGGCACTCCATGGGCTTGCCACGCCCTCTTCTAATTTTGCTTATAAAATACTCCACTATCCGCTAAAGTTCTAACTAAATTAACCCCATAACCAAAAATAAAATACTAGGAAATTAATTTAATGTCAAAACTATAAAAAGGGGTTAATTTCTTTTACCTTAAAACTTTGGGGTGTTACAGATGGATTTCCGACGGTTTATTGACAACGGATCTAGATTTAGCGACGGAAAATTCCGTCCCTAATCCGTCGATAAAGGTTTTTTCCAAAAAAAAATATAGATACACTATACATATACAGTAGGTATACATATACTTTTTGACAGAACTAACAAATATTATGTCCTTAATCTGTCCCAAAATAATTAATGTAATTAAAAAATTAGTTAAAATTACTACAAATTCCAGTTAATACAATTTTAATTACAATAATACAAATTCCAATTAAATAAATATTAATTATTATATTTATTATAACAAATGAAATATAATATTTACAACAGACAAATAATCTCAAACTCATTTTCAATCAATATCCAAACCATAATCTCCTGTTTTTTACCATTCATACCCGATGTTAAATCTAAAACATGAACAAATACTAGATGCTAGAATCTAAAATAAAAATTAAACATTGAATCTACCTACCCAATGATAAAATCATCGTTTCGAATCTAAAATATACCAAGAACATGAACAAATAGATATTGAAAAAAAATAAAAATTGTAATCAAATCCAAAAACTTTAGATCTACAACACACCACGAATCTTCTCGTAAATCAGACCACCCATACGCATCACATAATCTTCTCAATCCTTACCTCCCATAATCATCGATAGCAGGCTTTGTGATGCTATGGATGTTGTCACGAATCACGTACGATATGATGTCGTTTTGCTCCTCCCTTTCCCAATCATTTATATCCCATAATCTTCTCGACATTTTTTAGGATTTAGAATGAACAAGTGAGTAGCTACTCTTTCACGGAGTTTTGTCGGAGTGTTTTAGCCGGAGAGCGTGACGGAATACACGGTTTCAGATGAAGTAGATACATATATTTAAACGGAAAAAGATGAAGATTTGAAGATAATGAAATTGAAAGGTATATGTAGTAGTATTGAAAAGGGAGGAATGAAAAATATTCAGAGAATAGAAAGTATAAATTGGGGGTACTTGGTAGGTAGTGGGTTTGGTTTGGTTTTGTTAAAAGTGAATGTCAACCGTTCGATTATTTCTTGGGGTTGATGTATTTGCCACACGATTATAATCCGTGTGAAGTGGGGTGATTGGTTTGAGCAATTACAGACTTTTGATCAGATCTTTTATTTAGGATTTAAGATATTAAAAGATGACAACTTATATTGGAAATTAGTTCCTTTATTAACCGATCATATATAATATAATAATTTATTTAATGTCATATCTCGTAATTATATAAGCCAACCATACATGTTAATGTACACTTTTATAAATAAAGTAATAAGCAAACACTAAAACAGTAGTATTAATTATTAATTACTTATAAAAAAAACATTTAAAGATTACTTCTAACAATGCTGTTCTAATTAAAAAATTAAAAAATTACTTATAACAACATATTCCACTGATATTTTTAAAATTTTATTGTTATTATTAAATGGATCCGTCTTAAATCCGTTGCTAAACTTTTAGTTTTGGGACGGATTAGGGACGGCCAATTGATTTTTTATTTTTTAAAAATCAAATTTTCCCTAATAGCGACGGATTAGGGACGGCTCAAATTTATGTCCGCCGTAA
Source organism: Erigeron breviscapus (assembly GCA_034093135.1). Taxonomy (NCBI): domain Eukaryota; kingdom Viridiplantae; phylum Streptophyta; class Magnoliopsida; order Asterales; family Asteraceae; genus Erigeron; species Erigeron breviscapus. The sequence continues at coordinate 109,178,517 of CM067167.1, read as the reverse complement.
ATCCGTCGTAAAAAATTAAATTGGGTCCGTCCCAAATCCGTCCCTAATACCGACGGATTAGGGACGGCCAAATCGAAGTCCGTCGTAAATCCGTCCCTAATACCGACGGATTTGGGACGGAAATATTATATTAATTTATTTGGATTTATTTTACTGTTATTAAATTCATCCGTCGTAAATCCGTCGAGAAATTATATATTTAGGGACGGATTTCCGACGGTTTGTATATCTGTCGGTAATCTGTCCCTAATCCGTCGTAAATACTTTTGTATCAGTTTAGTTGGCTTGTTGTCTGAAATCCGTCGGAAAGCCGTCGCTAATTTGGGACGGAAATTTTTTCCGTCGCAAATCTGTCGGTAATATCAGATTTTCTTGTAGTGTCACCATACAAATGTGAGATAATGTCAATTCCATTTCTTTTTATAAGATTCAAGACATAGATGCAACCAGTTAGACTAACATTATTTGCATTTAAATTATATTAAGTTACAAGTAATATGTCCGTGTGATGCTACAGTTTAGTGGCGACGGCGATGGTGGCGATAGCGACGTCGTTATCAATATTAAATTATTAAAATAATTTATGTAAAAGGGAGTAGTGTAGTTATTAAAGAGTTAAGAATAAATATTGTAAATTAAGTTCACTAATAATATTATAGGTATTTCAAGTAGATATTATAAGTATTTTAAATAAACATCTTAAAATAGTTAGTGAATAAAAAAAGTAGAATATTTTGGGGTCATTAATACCGTAGTAAAAAAAACGAAAAGAATTAGTATAGATTATATAATGCCTACATTTTAACTCCTTAATAAAGAATTTCACTTTTTTTTCCCTTAAACTTTTCTGTCTTTAATAAGACCAATATGCTCATAAACATTTTACCTTCATCACATCTCACCCATTAATCTACCAAAAATACCGTAAATAACTTTCACACCACACCCATAAAATAACTATACTACCCTTTTTAAATCAAACATTTTTACATTAATAATCACCCACCACGGTCAATATCCCGTGACTCCACTATCACCCGTCGCCGCTACCACCAATTTTGCCGCATTGTACGGGCATACATCTAGTTTATCATAAAACAAATTTGAATATATACATTAAAAGATATAATGCTAGTAATGTGAAAGTTGCATTTATCGGTTGGTGTGGAGGGAAAATTTCCGAAAGTTCCCGCCGCCCAAAATCAGAATTCCACCTAATATTAGAAATGCACTTTGAAATTTTTAGTTTTCTCAAACACAGTCACAATAAATCCTTAAAAATTGGCACCACCCTTCTCTACGGTAAGCCGTCATCTACTCTATTATTTACGAACTGTATTGAAAACTTTTTGATATTTTAATGACGAGAGTAAGTACCCGCGCGTTACGGCGGTGAGATGGTGGGGGTGATAGGTCATAAAGTGTGATAGGTCATAGAGTGTGATAGCCAAATGCCTTAGCCGTACGGGCTCTGCCCTCGGATTTAAAAATTCGTCGAAAGTATATCGAATGACATCTCTAATGAAAGAGCATGAAATTTTAAGAACACCCATATAATTTTTATAATTTATCGATGTACGGTTTTTGAGATAAAAGATTTTGAAAGAATTAGAGGAATAAAATAATTTATGAAGGAGAGAAAAAAAATGAGTGGTTGAGATTTGAGAAGAGAGGTGAAAATAAAAGTTGAAAGTTGTGGGGCATTGATGTATGGTACATCATGCATTATTATGTGTACATTGTTGAAGTTGAAAGTTGAAAGTTAAAACCTTATTTGCTTTATAATTTTAAGGGTAAATTACACAAATGGTACCTGAGTAGGTGTCGAAATTTCACTTTTCGTACCTCAAAGAATTTAATTACGCGAATCATACCCAGAATTGCCAAATTTACACGCTCACCATACCTCCGACTAACGGAGACAAACGGATCGTTAAATTTGGTCACATGTCACTCACGTGTCAGGGTATAAACGTATTTTCACACCCATATCTAACCTCCCTTATTTTTCACCCAAACTTAAACAAACCACAAGTATAATTTAGTCAAATCGTAGGTACTATATCTTTCCTTATGATTGAATTGAACAAAGCTACTCCATTTATTTAAAACAAATTCCCCAAAATAAATGAAAGAGAATCTGTCTATGTTTTTGGCTTTTGATCACATACGTGATACGCCCACCAACAGGTACTATACATCTCTATATTCATAATATTAAAAGGAAATTTAAATGAAAGAAGAAAAATTTTAGATCTTGATTTGAAAAACCATCGGTTATAGATATCTTCAGCAGCAGTAGACCCAGAAATAAAGACCACCGCCGCCGGTTCCACTACCATCGCCGGTAAAATCAAAATAACACACCGATATATCATCATCACCACCGCCGGTTCCACTACCACCATTGACAAGTGACAACCGCCGCTGCCTGCAACCACTATCACCGCCACCGCCGGTTCCACTACACCACTGACAACCGCCGCCGCCAGTAACCACTATCATCGCCACCGCCAGTTCCACTACCACCACTGGCAACCGCCGCCGCTTGTAACCGCTATCCCTTTCGTTTCGAAGTTCGAGCAATTAATTCTTTAATCTTTTTCGTCTCCACCCGACCACCACTAAAGAAACGATGATGATGATGATTAAGTATGTAGGATGAAATTTTGTTATTTGATTAGTTTGGGTATGGTTTTAATTCTTTTATGATATATATGATTTTTTTTTTGTTTGATTTCAATGTTTAATTTGTTTGATCTGTGTTTTACATTTGATAATAGGTCAAATGCAAAGATTATATATCTGTGTTTTACATTTGATAATAGGTTTCTTATTGTATGATATTAATGATGATCTTGGTTTTATATCTTTGATTTGGTTTGATTTTAATTTACCTTCTGGAAAATGAAGATGATATATATGTTTGATTAATATCAAAAGATGAAGATCTAGATCTGGATATAAGATGGAAAAGGGGAGTGATAACAAGACTAGGGGAGGGGTAAAACGGTACTTTACCTTGGCACGTGAGTAACATGTGACCAAATTTAACGATCTGTTTGTCTCCGTTAGTCGGAGGTATGGTGAGCGTGCAAATTTGGCAACTCTGGGTATGACTCGCGTAATTAAATTCTTTGAGGTACGAAAAGTGAAATTTCGATAACTACTCAGGTACCATTTGTGTAATTTACCCTAATTTTAATGATATATGTGTTGTTAATGAGTCTCAAATTATTGATATCATGAAACACAAGCAGTAATGGTGTTATATGCCATTGCTAGGTGAAGCCTTCATTTATAGTTAATGACCTTATATCAAAGGTTTGTTTCATGCTTTAAAATCTATAGGGTGGAACACATTCTGAATCCTCGATCATGGGTGTTGCTTTGCTACAAAAGTGTTGTTTTATTTTCTAAGAATATATATTGGGTCTTTGCGCATAATTATATCTTTCAAGATCTCTTACAAGCGGGTCTTGTGAGTCCCTCACCATATTTCAATCAGTTGATGGATAGTAAAGGGTGGTGATTTCGACCCATCTACGTACTTGGAATGGGTGGATTACTCAATTTGGGTTATCTTCTTTTCTTTTATAAAACCGTAGGTAAACATGTGAAAATGAAGGGCCTAGTAATTAGTGATTGCAAATTATCTGAGATCCTGTAGATCATTGCTTCAATCTGCCGATAATTAGTAAAAATCGTGGACATGGTGACATGTTGTTAAAATACCAATTTAATTGTTTAACTTAGAATGTTGATGTGTAGGATGAAGAAGGACTTTTGGTGAAAGCATTGGAACTAGGAGGGACTGAAGATGGACAAGTGCATGAAGTTTCAAGTTGTAGCTGCTTATGAACATTATTGAAGATAAAGGACCCTTTGTGTAATTTACATTATTACTCGTGTATATAAAGAAAGAGAGGGGGCACTGTAGACCTACCTCTCTCGGCAGCTATTTTACCGTTTGGAAAACCCTAAAATATTTTTCGATGTAATCTTCTTGTTTTTTGCTTATGTTCTGTAATAATCACTTGATTTAATCTACTTCCAGTTTGTTCTTTAACCTGCTGCCTAGATGAGTGTCTATTTATCTATATTTACATATATTTTTCTATGGTATCAAAGCCAGGTTCAAAACTATAATCTCTTCTTACTGCTCGTGTGTAGGGTTCAAATCTTTTTAGATCTTGGATCTTGCCATTTGTAGCGGTTTCTTGTCAAATCTTTCGGATCCAATCTTTTTAGGTTAGGGTTTGATATATATTTGACAAATCTCTCATATCTTCTTTATCAATCCTTTTTAGGGTTGATATCTGATATTATTGGAGTATATTGTTGCCTTATTATGTCCTTTTTCTGTATTTTGGAATTACTGTTGGCGACCCCACTGTAAGCTTCTTAACCTACCCATCTAGTAGCAAATTGTTTCCCACTTGGAGTGCTCTAAGTGTGAAAAGTTTGGCCTATCAGTTGGGATTTCTTCCTTTCTTTATGTGGTTCTTGTTATTCTGTGCTTATTTGCCTTCTAAAATGAATATGTCTGTCTATTGTGAGCTTATTATTGAATCTTCTCGTATTGTGACCAAGTTTTATGTGAGTTTTAACTGATATCTGTCTGTTTCTAATCTTTTCTTGGTAGAAGAGAGGATTCTTGAACATACCTGTCAAGACACTTGAGTGTTCTTGAATCTGGCCTCTGTTCCTGCATCCTTTAGGTGGTCTTTTATCTTTGTGTGTTTCTGTCTTTGACTTCTTTGTCTTGTTTAAGTGTTTTTCTGTGTTTATTTGCTAAGTTTGTGGTATCTGTTCTATCTGTTATCATGGATGATAATTTGAGAAATTTTAATGGTGACCAAGAAGATGGTGTCAATATGTTTGGTACTCTTATTAGTAATCTGGATTTTGGTGACCCTCTATATTTGCATGCTAGTGACACATCTGGAACACCTTTAATTAGCTTAAAATTGAAAGGAACTGAAAATTATAAAATATGGGCTTGTGCAATGGAACTTGCTTTGGAGACTAAAAATAAACTTTGTTTTATTGATGGCTCTTATGAAAGACCTACTGACAATGATGTTTTAGCTAAGCAATGGGATAGATGTAACTCTGTTGTACTTTCATGGATTCTTGGTGCTTTGTCTGAAGATGTTTATCTGGGTCAAATTTTTTCTAAAGAGGCTGTTGTTGTTTGGGAGGAACTTAAGGAGACTTATGACAAAGTGGATGGGTCAATAACATTTAATTTACATCATAAAATCAATTCTTTAACTCAAAATGGTAGTTCTTTGTCTGATTATTATCATAGATTGAATGCTTTATGGAGACAGTTTGATTCTCTTGTGAAACTTCCTACCTGCACATGCAATGCAGCTAAGGGGTTTCAAGAGCACCACCAGTTGATAAAGCTCATGCAGTTCCTTATGGGACTGGATGAGGTGTACTTACCCATAAGAAGTAACATTCTGACCAGGGATCCCCTTCCCAGTGTAAAAACTGCTTTTGCTATAATTTCTAGGGAGGAATCACACAGGGCCACACCTGTTGAGGTTTCTCCAAAACATCAAAATTCAGCTTTTGTTGCTAAAACCTTTGAGAATAGAAGGAAATTTTCAGAACCAAGAACTTTTGAACCAAGGTTTTCTGAAAACAGAAATGAGAAGGGGACCTAATCCTAATCTTAAATGCTCTAAATGTCACAGAATTGGGCATACTATTGAAAGGTGTTATGAAATTGTTGGACAACCACCTGGGTATAACAACTCTTATAGACCCAATGGTGGGTTTGTTAAGAGGAATTCTAATCAGTCTTTTGGAAGGATTGTTTCTAGTAATCATGTTGTCTCTTCTGAACCACAAGGTTCTGTCTCTCCTTACTCTAGTTCCAGCTCTGGTGCTGGACCTTCTGCCTCTAATTTTCAACTTACAAGTGAACAAATCAATCAGATTGTGAGAATGTTGAGTGAAAGTTCTGTTACTAAGCCCATTCAGGCCAACATGGGAGGTACCTTTTTTAACTCAAATTCCTTTTTTAACTCAAATTTTGAAAAGTTTTTTAGATCAAATCACTCTAAACAATTATCCAAAATCATCAAAGGATGGATAACTGATTCTGGTGCTACCCAACATATGACAAATTCTGATAAATGTATGTTTGATGTGGTTGATGTGTCTAGTCTAGGTTTAACTGTTGGTCACCCTAATGGAACACAAGCTAAGGTTGTTAAAATTGGGAATCTAAGATTAACAAACAACATAATTCTGTATAGTGTGCTTGTTGTTCCAGATTACTGTGTTAGCTTATTATCTGTCCATAATTTGGCTAGGGATAATAAATTCTTTATTGGTTTTGATGAGGATAATTGTTACATTCAGGACTTGAGAACAAGAATGACTGTGGGGATTGGTAGACAGTGTGATGGGTTGTACTTGTTTGATGAATGTGAAAATGGTAAGAATATTGTGTCTTGTTTCAATACTAGTCTCACTTGCAATATATCTAAACAAACTTGGCACTGCAGGCTGGGTCACCCAGCTGATCAAGTGCTTATGGTCCTTAAGGACAAACTAAAACTTGATAATGTGTTGCATAATTCTGCTTGTGATGTCTGCCACAAGGCAAAACAGACCAGGGAGCCTTTCCCTTTAAGTGAGCACAAGTCCACCAGTCTTGGTGAACTTGTGCATCTTGACCTATGGGGTCCTTATAGAGTGCAGAGTAGGGAAGGTTATAAATACTTCCTTACCATTGTGGATGACCATTCCAGAGCTGTGTGGGTTTATTTAATGAAAAACAAAGATGAAACCTTTGATAATCTTGTAAGTTTTTACAATCTTCTTCAAAATCAGTTTAACAAACATGTGAAAATCTTTAGAAGTGATAATGGAAGTGAATTTATTAATCATAAGATGAACAGTTTTGTTAAACAAAAGGGAATTATTCACCAAACTTCTTGTGTGCACACCCCACAGCAAAATGGTATTGTTGAAAGGAAACATAGGCACTTGCTCAATGTAGCAAGGGCTCTTATGTTTCAAGGGGGGTTACCTCTTAACATGTGGAATGAATGTGTGCTAACTGCTACCTATTTGATTAACAGGTTACCTTCTTCTGTTCTTTCTGGAAAATCTCCTTATGAAATAATTTTTAAGTGTCAACCTAATCTCTCCTACCTAAGGGTTTTTGGATGCTTATGTTTTGCCACTATTTTGAATAACTTTGATAAATTTAGTAGTAGATCTGAGAAGTGTGTTCTTATTGGATATGCTGATGCAAAAAAAGGCTATAAGTTATATAGTCTTGATAATAAAACCATCCTTTATTCAAGGGATGTTATTTTCTATGAACATATATTTCCTTTAAAAATAAATCAACAAGTTTATGAAAATGAGATTACTCATTTAAACTTTTTTGATAATAATCTCTTTGATAATAATCATCCAAGGCCTTCAAATCCCAATGATGAAAGGAGAGAGCCTAGCTCAAGTGATGGCAGTGGACCTTCTAGCCATGGTAGCCCTAACTTGGGTTCTGGCATGAATGGTCCACCTGATCACTCTGGCAGTCCCTTTGGGATTACCAGTGACCAGGATGCAACACTTGATGAGGATTCACACAATTCTGAGGGTAATGATGACCCTAATGACTCTGTCCAGTTGAATGGTAATCCTGTTAATCTCAATAATGACCCTGTTAATCTTAGGAGGTCTAATAGGACCACCAGATTGCCAAAGAACCTAAATGACTTTGTGCTGGGAACAAAAACCAAACACAGTATCTCTAATTTTGTGAATTACTCTAAACTTGACACTGAAAACAAGTGCTTTGTTTCCAACCTTAATAAGCATCTTGAACCCACCTCCTTTTCTGAAGCAAGCAAAGATCCTCTTTGGATTGATGCTATGAATGCTGAAATGGAGGCTTTACACAAAAATGGGACTTGGACTCTCACTGACCTTCCTCCTGGCAGGGAACCCATTGGGTGTAAATGGGTTTACAAGGTTAAATACAAGTCCAATGGGGATATTGATAGATATAAGGCTAGATTAGTTGCTAAGGGGTACAACCAAAAGGCTGGTGTTGACTTTGATGAGACTTTCTCTCCTGTGGTTAAAATGGTGACCATAAGATGCCTAATTACCATTGCTACTCAAAACTGTTGGCCTATCTTTCAACTTGCTATTAATAATGCTTTCTTGTATGGGGAGATTGTTGAGGATGTTTATATGACACCTTCTCCTGGTTATTTTTCCACTACTGATAGAAGAGTGTGTAAGTTGGTTAAGTCATTATATGGGCTTAAACAAGCCCCTAGGAAGTGGAATGAAAAATTGACTTCTGCTCTTGTTGACTATGGCTTTTCTCAAAGCATTAGTGATTATTCTTTGTACACCAAAAACTCAAATGGTGTGTTTATTGCTTTACTTGTCTATGTTGATGATATAGTTATAACTGGTAATTGTGTTAAGGAAATTAATCAGTGCAAGGAGTTCTTGAGCACCAGATTCTCTATAAAGGATCTTGGTAAACTAAGATATTTCCTTGGTATAGAAGTTCTTGATACCAATGATGGTGTCTGCATGACACAAAGAAAGTATTGTATGGACATTATTTCTGAATATGGTTTGTTAGGATGTAAACCATGTCATACTCCTATTGACTCAAATCTGGGACCTTGTGATGATGATCCACCTCTTAAAAACATCACTGAGTATCAAAAATTGGTGGGAAAATTGATATATCTTACCCTTACCAGGCCTGATATAGCCTTTGCTGTGCATGTTCTAAGTCAGTTTATGCATAATCCTTGTTTGTCTCATTTTAAGCTTGCTTTAAGGGTACTAAGGTATCTGAAGGGTTCTCCAGGTAAGGGGATTCACTTGAAAGGTAACTCTGATCTCTCCTTGACTGCTTATGTAGATTCTGACTGGGCCAAGAAGGTGACTGCCAGGAAAAGTATCACAGGATACATTCTCTTCCTTGGTGGCTCACCTATATCTTGGAAAAGTAAAAAGCAGTCCACTATATCTAGATCATCTGCTGAAGCAGAGTTTAGAGCATTAGCAGCCATGACTTGTGAAATTTTGTGGGTGCTAAAAATTTTAAATGAATTTGGAATTAGGCAAGAAAATCCTGTGCCTATTTTTTGTGATAGCAAGGCTGCAATACAGATTAGTGCTAATCCAGTTTTCCATGAGAAAACTAAACATTTCGAGATTGACTTATACTTTGTTAGAGAGAAAATCAATTTGGGAATTGTTGAAACTGTGAAAATAGGCACTGAAGATAATCTTGCTGATTTATTCACAAAAGGACTCACATCTGCCCAACACAACAAACTGTTGAAAGACTTGGGGTTAATTGATCTCTTCCACAATTAAATTGTGGGGGAGTGTTAAAATACCAATTTAATTGTTTAACTTAGAATGTTGATGTGTAGGATGAAGAAGGACTTTTGGTGAAAGCATTGGAACTAGGAGGGACTGAAGATGGACAAGTGCATGAAGTTTCAAGTTGTAGCTGCTTATGAACATTATTGAAGATAAAGGACCCTTTGTGTAATTTACATTATTACTCGTGTATATAAAGAAAGAGAGGGGGCACTGTAGACCTACCTCTCTCTGCAGCTATTTTACCGTTTGGAAAACCCTAAAATATTTTTCGATGTAATCTTCTTGTTTTTTGCTTATGTTCTGTAATAATCACTTGATTTAATCTACTTCCAGTTTGTTCTTTAACCTGCTGCCTAGATGAGTGTCTATTTATCTATATTTACATATATTTTTCTACATATGGAAAAAGACATTTTGTCTTTCTTTATATTCACTATTCCCCCATCTTTATTAGCATACTTCTCTGTAATGTGCTATTCCATAAGCATTCATCATGTTTGTAAACATGGAAAAGTAGAAACATGCATGGTGTCAATTTCTATCATGAAACCTTATATGGAATGGGACGCCTTTCTTCTTGTGTGGTCTGCACTAATACTGGAGATAGCCTTATAAGGGAAATTAATAACGGCATCTTCTGATAGTATTTGACTTCTTTTTCTATGCCCCTCCTCATACGTGTAGTTTCCGTTGGTCACGTATTTCCACAGGTTCTAATATTTCTTCGAAATAGCCGAGGCTTCAGGGTAAACCCTTTGGAGCATGTGTAGGATCTGCATGTGTTATATCATATATGAGTAATCTAGACATAAATCTACACTTGCATAATTTTAGTAGCAGTTAGTAACAGGTTGTGCATTTGTCCAGAAATACTAAATATTCATTAGATTACTACAATCATTTTGAAAATGGCGATCCTATGAGTTATATGAAGATAAAATAGAAGTACCTTGTGCAGTTTTTCATTAACCGAGGGAGATTTAATGGTTTCGAAAGCTGCTGTAGAGCGCGTAATGGAAGGATGGATAGTTTTTTCTCTCCGTATCTTTTTTGTTAAATGGACTGAAGATTTATCATTTTCTTTTTTTGTTAAGTTACTTATAGCTTCAGGTTTTTTGCATAACATATGATGGTGGATGATTGCATGATTGTTGGTGGTGAAAAAATTGGCAGGTTGGGCGGTTTGTGTCAGGGCCAGAACAAGTCGTTTTTGTTACTAGACGGGTTTGTTAGTTA
>CM067167.1:109143307-109166882 GCA_034093135.1 Erigeron breviscapus | reverse complement strand
TGATAACCCCGAAAACACGACAACAAAACATCAGACTCTGGTGTTTATGCCTATTGCAACTTCCATCTGTTGCTTTCTTTTCCATACCTTCTCAATCCTCTTCAGAAAATCTTTAACATCAGTCGACAAATCAGTCTTCCCCCTGAACGTTAAGGCTATCTCCCTCAGTTCAGTCCATCCAAAAGCTTGGACTGAAGCACTCTTCCTTTCATCAGTAAAGTTACCCTCTCTGGTCAACTTTATTTCAAACCTGCTCATGCCTTCATGATTTTCAGCAATCTTAATCTCTGCACCAATGATCCTTCTGGCATCAGCCCTGAAATTCAACATTTCTTCATACTTGGCTTTCTGCTTTGCCATCTGGATCATGTATTCAGTTTCCTTAGATACTTTCTGCTGTTCAATGGCAGACTGGAGTTCTCCACGATTGATTCTTTGTGAAGTATCCAAAGGAATGAATGTGCTCAGATCAGCATCTCTGATTTCCTTGATCTGTTTTGCAGTGAGTTTTGGTAAGCCCTTTATCTTCTTTCTGTACTCTATCTCCAGAGCACCAGCATTCTTTCTATTCTTCTTCTGGAGGTTCACCAGTTCCTTCATTCTCTGTCTGATCAGTTCAACTATACTGACTCCATACGTTACAGAATCATACGTTTGCTCTTCTTCAGAGTACCTGGAGCGAATATACACGTCATCCAATGCATCCAGACATTGATGAATTCTGGGGTCTTCCTTCATTCTTTTATAAACATCAATATGTATGCCCAACCTGCCAGCATTGTAAGAATCAAGGGTCCCCATATTTGCCATCTCCCTTTTGTGGGCCAGCAATTCATCCTTTTGATTTTTCTTGAAAATTTCTATCAAAATGCATTCTTGTTCCAGTCTCTTCGAAGTGTCTTCATCAGTAGTAGGAATTTCTGATGATTTCCCAGCAGTTTCACTTTCTTCTCCAGATACCATGTGTTGCTTTCCTTTTACAGACTTCAGAGTTGTTGTGATATCTGAGAAAGATTCAAACTAGGGCTCACTGGCATCAGTACCAGTAGCCTCTTCAACTTGCACAATGGCTTCAGTGCCAAGTGCTTTCTGCGCTTCTTGTGCACTGGCATCAGTACCAGTCACTCTTTCTTGTTGCACACTTTCTTCAGTGCCAAATGCCTTTTCAATAGCACTTACAACCACTTCTTTATTTTTCTTTATCAACCCTTCTGGAACAGACTCAGTGGCAGACTTTTCAACAACTTGTGCTTCATACTTTTCCCCCTTGGAGTGTCCACCAGTTTGAGACTTGTGGGCACTCCATAATTGTTCAAGCATATATCTATCTATAGCACCAAAAGTTCTTCCAGCCACTGGAGTTGTGATGTTTACAGTGCTTCTCAAAGCAGTCACTTCCTTCTTGATGATTTGAATTTCTGAAGACAAGTGCTTTGGCATTTCATTTTCAATCATTTTTACCACATGTGGCAACAACCCATCTTGAATGGTTCTAAGTACAGACCCATAAATCTCTTCAGTGATTTCCTTCAACATGCCATGTATGAACTTCTTAGCACATTCATCACTGATGGTGCTAACAACAGCATTCTGATCAAGTGTTGGCCTACTCTCCAAATTACTTATCCTGGTGATTAACTTCTGAACTTCATCTGTCAGACCTGCCAGTGGTTGAACAACTTCAGCTTTCACTGCCAGTCTGAACAGAATTTACCAATTTTGCTTCTAAGCCCTGGACTGCCACTTTGATATTTTCAGAATTGTTATTTGTGGCCAGTACCAGCTCATTCAACTTCTCAAACACCAGCTTCTCGTTACCAGCAAAAATATTCATTTCTGATGAAAGGTTATTTGATAATAAAGACTTAAAATCAGAAACAACCTTCGATGAAGACTGGAGTGATCTCTACAGGTCCGCCACCTTACTTAAAAGGCCTTGGACTCGGCTGAAGACGAAGTGGAGAGACCACTGGGAGGTGCCAATCCAGAAGCCAATCTGGTCACCAAAGGTACTTGTGCCTGGACCCTTTCAGATGTTGTAACAGTAGAGTCCAGCACACGGTGTTCAGGAAAGTCAAATGGAGTTTCAAGTGGTGGAGGTTGATTTTGTGAAATTTGAATTGAAGGTGGATTGAAATATGGAGTGTTTTGTGGAATTGAAAATGGTGGTGGTGGGTGGTGGTGGTGGTGGTGGTGGCATTTCAGTAGATATAAGTGGTTGGGTGACTGAAGCAATAACAGATGTGACAACATTCTCTACTTCATCACCCAGGAAATTCATATTTACATCAAACATGTTTCCTTCAGACATTGGGGAATCTACCTCATCCCAATCTGGAGCCGTCCCAACTGTCTGATCATCTGTCTGATCACCAACTTCTACATTTAAATCTATCTGAGCATCTTGCTCACCAGTCACCTGCTCATCAATCTGAACAATATTTTCTTCCTGCTCAAAAATAGGAGACCCATCTATATTCATGACATCACCTGGATGGGTTGATTCAGCTCTATTCAGATTGACCTGAACTCCACCCTTTCTAAGGCGTCTGGAAGTTCTGGGTCGAGTAACATTAGAAGTCTGCTGAACTTCAGGAGCCACCTGGGTTACTGGTTGCACAATTTCAACAACCTGGTTCCCTCCTGGAGCCTCTTCTGGCTCATCAGATGATGAAGCATCGTTTTCTTCCCTTTGGAAGCTAAGCATGGTCTGAGGGATATTTACCTCATTTGGTGGAGATTTAAGGTTGGTCAGATCACGCATATACTCACATACAGAAAAGTGAGTGGTTTCAAAATCATACTGGTCACCTAGAGCTCTTTTGAAAATTAGTGAAAGGAAACGAATATAAGGCACAAATGCTTTTCTACCTTTCACCTTAAGACGCTCTACCAGATCATCAAATAAAATCTGAGCAAAATCCACTCTGTATCCGAACCAGAGGCAGTAAGCAATCTGGAGATGTGTTTGATTTATCTGGTCAAGTCCTCCAGAACTGCCTCCCAAACATTCAACTAAATGAGTGAAAAAGAATCTCCATGAGTCTGACAGCCTGCTCATGTAGATTGTTCCCTTTCTAGATAGCTGGCCATGCTCATCCAGTATGTCTGTGTGCCCCATCAATCTGCACACTTCCCTTGTATTTATGCCAGAGGGAAGTTCAATGGGCATCTCATTCTGTTCAAAATAGTTCAATTGAAGAACAGACCTGGGTGTATCAACAGTGAAAGCCAAGGATCTGGTACCTTGCTTAAGAGAATAAGAAATTGAGGAAGTTTCATCATCATATACTGCAGTGTACCAGAATTCACAGAGATAGTCGTGGTACATCCTCCCAGGATTTAGGGTCAATGCACCATAAAGAGGACATGAGAGAAAAAAGGTATTTAATCTCCCAATAATGGATTGGGCATTATGAACACTGGAGAGTGAGAGTTTGGCCATCCAGTTATTCATGTTTATTCTTATTGCCTTTGCCTCTAATGTAATATGAGGTGCCCTTACAATATTTGGAACGGGAGCATATTCAGCAGCGAGCAGATTTTTCGGTGAATTAGATTGTCTTGGTGCTATCGAATATGATAGATAGATGATATGGAACAAAAAATTAGGGTTTATGAAGATTTGATGAAGTAAATATGAGAGAGATTTATGATTAGAAATTGAATGAAGAATGAAGTAAATGAAGGAATTTGAAGAATTTGGGAGTAAATATGTTCGAAGTATATGCTAATGAAAATGAAAGTGGGTATTTATATAGGAGAGAGAATGTGGAACTCAAACGGTTAATTTGAATTTATCAAATATAATTTTGATCGGGTTCTGAGATCCGCATTAAATACATCACATCACACATAAATGTGTGACGGTTTACAGCCCACAAACATTACCAACTTGCAATTTTTGTCTTCCCAAGGTAAAAATACCATCATTTCTTTGAAAAATTTACATGCCACGTAGGATAATAAGATAAATATCAAGATAAATATCTTTTTCAAAGATTTTGCATACGTGGCACGCACAATGACCAAGTATTAAAAATATTATGACTGACATACCAGTGCATCTGGAGGTTGACTGGACACTCCAATATCACTGGTGGATTAGGCCAGTGATGCTTGCATTGATGGTACACTGGAGGGACACTCCAGTAAAGTACCAGTGAAAACCATTTGAAAGAGACTGGTAACCTCAAACATGCACATCAACTAATACAGACAAATGAGAGGGACACATTTACAAGGAGACAGAAGTCACCTCAAACATGCACTTCAACCTATCTAATTACCAGTGAGAGGGACACATTTACAAGGTACCAGTGAAATTTTCTGGAAAATTTTGTCCAGTGAGAAAATAAATTAATAAATTCCCCCTGAAATTAAAACATTTTTAAGGACTAAAATATATCTTTCAGTCTTCCCCCTGGAATGTTGATCCAGAAATCTATTAATGCAAAGATAGTACACAAAGGCGTTCAATATCTAAGCAGTTATAGATTTATAAATCTGTTAAATCAAGGATCCCCAGTAGTACACAAAGGCGTTCAATACCAAGGTTCCAGATTTAAGGGTTTAACATTCCCAACTCACCAACAAGATATTCAAAAGTTTTGACATCCAGAGGTTTGGTAAAAATGTCAGCGAGTTGTTTGTCAGTGGGAATAAAATGGAGTTCAATGTTGCCTTTCACAATATTGTCACGAATGAAATGATACCTGAGATCAATGTGCTTCGTCTTTGAGTGCATGACTGGATTGTTCGAGATAGCAATGGCACTGGTATTATCACAAAAGATTGGAGTCTTTGAATACTTAATACCATAATCAAGCAACTGGTTCTTCATCCAGAGTATCTGAGCACAACAACTGGCTGCAGACACTTATTCAGCTTCAGCAGTGGACAATGAAATTGAAGTTTGCTTCTTACTGGTCCAGCTGACCGGTTTGCCACCAAGGAAATGACATCCACCAGTAGTGGATTTCCTGTCTATCTTACAACCTGCATGATCTAAATCTGAATAACCCATTAGATCCATGCCTGAGCCTTTGGGATACCAAAGACCCAAACTGGGGACACCCTTAAGGTATTTTAGTATGCGCTTTACAGCAAGCATATGAGATTCTTTTGGATTAGACTGATATCTGGCACATAAACATGTTGAAAACATAATATCTGGTCTACTGGCAGTTAAATACATCAGTGAACCAACCATGCCTCTATAGACAGTGGTGTTCACTGGTTTACCATCTGGATCTGAGTCCAGTGTTAATGGTGCAGAAATTGGAGTGGGTTTAGATGGTATAGAGTTCATATCATACTTCTTTAAAAGATCTCTAACATATTTTTCCTGATTAATAAAAATACCATCTCTGGTCTGTTTAATCTGGAGTCCAAGAAAATATGTTAATTCACCCATTAAACTCATTTTATATTCAGTCGACATTATTTTCGAAAATTTCTTGCACATTTTATCATCAGTAGACCCAAAAATAATATCATCAACATAAATTTGTACCATCAGAAGATTACCTTTTTCATGAAGAATAAATAAGGTATTGTCAATTGCACCTCTTTTGAAACCATTTTTCAATAAATGTTTAGTCAGAGTATCATACCAGGCACGTGGGGCTTGTCTGAGACCATAAAGTGCTTTGTCCAGACGATATACCCAGTGTGGATGCTTTTCGTCAACGAAACCTGGTGGTTGTCTGACATAAACTTCTTCTTCAAGTTTTCCATTCAAAAATGCACTTTTAACGTCCATCTAGTAGACCTTGAATTGATGATGAGCAGCGAATGCTAAGAATATTCTGATCGCTTCAAGTCTAGCCACTGGAGCAAATGATTCATCAAAATCGACATCTGACTGGCAGTAGCCTTGTGCTACCAGTTTGGCCTTGTTTCTGATTACGTGGCCATCTTCATCTACCTTGTTCCTGAAGACCCATCTGGTTCCAATTGGTTCTTTCTTTCCAACTGGGAAAGGAACCAGGTACCAAACCTTGTTCCTTTCAAACTGGTGAAACTCTTCTTGCATAGCTATCACCCAGATTGGATCTTCCATAGCCTCGTCAATCTTCTTTGGTTCTATCAGTGATAAGAAACTGACATATTGATGTGTGAAATCTAGTTTATAATTTATAACAAGATCTACCGCTAACTGACTACAACACACTTACGGGCAGTGTACCCGTTCGTATGTAATATAGCTAACTGGCAAGACCAGGATCGAACACAAGGACTGATTGTTGTACTAAAGGTTGTTAAAATGTAAATCAAGAGAAAGTTTGGTTTGTGACCGAATTGTCACTTTGCATTTCTGGAAACTATGTAATCAACAAGTAAATAAAAGTACTCAACCGGCGTCAATCGAGAGCACACGAAAATAGTTGGAGTTGTGACAAATAATTAAAAATCCATCTATGTCGAATCCGCTACACAAAAAGTCTAGGTTGCATATGGGTTAAGCTCAAAATTCTTTAATGTTGGTGATAATAATCGTGACAAGACAAAACACAACCGGCGTGCACTCCGTTTGTAAAATCGACTCAATCACCTAATCAATGCAATTTCTTGCAACAAGTGGTACCACCACCCCTGCTACAATTCCTTGAACTAACTAGTTTAATTGATTATTTAAATAACAATTTTATCTTTGTGAAAGAAACGTGGTACCACCAAACGTTAAATCCACTTAACAAAGTAATTTCTATTCAACTTGTATCATTTACTATCATACCATGACCTAGCAAGAGTTATTCATAGACAAACAACTCAAATAATACTTGCATTCAACTAGTACCACTATGGAAGAACCAAATATCACCAAGAACACAAGTTTAAATAGAAGAAATCACTTCATTAAGATCTTGACAAAATGTTAAGTAAAACCAACTTGAATTCAAAATATTATGCAACCATAACTAATTGTTTCACTTCATCTTCATAGATGTATAGAGATTTAGCTACTCATAATGAAAATAACTAGAGATTCAAACAAAAAGGAGAACATAGTTACCAAATGTGAAGTAATAATCCAAATCAAGGTTACAACCAAGCTACAATCAATAATCAAGAGCCAAAATTAATCTTCAAGTCTTCACAATAATTTGGATGATGAAAAACCCTTGAAAAACCCTTAATATCGGCTGGAGAAAGAGAGTGGAGGCTGGAGTGTCCAAGATTAGGTTTAGGGTTGAGTGGGTGTTGGTATTTATACCCCAGGAGAGAGAAAATCGTGTTGCCAGACCAAAGTCGCGCCGCGAGGGCCATTTGTCGCGCCGCGAGGTTCAAAACAAAATGATCAGAAGTCTGCAGATCCAAAACTCGCGCCGCGAGGAAGATAACTCGCGCCGCGAGTTTGCCTGGTTTCGCCGTTTCAGCTTCGTTTTCGACCATTCTTCATCCGTTAGTGCCTTTGGACCATTTCTAAGTCGTTTTCTACCATTTGTGAGTGAAATACCTGCCTTAGACCTGAAATCACTAGCAAATACCATAAAGCACCACAAAATATGTATAAACGGCTATCAACCGTGCCTAAAACGTCCAAATAAGATGTGGGAAATATGTATATATTGAGACACATCAAACCTCCCCACACTTAAACCTTGCTTGCCCTCAAGCAAGTATGCACTTTAATCAATTCTCAGTAACCCAACAATTCACGATTTCATAAAACAAAACATAGTTATAAGAGAAGTTTCCTACCAAGCGGTGTCGAATACCAAAAGCAATTGAATTTAAAAACTAATGAGCAAAGTTTAGGACGAAATCAGAAAATTCGACTAATCTAGAGCAAAACCATCTTTCGGTTACAATTAGAATCCTCCCTATGCTTGTGTTAACACCTCTTGAACGTTTCTATCATTCCAATTGACCTTAGGCTCGTTCTTACTAAGCTATAATCTACTAGCAAGCATCAACATTATTATTGGTAACATAAGCAATATTCCACAATGATTATCGGTATAATTGTCCACATAAACACTCACGCCATTGGTTTTCCATAAGGTTTTCATTACGTTATACTTACGAGTCTCTTGACAAAACATACTCCTACGGTCTAGAATTGCAACTCTATCCACACATCAGGTGATCATACGAAAGTGTACTTTAAGCGTCCGGCCAGCGGTTCGCTACGGATACGTGAGTATCGTTAAGAGACATACTCCAGAACTCAAGGTTGGGTTACATATCCAGAGACCATGCTCTAAACACAAACACATGTGAGAATAAAAAGTTTTATAATTTAACACCCATGATTTTCGATGAGACCCGTGTAACGAACTTTCTGACAACCCATCCCAAGTTGGGAGCTTTAGGTGAGCTAGGTAAAACGAAGTTACCCCAAGGACTTACTTGTTCGAATCTCAAAGACCACATTAGCATTATACTATTGGAAAAAGATTATGCGCATTCCCACATGTGCCACCCGTTTGATGCCGAAGCACCCCAGACACCCCCCCCCCCCCCCCCCCCCCCCCCCCCCCCCCCCCCCCCCCCCCCCCCCCCCCCCCCCCCCCCCCCCCCCCCCCCCCCCCCCCCCCCCCCCCCCCCCCCCCCCCCCCCCCCCCCCCCCCCCCCCCCCCCCCCCCCCCCCCCCCCCCCCCCCCCCCCCCCCCCCCCCCCCCCCCCCCCCCCCCCCCCCCCCCCCCCCCCCCCCCCCCCCCCCCCCCCCCCCCCCCCCCCCCCCCCCCCCACCCCCACCCCGATATAAAGACCAAACATAATGACTAGAGCTACAACCTATAACATAAGAATTAAGGACCGGACATCCGGTGTGCCAACCATATGTTGAGTCAAATTACCACAAGCATATTTAATACATTTCGAGCTTTTCATGCACACAAGTTGCAAAATTCAAATGGAAAACCTCAAGCGGTGCCTACCAATACATCATCTAGTGAAGCTATTATTCACATTAGGTTCATCATTAAGGTACAATTCGCAAGCAACCTAGATTATTTGAAGTTCGGGACAAGCCTATGACCTCTTGGAACGATGAAATGCCGCAAGCACTAGGAAAGGAAAGCTAAAGGTAAACAATCTCAAGTTTTATCCTAGATTAGCAAAATTCAAAGTCCTCATTTCTCATCTTTGCACAAAACCTATAGCCTCAAAAATTTCAAAGTCCTCATTTCTCATCTTTGCACAAAACCTATAGCCTCAAAAATTTAAAAACATAACCAAAATGCTAGTAAAGGAAAGAAACTTCAAAAATTTTCATTTTTCCAATTTACCAATCCCCTTCCCCACACTTAAGTTGTACGTTGTCCTCAATGGACGAATAACTAAGGCAAAAGATGGGAAAAAGGGAAAAATGCAAAATGTAGAAAGGAACAATGAAAAACCTCCGGGTGAAAGCAAGAATTCACCAATGCAAAGTTGAAGCCAAAATTTAAGTGGGTGCTGAACTGACTGAACAACAACACATCGCGCCGCGACCAGGTGACCTCGCGCCGCGATCAACCAACCTCGTGCCCGCGAGATTTTGTTCTGACCTCCTTGCCAGCAAACTCGCGCCGCGAGCTCCTATGCTCGCGCCGCGACTTGTACCTGATTCTCCAATTTCGAACTTTTCAACACACATTTTCTCTTATCGGTTCGACTTGACCGACTTATCACCTGTAAATCTCAACAAAAACACATAAAATAGAAAGAAAAGTACTGAAACAAATAAAAATAATGAACACACACGGGTTGCCTCCCGAGAAGCGCTTTATTTATTTACGAGTCATTAGCTTGACTCGACCAAACCTCAAAGATTTACCAAGTTGGGGCCTTTAACCCCCCTCCCCACACTTAAGTTGTTGGGAGTTCCATCCTTAATAGGTGGGAAGCAATCATCTTTCATCTTCGTCCGAATCCAATCATTTGCTCTACCAAAAGCATCCACCTCCAACATCAACTCCTCTTTCTCTTTGGTTGACAAATTCAAACATAGTTCTTTTGACAACTTCACATTGCAATGAGAAACCGCGGACTTGACACGATCGTACAATTTACGGATCTTGGCACTTTCGAGAATTAATCACTAGTGTTATCTTCCCCTCATTTCCCTTTTTCTCCACTTCATCTTCCGACCATTCATCAATCTGAGAATCAGTAGAACTAACACAAACAGTCTCAATAGAATTAGCAACGTGAGGTGAAGAAAAAGAAGTAGTGTTCAAGAATTCTACCGATTCATCCCCCGTTCTCAATGTAAGCTTACCACGCCCGACCTCAATGGTAGCATCGGCCGTAGCAAGAAATGGTCTTCCTAGAATAAGGGGTACGTTTAATGCTTCACCCACATCAATAATGATAAAATCCACAGGAAAGATCAAACCACCCACTTTGACCAACACGTCTTCTAAAATTCCCATAGGTCTTATAACGGATTTATCGGCCAATTGAATTTTCATGTTGATGGGTTTAGGTTTTCCTAAGTTTAGTTTAGCATAAATAGATGAAGGAATTAAATCAATACTAGCACCTGAATCTGTCAATGCCTTACTCACAGTCAAATCACCAATCTTGCAAGAAACAGTAAAACTACCTGGATCCTTACGCTTTTCGGGCAACTTACCCTCCACCGCCGCCGAGCAAACATTCTCCAAAATTTTAGTCTCCACCTCAGCCAACTTTTTCTTGTTCATCAAAATTTGCTTCAAACATTTTGCATATCCTGGCATCTGCACAATTGCATCTAAAAACGGGATATTGATATGCAACTTCCTTAGATCACTTACAAATTTATCCATTCGCTCCTTCATCTTTTCCTTCATCAATCTCTGTGGAAAAGGAATCTTCGGTTGGTAGGGTTTCAACACGGGCTCCTTGATCGGTGTGGCTTTAGGAACCGAAGTGCTCTCCATCGGTGGTGACTCCATCTCTAGCTCGTCATCCAATCTTTCATCAATTTGCTCAACCTGTGGAGAGACGTTAGAAGCACAAGAGTTATCACTCGGAGGAAAAATTACCTTGCCGGACCGCGTAAATATGGCATTGACGGTTTCATTCCGGTGTTGGGGACCTTTGTATTTGTCATCCCCATTCCTCCATGAGCCTTTATCTTGATTCGGGTTCTGTTGGGTATTGCTTGGAAGAGTACCCGGTTGCCTTTGTTGAGTGCCCATTCTATCAATTCTCTTTTCCAAGTTGGAAATCAAGGCATGGGTGTTGCGATTGCTAATGTCAATCTTGTCATGCAGGCCCCCGATCTTGTCATTCAAAAGCTTGGAATAATTCTCCATTGAGATATTCCTTTTCTCTTGGGCCTCCTCTCGTTCGTCTTGTTTGTCAAGGAACTTGGACATCATGGCAATGAGAGGTGATCTTTCGCCCTCGTCTTCTTCCCGCCTTGGAGGTGATGGTGGTTGTTGTTGGTTAGGCGCGCCATGATTGTCATCCTTTTGCCACCTATTTTGAAAATTTCCACCACGATTGTTAGAATAAGTATTAGAAGGGTTAGAATAGTTACCTTGATGTCGGCCTTGGTAATTGCCACCCCGTTGAAAAAGAGGTTGGTATTGGCCTTGGCGTTGATTTTCCCCATAATTGAATAAGTTTCAAATCATCTCAAACTTGTCAAGATGCTCATGAGGATCCCTTTTGTGCCTTCCGTCAAAGCACAAATCTTTAACCATTTGTGAGCCTCTTCCGTGAGAGACATGGGAAAAAGCTTCATTTTAACGTTGTTGGCCTGATTTTCCCCATAATTGAATAAGTTTCAAATCATCTCAAACTTGTCAAGATGCTCATGAGGGTCCCTTTTGTGCCTTCCGTCAAAGCACAAATCTTTAACCATTTGTGAGCCTCTTCCGTGAGAGACATGGGAAAAAGCTTCATTTTAACGTTGTTGGCCTGATTTTCCCCATAATTGAATAAGTTTCAAATCATCTCAAACTTGTCAAGATGCTCATGAGGGTCCCTTTTGTGCCTTCCGTCAAAGCACAAATCTTTAACCATTTGTGAGCCTCTTCCGTGAGAGACATGGGAAAAAGCTTCATTTTAACGTTGTTGGCCTGATTTTCCCCATAATTGAATAAGTTTCAAATCATCTCAAACTTGTCAAGATGCTCATGAGGGTCCCTTTTGTGCCTTCCGTCAAAGCACAAATCTTTAACCATTTGTGAGCCTCTTCCGTGAGAGACATGGGAAAAAGCTTCATTTTAACGTTGTTGGCCTGATTTTCCCCATAATTGAATAAGTTTCAAATCATCTCAAACTTGTCAAGATGCTCATGAGGGTCCCTTTTGTGCCTTCCGTCAAAGCACAAATCTTTAACCATTTGTGAGCCTCTTCCGTGAGAGACATGGGAAAAAGCTTCATTTTAACGTTGTTGGCCTGATTTTCCCCATAATTGAATAAGTTTCAAATCATCTCAAACTTGTCAAGATGCTCATGAGGGTCCCTTTTGTGCCTTCCGTCAAAGCACAAATCTTTAACCATTTGTGAGCCTCTTCCGTGAGAGACATGGGAAAAAGCTTCATTTTAACGTTGTTGGCCTGATTTTCCCCATAATTGAATAAGTTTCAAATCATCTCAAACTTGTCAAGATGCTCATGAGGGTCCCTTTTGTGCCTTCCGTCAAAGCACAAATCTTTAACCATTTGTGAGCCTCTTCCGTGAGAGACATGGGAAAAAGCTTCATTTTAACGTTGTTGGCCTGATTTTCCCCATAATTGAATAAGTTTCAAATCATCTCAAACTTGTCAAGATGCTCATGAGGGTCCCTTTTATGCCTTCCGTCAAAGCACAAATCTTTAACCATTTGTGAGCCTCTTCCGTGAGAGACATGGGAAAAAGCTTCATTTTAACGTTGTTGGCCTGATTTTCCCCATAATTGAATAAGTTTGCAAATCATCTCAAACTTGTCAAGATGCTCATGAGGGTCCCTTTTGTGCCTTCCGTCAAAGCACAAATCTTTAACCATTTGCAAGTGATTTCCTTTCACCGTGAAAGTGTCAATTTTGGGTGCACGAATGGCCGATTGGCGAGATGTTGGTATGGTTCGAGGAAGGTCCTCGATCTTCATGTTGAAAAGATCGGGAGGGTTTTGTTGTCCGGCCATGTTAACGGTTGTTTTCGGTGATTCGGGTGGAGTAGGTGTTTTATCGGAAAGTGGTTCTTCTTTTTAGGATTAGTAACCCCACTCGTTACTTCCTGAATCGTAATAAGTCTCGTGAAGTATGTGGTCGGATTTGGGTCTAGGAGTGGTGTCTATGAAAAATGGGTCGGAAGTTGATGGTTGTGATGTTTGTGTTTTGGTGCGCTTTTTGAGTTTTTCGGGATTGGATGTGGCCTTTACTAATGGTCTCCCAGAAGTTCGAGTGTTCATCCACTACCTGGAAATATTCTGCGAACACAACACAACAAACAAACCTTAATAGCACCTGGGGTACACTTAAAGCAAAATAAAATGAAATAAAGCAAGTAACTTCTCCGTGCGAAGCACGAAAAAAAAAGGATCGATTCACAGAATCTCAACCAAAAGTACTAAAAATCAATCCCCGGCAGCGGCGCCAAAACTTGATGTGTGAAATCTAGTTTAAAATTTATAACAAGATCTACCGCTAACTGACTACAACACACTTACGGGCAGTGTACCCGTTCGTATGTAATATAGCTAACTGGCAAGACCAGGATCGAACACAAGGACTGATTGTTGTACTAAAGGTAGTTAAAATGTAAATCAAGAGAAAGTTTGGTTTGTGACCGAATTGTCACTTTGCGTTTCTGGAAGCTATGTAATCAACAAGTAAATAAAAGTACTCAACCGGCGTCAATCGAGAGCACACGAAAATAGTTGGAGTTGTGACAAATAATTAAAAATCCATCTATGTCGAATCCGTTACACAAAAAGTCTAGGTTGCATATGGGTTAAGCTCAAAATTCTTTAATGTTGGTGATAATAATCGTGACAAGACAAAACACAACCGGCGTGCACTCCGTTTGTAAAATCGACTCAATCACCTAATCAATGCAATATCTTGCAACAAGTGGTACCACCACCCCTGCTACAATTCCTTGAACTAACTAGTTTAATTGATTATTTAAATAACAATTTTATCTTTGTGAAAGAAACGTGGTACCACCAACCGTTAAATCCACTTAACAAAGTAATTTCTATTCAACTTGTATCATTTACTATCATACCATGAACTAGCAAGAGTTATTCATAGACAAACAACTCAAATAATACTTGCATTCAACTAGTACCACTATCGAAGAACCAAATATCACCAAGAACACAAGTTTAAATAGAAGAAATCACTTCATTAAGATCTTGACAAAATGTTAAGTAAAACCAACTTAAATTCAAAATATTATGCCACCATAACTAATTGTTTCACTTCATCTTCATAGATGTATAGAGATTTAGCTACTCATAATGAAAATAACTAGAGATTCAAACAAAAAGGAGAACATAGTTACCAAATGTGAAGTAATAATCCAAATCAAGGTTACAACAAAGCTACAATCAATAATCAAGAGCCAAAATTAATCTTCAAGTCTTCACAATAATTTGGATGATGAAAAACCCTTGAAAAACCCTTAATATCGGCTGGAGAAAGAGAGTGGAGGCTGGAGTGTCCAAGATTAGGTTTAGGGTTGAGTGGGTGTTGGTATTTATACCCAGGAGAGAGAAAATCGTGTTGCCAGACCAAAGTCGCGCCGCGAGGGCCATTTGTCGCGCCGCGAGGTTCAAAACAAAATGATCAGAAGTCTGCAGATCCAAAACTCGCGCCGCGAGGAAGATAACTCGCGCCGCGAGTTTGCCTGGTTTCGCCGTTTCAGCTTCGTTTTCGACCATTCTTCATCCGTTAGTGCCTTTGGACCATTTCTAAGTCGTTTTCTACCATTTGTGAGTGAAATACCTGCCTTAGACCTGAAATCACTAGAAAATACCATAAAGCACCACAAAATATGTATAAACGGCTATCAACCGTGCCTAAAACGTCCACATAAGATGTGGGAAATATGTATAAATTGAGACACATCACATATAAGCATTGATTACTGGAGGCTCTTCTGGTCAGAACCCCTCGACTGGAGTCACCTATGATCTGATCGATAGGATGAGCTTTTGTCCATCTGGAGTATTGACCAGGATTGTTACTGACAACAATATCAGTGCAAGAATTCCGTTGAGTCTCCTCTGGAGTTGCTTCTGGAGGAGGATCTTGCCAGACTACTTCAACATCTTCATCTGAGTCATTTAAATCATGATTTGCATCATGAAATTCTTCCATTGAAGGCATTTCTTGAAGTACTGGTTCAGTCTCAACTGGGACTGATACTGGGGGAGTAGTACGAACATCTGATCCAATAATAATTTCAGAGGGTAGCTTGAAAATAATTGAAGGATAGAATGGAGTACCACTGGAGGGTTTCTTCTTCTGAACAGGTTCCAGATCAGGATGACTGAATCTTTATTGTAGTTGATAGGATCAGATTCACAGAAGACAATTGGAGTTACTGGGGGAGTATCAAGGGTTGGCTTTTTATTGATTGCAGCATTTGATTCATCAAATGTGACATGAATTGACTCATGGACCTTCTCCAGTCTCTTGTTATAGACTCTGAAGGCCTTGCGAATGGCTGAATATCCTAAGAAATATCCTTCATCAGCTTTGGCATCAAATTTTCCTAACTGACTGGAGTCGTTCAGGATGTAAACTGGACATCCAAAAACGTGGAAATAACCAATATTTGGTTTTCTATTTCTTAATATTTCATAGGATGTCTTCTTGTGTCGCTTCACATACACTGATCGATTCTGGGTGTGGCAAGCAGTTGCTATTGCTTCAGCCCAGAAACTGGTAGGAAGACCAGATTCAGCAAGCATACTCTTGGCAGCTTCTATCAGCGTTCGATTTTTCCTTTCCACCACTCCATTCTGTTCTGGAGAGCGGGCTGATGAGAAATTCTAGGAGATGCCAGTGTCAGTACAGAATGACTCCAGAGTTGCATTCTGGAATTCTGTTCCATTGTCACTTCTTAACTGACACACCTTTCGACTGTACTTGAGCTCAATTTGCTTGATAAGACTGATGATTTCAGCAGCAGCTTCACTTTTAGACCTGAGAAAGATCACCCAACAATATCTGGAGAATTCATCTACGATCACCAGGGTGTATCTTTTACCAACACGAGTCTGAACATTCACTGGACCAAAGAGGTCCATATGAAGCATATGAAGAGTTCAGATATGCTGAAATTCTGTCTGGTCTTGAAACTGGTACGTTTCTGCTTACCCATCTCACATCCTGGACATGGCCTTTCCTTTTTGAAGGAAACTGAAGGTATCCCATGTGCCAGTTGTTTTCTAGACAACTTATTAATATTTTTGAAATTTAAATGGGATAACCTTTTGTGCCATAACCAGTTTGTGTCTTCATCAGCTTGAGTATAGAAACACTGCTCTGAAGGAGAGCTTTCCATATCCATCACGTACACATTCCCTCTTCTGTGAGCAATCAATACTACCTTCCAGTCCTTGTTGAATACAATGCCCTGAGCAATATTGAATAGAACTTGATAGCCATCATCACACAGTTGACTGACACTGATCAGGTTATATTTCAAACCATTCATAAATGCAACTCGTCTGAATTTGACTTATCCATTGTTCAGAACACCATACCCCTCAGTTTTTCCATAACCATCATTTCCAAAAGTAATGGAGGGTCCGTCAGAAATTACGAACTCCTCCAGCAGGGTCTTACATCCGGTCATTGTCCTGCCAGCTTCACTGTCAAGATACCAGATAAATTTCTTTCGATCGCCCTGCACATCCACCAGATATATCAATTAGATTTTGGAACCTATCGACTGATGGGTTCACTGGACCCTCCCTTATAGGTCCCTGGGGGTATCTGGTTGAGTTCACTTTCTTCAACAGTAGTCTTAGTTGAAAAGACTACTAGGGTTGATAGTTTTGAAACCTTTTTCTTTTTCTCAACTGGAGAAATATATTTATCTTTTTTTGGAAAAAGGTTTGGTATTTTGTCTAGGGCCAGATGAAGTACCCTCATTAAAGTTTAATCTTGCATTAAAACTTTGAAATTGACGAGTCAGTATTTGAAACTGGCTCTCTAACCTTGACAAAATACTTTCATCAGATGACACCTGAGTCTTTCCAGTTGACTGGACTCGAGGCTTGAGAAGGGAACTGGTCTTCTTCTTTTGAACCTGGGGTTCTTTAGAAGCAGTCTAAGGCAAAGGTTTATTCCAATTGACCTTATTAACTGGAGCAGTCATCTGGAATGCTCCAGTCTTAACCTCTGGGGATTGAACTGGGAAATATTGGCCTTGGGAGTTACAGGCTCATCATAAATGGTAATGGGCCTGAATCCCTCTGGTAACCGATCAATTACTGGTATTAATGATGCAACATGAGTATTTCCATCTAAATAAGCACGTTTTTGAGTGGGAAATTGATTTACTCCAACATCATATGGCTTTCTGGTTTCAAGCCATGATTTAATGACCAATTTTTCTTTCTCTAAAATGACTTCAAGATCTTGTTTTTCTTGAATCAGTTGTTCAGTTACCAGAACCTGGGCTTGAAATGCCAGTTCAATGTCTTGAAGTTCCTTTAATTTTGATTTTAAAACTGTAATTTCAGAAAAACCTGTTTCTAGACCATTTACACAGTCAGATCTAACAGTTTCAACAAATATTAAATCAGAATTAAGAGCTTCAGCAATGTCCAGTTTTAATTCTTGGTCAGTTTCAGTATCATAATCACTAACCTTTTTGATAACAATGTCCACCCATCTTCCAGATGTGACATTTTCCTTCACCAGGTGCTCTTCGTCTGCCAGAGCCATGTAACAACAATCTCTTTCTTCTTCTTCATCAGCAGATGAATCATCAGAAGGAACCCATTTCTCTTCAGTTGTTGCAATCATGCACTTATTATTATTTTCCATTTGTTGTGCCATGAGAGCAATTTGAGCCTTAAGCTTTTTGTATTTAGATTTATAGTTATCATCAGGCTTATTATTAGAAGTAAATGGACCAGGCTTGGATACAAACTGATTGGACTTGCAATCTTTCATGAAATGACCTTTTCTGCCACACTTAAAGCATGTCAGATTGGTCTTATCAGTAGAAGAACTGGATGCAAATTGTCCAGATGGCCTATTTGCTCTTGCCTTGAAACGGTTAAACGTTTTAGCAATCATTGCAACCAGGTCATCATTTTCAGATTCATCACAGTCTGGAGAGATAAGACTAGATTCTCCAGATTCCATGAGTTCAGACACCATCTTCTTCATAGAAAATATATTCTCAGAAGATATTAGTGCTGTACCTTATGGTTCAGTATGACTAACCACACTAGAACTACTGGAGGCATGGTTATAGGCATCTTGTTCTGCCACAACTCTCTGAGCTTCATTTTCCTCAGTGTATCTGAAAGCTCCATATAGAGTTGACAGAGTGTGAGTGTGCAGAGTTTTACCTTGTCTTAAGACCAGGATCATGTGAGACCATTTGGTGGGTAAAATATCACAAAATTTCTCCAGAAGTATATCCTTGTCTTTCTCAACCCCCAGTCCTCTCAACTGGTTAATGATACTCATACATTTGGTGTAAGTACCAGTGAGAGACTCATTGGGCTGAGCAAAAAATGACTCATACCTCTTGTTTAAGGAGACTTTTCTGGTGACAATGGTGTCATCTCCTCCTTCATACTGGTTCACCAGTTCATCCCACATGGTTTTAGCACTGGGAAAAAGAACTAGTGTGGGAATTAGGGTTTCTGGAACAGCCCCGAGGATCATGTTTTTGAGAAGGGTATCTAGATTTACCAATCTCCTCCTCTTCAGACCAATGTTCCTCCCTCTTTTCCCTGCCTCTTCTAGATCCAGTTGGATCAAGAAGAGCATTGAGAGGTGATGTGGGACATAAGGTCCTTCATTTAAGATTTTCATCATGTTTCTCTCAATACCAGTGATATGCAATATCATCCTAGCCTTCCACGTACCAAATTCATCACTATTCCCACTGAATTTAGGAACAGGATTGTTTGAGTAGTGCACATGCACATGTGGAGAAGCAGGAGTAGGAGGAGGAGGTGGTGGATTAGTGTTATTAACAATAGGTGGTTCATTATTTTGATCATTAATATTAACATCGGGACCAATGAAAATACAACAAGTCTAATAAGCACTAGATTGGACTAGTATTACTTGAATATAAATGCAAGTATATAAACAAAGTAATACAAGACTAAAAGCAATAAAATAAAGGTGGAACACAATGTAATATTTTCAAGTGTATTTTATTTATGATGTTAAATAAAATACAAGGTTGTGCGGAATCAAGATAATACAAATATGTAAGTATCCTAACAACCTATGAATTCAAATGATCTATATTTGCCAAATAACTCTTTTGATCGAAATACTTAAAGTTGTGAAGTATCCCTTTGATCGAGAGTATTTAGACAAATTCACCTTAATTGCTAAAAAGTATTTTAACAAGGAAATGACTTTGTATTTATAGGCAAACAAATTCACCAGTGAATTTGTGCCGTACAAATATGGTTGCATGCATTTAATGAACCGACAAGGTCATTAAATGAATTGGTTAAGGTACAAGGATAAAGTCACATCAATATGACTTTATTCTTTTAACCAACCACCTTTACACACTTAAGTACTTTAGTAAAGAACAAGTGGAATGTTCTTTGGATAGTGTGTAAAGGCAAAAAGTCAATTCCTCGTAATCAGTGTTCAGACTTGTAAGGTCTAGAACACTGACAAACCTCCAGTCGTAGATCTGGTAAGACTTCCAGTGGACTCCGCCATTTGTCAGTCTTCTTTATTCTAACTTCAGTCTTTGACTTCAGTGAGAATGTCTTCAGTAGAATAGATCTGGACTGGGGTGAAGTCCAGTGAGCTAATCTGGAGGATTCCAGATTTCCTATACAAGTATTTTGCTCACTGGTCTTCCATTATTTCTGGACAAATCTTCAGGGTCGCTCCAGTATTCAAGTCTGGAGTAGGTCCAGTAAATATTATTTCTGGACAAGTCTTCAGAGACGAGTCCAGTAATCTGTAACCGGAAATTGTGGGTTTTGGCTTGTGGCTGGAGATTGTGGTTGGAGATTATTTCATCTTAACTGCCGGATCTTCTTGGCCGGATTTTGTTATTGGGCTTTAATTTGGTGGGCGGATATTGTGGATTCGATCTGTACCCTGACCGCCGGATCTGTATCTACACCGCTGGATCTTCTTGGCCGGATTTTGTTGAAGATGGATTTTGCATTCAATCTAGCCTTTGACTTGGTCAAGAACATTGAAGACGACAATAAATCTGTCCAGTCATCTTCTTCTTTGTTAGATCGAAAGTACATAGCTGAGATTCAAGTCTCGTGGATGTAATGGTTAAAACAGAAAGGGAGTGTATCAATCCGATGAATGGTGTGTCTACTATGTTAGTATTCAAGTCTAGTATTTTTCTTTTTCCATAAGGGGGGGGGGGGGGGGGGGGGGGGGGGGGGAAAAAAAATAAAATAAAAAAAGGTGGGGGGGGGGGGGGTGGGGGGGGGGGTGGGGGGGGGGGGGGGGGGGGGGGGGGGGGGTGGTGCTCTTTGATCTCTTGATTCAAATCTTCTCAGTATATACAAATATAAATGGATGGATGCATTTATGTATAGATTGGTTTTTGATATATATACTATTTGTTTTGATTATGATCTAAGTTTATGTTATGTTTATAGTTGATGTTGACGAAGATGACATGTTAGATACACATATATCATATGTATATGTATTATTAGTTATAAATATAAAAAGTAAGGATGAAATGACAAACATACCCTCGGACTAAAAGTGTAATTAACCTTTTTTTAGCGTTCGTTAGTGGCGTGGACCAAAAGCGTTGACGGAGTTCCAAAGCTGGGGATGAAGAACGTAATTTCGTGAACCCATGGATGAAACGTGAAAGTGGGGGCAAACCACAGGGACGAAAATTGTAATTTACTCAAACATATATTACACTATTACAGTATCTTTTTGAAAGAGTACGTATAGCATAGGGACTAAAACAATAAAAACCATAAAAGAATACATGTTAAATTATTAATCATCTTCAAGATACGCCGGGAAATTTTCACCGTCGACCAAACACAAAAACCAGACGACGAAAACTATTTAAAAAAAAGAGAGTAAATTACACTTTTCGTCCCTAAAGTTGGCTCGTTTTTCACTTTTCGTCCCTAAAGTTTAGAAATTACAATTTTGACCCTAAACTTGTCCAATTTTTTCAATAAACGTCTTTTGTCTTACGGCGTTAAAAAATGGCCGTTAACGTGCGCACGTGCGAGACACGTGAGGGCACTAATGTAATTTCACCTTACACCGAGGGACGAAAAGTGAAAAAATTGCTACTTGAGGGACGAAAAGTGAAAAAATAACTACTTGAGGGACGAAAAATGAAAATCATGCGAAATTGAATTTTCCGGTGAGAAATTGAATTTTCCGGAGAGTATAGATTGAATCAATTGTTGCTCAGGGTTTGTGCGGCATCAAGTTTTGAGAAAATTGGTGGTGATTTCAAGTGGTAATTCGAAGAAACAACAAAGTTATTGGAGATTTAATTTTTCCGGCGACCTGACATGTTTTCCGGCGAGCTTTGAATCTGAAATTTTTTGGTCAGGATTGTTCGCGATTGAATGTAGAGTTGGTTGCAACCGGTTTCGAGTCGTAATTCGGAGGATCGAGAGAATAATCGTGATTTAAAGTTTTCCGGTGACATTCTATTCTTTTTCGACGGGGTTTTGCAGTTTCCGACGGGTTGTTCTTCTGAAATTCATCATTTTCCAGACACCATAACTGTTCATCGCTTTTTCTGCAAAAATAAGCCATTTGCCGACTTGACCAATCTTGCCATTGCCGAAGTAACCGATCAACAACTCTTATTTTTTATTTTTTTTAGAAGAAGGCAGTGATATAGCAAAATTATTCTTTGGTTAGGATTCATTAGTTTAAGAAGTGCAGGTTGTTGTGCCCATTTGTACTATAAGATGAATGATACCTCGTTTGGTGATTTTGTTGAAATTATTTATTTGTACTAAAAGCTAATGTTATGGAGCATGAACATGTGTGTGGGGAAAGGATAGTTGAAAATAGGGAAGTGTGGAGACATGATTGAAAAACGTTAATATGTTAATTGGATTATTATCATAAGGTGATTGATGTTGTTGTGATTTAGGTTGTTTGATTTTGGGATAGTATGTTTGAAGAAGAAGAAACAGGAAGGAAGGGAGGAAGGAAAAGACAGAAACATGATAATTTTTGCATGATTTTCATTTTTCGTCCCTCAAGTAGCAATTTTTTCACTTTTCGTCCCTCGGTGTAAGGTGAAATTACATTAGTGCCCTCACGTGTCTCGCACGTGCGCACGTTAACGGCCATTTTTTAACGCCGTAAGACAAAAGGACGTTTATTGAAAAAATTGGACAAGTTTAGGGTCAAAATTGTAATTTCTAAACTTTAGGGACGAAAAGTGAAAAACGAGCCAAGTTTAGGGACGAAAAGTGTAATTTACTCAAAAAAAAAAGAAGAAGAACGTAATGGGACGACCCCACGACGCCGGGGTCGTTCCCTTTCACGCCATCTCCATCACGCCGGGGTAATGAGATATCGCGCTAGCGATATTTTCGTTGGAGAATGGCGGTTTAAACACACAACTCTTCTTCTATAAAACCCGGGATGTCAATTTCACAACACACGCACCAAAAACACACACACATTGATTTTCGTTTTCATTAATCAGGTAACCCCTTTTTTCGATTTTGTTTCAATATTTTCCAAGGTTAAGGTTTCAGATCTAGGATTGATTATATTTTTATTTTTGTATATAATGTTGAATTTATTTGGATTTGTTAGTGTTAAAAATCGACGGCAATTTTTAGGGTTAATCATTATCAATTAATCTGAGTAAATTAGTTACGATTAACGAATGCTGCACTATTTTATTTCTGGGGTCTTGAGTTTGTGTGTCAATGAATGTGTTAGGGTTTCCATCAAATTGATTGAAATTATTGAAGTTTTTTTTATATATTTTTAATCTTAAATTAAAATTAATATTGGATACGATGATGAATGATTGTACATGATATATGGTTGGATGAATATATCCTGAGATAGCATTTTCATTAAGCTGAATGACTTTTTATTTTTTTATTCGTTTAGTGCTTTTCGTTTGATGAAGGAAACTGAGCATTTTGTACGTTGCGTGATTTTTGTGATATATTTTGTTAATTGTGTCCTAGAGTTTTGTTTGTAGGAAATAAAGTTTATGATGGTTCTAGGAAAGATATGCTTTTATTAATGTTTTTGTTGAACGTATATTAACAAAAGACTTGTTTTGGTACAAAAATCATTGGTGACTTTTCTAACATGTTAATTCACTTTTTTCTGGCAACGATCATCACTGATCTTCTCTTTTACAAATTGGATTTCAACTATAAGAGTGGACGGAGTGCCCTGGGGAGGGGAGGGGTACCTATCCGGTACCGGTTGGAACACCGCGCCGACCCCCCGGTACCGGTAGGGTGGGGAGCGTTTTG
>CM067167.1:109127166-109142307 GCA_034093135.1 Erigeron breviscapus | reverse complement strand
GTTCATCTCGATAACTTGTTCTTCGTTGATCTTTTTTGTGATTATTATACAGGTATGCTTTACGGTTTATTGCTTATTTGGTCAAAATTCATTGCATAATATCATGTCAATAAATAGATAGTCGTTTTAGTTTTTGTTAGAAATCTTGAGATTGGCTATCATGTTAAACCTGCTTTTGAGAAGATGAACAGTGTCGCGTGTTTGAATTTTACACGTGTTTTAGAAATATAGAAATCAAAACACAAGTCTTTTTAATATTCCACGCGTTTAGAAACCCTAATACCACGTGTTTACCTTTAATCACACGCGTTTACCATAGTTTCACGCGTTTGAGGATTGGTCCACGTATTTAGGTTTTATTGCAGATTTCACGCGTTTGATCACGCGTTTGAGATTTTCACACGCGTTTAGGAACTGTGTTTTTATTTAATTTCTGTTATTACAGTGTTTTTTTGTTTTACAGAAATGGCAGGCAATCCAAGGAATTTTTTTTCGACGCATAATCAGTGGATCGATTTTACGAGAAATGGAAGAAATAGTGATTTTCATGTTTTGTTTGATTATCTGGAACGGTCTCGTATTCACTTTGTTCTTACTCACAATCCAGTACTCTTTCAAAGCTATTTACATCAATTCTGGACTAATGCATCGATAATTGTGGTTCAAGCACAGCCCGCACAAGAATATAGACCTGCTGTCCCTCGGAGTGTTAGGTTTCAGACAACTGTGGCTAATCATACATTTTCTTTCACTGCTGCTGATTTAAGAGAGATATTGCATTTAGGTACTGTTGAAGAAGAAAATGGTCCGATAGAGCTTGATGAAACATTGGTTAGAGGATGTTTTGGAAGAATGGGACATGCTACGCCAAATGCAAAGTGGCCGATTGCTAAAGCAGGATTCTATGGCCAATGGAGGTTTTTGGCTCATGTGTTGATTGTGGCAATCAGTAATCGTCATGCAGGGTTTGATCAGCTGAATAAACAAGTTGGTTCCCAGATGGTGGCTTTGACTTTGAATAGGCCTTATTCATTCTCGAACTACTTCTTCGATATTTTGAAGACCCAAATCACTCAGACAGGGTCGCATAGGTTTATGATTTTGCCAAGGATTACAATGGCGATCATTCATCATTTTGTACAGAATTTGCCAGTTTTGCAAGACGTATATGAGATTGCTTCTCCACCAAATAGGATTTGGTCGATGATGCTGAAAGTTAAGGATAGTTATCCAAATCCGCAGATTGTGCCACTGTTTGGACACTTGATAAATCCAAACTATAGAGCTCCAGCAGTTGGATGGGAAGATGAAGATGAAGTCGCAGGAGGTGGAAATAATGATGCACCACCTCCACCACCACCAGGACCTCAAGTTCAAGTTCCAATTCAGGTTCAACGTCAACGACGAGTTCGACCTCGAGTCCAACCGCAGGTTCAACCTGAAGTTCAGCCAGTACAAGCTGCTGCTGAAGACGTTCGGGCAGATAATGAAGCAATGGAAGATTTGTTAGATCAGGCTGTGTGTGCTAATCCTGATATTGGTGAAGCTTTTGTGAATGCTGCGTTAAATCCAAATGATGTGATTGCGCAAGTGGATAATTTTCAAGCATTGGATAACTTAGAGTTGTTTGTAGATTCAAATGCTGAAAGAGATCAAGAGTTGGATAGATTATTGGAGGATGTAGATGATCCTCTGAACTCTGCTAGGGCTGATGTTGCTAGTGCTGCTGCAGAAAGTTCAAGAGGAAAGGCTGTTGACCCAGATGCTACAGAGAGTGATTCAGATGTTGATATAACGAGTCATGCAAGTGATACTTCTCCTGTTGAAAGAGCTTTGAAGAGGTTTCGCACTGCAGAGGAGAGTGATCCTACTTATGAACCACAGGAAGAGGAGATTCCTTTGCAAAGACGAAAGAAAGCGCCTAGGTCGGGAAAGGTTTTACCTGCTCATTTGGCTGAAGCGTTTGAGAAACACAGACAACAAGAGGAGTCTGAGAGAACTGAGGTGATGGAAAGTTTAGTTGCTGATGAACCTGTACAATCAGAGGTCCCTGTTGTTGCTACTGTGTCTGCGTCATCTACACAGGGTAC
Organism: Erigeron breviscapus; assembly: GCA_034093135.1. Classification (NCBI taxonomy): domain Eukaryota; kingdom Viridiplantae; phylum Streptophyta; class Magnoliopsida; order Asterales; family Asteraceae; genus Erigeron; species Erigeron breviscapus. The sequence goes on along the minus strand of CM067167.1, from coordinate 109,140,217 downwards.
TCTGCTTTATAGAAGAAAAAATTTCGTCGACCTTCAGTTGCAGTTACTCAAGCTGAATCAAGTCAAGTGTCAATTCCTCAACATACGCAGAGTGCTTTGATTAGATCTGTTGTTCCTGTAAGCACTGCGTTTACGACACTTCTTCGTCCACTCCAATCGCAGTTGATCGGCAGTTCTCAATTTCCTCCAAGACCTCCTACCAGACCTTCTGGAGTTGCACACTTTAGACCAACAGTTGCGTCTACTTCTGAACCTGCGCAGATTATGTTGCCTCAATTCAAGATGAATCGTTTGGAGACAAAAGTTATGACATTGGAAGCTTAAATGAAGGCAATGCAAGGGTTAGTAGGGACGTTAGTTGCTGATTTAGCAGATGAAAAGCGTCAAAGTGCTGAACTCAGAGAAAAGCTTAGGCAGTTGTTGGCTCAAGGGGGAGATGGTTGTAGGGAGACAGAGTTGAAGAGGAAAGAGGATGAAGATCATGATGATGATGCAAATGCTGATGGTGAGCCAAGAACTGAAGCTCAAGCAGAAGCAACGACTCAGGGGGAGACACCAAGACAGAGAGAGTCAGAGATTGCTGGTACAGTTGGTGCTAGTACGTCTGGGACTCAGAAAGATTCAGGAAAAGCTGTGATGGTTGCTCCAGATGTAGTTCTTGCTGATGATGATGATAGTAATTCCAATTCAGGTAACTCCAATTCTGATCCTACTACCAATAAGTCTTCAGAGTCAGAGTTGCACCCATTAATAGTGCATAGACTAGAGAGGAGATTGGGATATGATTCACAAGCTCATTTGAGAGCTATGGCAGATTTTATGGTTCCTGATGATTATTATGATCCAGGATCATATAAGGATCAAATGAAAGAGCAGTTAGGGTTAACTCGTACACCCTCAGAGTCAGAGTCGGATTCGGATTCAGATTTGGATTTTGAACCTTAAGAGCTTAATGATTTGTGTGCTTTAGATGTAAATAAGATAAAAATTATAAGATAAATATTGGTGTACTTAATTGTTACATTATATTTATGATATAGTTTTATTGTATTTATGCTATCTTTTATGTCTTGATGTTGTTTGTCTTTGCATATTTTGAACTTTTAAATTTCAGATAAGCTTCAAAAGATAGGTGCAGGTACATCTAAGGTTCAATATGATGATTCTGAAGATGATGAAAGTTTGGAAGAAGGTGAAATGATTCCTGATTTGGACTGGACTAATGTTTTTCAAGATGATGATTTTGTGCAACAACAAGCACAAGCTCAAGATCAACAAGTTCCAGATGATCAACAAGAGGTTCAAGCTGAACGAGTTTTTATTCCAAGTTCAAGAACTCTACACTTTACGGTTTTTGCCAAAGTTGGAGATGATGAAGATGGAATTACTCTAAGCTGGAGTATTGAAGATTCTAAGGAATTTGATGTGACAGAGTATCCAGTGCCAAGTAGGGATGAAGATCATCTACATCAAATTGATAGAAGAGTACCGGCAAGAGGATTGGTAGGAGAAAGTATGAAACCATCTATCTTTGGGATTTTGTTAGTGATAGAGATGCTCATAAGTATGTTACTACTATTTTGAGTTGGTTTTTTGATGATGAGCTGAAATTGTTTATTATTAAAAGAGATGATGGTTGTCAGTACTTAAAGCCTATGAAGAAATATTTTAAAAGTCTTAGTGAATCCGATTTAATGGATTTAGGAAGGAAAAGGCTTGTTAATCCGAGTGGTAATGGTTATGCAACTTACTGGAGTAGAAAGTTGCAAGACGATTATAGGAAAAGGTTCTATGATAACTTTGATAAAACCAGTGTGTACATAACGCCAAGATCCTTGAAGAAAGTTACAAAGGATGATGGTACAATAGAATTTACTCAAAGATCAATTAAGCGTGTACTGAAGGTTCCAGTCAAGAAATGGCCTCAAGATGTTTTGAGTACACTTGATCACTAGGAGATTCACAGGGACACTGGTGAAGCATTGATGTATGGAGATAGAGATAAGAGAGTTATTTTGTTACGTGTATTTGATCCTATGCAGATTGTGAACCTTTCCAGAGATGATCAGAGAAGGTTATATGACACTAAATGTCTGTTTAGACCTTCATGGACCACTGAGGAAAGTAGATATAGGAAGATTTTGCGTATTTGTTTACATGCTAATATTCATGCAAATAGCAGGAGATTGTTAATTGATGGATAGTGTTTCTACAAGACTGAAGAAATCGTGTAGCTGATGTCAAGGGGGAGACTGTAAGTGCATGATTCTGTTGACAACAGCAACAGCGATTTGATCAGTATATGTTTATGTTTTGTAATATGTAATCATAGACTTATGTTATGTTTAAACTTGTTATTTGGACTTAAGTAATGTGAATGATTACATATTGATCAGAGTTTTGGTATGTTTAATGTTTACGACTTGTATGAATGTGATTATAAATAACATACAGATACAAGTGATAAACTTGTCACGTTTTGAGTAATTAAAGTATACTTAAAAGATGACAAAAGGAAGTGTGTACAAACTCGTGCTACAGTAACACGAGTTTGCCTAAACTCGTGCTACAGTAACACGAGTTTGTCTAAACACGTGGTCATCACGTGTTTACATATTAACACGCGTTTGTTAATGGGCTATGGGCTTTAAGACATACGGTCCATATTAGCACGCGTTTATGAACAGTATAGTATAAATACACACACATAATACGTATTTTAAAACAGTTAATTAAGATAATACGTCGAAACTCTGTCCAATTGCAAACTCGCACGCGTTTAAGGTCTTAGGTTGTATAAACAACGAAAGACGATAATATAATTAAGCAAACAGGTTATCACGAGAGGATTCCGCACTCTCGTCATAACTATAAGCGTTCTCGTTGACGATCAGTTCACAAGGACATACAGAAAATGAACATAGAATACATGGCAAGTCAGCATTTAAGTTTGTAAATCAAGCATACCCAACTTGGTTTTGAGAAAATTAAACCTCTGTTCATCCAAAGGTTTCGTGAAAAGGTCAGCAAGTTGGTAGTCAGTCGGGACAAAATAGAGTTCGATGTTACCTTTCTCGACATGATCCTTAAGAAAATGGTACCGAACATCTATATGCTTGGTCTTGGTGTGCTGAACCGGATTACAGGAGATAGCAATAGCACTCTTAGAGTCACAGTAAATGGGAATTCTGTTGAACTGAAATCCATAATCAATCAACTGAGTCTTCATCCAAAGAACTTGCGAACAACAACTAGCAGCAGCAACATATTCTGCTTATGCTTCTGCTGTAGATGTGGAAACACAGTTTTGCTTCTTCGATGACCAGCTAACCAATCTATCCCCTAAAAACTGTACACTTCCAGAAGTACTCTTTCGATCAAGCTTACAACCTGCATGGTCAGCATCCAAATATGCAATAAGCTGAAATCCGGTATCCCTTGGATACCAGAGACCAAGGTTCACAGTGCCTTTAAGGTAATAGAAAATCCGTTTGACGGCCTTGAAATGACTTTCCTTAGGATTGGCCTGGTACCTAGCACACATACATGTAGCAAACATAATATCCGAGCGACTAGCAGTCAAATACATGAGAGACCCTATCATACTGCGATATTGTTTCTGATTGTAAGGTTTACCATTAAGATCAACATTAATTTTGGTTCGAGCTTCCATGGGTGTACCAATTGGTTGACAATTAAGCATATCAAACTTTTTCAACATGTCAAGAATGTATTTATTTTGACAAATAAAAATACCATTCGACAATTGTTTGACTTGTAAACCAAGGAAAAAGTTTAATTCACCCATCATGCTCATTTCAAAATTCTTGACCATCAAAGTAGAAAAGTTTTTGCAGTACTTAAGATTAGTTGACCCGAAGATTATGTCATCTACATAAATCTGGATTAAAATGATGTCACTACCTTGTCGTTTGATAAACAAAGTAGTATCAATGGAACCCTTACTGAATTTAGATTGCAAAAGATAGGAGGTGAGAGCATCATACCATGCACGAGGAGCTTGCTTTAGACCATATAATGCCTTATCTAACCTGTAAACATAAGCCGGATGTTTAGGATCTACAAAGCCATCTGGTTGATCGACATAAACCTCTTCTTTGAAAACACCATTCAGAAAAGCTGTCTTCACATCCATCTAATAAACATTAAAGTTCTTGTAGGTAGCATAAGCAAACCGGTGCAAATGTCTCATCATAATCAATACCATCTTGTTGACAGTAACCCTTAGCAACCAAACGTGGTTTGTTGCGAACAACAACTCCATTTTCATCCTTTTTATTCTTGAAAATCCACTTTGTTCCAATCGGTTCTTTGTTCTTGTAAGGATTAGGAACTAACTTCCACACTTTGAGACGCTCAAATTGGTTTAAATCCTCTTGCATTGCTTTCACCCAATCAGGATCTCGAAGAGCATCACTAACTATTTTTGGTTCAACAATGCTCAAGAAATTGGCAAACAAACATTCATTCACTGAAACAAAGCGTGTCTAAATTCCGGCAGTCGGATCACCGATAATCTGAGAAATTGGATGATCACGAGTCCATCTGGTAGAATGTGGAAGTGGCTCAATAGGATCATTAGATTCTCCAGGATTAACAAAACCAGGAGAATGTTGTGCAGCCACTTGTTCAAAAGTAGGTACAATTGGCTCAACAAAGTTATCAGCTTCATACACTTCAGGATTGGTGCTTGGGTTTGTCACTTGAGTAATATGTTGAGGTTGAACTTTGTTGGAGCACATTAAGTGCACAAATTGTTGTCCGATGCAATAATTCTAAAAGGCTGAGAAATTCGTACATATATGCCTTACGAACTTTAAGTTCGTAAGAACTGTACATATATGCCTTACGAACTTTAAGTTCGTAAGAACTAATAAGTTCGTACATATATGCCTTACGAACTTTAAGTTCGTAAGAACTAATAAGTTCGTAAGGCCAAGCCCATTTTGTACGAATTTGACAGCCCAACCCATTTGTACCTATAAATATAGGACTTAGGTTTCAGATTTCGGTGATGATTTAATAGCTATGTAATTCGTCCATGGCCGGCTGAGGGATCGCGCAAACCCTTAGTCATAAGTCCACCATATTCATTATTGTTAGTCGTCTTGTTGATTGTGATTCGTAGTCTTCAAGATGTAATCATACGAATTCGTTTTGTATTGTAATCATATGACTAATGATAATGTTTATTATTTCTCCCATTGTAATTGTTTTCTTATCTTTGTATTGTACAAGAACCCTAATAACTAATCTAGATGGATTTCGCACTTCTAGTTTAGGATAGATCACGATTTACGATCAACACACGTTCCTAACGTGGTTTCACAATTGGTATCAGAGCAAAATTATTAGTAGGAGGAGGAGTATCAGACGAAGACGAAGAAGCGTCTGATGATTGTGATGGAGAAGTATTATCGGGAGAATTCTCTGGAATAGAGACATTAGAACTAGAAGATTCAGGTTCATCCAATCCAGGTTCGGAAACTTTGGAATGATCATGATAGAATTCTTCAAACAACATATCTAAATCTTCAGTTGTTGGAGTAGGAAATGAAGGTTTGATGATCGAATCAGTCTTTGGTGCGGAAGGTTGTGGACATTGAAGATCGGGTCTTGAACTGTGTTGTTCAAGAACCATTCCTGAGAGTTCATCAAATCTAACATGCATACTCTCTTCTATCTTCTTGGTTCTTCGGTTATAAACTCGATATGCAATCGATTCTCTTGAGTAACCGATAAAGTACGCTTCATCACCCTTTGGTTCAAACTTGCCCAGATTATCACGATCATTAAGAACATAGCAAACACATCCAAATATGTGTAAGAAGTTCACATTGGGCTTTCGCTTATTAATCACCTCATATGGAGTTTTGTCGAATCTCTTGTTGATGATAGATCTATTCTGAGTAAAGCAAGCAGTTGTTACAGCTTCAGCCCATAAAAATGGAGGCAACTTAGAATAGGCAAGCATAGTTCGAGCTGCTTCAATAAGAGTATGATTTCTTCTTTCAACTACTCCATTTTGTTGAGGTGTTCGGGTGGCAGAAAATTGATGAGTAATACCCACGGACTTAAAAAAAGAATCAATAGTAGCATTCTTGAATTCTGTACCATTATCGGATCGAACAATACAAACTCATGTTTGAAGATTGACTTGGGTCTTCTTGATGAAATCGATAATCACATTCGGAGCATCACTTTTTGCATGAAGAAAGAATACCCAAGTATAACGAGAATAATCATCAACAATCACAAGAATGTATCGCTTTCCGTGGATACTTTGAACTCGCATCGGACCACACAAATCCATATGAAGAAGGTGTAATGGACCTTCGGTATTAAAATGCTTATTCGGTTTGTGTGAAGCTTTCTTCATCTTTCCAATTGCACAAGCAGGACAAACATGCTCACTTTCATATTTGAAATCTGGAAGACCATCAACAAGTTGTCTATCAACGAGAGCATTGATTGTTTGAAAATTAAGATGAGAAAGTCAACGATGCCGTAACCAAGAATTTTGTGCTGAGGCTTTTGAAAGAAGACAAATCTCTGAAGAAGGAGTTGGAATATTATTGAGATCAATAGTAAACAGATTATTATCTCTTGAACCGGTAAGAATATCAACACCCTCTTCAGTTTGAACTTTGCATTCATATCTTCGAAAAAGCACTTGAAGATCATTGTCACAAAATTGTCCGACACTGAAAAGATTGTGTCCAAGTCCTTCAACATAGGAGACTCGCTTAATGGTTATACCATTTTGAACAATGTCACCATATCCAAGGATAGGAGCAATATGATCATTTCCAAATCTCACTGTTCCCATGAATCTTTCAACAAAGTCCTTGAGCAATGACTTATTGCCAGTCATGTGTCTAGAACATCCCGAATCAACATACCAAACACAAATAAGATATTCCTGCAAGAACATAAAGTATGTTTTAGGTACCCACATAAACTGGGTCCTTGCAGGTTAGATGTTCAACATGCAAGCACACATAAACAAACAAAATAAACTAACTAAAGAAACAATTTAGCATACAAAGAAACTTTTTATTAGTCAAACAAACAAACATACAAACTAGTTCAAAAAGAAATACAAATTACAAGCATAACAAAGAAATAGTCTAAACACAAGTACGATTACAAGCTGGACTAGTCCTAGATGTATTAGAACTATCTAGAGCCCTTGGCCTACGAACTATCCACACTTGTTTCACAGGGATAGAGGTTCCATCAATCTTGACTTTCCTAGAAGCATGTAAGTATCTATCTTTAGGAAGCCATTTACTGCTACTAGTTAAGCACAAGTCACCTGAAACACGAACATTTTTAGAGTTAGAGAATGATTTCTTGGTAATGTTCTCTACAGGTTTCTTTTTGATGGTCTCTATGGTCTTTTGGTTCTTTCTGATGTTATTGGGTGACAACCAACCATATTGATCTCTGTATTTAGTTGTTCCTAAAGTAGCATCTCTAACTACCTTCAAAGTGCTCTTAGAAGTCATCGGAGACTGCTTAGGAAAACTAGAATACCAATTAGGCTTAGATTGATTGTTTCTTGAGAACGAAGACTCTTTATTGATATACTTTTGAACTACGGGAGTCTTAACTTCTTGAGGAGACTTAGGTTCAATTTTAACCTTAGTCTTCTTTGGTCCTTGATCAGATTGTTTTACAAAAGCATGCTTTGGTCTTTGGGAGGGAGTTTTTGGTAATTGAGAAGTCTTTTATTTTTGTGAGGAAGTCTTGGGTAAGTGTGTCTTTGGAGTTTTCTTCAAAGAAAAATCAGATTTGACATCCTTTTTCTCAAAAAGTTTTTCAAATTCAGGATCAAATTTATGATCTTCTTCTAAAAAGGTGTCAAGATTAGGAAGTTGTGACAAATCCTTTTTGACATATTTACTTTTTCTTTTGAACTCCAAATTCACACTTAGGTCATTTGTGTTGGTCTTTGGAAGATTGGGAGTCTTTGGTATGTGTGACATTGGACGATTAAGTGGAGAAAGTTGTGAAACAACAATTGTCTTTTTGAAAGTTGGTTTTGTCTCCAATTTCACACTTGGTTCATTGATTTGAACAGGATATGAATTATCTTTGACAAACTCATTTGTTTTCTTCTTCATTGACATGATTTTCTTGTTGATTTTCTCAAATGAGTTAGAAAACTTTTGTGCAAACTCAATCTCTTTTCGATGAAAAACTTTAGGATCAGTATGACACATACACGGAGATTTAGGTTGAGTATCTTGTTCAAAATCAGTTTGGGTTGAGGTCACAATGGTCTCAACGTTTTCACATTCAGTTTGCATGGAAGTATTCACAAACGTAGAACAATTAGTTTGAGTGCAAACATCAACCACAACTTTGGGTAGGTCATGAGGGACAGAACAATGATCTTGAGACATCATATTATCTATGAGTTGTTGTTTTTCTTCAAGAGAGTTTTTCAAATCTTCAATTTGTTTTTCCAAAACACTTTGTGAAACATAAGGTCTTACAAGAGCAGGTTTTGGAACTGGAGTATCTTCCTTCGAATCAGACTCAATTAAAGAAACAACAAGAGGTTTTTCAGTAAAACATTCATTAATTTCAACAATTTCAACCGAATGAGGTTTTCTATTTCGAACGGAGGAAGACTTAGAAAATCATATATCTCATTGATTAATTCATCGTTAAAATAAAACTTTGGACATTTCTCTTAATAATCCTTAGCCTCATAATCACCGTAACTTGGTCTAACAAACTGAGTGGTCATGCCATATTTCATGTGAGTTTCATCATACAAAGGCGGAACTTCTTGTTGTGCTTTGAGCAAATACTTTGGATTCACATAACCCAACCCTGAAGTAAATTCAGTTTCAAAATTTCTTGGCCTGTTCAAAAAGATTTGTTGATAAGATCGATTAATCTTATACAACTTTTCTTGATAAAATTTGACTTCTTCTTTAAGCTCATCATTTTTCTTATCAAGTTGTTGATTATAAGTGTAACACCCCGAGCTAGGCTCGAAATGTACCGAAAAGCATGACACAAGATGGAATTATCGTAGAACGAGACTATATGAAAATAAGAGGATTCCGGGAACCCAACAATTAAGTTACAATGTCACAAAAGCATAAGGAGCATTCAACCATCAAAAGTTTACACAATAACAATTCAAAAGATGGCTCATGATCCTAAGCAAGTCCCATCAACGGGTAATGAATCACGGATCCATGGTCAAGTCCAACAATCTAGCAATGCATCAAGCTTTTGGGTTCTTTGGTTACCTGAAAAGTGTACTAAACAATGTCAACACTAGGTTGGTGAGTTCGTAGGAAAAGATGAACAAGAACACGTTCCCATGTCAACCAATACATAATTCACATTAACATGATCTAATAAATTGCACACTTGTACTCAATGTACTCAATTGCACGTAAATGTACTCATTGTACTCATGTACTCAATTGCACGTAAATGTACTCATTGTACTCAATTGCACGTAAATGCACTCATTGTACTCAATTGCACGTAAATATACTCATTGTACTCAATGTACTCAATTGCACGTAAATGTACTCATTGTACTCAATGTACTCAATTGCACGTAAATATACTCATTGTACTCAATTGCACGTAAATGCACTCATTGTACTCAATTGCACGTAAATGCACTCATCCATGACCAACAATGTCCACACACAACCAAACATCATATGTATATACTTCGTACGCTACTACTTTTGAAAGGCCTTTGATGCTTATATATAGGGTCATCCGCAGCCTTCCCACCACATCTCCAACCTTTCAAAGGCATTACCGTCCTCCATATATACACAACTAACCTAAAACAACCCAATATACAACTTATAATAACCATACAACTAATCACATAATTGCACATTAACAAAACGTCACACAACCTGTACGCCACAAAATAACATCATGCACGAAGTACACTTTTCAGCCCGACTCTTAAAAGAGTAGGGGAGGCTACGAAAAAACTCACCTTTGCCTTGATTTACCGAAGTTAAAGTGAGCTAGAACGTCAATTAATTGCCAAGCGATCACAACCTATCATAATGTACATGTACGTATCAATATATATACAATCATGTCCTCACTTAGCTTTTATGAACTTTAGAGTTGAACCCGGGACTTGAACGCGTATTAGAACTGAGTACGATAACTTGGAAGACAAGGAAAGACCCATTTGGAAGTTCGATGTGTCCCAAGGAAAGTGAAATACGATTTAGAAATCAAAACAGGAAAATGAACATTAGGGACAGCCGTAAGCTATGGCCCTTATGGGCGTAGGTTACGCTAGGAGGAAACTCAATGGGCGTAAGGTACGGTGAGATTGGGCGTAGGTTACGGTGCCCTAGAAACATGCATTTTGGCGTAAGGTAGGGCGTAAAGTAGGCGTAAACAGAAGACAATTTGAAAATTGAAATGGGGAGGGGCGTAGGTTACGCCAACAGGGGCGTAAGTTACGCTCGTTAAAAACCAGCAATGCACCAGCAGGTGCTCTTGACCCAAGCACGACCCAAAACCCTAATTTCTTGATACTTAGACCATGAAATCGATTTGCACAACTTCGAGACCCATTTTTGAACATAGTTAAACATAATTGAACATAACTAAACATGTTTCATCATCCAAAACCAACCTTTAACACATTTTCTTGTTAAAATTCGATCTTGACCCATTTGAACACAAAATCGACCCAAAACCTAGTTTTTGACTTATAAATCGTTTTGAGGAGTTCCTTGACCCGTTTTTGAACATAACAAACTCATTTGAACATAACCCACTCAATAGTTCCATTCCAAAACATGGCTTTTGACCCAAATCGAATTTTGACCTAATTTAGATAACTAGAAACCCTAATTTCGGATTTTGAAGCTATAAGGACCAAGAGTGCTTAGATTTAGGTGTAATACAAGTTTAATAACTAGAAATGATGAATTTGAGCTAGAAAACACTTACCAAAACTTCCACAAGCAATCAAACCCGATTTTGACCTAAATGAAGCTTTTTCTTGCACTTTGAAAACTTGGATTTTTGATATGATGCTAGAATGATACTAAGGATGATGGTTTTGTTATTAATCTAGTTGAAACTAACATAAATGAAGCAATAATTTAGAGAGAGATTGAGAGTATGAGTATTTAGTGAGATGGGAGAGAATATGCAAGTATTATGAATGAATGGATGAGGGAAATGAGGGAGGATAGGGTTTGTTTACTTGGGTGGGTCATGGGTTTGGGCATAACCCATGGATAGGATCCATAACCATTTACTAGTTACCATAAATATCATCTAATGAAATTCGATTAGCACCAACTAAGGATCTCAACTTGCACATAAGTCTCTAGTTGCACAATAAAACGACCCATATAAAAAAACACATTGCACTCAAATGACCCTTAGATTGCACTTGAACATATATTAATTAATCAAAAACTTAGGAAACGTACCCATAGTCAAAAGTCAAAATGCACGGTTGTTACATTATTCCCCCGTTAAGGGAATTTTCGTCCCGAAATTCGATGGAACCCTAATCACTAAACAAATGCGGATATTTTGACTTCATGAAGTCTTCCCGCTCCCAAGTGAATTCGGCTCCACGTCTAGCATGCCAACGAACCTTGACTATCGTATAGCGCTTTTTCTTTAGCTTCTTGAATTCACGATCCACAATCTCTATCGGTTCTTCAACAAAGTTGAGCTTCTTGTCTACTTGTATCTCGTCTATGGGCACGTGATGAGTAGGATCCGCCAAGCACTTCCTTAAATTACAAATATGGAACACGTTGTGCACTCCACTAAGTTCTTGAGGTAGCTTTAGCCGGTAAGCCACCTTGCCCACACGTTCTATGATTTCAAAAGGTCCTATGTATCTTGGCGCAAGCTTGCCTCTCTTGATGAAACGAACAACACCCTTCCACGGGGAGACCTTCAAAAGTACATGATCACCAACATTGAACTCCAAGGGTCTATGCCTCACATCGGCGTATTTCTTTTGTCTTTCACGGGCCACTTGTAATCTCTCCTTAATTTTTGAAATCACTTTTGTTGTTTCAATTATTACTTCCGGCCCAATAAGTTGGCTCTCGCCTATTTCCGCCCAAGCGAGTGGAGAACGATACTTTCTACCATAAAGAGCCTCAAACGGGGCCATTTGGATAGTCGCATGGTAACTATTGTTATATGAGAACTCCACTAGCGGTAGGTGATCTTCCCAACTTCCACCAAATTTAATAGCACAAGCCCTCAACATATCTTCAAGCGTTTGGATGGTTCTTTCGGTTTGCCCATCCGTTTGTGGATGGAACGCCGTACTCATGTCAATTTGAGTACCCATTGCACGTTGAAAAGCTTCCCAAAAATTTGATTTGAACCGGCTATCTCTATCGGAGATAATAGAAACCGGAACTCCATGTTTTGCCACCACTTCCTTAATGTACAAACGCGCTAGGGTGTTGAACTTATCGGTCTCACGAATGGCTAAAAAGTGAGCCGACTTTGTCAATCGATCCACAATCACCCATATAGTATCACGGCCATTTCTTGTCTTCGGTAACTTCGTGACGAAGTCCATTGCAATCCTTTCCCACTTCCATGCCGGTATCACCGGTTGTACCAACAAACCGGGTGGCTTCTTATGATCGGCTTTCACTTGTAAGCAAGTAAGGCACTCGCTCACATATTTAACGACATCACGTTTCATGCCCGGCCACCAATAGAAATCCTTTAAATCAAAGTACATCTTATCCGACCCCGGGTGGACCGAATAAGGCGACTTATGAGCTTCATTCATTAGGAAAGTTCTTAAATTTCCAAAGATTGGAATCCAAAGCTTCCCAACTAAATATAACCCGTTGTCTTCCTTCCGGTCAAAAAGTTGCTCCATACCATCTAGCCCTTCATTACCAAAATTTTCCGGTAAGGTAGCTTGCACTTGAGCTTCTATGATACGGTCCCGAATACTTTGTCCCACCGTGAGGCAATCCAAAAATGGTGTTAAAAGTGCACACTG
>CM067167.1:108851841-109126166 GCA_034093135.1 Erigeron breviscapus | reverse complement strand
ACTTTTTCCAGAAAATGACCCCAAAACTCTTTAAGTACCGATCAAATTGACACAAAAACATTAATCTTTGATCATCAAAACATCTCTTATCAATCCAAATCGTTAAAACATCGTTTACAATCGTTTTAGGCCAAATACTTGATTAAAACACATAAATTAACCAAGAACACAATGAAACCCTAATTCCTTTACAAACCCCTTTTCAATCAGATTTGATTCAACACACACGACTCATGATCTGAAAATATGATCAATGAATTGATTATTACCTGCAAATGACAAATAGAATGCAAATACTCTTGACAATGACCACCAATTCACACACAAAACGACTTTTCGACTTGAGATTTGATGAGAGAAGACTATGGAATGACTTAGGATCAGTTAGGGCTTGTTTAGAAGAAGTGAGATCTGCAAATAACCTCCTAATGACAGCCTCTAAGCTACTAATCCCGTTTTTGACTTTCCACACATGTCAAAACTAGTCCCTAGGCTTCATAATCCTTCATTATTGGTCACAAACTTCTTTATTGCCCATATACAACATTAACCCTTCATTAAATGTCACTACATAGACATAATTTCTTCATATTTCACACATTTATACTACATTAACATTTAGGTTTTCAAACCTCACACATAACACACATTAACAACGTATATGCATATATTCACACTAGACTTAACGACACACATGAGGTTGACTTAACAGCGTTAGTCAAATCTTAAGAAAAGTTTGGGATGTTACAATTACCTCCCCCTTAAGAGGATTCCGTCCCCGGAATCTCATCATTAAGGAACAACTCGGGATAATTCTCCTTCATTACTGCTTCAGTTTCCCAAGTCAAGCTTTCTCCATGATTATGCTTCCACTTTATCAAGACAAGATCTATCACTTTCCTGCGTAACTTCTTTTGCTTCCTTCCAAGTATTGCCACCGGTTCTTCAACCATTTTCTTCATTGGGTCAATGCTCACATCTTGAATTGGAATCACACTTGACTCCTCGGCTAGACACTTCCTTAGGTAGGATACATGAAAGGTGTTGTGAATTCCATCCAATTCTGGAGGTAATTCCAACTGATATGCTACATCCTTAATGCGTTCAAGATTTTAAAAGGTCCAATAAATCTTGGACTCAACTTGCCCTTCTTTCCAAATCGGATTACTCTTTCCATGGTGACACTTTCAGCATCACTAAGTCACCTACATTAAACTCCATTGGTCTCCTTTTCTTATCTGCATAAGTTTTCTGCCTTTCTCTGGCCACACGTAAAGCTTCTTTAGCTACATTAACTTTCTCAGCGGAGATTTCAATAATTTCGGGACCGGTTAACTGCTTTTCACCGGGCTCCATCCAACAACTTGGAGTCCTACATCTTCTTCCATATAACATTTCAAATGGTGGCATTCCAATACTTGCATGGTGACTATTATTATAAGCAAATTCAATCAACTTCAAGTGTTCATCTCATGCTCCACCATAGTCTAGTACACACGTTCTCAACATATCCTCTAAGGTTTGGATGGTTCTCTCACTTTGCCCATCGGTTTGAGGATGATAGGCGGTACTCAAGTTCACTCTAGTACCCAATTCTCGTTGAAGACCCTTCCAAAATTTAGACACAAATCTAGTGTCCCTATCCGAGACAATAGACAATGGAACTCCATGTTTCGAGACAACTTCATCTATATACATCTTTGCCATCTTCTTTAAAGGCACCATCTTGTCGGGTAGCTAGAAAATGAGCACTCTTCGTCAATCTATCTACAATCACCCAAATCATATCATTCCCTTTCGGCATTTTCGGTAGCTTCGTTACAAAGTCCATCGTGATATGATCTCATTTCCACTCGGGAACGTCTAATTGATGCAACAAACCATACGGCTTTTTATGGTCCATTTTCACACGTGCACATGTCAAACACTTTGCTACAAAATGAGCTACTTCACCTTTAATATCCGGCCACCAATAAATCGGCTTCAAATATGCATACATTTTGGTGACACCGGGATGCATCGAATACCTACTTCTATGGACCTCTTCAAGGATCAACTCCCGGTTACCACCAAGCAGTGGCACCAAATACGACCCTTGTATGTTTTAAACCCACGGCTATTAGTCTCCATCACAAGTCGTTTCTTCTTCCCAATACTCTTTTTATCAATATTATCCTTCATTAATGCCATCTCTTGTGCTTCTTTAATTCGATCTAATAGACCCGACTTGGCTTGAACTTGCATGCTCATCAACTTACAAGAAGAGCTTTGCACTTTCCTACTTAGTGCATCCGCCACTACATTGGCTTTACCCGGATGGTATTTGATTTCACAATTATAGTCTTTAAGTAATTCCATCCACCTTCTTTGTCTCACATTCATCTCCTTTTGAGTAAACATATATTGTAAACTTTTATGGTCGGTGTAAAGTGTGCATTTAGTACCATATAAGTAATGTCTCCATAATTTCAATGCAAACACAACCGCCGCTAGCTCAAGATCATGGGTAGGGTAATTCTTCTCATGAGGCTTCAACTGACGTGAAGCATAGGCAATCACTTTGTCTCTCTGCATTAAGACACAACCCAACCCGTAATAGAAGCATCGCTATATACCACTAAATCATCAGTACCTTCAGGCAAGGCAAGGATAGGAGCTTCACACAACTTCTTTTTCAACGTTTGGAATGCATTTTCCTACTTTTCAGTCCACTCGTACTTCACACCCTTCTTTGTTAATTCCGTCATAGGCTTGGCTATTCGGGAAAAATCCTGAATAAACCTTCTATAATACCCAGCCAACCAAGAAAACTCTTAATCTCGGTAGGAGTCTTTGGCTGCTCCCACTTTGAAACAGCTTCAATCTTTGAAGGATCTACTTTAATACCTTCTGATGAAATAACATGACCAAGAAACTGCACTTCTCGGAGCCAAAACTCACATTTAGAAAACTTTGCGTACAACTTCTTCTCCCTCAACACCTCCAAAACTGCTTTCAAATGCTCACGGTGTTCATCCTCTGACTTGAATAGATCAAAATATCGTCAATAAACACAATAACAAAATGATCTAGAAAGGGGCGGCATACCCGATTCATTAAGTCCATAAACGCGGCTGGAGCATTGGTCAACCCAAATGGCATGACCAAGAACTCATAATGACCATATCTAGTCCGGAAAGCTGTCTTTGCTACATCTTCCTTCTTTACCTTCAACTGATGATAACTGGACCGCAAATCAATCTTTGAAAAATACGAAGCACCATGTAGTTGATCAAAAAGATCATCAATTATCGGGAGAGGATACTTGTTCTTGACCGTTCGTTTGTTCAACTCACGATAGTCAATACACATACGCATCGATCCATCCTTCTTCTTAACAAAGAGAACCGGAGCTCCCCAAGGCGAGGAACTAGGTTGTATGAACCCCTTGTCAAGTAACTCCTGAAGTTACGTCATTAATTCCTTCATTTCTGTAGGAGCTAATCGGTAAGGTGCTTTAGCAACGGGTGTAGCACCGGGAATAAGATTTATCTGAAAAGTAACTTCACAATCGGGAGGAATACCGGGTAGATCATCGGGAAACACATCGGGGAAATTGGATACTACATCAACACTAGCGATTGGAGACTTCTCTTTCCTTGCATCAATGACATAATCCAAGAAATGGCTCTTGTTTTTCCTTATACATTTAATAGCTTTCATCATACTAATAATCTTTATTCCTCCTCTCTTCTTGTCTCCATACACCGTTATCACTTTACCCTCGGATATAGGCAATCGAATTATACTTTTGGGAACATAAAATACTAGCTTCATTTCTAGCCAACCAATCCATACCAATCACTACATCAAAACCACCTAAGGTAGTAGGCAATAGTTGGACTGGAAAAGAACGACCTTCAATCTCAATGTCACAATCGTCATAACCCACACGTATATTATTAACCGTACCATTAGCAATTTCTACCTCTAATGAACAATATAAGGGAGTAGTGACTCTTTCTAGCTTAGGAGCAAATAATGTGGACACAAACGACCTATTTGCACCTGAATCAAATAAAACAGGGGCAGGCTTTGAGTTAACAAGGAAAGTACCACATACCACTTCATCGTTGTTCCTTGCGTCATCAACCGTCATTTGAAGAGCTCTCACTTTTGTTGCTGTCGTGGCGGTCTTCTTTCCAACATTCTTCATCTGTGGACAATCGGCAATGAGATGACCCGTTTCTTGGCACTTGTAGCAGCGAGTCTTGTCCCTACATTCAGTGGCAAGATGTCCCGACTTCCCACACTTATGGCACCTTCTTGTCTTGTCGGTACAATGCCCTTCATGAATTGTCTTACAAAATGTACACCATGAACCATTCTTCTTTTTATCCTTGTCACCACTCGAACTACCACTTCCACGGAACTTCTTATTATTATTGTTATTGGAAGACCAATTTGACCTTCTTTTAAACCCCGACTTCTTATCATCACTCTTCTCAACCTTCTTGTCCGAAGTGAAATCATCGTCAAGCTTCTTAGACTCCTTGATAGCTTCAGTCAGAGTCTTGTGCTGCCTGCAGATACCTCGATAACTCGGAGGCAAACCATCAACATAGCAAGCAACCTGATCTGCATCGGTACGGAATAAATGACCCACGAACTTCATCTTCTCCATGAAGGAACGAGCATACTCGTTGACCTTTCCGACATCAGCCGTCAAGGCACGAAACTCCTTTTCCATCTTACGCTGCTCATGAACCCCAATATATTCCTCAATGAATTTCTGCTTAAAGTTAGCCTACGAGATAGCAGATACCATAGCTGGAGTCATCGAAATAGTAATGCTCTTCCACCAATCCCGAGCACCTTCTTTCAACATTCGACTAGCGCACAACACCTTCTTATCCTCAGGACAGTCACAGGCTTCAAAGACCATCTCCGTATCATCGAGCCATTCCATGCAACCCACTGCATTAAGGGTTCCATCAAACTTCTGACCTCCACACTTCTGGAAACTTTCAAACTTAAACCGAGGGGCTTGAACGACATTAGGAGTAACCACAACGGCATTTGCAGGGGGAATAACAACATCATCGACCGGTGGCTCAGAGTTGTGAGAAGGCACTGAATAGTTGCCATCAGTTCCTTCAGCATTTTCAGCAAGAGCGTTGTTCAATTGCTCCTGTGTCTGGGCCAATTGGGTCTGGAGAGTCCGTACGAGATTGTACAACTCAGTCGTGTTAGGGATTTGTTCCACCACTTCCTCGTTAACCCTAGGTGGATTGCCGGGAGGTGGAGGCATAGGACCCAATGAGCCTTGCTGATTGACCTGGCGGGGATTTCCTCGATTTCTATTTGCATTGGCTGCAACAGCAGCAGCAGCATTTGCAGCGCCTGCACCTGGATGGACAGGTGGGGTAATGCTAGCAGTAGCTCCATCACGTCGGAAGTTGCGGTTGCGAGTGTTAACCATTTTCCTTTAATAAAAAGGTAGAGTCGATAAGCGCAAATTAAAGCAAAATGCTTGTTAAGATATGGCTAAAACATATCATCGTAACGTAAACATCTCATAAGCCCTATCACACTCGCACTCGTCCCAACCCATCCTATATCATCTTTCATTAAAACTAAGGCATCCTACAAATACCTAGCATGCATATCTTAAGTTTAAGTCCAAATCCTATGGTTAATAGGCCTTGGTTCACTTAAACCACTTCTCTGATACCAACTTGTAACACCCGTCGTTTAAAAATATGGGTTTTCAAAACTTTTCACCTAACGGTGTTAAATTGCGGAAGTAAAGACTGTAAAAGTCAAAACCGATAAAAACATTTCGGTTTCTGCATTTATTTGGTGTTACATGCCATATCAAACAATAGTCAAATGAAAACCCAACGGTTGCCCAACATAAAACAACCGTTCACAGTCACATTATATTATTCAAACAATAGTTCAAATGAAAACCCAACGGTTGCCCAACATAAAACAACCGTTCACAAGTCACAACATAAATTCGACATTAAGTACGAAATGTAAATAAATGTCTAAGCAAAGAATCGTCTATGGATAACTAAGGCTCCTTCAATGAATCTACCCAAGCTCACACATCCTTCATCTAATTCCATCAAGCTAAACCTGAGGGAACAACCACATTAAAGAAGCAAGTGTTAGCTATAAGAATAGCTAAGTAAGATAACACTTAATTAAAAGCATATGTCCAATTAAAACAATCTTCATTATTAGACAAGTTTTATTAGGCACAACACACATCACACGTTCACACATATACTACATTTCGACTTCATATTAATTAGGATAATCATCCTAAATGTGTCTATCCTGCATTAGTTCACACATTGTCACACGTATCTTTGTTAACTGCATATAAGTGTGCCCTGCATCACACCCAACTGGATGATCAGTCAAAAGACTACTCATCTTACGTCGTTAAGGAGTGGCAAGCCAATCCAAGAGTAATCCGTATGTGGAGGTTGGTCAAACCTCTCGTATTACTCGCCCTGCATTATAAAGACCATGTTGCGAGGAGCCACCCAAGCAACAACTGCATCAACGCACTCATCCGGCTGAGACAAGTACGGGTTAAGCTTAACACTTTCCCTGCATTAGTTTTATGAGCTCAATTTCACACATATAGATTGGGTCCCTGCATTCCCAAACATTCACACACATATAGTCTAGGTAACACACATTCCTAGACATTCACACACTTTAACTTCATTAAGTTTGGATCCTTAAACGTGCAAGTGACATAGTAACCTAGCAAGTCTAGTGAACTAGGCGTACAAGTCAAGCATGCATATCACACATCAACTTCATTTCTATATATCATGCATATCAAGATACTTCATTAAACTACATCAACTGCATAGCTACATACTACATTAAGCAATACTACATTACACTACAATAGGGACTGCATCTCAGGTCTCATGGTCAACTGCATAACCCATGATACCTCCCAAGTAACCCATATGCCCACATGCAATATAAAGATACCGAATGGAAGTGTTTACGATTTGAAACCAGCTTTTAGTTGATCCCCCAGCGTGTTAAAGTAGTGTATCTTACCTGGTAGTAGTGTACGCGCGCAAACAAATAGCTAATAGTGCTTATCAGAAATCCCCGACACCTATCGTACATTAACATATGAAATATAAGTCATTTGGGACTCAAACGAACTTAACAAACCTCACGAACTTAGTCTGGAAAATCCTTCTTACGAACTTAGCTACAGTTCTTACGAAGATAGTTTGTTCTTACGAAGATAGTTTGTTCTTACGAAGATAGTTTGTTCTTACGAAGATAGTTTGTTCTTACGAAGATAGTTTGTTCTTACGAAGATAGTTTGTTCTTACGAAGATAGTTTGTTCTTACGAAGATAGTTTGTTCTTACGAAGATAGTTTGTTCTTACGAAGATAGTGACTGCGTACGAAAATAGAAGCCTTACGAAGGTTATCTTCGTTCGAAGTGCAGAAACGTGTTTTTCGACCTTTTTCCAGAAAATGACCCCAAAACTCTTTAAGTACCGATCGAATTGACACAAAAACATTAATCTTTGATCATCAAACATCTCTTATCAATCCAAATCGTTAAAACATCGTTTACAATCGTTTTAGGCCAAATACTTGATTAAAACACATAAATTAACCAAGAACACAATGAAACCCTAATTCCTTTACAAACCCCTTTTCAATCAGATTTGATTCAACACACACGGCTCATGATCTGAAAATACGATCAATGAATTGATTATTACCTGCAAATGACAAATAGAATGCAAATACTCTGACAATGACCACCAATTCACACACAAAACGACTTTTCGGCTTGAGATTTGATGAGAGAAGACTATGGAATGACTTAGGATCAGTTAGGGCTTGTTTAGAAGAAGTGAGATCTGCAAATAACCTCCTAATGACAGCCTCTAAGCTACTAATCCCGTTTTTGACTTTCCACACATGTCAAAACTAGTCCCTAGGCTTCCTAATCCTTCATTATTGTTCACAAACTTCTTTATTGCCCATATACAACATTAACCCTTCATTAAATGTCACTACATAGACATAATTTCTTCATATTTCACACATTTATACTACATTAACATTTAGGTTTTCAAACCTCACACATAACACACATTAACTACGTATATGCATATATTCACACTAGACTTAACGACACACATGAGGTTGACTTAACAACGTTAGTCAAATCTTAAAGAAAAGTTTGGGATGTTACATCCACCCATCGTCCAGATGTGACATCTTCCTTCACCAGGAGCTCTTCGTCTGCCAGAGCCATGTAACAGCAATCTCTTTCCTCTTCTTCATCAGCAGATGATTCATCAGAAGGAACCCACTTCTCTTCAGTTGTTGCAATCATGCACTTATTATTGGTTTCAATTTGTTGTGCCATGAGAGCAATTTGGGCCTTAAGCTTTTTATATTTCATTTTATAGCTATCATCAGGCTTATTATTTGAAGAGAATGGACCAGGCTTGGATACAAACTGGTTGGACCTGCACTCTTTCATGAAATGACCCTTTTTGCCACACTTAAAGCATGTCAAATTGGTCTTGTCAGTGGAAGAACTGGATGCAAATTGTCCAGATGGCCTATTTGCTCTTGCTTTGAAACGGTTAAACGTTTTAGCGATCATTGCAATAAGGTCATCATCTTCAGTTTCATCACAACAGTCTGGAGAGACTTGACTGGACTCTCCAGAATCCATGAGTTCAGACACCATCTTCTTCATAGAAAATACATTCTCGGAAGATATCAGTGCTGTACTTTGTGGTTCAGTATGACTAACCACATTAGGACTACTGGAGGCATGGTTATAGGCATCTTGTTCTGCCACCACTCTCTGAGCTTGATTTTCTTTAGTGTACCTGAAAGCTCCATAAAGAGTTGAGAGAGTGTGTGTGTGCAGAGTTTTTCCTTGTCGTAAGACTAGGATCATGTGAGACCATTTGGTGGGTAGAATATCACAAAATTTCTCCAGAAGTATATCCTTGTCTTTCTCAACCCCAAGACCTCTCAATTGATTTATGATACTCATAAATCTGGTGTAAGTACCAGTGAGAGACTCATTAGGCTGAGCAAAAAATGACTCATACCTCTTGTTTAAGGAGACCTTTCTTGTGACAATGGTGTCATCTCCTCCTTCATGTTGGTTTAAAAGTTCATCCCACATGGTTTTAGCACTAGGAAAAAGAACTAGTGTGGGAATTAGGGTTTCTGGAACAGCCCCGAAGATCATGTTTTTGAGAAGGGTGTCTAGATTCACCAATCTCCTCTCCTCTTCAGACCAATGTTCCTCCCTCTTTTCCCTTCCTCTTCTAGATCCAGAAGGATCAAGAAGTGGATTGAGAGGTGATGTTGGTACATAAGGACCTTCGTTTAAAATTTTCATCATGTTCCTCTCAATACCAGTGACATGCAAAACCATCCTAGCCTTCCACGTACCAAATTCATCACTGTTCCCACTGAATTTAGGAACAGGATTATTTGAGTAGTGTACATGCACGTGTGGAGAAGCAGGAGTAGGAGGAGGAGGTGGATTAGTGTTATTAACAATTGGTGGTTCATTTTGATCATTAATATTTGCATTAGGATTGGGACCAAGACTAAAACCTTGTGTATTTTCTTGGTTAGCCATCAAGAAACAGATCTAGGCAATGTTTAGCCTTCTGCTCTGATACCAAATGTGAGTCCCTTAAGTTCGATGGTTAAACCAGGAAAGTGCAAAATACAACAAGTCTAATAAGCACTAGATTGGACTAGTATTACTTTAATATAAATGCAAATATATAAATAAAGTAATACAAGACTTAAAGCAATAAACAAATAAAGTGGAACATTATGTATTTTTCATGGGTATTTTATTTATGATGTTAAATAAAACACAAGGTTGTTGCGGAATCAAGATAATACAATTAAGTATGTATCCTAACAACCTATGAGTTACAAATGATCTATATTTGTCAAATAACCTTTTAGGATCGAGATACTTAAAGTTGTGAAGTATCCCAGTTTAAGATCGAGAGTATTTGGACAAATTCACTTCAATGCAAAATGAATGCTTAAAAGTATTTATGTCAAGGAAATGACTTTGTATTTATAGGCAACAAAATTCACCAGTGAATTTTGTGCCATACAAATATGGTTGCATACATTTAATGATCCGACAAGAACATTAAATGTATTGGATAAGGAATAAGGATAAAGTCACATCAAATGCAAGTGTATCCTTTTATCCAACCACCTGTACACACGTATACTTTGGTAAAGAACAAGTGGATTGTTCTTTGGAAAGTGTGTAAAGGGAAAAGTCAATCCTTGATATCAGTGTTCAGACTTGTAGGATCTAGAACACTGAAAATCCTCCAGTGTACAGATCTGGTAAGACTTTCCAGTGGACTCCGCCATTTGTTAAGTCTTCTTTCTTCAGACTTCAGTCAGAATGTCTTCAGTAGAGTTGATCTGGACTGGGGTGAAGTCCAGTGAGCTCATCTGGAGAATACTCCAAATTTCCTATACAAGTATTTGCTCACTGATCTTCCATTATTTCTGGACAAATCTTCAGAGGGACTCCAGATTCCAAGTCTGGAGTAGGTCCAGTAGAACACGATTCTGGTCAGATCTTCAGTAAGGCTCTAGTAGTCGAGTCTGGAGCGAGTCCAGTAAATCTGGACTAAATCTGGACCTAACACCATCTTTCTTCTTCACAAACAATATTGGAGCTCCCCAAGGCGATTGACTAGGACGAATGAACCCTTTTTCTTGAAGTTCTTTAAGTTGAGATTCTAGCTCTTGCATTTCCGTCAAGGCGAGTCTATATGGAGCTTTGGCCACGGGTGCGGCCCCGGGGATCAAATTGATGCGAAAATCAAGTTCACGAGACGGGGGTAGACCCGGTAGGTCATCCGGAAAACATCGGGAAAATCACGAACAATAGGAACGGCTTTCAATTCTACCTTTGTGACGGTAGCACTAAAAGCCTTGGAACTAGAGGAATCGGAAGTTTCACCTTGGACTCTAAGAATATCACCGTTTGACAACGGTATTTTGACCACTCTTTCACCACAATTAATGACCGCATTTACCGCCGTCATCCAATCCATACCCACAATGATGTCGAAGCTTCCAATATCAAAAAGCATGAGATTAATATAAAATTCGACGTCGTTTAAAGTCAAGATACAATCCCGAAGCACTTGACTAAGTCTAGTTAAGGTACCATTGACCATCTCAATATCAAGTACATAGTTTAAGGCACAAGGATGAACATCTATCAAAGGAACAAAACTATGGGACACGAAGCTATAATCGGCTCCGGAATCAAACAACACCGTGGCATAATGACCGTTAAGAAGAAATGTACCTGCCACCACATTAGGATCATTACGGGCTTCATTTGCATTCACCGCAAAGGCTCTTCCCCTTGGTTGCACTTGATGGCTGTTGATAATGAAGAAGTTTGCAGATTGTCAGTAGTTCAGCCAAGACGTCAGAATGATGATGATGATGCTGATAATGCTGGTAATAGAAATGATTCTCGCCTAGTTTCTGACAAAGGAAAAGGTGTTGAGACTCAGGGGGAGACAGGAAGAGATACTACTCAGATTGGTACTTCTGGTGCGGGTGGATCAAGTGCTCCTCGTGATGTTGAAGTTATTGAAGCACTTGACTCAGGTAATTCTTCGAAATCGATTGATTATTTAAGTGATGATCAAGTTGAAGCTGAAACTGAACGATTAAAGCGTGAAGTTAAGGCAAAATTTGGACATGACTGTAATACCGAAGAAAATGCTTTTCATTCTGTATTTGATAACTTGTTAGATAAACAACAAAAAGCAGAAACTGAAAGAGAAAAAGAATTACAGATTCAAAGGCAAACAACCTTGGAATCTGATTCTGATTCTGATTCAACTTATGATTCTGATAAAGATTGATAAAGTCTGATTCTGATTCTGATTCAACTTATGATTCTGATAAAGATTGATAAAGTGTATATTAGGTTGCATGTAATAATTTTATGACATGTAAATGTAATCTATCTTATTTCAATGCAATTATATTTCATCTTTATTATTATTATCATGATTATTCATTGTATTCTGGTGTTCATTTTATGTAATCTTAATAGATGATACAGATGATGCAGAATTATTCTTTGATGGTGATGAACTTGAGGAAGGTGAGTTTGTTCCTGAACCGGATCTAAACATATTTAAGAAACCTTATGGGTTTGATGATGTTTGGGACTCAATTCCTGAAGATCCATCTATAGAAGAAAGAAAAGTGTTAGAGTTCAAGAGAAAAGAAGTTAAAGAAAGAATGCTTCAAGATTCAATTAGTAGCACCGCTAAAGTTTTAAATTTTGTGGTATATGCTAAGGTTGATGATACATTGATTCCTTTCCACCGGGAAATTAACTTGACAAGACCTTTTTATCCAAATGATTATCCAGTTCCTCTCAGAGAAGATGATCCACTGCAAGAGATTGATCGACTTGTGCCTGGGCAAAGAATTAATGAATATATATGCACATGGGATACTATGAAACCCATTATGTATTGGACTCATATCTCAGATAAAGATGCTGCAAAATATAAGACAATAATCTGGAGTTGGTTCTATGACGAAGAATTGAAGTTGTTCGTTCTTAAAAGACCAGAAGGTTGTCAGTATTTAGCATGGCGTGAGAGACACTTCAGAAGTTTGTGTGAAGAAGATCTACATGAACTTGGAAATAATAGGATTATCAATCCAAGTGGTTATGGTCTTGCTGATGTTGTTGGTAAGAATCTTCATGAAGATTTCAAGTTGAGATCGAATATGAAAGACTCAGAGAAACCAAAGTTTCATATTGAACCAAGACGAAAGAAGAAGGTGGTTAAGCCAGACAAAAGTGTTGAGTATATTCAACATGATATCAAGTGTATGATCAAAGTCCCTGCCAAGAAGTGGGCACAAGATGTCTTTAATAAAATGGATAATTGGGAGATTGATCGGATTTCTGGTGAAGCCAAGATGTATGCAGACTCGAAGAAGACTATATTGTTGAGAAGGATGTATGATCCAATGCAGTTGGTTAACTTCTTGAGAAATGATCAGAGAAAATTATACGATACTGAATGTTCATTTTTACCATTCTGGAAGAATGAAGAAGATCGATATCGTAAGATTCTCCAAGTCTGCTTACACGAAAATATTCATGCAAATAGCAAGCGATTGTTATTTGATGGATGATGAAGATTCCTTTGAAGACTGAAGAAATCAAAGATGCTGCTGTCAAGGGGGAGTTTGTTGATGCATGTTGATGTGACAACAGCAACTTAGATTTGATTAGTCTTTTAGATTAAGACATTATGTTATTTTATGTCTTATTTATATATGTGTAATTGATAGATTATGGACTTCATGTTTTGGTAATGATCGATTACATGTTTTGGTGTTATATATATGTTTATGTATGATGTTTGTTATGTGTGTTATACAAGTACAAACATAATATATGTTAGGTTCTTTGTACATGGAGTACTTGGAAAATAACTAGGCATAGATGTTGATGGTAATTAGTACTAACGAAGATAATCTTCGTTGGGTACTAACGAAGATAATCTTCGTTATATGGGCTGGGATGCTAAGTTCGTAAGAACAAAGCCCAGCAGGCCCAATATCGATCAGAAACATATATAAATGAATGGAAACCCTAAATTGAGGTAATCCGTTCAACTCTCACACACCTACGGCGACTAAGTTCGTTTCTAGCATATAGAAAACGAAGATAGACCACATACGGCTGATTATATACATATAATTAGCAATATATTCGATAACTAATCAAACTAGTTATCTCGTGAGGATTCCGCACTCACGACATAACAATAGACGATCTCGAGAGCGATCTGCAACTATCGAGGGACTCACAAGTGGTATCAGAGCAATTCGATATCTTATCGAAGGTTCGAGATCGTTGTTTGATTGTTATTCTCCCAAAAACCTCCCAAAAAACCTTTCTGTCGTTAAGTTCGTTCGCTTTACGAACTTAGCAAAACGAA
Source organism: Erigeron breviscapus (assembly GCA_034093135.1). Lineage (NCBI taxonomy): Eukaryota > Viridiplantae > Streptophyta > Magnoliopsida > Asterales > Asteraceae > Erigeron > Erigeron breviscapus. Next base: position 109,112,091 of record CM067167.1, on the reverse strand, counting down.
GTCAGAAAACGAATTTAACTTAAATTCGTTCTAAGTTCATCAAACGAAGATAGAAAACGAATTTATCTTCATTTTCGTTTTGAATCTTCATCAAACGAATTTAGTCTACGAACTTAAGCTATCTTCGTTCAGACCCTGTTCTTACGAAATTAACCTATTTTCGTTTCATTTCTTATCTTCGTTTGAACAATAATTTTCACTTATGGCTTCCTCATCTTCAACTAATAATGCTGTTGCCCAATACCTCAATTCTCTGGTTTATCATGATCATCTTGTAGGACGTACTAATTCTCCACCAAAGTTAGTTTCATTAGCTGACTTCTGGGCGTGGAGAGGTCGATTTGAAGATTTTATTCAACGAGAAGACTTAAACATGTGGCTCATGATCACTGAAGGTTATGAGTGGCCCACTCTTACTGTGAATGGAGTTACTTCTACATACAAGGTGGGAGAGTTAACAGGTGAAGAAAAGGCTAACTATGCCATTGAAGTAAAGACTCTTTCCATTCTTCGTATGTGCATTCCTCAAGAGTTGGTGCACTTGTTTCCTAAACAGGAATACAAGACTTCAAAGCAACTGTTCGATGCTATTGAAGCTCATTGTGAAGGTGATCCACTATTGAAGCAAAATAGAATTAAAATGCTAAAGAAACAATTTGACTGCTTCAATGCTACAAAGAATGAACAAGTTGAGGATCTTATACTGAGATATCAACATCTTCTTGATGAATTAGCTTACTTTGATCTTAAATACACTCCTACTGAGATAGTGGATAAATTCCTGGATGGTTTGCCGAAAGCCTACAAAGAGTTTCGTCATGGATTGCAAGAAAGAGCTGATTATGCATCTCTTCGAATAGATGGAGTTATATCCACTCTAAGAAATAGAGAAATGAAGGATAAGGCAAAGGATCTTCAAGACAACTTCACACAAGATCCATCTCTCTATCATGCCACTATGAAAAATCCAACAGCTGATGTTAATGCCTTCTTTTCTGGAGTTGGTAATACTGGTGAGACAGACAATCGTGGTCCACTGATGGATGGAGATGATTCTTCCAGATTCATGGCTACTGATGCTGGTAACAGGGGTAAAAAGGCTAATGAAGGTGCAAAGACTGGAAATATGAAGTTCGGTAACATTACATCATCTTCTGCTGGTTACAAGTCCATGCCCATGAATATGAAATCAGCTGAGGGTAGGATGAATGAATTTGCTGCCATGTGTGCTGCACATGAAGCTTTTGTTGTGGGTAGAATCACAGATCCAGCACTCATTGATGAAGATTACGACCAGATAGATCCAGATGATGTTGAAGAAATGGATCTGAAATGGCAACTGGTCATGATCACCAGGAGAGTGCAAAAGTTTATGCATAGAACAGGCAGACAGCTTACTGGAGGTACTCAGGGCTTTGACAAGTCAAAGGTGAAGTGCTATAACTGCGAAGGTTTTGGACATTTTGCCAGAGAGTGTCAACGGCCTAAGAGAGAGGCAAATGTTACCCCTACACATCAAGATAGAGGTGGTAATCGTCCGTTCAATCAAAATTCAACTAGAGCTCTTTAATTGACTGATGATTCTACTGTAAACGTCAACGGCAATGACAAGGCTATAGTAGCTGTTCAACCAGATGGTTCTTATGTTTGGAATCTTCCACATGATGAGACCAATAACGCTTATTTGGCTGAAATCCTTGATGATATGGCTCAAATAGTTGATTCTCCTGATGACTTCTTGGACACCACAGTTTACCATAGTGAAGAGCAATTGTATGAGAATACTAAAAGTTTGAAATTGGAATCTGTTGCTGCTGGTGTATATGATACTGATTCCGAATCTGACAATGAGTTAGAAGATGTCAAGAACCTTGATGAAGTGAAAGCTACTGAAGAGGTGAAAGCTGCTGAGGTTAAAGATGATTCTGCTATAGAAAAGGGTAAAAAGACAATTGAAGAGCAGATGCAAGAGTTTGAGATTCCAGCTGGCATGACTGTGGATGACTTTGTTGCTTACATGGCAGATTGCAAAGAGGCAGACCAACAGGTATCTTATTCTCTACATACTATTGTTCATGTTTGCAAAATTGTTAATCAAATGTTTGATGAAATTGAACAAAAGAATGAACAAATTAAGAAATTAGAATCTGCTGTCAATGCTGCTCATGATGAAAGAGATAAGTTAATTAAAAAGGGTCTAACTGTAAATGATAAAGAAAAATTCTTCAAGGAAAAGATTAGATCTTTAGAGTCTGACATTAGAGCTATGAAAGATAAAGTCAATCAGTCTGTGGCCGTAGAAAGAGTAGGTAGTGAAGCTTACTCCTTGTTAGTTAGAAAGTGTGCTACCATTGAAAAGGAACTTGCTGATGCTAGGATAGAAATCTTGGAATTAAATGCTAAATCTGATTCTGCTAGACATGCTGAGCTTTTAATGCATATGACAAAGTTTGAGCATTCTTCCTCTAAGAGTCTTGACACTGCTAAGATCTCTTATAGAGACGTGCCTCCTTCTTTCAATAATAACTATACTTCTGTTGAACCTAATATTCCTGATATCCTACTTCAACCTAGTGTTGTAGATGGTAATCCAAAAGACTCAATTCCTGAGGAAAAGATGCCTGAGGGATCAAAAGAGTCTAAAGAAGGTTCTTCTCAACCTAACAAGGAAGAGAAATTGAAAGGTGTTGTCCTAAATCAGTCTATTCTTAATGGTCAGAAAGACAGTATTGTACACTTTACACTTCATAAGAGTAATAGGGTCTATACTGAGTTAGAATTTCCATTAGAATCTATTGACCCTAAGAGGATTGATAAAGTCTGGGATGTAGCTATTGAGGATATGAAGAAATTAAGTCAGCAGCGTCTCACTCCATTACCTAAGCAATCTAGGATTAGAAAATCTGAAGATAACTTAGCCGTTAATGAAGAAGCAACTAAGGCTTTAAAGCACATCTTAATGCCTGCACTTAAGAAATCTCCAAGTAAAGGTAAACATGAGAAAGATGGTGCTAGAAAGTCTAGGATATCACCAACAAAACGAGACCCTGAAAAAGAAGATCAAAGAAAAACAAGTAAGTCAGTGGACACTAGTGCTAACAATGAATCTGTAGGTACCGATAAAAAGGTAGATACAAATAAAAAGTTCAAGGTCCTCTCCTGCTTTGCTTGTCATGAAAAGGGTCATGTTTATAGTGTATGTCCAAATAGACCTCGAAGATCAGGGTCTCCTTCAAAGGTTTCCACCTCGGAAGGAAAAAGGGGGTTGGGTAATGATAAACAGGTTGATGAGGCTAAAGTTCAATCTTCTCCAAAACCGTTTACTGTACCTCAACGACGTGAATCTCCACTGAAAGGTTCATCAGGAAATGTTCATGAGAATTCAAATCGTTTTCAAACACCTCCACGACCTGCTCGTTCTGCTCCTAGAAATCAAAATTCATATTATGACCAAATTCATTCGAGTGTTCGACCTTCTTATGGCCCTCATTCTCCTAGACCTTCTCCGACGAGAGGTCAGAAGTCTCCTCCAGTGAGAAGACGAGACGAGAATCATGTACCACCCACGGCCTCGAGCAATGGATATTGGACTAAACTGATTCTCAGGGATGAGAAGGGTCGACCCAAACCTAAGAAGGTTTGGGTCCCCAATGAAAACTAATTTTTCTCATTTTATGTGCAGGGAGTTCCTAGGAAACCAATTCATTTATGGTACCTTGACAGTGGATGCTCCAGGCACATGACAGGGACATGAAACTCTTGTCCAATTATACTGGTATAAATGGGTCGTACGTTAGTTTTGCTGGATCCAAGGGCGGCAACATCACCGGTCAAGGAGATGTCGTCAATGGAAAATTTACTCTAGAAAGAGTAAACTATGTGGAACAACTTACTCATAATCTAATGAGTGTCTCCCAGATCTGTGACAAGGGCAACAATGTTCATTTCACAGAAAAGGAGGCATTCATCTTGAAGCCGGGTTTCGTTATTCCAGCAGAATGGATAATGCTCAGAGCTCCTAGGAAGAGAGACATCTATGGCTTAGTTTTAGGTGTTGATAATCCAACGGAGCCCCTCTGTTTGTTGAGCAAAGCAAATGAGTCTGAATCTCTCCTCTGGCATCGTAGAATGGGACATATCAACTTTCGGAAGATGAATGAACTTGTTAGTCTTGGATTAATTGAAGGTGTTCCAGCTAAGAAGTTTGGGATGGAAGATAAATGTGTACCGTGTTTGAAAGGAAAGCAACACAGGAATCCTCATAAACCAAAGGTGCACAACACTATATCCAAACCATTCGAACTACTTCATATGGATCTCTTTGGTCCTGTGAATGTAAGAAGCATTGGAGGGATGTCCTACTGTTTGGTGATCACTGATGATTACTCAAGGTACTCATGGGTATTTTTCTTGAAGATAAAGGACGAGACCGCAAACCGGTTTATGGATTTTGTTAGACAAGTTGAGAATGTCCATGAAGTTAAAGTTAAGAGAATCAGGAGTGACAATGGCACTGAGTTCAAGAATAATACTATTACGGTTTTTTGCTTAACCAAGGGTATTCAACATCAATTCAGTGCACCGCATGAGCCACAGCAGAATGGAGTAGCTGAAAGGAAAAATAGGACATTGATAGAAACGGCTAGGACGATGCTTGCTGATTCAGGGCTTCCTGTTACTTTCTGGGGGGAGGCAGTGAATACAGCTTGTCACATTTTAAATCGGGTTTTAACAGTTAAACGGTTCAAGAAAACTTGTTATGAACTTTTGCACAACACAAAGCCCAATTTACAAAATGTTGAGCCGTTTGGTGTTCCTTGTACTTTTCTTAAAGTACTTCCTCAGGGAAAATTTGATCCTAAATTTGAGGAGGGTTTCTTTTTAGGTTATATACCTAGTACACCAATTCGGCGTGTGTACAATCAGAAAACTGGCAAAGTTAATTTTGGTACAAATGTGGTTATTGTCAGTCATAAACCTGCTGTACACATTGGTCCTGCTAATGACTTCGATTATGATGGTGTTTTCACCTCTTTTCGTGGTCCTGATTCTTTTACAGGTGTTCCGATTATGGAGGATGTAGTTACTCTTCATGATCCACTTGATGGTGGGCCGGTTACTGTTTCTTCTCCGGTTTCCTCACCATTCATTGAGCCTGCTTCCAAATCTGGAGAATCAAGTGGGACCAAAGAAGCAGATTCTACCTTAGAGACTGTTCCTAAAGATCCTAATGATCCTTTACATATACCTCTACCTGATACTCCCTTCTATGATACTGACGACACGGAAGGTGAAAATCAGGAGGAGCCTAAAACTCCAGAGCAACATGTGCAGACTAACTTGGGAAATGATCTTACAGTAGACACGGTTCCTCAAACAAGAGTCAACAAGGATCATCCAGTAGAGCAAATCATTGGTGATGCTTCTGCCTCTGTTCGCACGAGAAATCAGAATAGGAAAATTTTGTCAAGTATGTTTGCTGAAATTAAGGATACTGGGGCAATTACTTGGTACTTGTACTTTTGCTTCATCTCTCAGGTTGAGCCTAAAAATGTTGGAATGGCTCTTAAAGATCCGTCATGGGTTGAGGCGATGCAAGAAGAATTGGCTCAGTTTAGGAAGCTTGATGTATGGAAGTTAGTTGACTTACCTCAGGGTGAATCTCCTTTATCAACGCGATGGGTTTTTCGTTGTAAAAAGGATGACAAAGGTGTAGTCACTCGCAATAAGGCTCAGTTGGTGGTTAGAGGATTTGAGCAACAAGAAGGCTTCGATTACGATGAGACATTTGCACCAGTAGCTAGACTTGAAGCTATTCGTTTATTTCTGGCATATGCTAGTTATAAAGGTATAAAGGTGTATCAACTTGACGTTAAGAGTGCCTTCTTGTATGGGGAAATAAGAGAAGAAGTGTATGTAGATCAACCTCCCGGGTTTGAGGATCCAGACTTCCCTAATAGAGTATATCGTCTTGATAAGGCTCTATATGGTTACATCAGGCTCCTCGATCATGGTATGAAAAACTGTCTACTCATCTGCATGAAAATGGTTTTACTAGAGGTTCTATTGACAGCACGTTGTTTATCAAATGGAAAGGGAAGGACTATTTGCTTGTACAGGTTTACGTCGATGATATTATTTTTGGTTCATCTGATAAGAATATGTGCAAGGAATTTGAGCAGAGCATGAAGGCTAAGTTCGAAATGAGTGCTATGGGGAATTAACTTTCTTCCTTGGACTACAGGTGGATCAACTGAAGGATGGGTTTTTTATTCATCAGACCAAGTATGTTCAAGATCTTCTTACTAGGTTTCGGATGACCGATGCTAAAGATGCAATTACTCCCATTCAGACTAATCATGGGCTGTGTCCTGATAAGACTAATGATCCAGACGTTGATGCAACTCAATATCGGGCTATCATTGGTTCCTTGATGTATCTGACGGCTTCACGTCCAGACATTACCTTTGCTGTTTGTATGTGTGCTAGATATCAGGCTAATCCGAAAGAGTCACATTTGAAAGCTACGAAAAGGATTCTTCGTTATGTGAAAGCCAAGCCTCGTCTAGGGCTTTGGTATCCCATGCATGGTTCCTTTGAATTCAAAGCTTATACTGATTCGGATTATGGTGGCTGCAGTTCGGATAGGAAATCAACGTCAGGTGGATGTCAGCTTTTAGGGGGGGGAATTATATCGTGGCAGTGCAAGAAGCAGACATCTGTTGCACAGTCTACCTGTGAAGCAGGGTACATAGCTGCTGGTCAATGCTGTTCTCAGGTACTTTGGATACAGCAACAATTGCGCGACTATGGTATGGATATCTCAGACTCTCCTATTTGTATTGATAATAAGTCTGCCATAGATATTACTAAGAATCCGAAAAACTTTAAAGTCACCAAGCACATAGATATAAAGCATCACTTTTTATGTGACTGTTTTGAGAAAAAGCTTATTCATTTAGAAAAGGTTATTACCGATGATAACCTTGCTGATTTATACACTAAAGCTTTTGATAGACCTCGTCATGAGTTGTTATATCAACTCAATGGTATGAAGAATGCCGAGTAGTTTCTCTCAAAGAACTTAAATTTTCTTTTCGAGTCTTAGTAGTTTAAGTCGTATATAGATAGTGTCAAAAAAAATAAAAAAATAAAAAATAAAAAAAAAAAATAAAATATAAAAATAAAAATATAATAAATAAAGTAAGGTTACTGCACTACATGATTAGACGTGAACGATACTTTAGCTTTTAAGTCTACTTAATTGTACTTTAAAATGCTCAGTTCAGTGATACCATTATATGATGTATCGATAGGCACAAAGTACCAAAGTTTCCTTATAATCTGAACTTAAATGTATACAATGTTCTTATGGGAAACGTATTCAGATAAATGGCTGAGAATGCTTGTTCCTAAAATAGACAAGTCCTTTAAATCTTATGAAAGATCTTGCATTATAATTATGTATATTTGGTCTTTATAAAGAAAGTCTCGGGTACATATATGTGTATGTATTGCTTTTTTGGATGTATATTTGTGACAAGATATACAAATATCAAATAAATCTGTTGAAAATATGAAGCTAATGTGGCCTTTGAGATTCGAACAAGTAAGTCCTTGGGGTGTCCTTGTATACCTAGCCTACCTAAAGTTTCCAACTTGGGATAGGTTGTCAGAAAGTTCGCTACACGGGTCTCATAGAAAGTCACGGGTTTTCATAAGTGCTTTACAAAATTAATGTCACAAATATGCAAGTACTTGGCATTATGCAATGTTGAGTATATTTCCATACGTGAGTCAAGTTAAGTCGCTTTACGCGTGAGGAATCACCGACCTGTCACCGCTGACTTGATTCTTAAAGACTTTCTCACTTTACTCACCAAATATCTTAATCTTAGTGCTTGTTTCAATTGTGAGAGTGTATCTGAATATGGGGCACATAAGTTCGCAAACTAAAATTGTGGCATGAGTAACTTACTAGGTTACATGGTGACTGTCCTTGGCTCAAGTAATACGAAAGTGCCACAAACCAAAAAGGAGACTGGAAGTACCGAGTGTTTAAGAGGACGAACATATTGGTAATCGTTTTTGGATCACTGTTCATAACTAATAATAAGAGAATTATTTCTCGCTAGTAGGCTTATGTAAATGCTAATCTGATCTGATCAGTAGTAACCAAGTAACATGTGCATAATGAATAAATTACGTTAACTAGTGTTTAGATCAGTTTATTGTTTTGTAATTTTTATTCTAATTTATTTTTCATTTTATTGAGTCAAAATAGTATTTTCATAAGTTCTTATTGCACGAGAGATTCTACTTAAATTCTGTTGAGTATATGTTTTGCTGAATTCATTCATTTGAATTCTTGATGAGGTTATGTGATTAGTACAAAAGAAGATTTTCTGATATGGACATTAATTTGTTTAAGTTTAGAAAATGATCTTTTAAATTTTATGTGAAAAGTCAAAGTTATTTGAAATCTCACAAGTTTAAGTTGTTACAAGTTACGAATTTAATTAATAACTTGGTGACCTTTTAGGGTTTGACAATGGAATGACCTTCCTTGATCTTTTGTTAGATTCTTGAGTATTTCGTAATTGTTAACCCTAATTTTGTGTGTTTTAGCTTGAATTTTCTGCATTATTATGCCTTTGCTCTTGATGCGTTAATGAGTTTTTGGTAAGTGTGCAGTGTTCAGGTTAAGAAGATAAAGTTGGAGTGCTGATCCTTGTTGCAATACAGTGTTATTCATACTGATGATATCGTGGAGACAAGATTTTTGGTGTGAAGTGACAATATTGTGATGTAGATATGAGCACGTGAAGGAAGAATACATGAACCTGTCTTTGGAGTATTTATTTGCTTTTCATTTCATGTATTTAGTGAAAATAATCAGATTTGATGCTTGTTTCTTTTGATTTTCGTACCTTGACTTATGACATGATTTCAGAAACTTTACAAAGTTCTTCATTGGATTTTTGGATTATTCATTGTTTGTTAGTTTTGTAGACGGCTTCTAATATGGGACTTAAGTGTTTCACGATGGTTTGCCGTCAAGCATCTCTATGATTAGAGAAATGTTCTCCGTATCATGGTCGTGGTTGGTAACGCTGTTAATATGTCAATTGATTATTTTCAGGTTTGTTGATGGTTGGTTTTAGACCTTGGGGTTTTTTATTCAAGATTATAATGTTTGTCAAATACTTACATTATGATGATGATTTTGGATGATGGTACTTCTTGGTACAAGGCATGAACAAGTTGTTTTTAACGATTTTAACCCATTGGATCTTTAATTCATCTGTAAAATCGAAGTGGGTTATGCTTCATTTAAGTGATACAAATGTTTTGTAATTGTTTTCGGGCAAATCAAGTGTTAATCAATTTTTTAAAATTCGAATGTTTGATTTTGGAAACAACTAGCTGTTCAGAATGTCTACGAACTTATCCTTCGTTCATTGTTTACGAACTTAGGTTCTGAAGCAGAGTTTACGAACTTAGTCCATGTTTTCAACTCAGTTAAGCTTCAATGCTATCTTCGTTTATTGTTACCTAACGAACTTAAAGCCTATTTTCGTACAGTTTTCCCTTACGAACTTAAAGAGTAATTTCGTACAGTTTTCCCTTACGAACTTAAAGAGTAATTTCGTACAGTTTAAACTTATGAAATTATTGATTAAGTTCATCTACGCCTGCAACTCATTTCTTGTGCTAATCCTATAATTGTTCTTATATTATGATTTGTTTTGCAGAAATGGCTCTTGCCCCACGTCAGTTCATTAAGAAGCACAATCTTGCCTTAAATCTTGATCATGATGAACATGATACTCAAGTTAATCAGGATGATGGTGCTGTACAAGAAGTTGTACTTCATTATCAAGAGGAAGTGGAACATAGAGATATGGCACCAAGTCCAATTCATGAAGGTACAAGTACTGTTGGACCTAAGAGAACACTGGATGCTCCTCTTACTTATCGCAGAGCTAAGCGTGTACGAATTTCTGAGGCTACTTCAGTATCTACAGCTGCTGCTGCTATTCCTGCTGTCTCTACAGCACCGGTTGCTTCTGTTGCCGGTAGTGTAACATTGCGTCCACTGTTGCCTCCTGCCTTACCAATATTGCCCAGATTGCCTACTTTTCCTCCTCTTCCTTCAGATTACTCCCTAGTTAGGCGTATCGATGTTCTTCAGGCTCGTGTTGATACATTAGAGTCTGATCTTACGAATGTTCGAGATACTTTGACCTTTTTAATAAACTGGGTCAAGAATCAAGGGGGAGATGTTCCTGAAGAAGTTTGCAGATTGTCAGTAGTTCAGCCAAGACGTCAGAATGATGATGATGATGCTGATAATGCTGGTAATAGAAATGATTCTCGCCCAGTTTCTGACAAAGGAAAAGGTGTTGAGACTCAGGGGGAGACAGGAAGAGATACTACTCAGATTGGTACTTCTGGTGCGGGTGGATCAAGTGCTCCTCGTGATGTTGAAGTTATTGAAGCACTTGACTCAGGTAATTCTTCGAAATCGATTGATTATTTAAGTGATGATCAAGTTGAAGCTGAAACTGAACGATTAAAGCGTGAAGTTAAGGCAAAATTTGGACATGACTGTAATACCGAAGAAAATGCTTTTCATTCTGTATTTGATAACTTGTTAGATAAACAACAAAAAGCAGAAACTGAAAGAGAAAAAGAATTACAGATTCAAAGGCAAACAACCTTGGAATCTGATTCTGATTCAACTTATGATTCTGATAAAGATTGATAAAGTGTATATTAGGTTGCATGTAATAATTTTACGACATGTAAATGTAATCTATCTTATTTCAATGCAATTATATTTCATCTTTATTATTATTATCATGATTATTCATTGTATTCTGGTGTTCATTTTGTGTAATCTTAATAGATGATACAGATGATGCAGAATTATTCTTTGATGGTGATGAACTTGAGGAAGGTGAGTTTGTTCCTGAACCGGATCTAAACATATTCAAGAAACCTTATGGGTTTGATGATGTTTGGGACTCAATTCCTGAAGATCCATCTATAGAAGAAAGAAAAGTGTTAGAGTTCAAGAGAAAAGAAGTTAAGGAAAGAATGCTTCAAGATTCAATTAGTAGCACCGCTAAAGTTTTAAATTTTGTGGTATATGCTAAGGTTGATGATACATTGATTCCTTTCCACCGGGAAATTAACTTGACAAGACCTTTTTATCCAAATGATTATCCAGTTCCTCTCAGAGAAGATGATCCACTGCAAGAGATTGATCGACTTGTGCCTGGGCAAAGAATTAATGAATATATATGCACATGGGATACTATGAAACCCATTATGTATTGGACTCATATCTCAGATAAAGATGCTGCAAAATATAAGACAATAATCTGGAGTTGGTTCTATGACGAAGAACTGAAGTTGTTCGTTCTTAAAAGACCAGAAGGTTGTCAGTATTTAGCATGGCGTGAGAGACACTTCAGAAGTTTGTGTGAAGAAGATCTACATGAACTTGGAAATAATAGGATTATCAATCCAAGTGGTTATGGTCTTGCTGATGTTGTTGGTAAGAATCTTCATGAAAATTTCAAGTTGAGATCGAATATGAAAGACTCAGAGAAACCAAAGTTTCATATTGAACCAAGACGAAAGAAGAAGGTGGTTAAGCCAGACAAAAGTGTTGAGTATATTCAACATGATATCAAGTGTATGATCAAAGTCCCTGCCAAGAAGTGGGCACAAGATGTCTTTAATAAAATGGATAATTGGGAGATTGATCGACTTGTGCCTGGGCAAAGAATTAATGAATATATATGCACATGGGATACTATGAAACCCATTATGTATTGGACTCATATCTCAGATAAAGATGCTGCAAAATATAAGACAATAATCTGGAGTTGGTTCTATGACGAAGAACTGAAGTTGTTCGTTCTTAAAAGACCAGAAGGTTGTCAGTATTTAGCATGGCGTGAGAGACACTTCAGAAGTTTGTGTGAAGAAGATCTACATGAACTTGGAAATAATAGGATTATCAATCCAAGTGGTTATGGTCTTGCTGATGTTGTTGGTAAGAATCTTCATGAAGATTTCAAGTTGAGATCGAATATGAAAGACTCAGAGAAACCAAAGTTTCATATTGAACCAAGACGAAAGAAGAAGGTGGTTAAGCCAGACAAAAGTGTTGAGTATATTCAACGATTACATGTTTTGGTGTTATATATATGTTTATGTATGATGTTTGTTATGTGTGTTATACAAGTACAAACATAATATATGTTAGGTTCTTTGTACATGGAGTACTTGGAAAATAACTAGGCATAGATGTTGATGGTAATTAGTACTAACGAAGATAATCTTCGTTGGGTACTAACGAAGATAATCTTCGTTATATGGGCTGGGCTGCTAAGTTCGTAAGAACAAAGCCCAGCAGGCCCAATATCGATCAGAAACATATATAAATGAATGGAAACCCTAAATTGAGGTAATCCGTTCAACTCTCACACACCTACGGCGACTAAGTTCGTTTCTAGCATATAGAAAACGAAGATAGACCACATACGGCTGATTATATACATATAATTAGCAATATATTCGATAACTAATCAAACTAGTTATCTCGTGAGGATTCCGCACTCACGACATAATAATAGACGATCTCGAGAGCGATCTGCAGCTATCGAGGGACTCACAATGGCCTTGTTGGCCACGGTTTTGGTTAGGACCGGTGATTTGAAGTTGATTTGGGTGAACCGCCACTTGCACATTTTGTCCCACCCATTGCGGATAAGCATTACGGTAATGTTCGGTGCTTCCACATTCATAACACCCACCCCGTTGACCCCTTTGATTGTTAGCTTGAGGAGGATGTGCTCGGAGAGGAACCGCATGAGTAGGAGCCACTCTCGGGGCCCTACAATCTCTAGCAAGATGGCCAACTTGATTACAATTGAAACAAGTCCCACAAGGAGTGGTGGGAACATGATGTCGGGAGCACTTATTACAAAATGGGTAAGGACCCACATAAGCCTTCCTTGTCGGTTCAACCGCCGCAAACACCTTTCCTTTGTTAGGACGTTTAGGGTCAAACCTACCCATTTTCTTCACCCCGCTTGACTCGGGTGCATCCTTCCTCTTTGATGATGATGCTTGGCTCAATTCACCACTTCTAAGTAAGTCCTCGGTAACACTACCGGCTCGGTTTATGGCTTCTGTCATGGTGGTAGGCATAATGTTGTTCACCAAGTGTCGGACCTTTGGAGTCAAGCCCATAACAAACTTTTGAATAGCTTGAGCTTCGGGAGACACCAAGTGTGGAATAAGTGTTGATAACTCTTGGAATCGCCGAATGTACCCCTTATAGTCCGCCCCATTCATTTGGAGTTGAACGAACTCCAAGGTTAGAGTTTGAAGTTCATAGGGTGGACAAAATCTTTCTTTCACCAAAATCTTGAATTGATCCCACGGTATAGCATTGCCCGCCCCTATTTCCTTATTCCACCATTTCTATAAAACAAGGAAACGTCGACTCGAAAGTTAGCCTCAAAATGCTCGCATGTTAGTCACACAAGTGGTTAGTGTTCTCATGTCAACATGTCACACATAATTCATATCGTTACGCGAAGGCAAAAGTGCAATTGTTCTAGGGGAATTGTTATGTATCATGCCATCATACCATATTTCACCATAATTGTTCATCAATAAACCGCATGTCCATTTCAATACATCAAACAATCACACAACTAAACAAGTGGTCCAAAGTATAATCCGAATCCGATATGCTTCCTAGTTATTGATCCGGGTATGTATACAGGGTGTACCAGCGGCTAACCCTCCACCCAATCAACTCCCAAAAAGCGTACCGGTTCCTTATTATACTCTAAACCAACCGCGTGCAATCCGTGATGTCATTAACTTGTTATAATACCGGGTAACCATAAAAGAGTTGATCACGTTCTTTTAGGGTTGCCACAATATTATATCATGTTGATGCCATAACTTCATCTTGCCCTACATCATCAAACAATATCAATTCAATCCAACAATATGCACATGACCTCATTGTCCTCAAGTAACCACATTGACTTCATGCACTTGACCATCCCACAACAACACATTAATCATGCCGACCTATTGCACTCATGTTATCACATATAATGAACCCTCCTACGAAACCCAAATGTACACTTATAATGCTCATATAGTTCACGTTGCATACAAGATTCCTAATCATGCATGCTATATGAAGAGTTTTACTTAAGCCGTAGTCTAGGTCAATCCGCCTAATTCTCTACGACCATGCGTGGGCCACCATTCTGTAACACCCCGAGCTAGGCTCGAAATGTACCGAAAAGCATGACACAAGATGTAATTATCGTAGAACGAGACTATATGAAAATAAGAGGATTCCGGGAACCCAACAATTAAGTTACAATGTCACAAAAGCATAAGGAGCATTCAACCATCAAAAGTTTACACAATAACAATTCAAAAGATGGCTCATGATCCTAAGCAAGTCCCATCAACGGGTAATGAATCACGGATCCATGGTCAAGTCCAACAATCTAGCAATGCATCAAGCTCTTGGGTTCTCTTGGTTACCTGAAAAGTGTACTAAACAATGTCAACACTAGGTTGGTGAGTTCGTAGGAAAAGATGAACAAGAACACGTTCCCATGTCAACCAATACATAATTCACATTAACATGATCTAATAAATTGCACACTTGTACTCAATGTACTCAATTGCACGTAAATGTACTCATTGTACTCAATGTACTCAATTGCACGTAAATATACTCATTGTACTCAATTGCACGTAAATGTACTCATTGTACTCAATGTACTCAATTGCACGTAAATGTACTCATTGTACTCAATGTACTCAATTGCACGTAAATATACTCATTGTACTCAATTGCACGTAAATGTACTCATTGTACTCAATGTACTCAATTGCACGTAAATGTACTCATTGTACTCAATGTACTCAATTGCACGTAAATGTACTCATTGTACTCAATTGCACGTAAATGTACTCATTGTACTCAATGTACTCAATTGCACGTAAATGTACTCATTGTACTCAATTGCACGTAAATGTACTCATTGTACTCAATTGCACGTAAATGTACTCATTGTACTCAATGTACTCAATTGCACGTAAATGTACTCATTGTACTCAATTGCACGTAAATGTACTCATTGTACTCAATTGCACGTAAATGTACTCATTGTACTCAATGTACTCAATTGCACGTAAATGTACTCATTGTACTCAATTGCACGTAAATGTACTCATTGTACTCAATTGCACGTAAATGTACTCATTGTACTCAATGTACTCAATTGCACGTAAATGTACTCATTGTACTCAATTGCACGTAAATGTACTCATTGTACTCAATGTACTCAATTGCACGTAAATGTACTCATTGTACTCAATTGCACGTAAATGTACTCATTGTACTCAATTGCACGTAAATGTACTCATTGTACTCAATTGCACGTAAATGTACTCATTGTACTCAATTGCACGTAAATGTACTCATTGTACTCAATGTACTCAATTGCACGTAAATGTACTCATTGTACTCAATTGCACGTAAATGTACTCATTGTACTCAATTGCACGTAAATGTACTCATTGTACTCAATGTACTCAATTGCACGTAAATGTACTCATTGTACTCAATTGCACGTAAATGTACTCATTGTACTCAATTGCACGTAAATGTACTCATTGTACTCAATTGCACGTAAATGTACTCATTGTACTCAATTGCACGTAAATGTACTCATTGTACTCAATTGCACGTAAATGTACTCATTGTACTCAATGTACTCAATTGCACGTAAATGTACTCATTGTACTCAATGTACTCAATTGCACGTAAATGTACTCATTGTACTCAATTGCACGTAAATGTACTCATCCATGACCAACAATGTCCACACACAACCAAACATCATATGTATATACTTCGTACGCTACTACTTTTGAAAGGCCTTTGATGCTTATATATAGGGTCATCCGCAGCCTTCCCACCACATCTCCAACCTTTCAAAGGCATTACCGTCCTCCATATATACACAACTAACCTAAAACAACCCAATATACAACTTATAATAACCATACAACTAATCACATAATTGCACATTAACAAAACGTCACACAACCTGTACGCCACAAAATAACATCATGCACGAAGTACACTTTTCAGCCCGACTCTTAAAAGAGTAGGGGAGGCTACGAAAAACTCACCTTTGCCTTGATTTATCGAAGTTAAAGTGAGCTAGAACGTCAATTAATTGCCAAGCGATCACAACCTATCATAATGTACATGTACGTATCAATATATATACAATCATGTCCTCACTTAGTTTTTATGAACTTTAGAGTTGAACCCGGGACTTGAACGCGTATTAGAACTGAGTACGATAACTTGGAAGACAAGGAAAGACCCATTTGGAAGTTCGATGTGTCCCAAGGAAAGTGAAATACGATTTAGAAATCAAAACAAGAAAATGAACATTAGGGACAGCCGTAAGCTACGGCCCTTATGGGCGTAGGTTACGCTAGGAGGAAACTCAATGGGCGTAAGGTACGGTGAGATTGGGCGTAGGTTACGGTGCCCTAGAAACATGCATTTTGGCGTAAGGTAGGGCGTAAAGTAGGCGTAAACAGAAGACAATTTGAAAATTGAAATGGGGAGGGGCGTAGGTTACGGTGCCCTAGAAACATGCATTTTGGCGTAAGGTAGGGCGTAAAGTAGGCGTAAACAGAAGACAATTTGAAAATTGAAATGGGGAGGGGCGTAGGTTACGCCAACAAGGGCGTAAGTTACGCTCGTTAAAAACCAGCAATGCACCAGCAGGTGCTCTTGACCCAAGCACGACCCAAAACCCTAATTTCTTGATACTTAGACCATGAAATCGATTTGCACAACTTCGAGACCCATTTTTGAACATAGTTAAACATAATTGAACATAACTAAACATGTTTCATCATCCAAAACCAACCTTTAACACATTTTCTTGTTAAAATTCGATCTTGACCCATTTGAACACAAAATCGACCCAAAACCTAGTTTTTGACTTATAAATCATTTTGAGGAGTTCCTTGACCCGTTTTTGAACATAACAAACTCATTTGAACATAACCCACTCAATAGTTCCATTCCAAAACATGGCTTTTGACCCAAATTGAATTTTGACCTAATTTAGATAACTAGAAACCCTAATTTCGGATTTTGAAGCTATAAGGACCAAGAGTGCTTAGATTTAGGTGTAATACAAGTTTAATAACTAGAAATGATGAATTTGAGCTAGAAAACACTTACCAAAACTTCCACAAGAAATCAAACCCGATTTTGACCTAAATGAAGCTTTTTCTTGCACTTTGAAAACTTGGATTTTTGATATGATGCTAGAATGATACTAAGGATGATGGTTTTGTTATTAATCTAGTTGAAACTAACATAAATGAACCAAGAATTTAGAGAGAGATTGAGAGTATGAGTATTTAGTGAGATGGGAGAGAATATGCAAGTATTATGAATGAATGGATGAGGGAAATGAGGGAGGATAGGGTTTGTTTACTTGGGTGGGTCATGGGTTTGGGCATAACCCATGGATAGGATCCATAACCATTTACTAGTTACCATAAATATCATCTAATGAAATTCGATTAGCACCAACTAAGGATCTCAACTTGCACATAAGTCTCTAGTTGCACAATAAAATGACCCATATAAAAAAACACATTGCACTCAAATGACCCTTAGATTGCACTTGAACATATATTAATTAATCAAAAACTTAGGAAACGTACCCATAGTCAAAAGTCAAAATGCACGGTTGTTACAATAAGAATCTTTGATGCAACAGGCATAGTTTAAATCAGAAATTTTGTCTTCAAATTCCTTTATCAGGTTTAGGTTCTTCCAACTTCAGTTTTAAAACTTCAATATCATCAGATAAAGCTTTTGCTCTAAGCATCTCATTGGTCTTTTCAAGTTGCACCTCTTTGATGGTCTTGTTTAGTTCAAAAACTTTGGTCTCAAGTTCTTGTTTCTCAAGATGCAACTCAGAGATTGGAGTAAATGAAACTGAAGCTTTGTTTGATTTAAGTTCATCAAAATCTTTTTGAAGTGAGTCACATTTGATATGAAACTCATGCAAAACATTTTCTTTCACTTTCAAATCTTCAGTTAGTTTTGAAACTTGTTTTTTCAAAGAGATATTTGATTTTAAAGCTTCATTGCATCTATCCGTATACCATTCAAGATCACAATGAGGAATTTTGATTACCTCATCATCATCCTCTAGGGAAGAAGAACCTTCATTTAACTCCTTTGATCTCTTGATCTTTGTCATGAAGCACACATTTGCTGCAAGCTCTTCACTCTCGTCATCAGTAAGGTGTAGCCATTTGTCATCCTCTGCAAGGAGAGCAATACCACCTTTTTGTTGCTTTGCAAGCATGAGCTTGTACTTGTAGTAGTCGGAGTTCTTCTGACGAGGTTTTATACAATCAATGGCAAAGTGACCAGGAGTACCACAATTGTAACACTTCTTATCATCATTCCTTTTTTCCATGACTTTCTTTTCAAACTTCTTCGGGTTTTCAAACTTCTTCTCCCCACCAACAATCTCATTCTTGTTCTCAAACTTAGGAGCTTGTGCATTCTTAGCATAAGAAGAGACTGATGAAGTCCTAAGTTGATTATTGGTTGGTTTCTTTTTGAAAAACTTCTTCTTGAAAGACTTAGTGAAATAAGCAAGAGATTTGTACATTTCCAAGTCTTGTTCATCCATATCGGGATCACTTATTTCACTTGAATCTGAGTCAGACACAACTTCAACAACACTCTTTCTTGAAGATCTAGAAGTCTTCTTTTCAACAACCAAGGCCAGGGGATCAGAAGTAACACTTTCTTCTTTCTTCTTTTGTTCCTTCAGAACAGCTTCAATATTCAACTTCAACTTTTCATAAAGAGTATGAATAGTGAGTTTTTCCAAATCTCCATGTTGATTGATTTGAGTACCATAGATCTGCCATTCTTCTTCAAGGTTCCTGATAAACTTGATATTCAATTCCATGTTGGACTTCTTGATATCATTCTTTCTCAATTCATTAATCACATTATAAAACCTTGTGTATACCTCATACAAAGATTAACCCTTTTGTTGCTTAAAGGTCTCATACAAGTGAAGAACATTTCACAATCTTATGGTAGAAGAAACATCAGAACCCTCCATTTGTCTTTCAACTTCTTCCCAAATTTCCTTCCCAGTCTCATAAGAATCAACATTACAGTAGATATCATCAGGAAGAGCTTGGTAAAAAAAAGATCTAGAGAGTTTGTCAGCAAAAGAACGATCTTTTTGAGCAGTGTTCCAACTCTCTTTTGGAAGAAGTTCACCAATCACTTGGTTCTTATGAACTGTAGGACCATTCTTGTATGAATCCTTAATATCATCACCCTGTTTGTGTCTATCAACCCAATCCAAGAATCTCTTTTTCCATTGGGGATATGAACCACGATACAAAACAGGAGGTCTTGAGTCAAAACCAAGGGCTAAAGCTTCCCTTGAAGCCATCTTGTCAAGATAGTTGAAAAAGACTTAGAAAAAATTCTGAATTATGAAAGTGTGATTTACAGACCAGAAAAGTCTGTAAATGGCTATTTCACTTGATCGCTGAACACAAGTCACCAAATGTTGATTTACAGACCAAAAAAGTCTGTAAATGGCTATTTCACAAATCTACTGATCACGAAACAACACAAGTCTTCGATTCACGAAATGATGATTTGCAGACCAAAAATGTCTGTAAATGGCTATTTCACTTGATCGCTGAACACAAATCACCAAATGTTGATTTACAGACCAAAAAAGTCTGTAAATGGCACAAAACTTCACCAACCAACTCTGATCACTGAAACACGTATTTACAGACCAAAAAAGTCTGTAAATGACCCAATTTTTTTTTGAAATTTTCAAAAATTTGCAAAGTGATTGATTATTGGCTAAAAATGATTCTGGAAAATTTTTCTTGAAAATGTTGATTTACAGACCAAAAAAATCTGTAAATGGCTAGTTTAGATTGAGATGAAATGTTGATTTGCAGACCAAAAAAGTCTACAAATGGCTATTTCACGTATCCACTGATCACAAACTCAACACAAGTCTTCGATTCACGAAATGATGATTTGCAGACCAAAAATGTCTGTAAATGGCTATTTCACTTGATCGCTGAACACAAATCACCAAATGTTGATTTACAGACCAAAAAAGTCTGTAAATGTCTATTTCATAAATCACCCACACTTGGTTGAAAAGCCAAACAAGTCTGCAAACACCACAATTCACTTAACCAGAATCCAAGTCACAAGCCAACTTCGTGTTTACAGACAAAAAAAGTCTGTAAATGCACAATTCGTCCAACACTTAACCAAAATTTTGTGAAACTCGTATTTACAGACCAAAAAAGTCTGTAAATGGCACAAAACTTCACCAACCAACTCTGATCACTGAAACACGTATTTACAGACCAAAAAAGTCTGTAAATGCCACAAATCGTTCAATACTAAGCCAAACTTGATCAAAAATGTCTGCAAACACTAGAAATCCTCAAAACGACAAAATAGTCGGTTTTACTTCATCTTCTTCGTTGAAAAACACCCCATTTACAGACCAGAAACTTAAATCTTCAATTTCTCACTCAATATAGAGAATTAAAACTCAAAATTTATACCAAAATGCTCAGAATTCAATCGCGCACAAATCCTAACCAAAGTTAATCTTCAATTTCAACCAGAATCAAAACCCACTGAAAGTGTGATTTGCGGACTTTTCTCGAAAACACACCAAATGATGAAATTAAGTTCTGAAATTTAAATATGTTTTTGATTTTTGATATTAAAACCTAATTACGAACAAAAATGAACGAAATTAACACTGGAACTGAAGAATTAAACGAAACAGTAAAAAGTCTGCAAATGGCAGTTTCACCAAAAACTCAATTTTGACCAAAATTAGCACAAATTCAGCTACGATTAAGCTTCTGGATCGTTCAGATTAACTGATTGTGCTCTGATACCAACTGTAAACTTGTCAAATTGAGCTTTAGTGTGTGTTAATGGAGGTTTCTAGTGTGTGTAAGTGTGTGTGAGTTTGAGAGAGAATATGTGTGTAATGGAAAGCTTGGATTGCATTATGAGGTAAAAGGTTACAAATGTTGTGTTGGAAGGGGTTTATATACTAGCTATACAATTTACATATTGCCCCCTTCCACACTTAGAAAGTTACATATTAAGTACAAAGATACATGAGAAATACAAATTAACACTATTACATTTATATTTCTAACATTACCTATGATCGAACCTACAACAAAAAACCTAAACATATTATGGACTAACAAATGAAGTTGCAAAACCAAAAACCGTTTGAATTAAACTATGATGACCACTAAATTAAAAAGAGACCTATAAACATAACCTACCATGTAAACCTTTGCTTTCCAAGGGAATCACCATCTACATCATGATCGTATCCTCTGGACTTCAAATGAACAACACACATCAAGTATTAGAAGGATTTCTACCAAGAGTAGCGAACTCTTTTTGGATAATCTCGAAACTTGGTCGAATGTCAACAAATGGGTCTGTTCTGTTTATTACTAAAATATTTGATACAACTATTACTTTTTTAGGGAATAAAAGAATCAAATATCATTCCAAAAATTATTAGTATATTTTTTTCCCTTTTGTAATTTATTCTAAATAAAGTAATTGTTGTTGTAGAGGTTTGAGCGCTTTTGGGATAAATTCAAAGTATCATGACCGGTTCTGGGAGGACAAACCCTACCCTGGTTCTGAGCCATGGACACCAGGTGCTTAAAACCTATATATCCTGATGATATACCCTTCCAGCGGTTCACAACACCTGTCACACAAAGGAACAGTAACACGCTACGACACGAAGGCTTCTCCGTAACGAAGGCTCCCGCAGAAGATAAAAGAGATAAGAATTGTTCCCCTATAAATTCAGGATTTGATCTTATCATTTAAATCCAGTAAAGAAAGAAAGAATCCTTCTGGACTCTTCTGGCCTAAGACTTAGGGAAACCCTAAAGAGGCCTAACTTCTCCTCCAAGATTATTTATCCATATAAAAGGAGACCCTAAAAGACCTTCCAAGGCACCATAACATACTCGATCATTCACATCATACACACGACCCGCATAAAACACTTCATAACTTTAACAATCGGTCAGATCTAAAACCCATTCATTAGCACGATCATAATCGGCTATATCTCACATATACATTTGATTGGCGTAAAGAGGCACGAACCCTACTGATGGGTGGTTTTTGTTTAGTGTTTAAATTTATAAAAATGTTGTACAAGTAATTATCTCAAAACACACACACCTTAACGGATAGGGGACCCGATCAGATGTAGTATAGTTAAGTGATAAGTACAGGATCGTTTGCAGGGACGCGTTGCTTTACCTAATCTAGTAATATGTGTAATTCTAGCGGTTGGGGGTTGTCACGATTTCCTATTAAACTAATTAAAATAACTCAAAAGTAAATAGAAGCCGCAACCGCTTATTCAGCGAGAGGCTTAGTCTGAAAATAGTTTGAAAAAGCAAATAACAGTAAAATTAAAATACATGGATCTACGATAAATGGCAAAACACATCCCAACAGATCTAACAAATAAAGTTAAATAAATAAACGTCTACATGATCACATCGATCCAAACAAATATTCAGCCTACTAGCCTACCATTATTAAAAGAGATAAGAATTGTTCCCCTATAAATTCGGGATTTGATCTTATCATATAAACCTGTAAAGAAGGAAAGAATCCTCCTGGACTCTTCTGGCCTAAGACTTAGGGAAACCCTAAAGAGGCCTAACTTCTCCTCCAAGATTATTTCTCCCTATAAAAGGAGACCCTAAAAGACCTTCCAAGGCACCATAACATACTCGATCATTCACATCATACACACGACCCGCATAAAACACTTCATAACTTTAACAATCGGTCAGATCTAAAACCCATTCATTAGCACGATCATAATCGGCTATATCTCACATATACATTTGATTGGCGTAAAGAGGCATGAACCCTACCTTCGGGGAATCGCCAACAAATAACTAAAACACCCATCATCTCACCCTCAACCTAACTCCGGTTTGGTGCACAATCATTTGGCGCCATCCATGGGACCTCAATATCATCTGGACCCAAAAACCCACAATACAAGATTTTTGTGCACCATTGACACGAGAAATGGTAAAAAAACATAAGACCCAACCTCACAAAAATAGAAGATTCCCCCTAGCGGTTAACCAGATAGCGGCTAAGGAAGCGGATCTCTCGATAGCCGCACTTGAGGGCTTTTACTTTCCCCCACTAGGAAAGGATGAAGCCTCGAATGATCCTCTGATCATCCAGGCCATGATATTTAATATCGAAGTGCGCAGAATCTATCTGGATAGCGGGAGCGAATGCGACGTCATCTTCGAACATTGTTTTCTCAAATTACCTGACGCCATATGAGCCCGGAAGGCTGACTCTCGAGGGCTCCTTGTAGGGTTTTCAGGAGAGCACGCATGGCCCTTGGGGGAGATCGATTTAAACATCACCATCAAGGATGGAAAACACAAAAGGACCAAAATACTGGGCCTCGTGATAGTACGTTCCCCGTGACCCTACAACATCCTTTTGGGAAGGACAGCCATGCAGCAACTAGAGATGGTCCCCTCTGTAATACATAGGATCGTTAAGTTTTGGTCCGAAGAAGGGATAGGAACGATTCACTCGTCTTATGAACAGGTGAAACAATCCCATGAGGTAAAAAGAATAGAAGATAACACACCACCCGCCCCGAAGGTGCAGCAGGATCTACAAGATACCACGAAGGTACTGGTTAACCCAGCTTTCCCTAATCAACCGATCACCATAGGTGCCCAACTCTCCGATGAGTGTAAATATAAGCTCCGTAAACTGCTGCAATCCAATATAGACATCTTCGCGTGGGAATACGCCGATATGACGGGGGTTCCCAGAGTTTTGACACTGGAAGGAAAACCGTTCGTAACGGATCATCGTCTGAATGAGCAAAAGCATATAGAGCCCGTACATCAAAAGAAACGCAACCTCTCCGTCGAAAGATACGAAGCCACCCGAAAAGAGGTAGAAGAGCTGTTAAAAGCAGGAATCATCAGGGAATCCACTTATCCAATTTGGATCGCAAATCCAGTAATGGTGAAAAAAGGAGACGGAGGGTGGAGGATGTGTGTCGACTTTACGAAAATTAATAAGGCGTGTCCAAAGATTGCTACCCCCTACCGGAGATAGGTTGGAAAGTAGAGTCATTAACAGATCACAAGTTGAAATGCTTCCTAGACGCATACAAGGGCTACCATCAGATACAAATGGTGGAAGGAGACGAGGACAAAACGGCCTTCTACACAAGCAAAGGGACTTATTGTTATCGAAAGATGCCCTTTGGGCTGAAAAACGCAGGAGCTACGTATCAGCGTCTGGTCGACAAGGCGTTCGCCACGTAGATCGAACGGAACCTGGAGGCATATGTCGATGATATGGTCATCAAAAGCAGAGATGACGAGGGACTCATAGAAGATATCCGCGAGACCTTCAGAAATCTTCGAGCCATAAACATGAAGCTCAATCCCAAGAAATGCTCCTTCGGGGTGGAGGAGGGCAAAATTTTAGGATATTATGTTAGTAACAAAGGAATACATGCAAACGCCTCCAAAGTAGATAAGTTGAAACAAATCTCACCGCCGAAGACAATCAAAGAAGTCCAGAGCCTGAACGGTAAGCTCGCCGCTCTTAGCCGTTTCCTTTCCCGGGGGGCTGACAAACAATTACCCTTCTTCAAGACATTAAAGGGATGCATCCAAAAGAAAGATTTTGCATAGACAGAAGAGGCAAACAAAGCTCTGGAACAAATGAATGAATACATTGCCAACCTACCGACACTAACGGCACCAAAACCGAAGGAAACGCTCTTCGTTTATCTGGCAGCCTCCTCTGAATGTGTCAGTGTTGTGCTAGTCGCTGAAAGAGACCGGCAACAAATACCGAATTTATTTTGTAAGCAAGGTTTTGCAAGGGGCCGAGGCCAATTATCCAGAACTGGAAAAGCTCACTTTAGCTCTAATATACGCAACCCGAAGGTTACGAAGGTACTTCCAAGCGCACCCGATCGTAGTACTGTCAGACAAGCCGATAAAACAGATATTGTTGAAGCCAGAAAAATCAAGAAGAGTCACAAAATGGGCCATCGGTCTAAGAGAGCATGATATAGAGTTCAGGTCCTGACATGCAATTAAGGGGCAAGTCTTAGCCGATTTCATCGCTGAAGTACACGAAACTAAAGACTCCGTGACGCACTCTACGTCCCTGGAAGTAACAGGCACAGTTGAATGTGATGTTTGGAAGCTATACACCGATGGTGCAGCCAGCTCCGATGGCTGCGGAGATGGCCTCATACTAGTCAATCCGGAGGACAAAGAATTTACTTATGCACTAAGATTTGAGTTCACGGTGACAAACAACGAAGCCGAATATGAAGCATTATTGGCAGGGCTTCGGATCGCAAGAGATATGAAGATTCGTAACATACAGGTATACGTTGATTCTCAACTAGTGGCATGCCAGGTGAAAGGAGAATACGAGGCAAAACAGGAAACAATAAAGCTATATCTCCGTAAGGTGCAAGAATTAATGGAATATTTCAGCCATTTTGAAATAGAGCATATTCGAAGGAACCAGAACAAGAAGGCGGGTGCTTTAAGTAAGTTAGCCTCCCTAACGTTTGATCACTTGGGAAAGAAGGTCATGGTAGAAGTTTTAAAAGAAAGATCAATTGAAGAAAAGCAAGTATTAGATCTCGTGCAGGAATAAGGAAAAAATTGGATGACCCCCATATATGAATTCTTGGTAAGCGGAATACTGCTGGAAGATAAAGACGAAGCTCGAAAGATAAAAATTAAAGCCCAACAATATAAAGTCATGGACAAGAAACTGTATAAAAAGGGGTTTGTGACGCCATGGCTAAGGTGCGCAGGACCTAAGCAGGCCGAAATGATCATCCGGGAAATTCACGTAGGAATATGTGGATCACACTCAGGAGCAAGGTCGGTGCAACAAAGGCAATGCAACTAGGATATTTCTGGCCAACAATGCACCAAGATTCTGCGGCACAGTTAAAGAACTGTGAAGCGTGCCAGTTACATGCTAATGTACCAAGACAACCTAAAAATGGTATGACTTCGGTAATCTCAGCTTGGCCCTTCATACAATGGGGCATTGATTTAGTAGGACCACTCCTAGAAGCCCCGAACAAGAAGAAATTTTTGGTAGTAGCTATCGACTATTTCACCAAATGGGTAGAAGCAAAGCCATTGGCCACAATAAATGGAGATCAGATCAAAAAATTCGTATGAGAACATATTCTATGCCGGTTTGGAATACCACAGACATTAGTGTCTGACAATGGAAAGCAATTTGCCAAAGGAGTTTTCCCTGAGTTCTGCAAGCAATTGGAAATTAAACAGTCATTTACATCCGTATACCATCATCAGGGAAACGGGCAAGTGGAGGTAACTAACAGGGAAATAATAAAGGGAATAGAGAAGCGATTGGGGCGAAGCCACAAAGGGTGGGTAGATGAGCTGCCATTAGTCCTTTGGGCTAACAGAACAACTCCGAAACGAAGCAATGGAGAAACCCCATTCAGCTTAGCCTTCGGCACCGAGGCAGTGGCACCAGCAGAATTCCAGGTATCTACACATAGAATGTTAAATACAGAAGGAAACTCGGATGAATTAAGGATAGACCTAGATTTACTGGAAGAACGAAGAGAGATTGCAGCCATTAGAGAAGCAGCATTCAAAAAGAAGATAGAAGGATACTACAACAAGAGAGTTAATCCCACAACATTCAAAACCGGAGACTATGTGTTGCGACTGAATAGCGCAAGCGAGAAGGAATATACAGGAAAGCTGGACCAACATAGGAAGGCCCGTATAGGGTACAAGTGGCCTACGGAAATGGAGCATAAAAGTTGGAAACACCCGAAGGAGCTCCGGTCGACAGGACTTGGAACAGCTCGAATTTACGGAAGTTCCATTGTAAAATTTTCAATAAATTGTAAATGCTAAATTGCCTCAATTATTTTATAAAGCAAAAGTCCCCTTGGGGGATAATACGTTATATGAAAGACTCATTGTCTCAATATTCAATAGAGGGTCGCCACCTCAGCAAATCAAAAAGCGACCAAGTGGGAACAAGCTGACAGGGACGCCTGAACAGACACCCCAATGTACGCGCACAGAAATATACACACATAAAAAAAACACACAAAAACAGCAGGACAAACATAAGGATAAAAGCAAATAAACATAAAGTTTTTCAATGCATAAGATTAAAACAAACCTAATCAAAGCGGGGCTTCACGAGCAACAGGTCGTAAACCCCAGGGTTTGGAACATGAGTAAGATCATTGATAAAGTTGCTATGGTAACTTGCCAGCTTCAGAATAGCCTGATCAAAAGCCTCGTTTGCCTTCGCATATTGGGGAGAATCTTCAGCATGCAAAACAGAGAAGACACCTTTTTTCTTAGATGCATTCACCACGGAGTCGATCAAACCAACAGCCTGCGGACCAGTAGTAAGAGTTTCACAAACATAGGGGATAACCCTATCAATCAAACCACGAATCTTTTCCCGAAGTTCCACATTCTCAAGATCCTTTTGAAGAAGCTCGTCATGACGCCTCCCCAAACCAGTACACAGGCCTTCACAACAACATCTTGTTCCGCCAAACGCTTTTCAAGATCTGCAATCCTATCAAATAGACTGCCAACAACAAGTTGTGACTCCTTCAGCATATCCTGGGAATACTCGTACTCCCGACACAAACCACGGATAAAAGGTTTTTCACCACCATGTTCCTCCATAAGTAACTCCTCCTCCATATACACGAGTAGTTGAGCCGGAAAAAGAGATCGGTGGCACCCCAGCAAGTCCATTCCCCTTCTTCACAGCAGCAGAGTCATCATGACCAGCAAGATCTGGAGCAGCAGACGATCCAACATCAACGACTTTCCTCTTTGAAGACATTACGATCATAAAAACAGAAGTAAAAAGACGATGGAGATCTGCAAAAATAAAGAGGCAAAATAAGAAGAAAAAGAGGAAGAGCAGAAAACAGTAAATGGCGGCGAAAATAATAAAAGAAGAAAAGGGAGGAAAAGAAGACTCACAAAAAAGGAGATGTTGACAGTTGAGGCGAATTAAATGAAGAATGGCAGCGACATGATATATATACAGGAGATTCAAGACAAACCCTAACCGTCGATAACTGTAAGTCCCTACCGTTGAATGGATCGTAAATAAGATGTGGTTCGTTATGTCAAGAGTGCGGAATCCTCTTGAGATAACTAGATTGCTACTGCCTTTCATCAATTAATCAACCTAAGGTCACACACGAAGTGCTAGTTCGTGTAGGAGGTCACACGAGCAACAATTCGACTTTCAAGTATTTAATCCGTTACTAATTGCGTAAATTAGCATGTATTTATACTAGTAGGGTTTTAGTTCGTGTGGGCTTGGGCCTTAATCGAAGTCCATAAGCCTAATTAATCAATAACCAACCGGTCTCGTGCTGACGTCAGCACGAGGGCAATCCTGCATGCTGATGACGTCAGCACGAGGTTCGTCCCTTTGGTCCTTTGTTTGACTTGTACATAACGTCCAGCCATCGTTTAAGTGTTCTATGACACTTATAAACCTTGGCTCTACATTCTTGTACCTGCAAAACAATAATATAACACACAAACATAATAATAACCATAACTTGATTTCACATTGAAGTTCAAACGTAAGTCCTAGCGACTTATTATTTAAACGATTACACAGATATTCCTAAGAACAAAAACGTTAATCAAATCTATGTTGCTACTGTCACACAAATCTGCATCTACAGACTCCCCCTTGACATTAGCGACTAGATTTCTTTAACAAGTTCTTTAATCTTGAACTTCAAACTCGACCATCAAACAAAAGTCTTATGCTATTTGCATGAATCTTCTTGACCAAACAAAAACCAAGAATATTCTGATAGCGTCTAACTTCTGTTCTCCAAAATCTTACTGTTGTACAAGGTATCTCAATCAATCTTCTTTGATCACCTCTTGACAAATTGAAAACTTGCATTGGATCATACATGCGCAGCAACATCTGTTTCTTTGAGTCATCAACAAACATTTGTGCTTCGCCTGACTTGATATCTATCTGCCAATAAGTCATGTTTGTCAGCAAATCTTGACCCATTTGATAGCAGGAACTTCTTTAACACATTCAATCTTTCTTTAAACAAATAGAACTGTGCCATCTGGTTTTGTAATCTTCTTCATTGGCCTAGGTTTAATCAACCTATCTTCAGACTTCAAACCTCTTTCACTAAAATGCCAAATTCTTTCTCTTTGGAATCTCTGCCAATAATAATCAGCATTTCCATTCTTCTGAAGATTAACGAACCATCTCCTTCCTAAATCTATCAAATCAGATTCACTAAGACTTTGGAAATGTCTTGCACTGATTGACATATACTGGCAACCTTCTTTTCTCTTGATAACAAATAGCTTAATTCTATGATCATAGAACCAACTCTGTATCACTGAGAAATAAGTAGGTGCGTCCTTGTCTGAGATGAACTCCCAAAACATCGACGGCTTATCAAATCCACCCATTGGCATACCAGTACGTCCTCTATAAACCGGAACCCATCTATTTATACAAAACTGAGGGTCTTGCTCCGCCGGAGGTATATTAAAATTTCTAATATTAAACTCTCGCGTAGCATTTATCTTCCAGCCTAAATCAACAATATATTCATGTTCTTCATGCACTAACTGTTAGGTCCAGATTTAGTCCAGACTTACTGGACTGGCTCCAGACTGGACTACTGGAACCTTACTTAGGTTTATTAGGAAAACTTGTTTTGCTGGTCTCTCTCCAGACCCGACTACTGGAGCCTCACTGAAGATCTGACCAGAAAACATATTCTACTGGACCTACTCCAGACTTGGAATCTGGAGTCCCTCTGAAGATTTGTCCAGAAATAATTGAAGACTAGTGAGCATTTACTTGTACAGGTAATCTGGAGCATTCTCCAGATTAGCTCACTGAAGACTTCACCCCAGTCCAGATCTATTCTACTGAAGACATTCTGACTGAAGTCAAAGACTGAAGTCTGAAGAAAGAAAGACTTACAAATGGCGGAGTCCACTGGAAGTCTTACCAGATCTGCACACTGGAGGATTGTTAGTGTTCTAGATCCTGCAAGTCTGAACACTAATATCGAGGATTGACTTTAGCCTTTAACACACTTTCCAAAGAACAATCCACTTGTTCTTTAACAAAAGTATACGTGTGTTAAGGTGGTTGGGTAATAAGGATACACTTGCACTTGATGTGACTTTATCCTTATTCTTATCTAATACATTTAATGTTCTTGTCGGATCATTAAATGTATGCCAACCATATTTGTACGGCACAAATTCACTGGTGAATTTGTTGCCTATAAATACTAAGTCATTCCTTGAACAAAAATACTTTTTAGCATACACCTTGCAAGAAAGTGAATTTGTCTAAAATACTCTCGATCTTAAACAGGGATACTTCACAACTTTAAGTATCTCGATCCTAAAGAGCTATTTGACAAATATAGATCATTTGTAATCATAGGTTGTTAGGATACTCACTTAATCGTGTTATCTTGATTCCGCAACAACCTTGTATTTTATTTAAACATCAATAAATGAAATACCCATGAAACATACATAATGGTCCACTTTATTTGTTTATTGCTTTAAGTCTTGTATTACTTTGTTTATATATCTTGCATCTTTATTTACAAGTAATACTAGTCCATATCTAGTGATTATTAGACTTGTTGTATTTTACACTTTCTATTGGTTAACCATCTCGTTAATTAAGGGACTCACATTTGGTATCAGAGCAGAAGGCTAATCATTGCCTAGATCTGTTCTTGATGGCTAACCAAGAAAATACACAAGGTTTTAGTCTTGGTCCCGATCCTAATGTAAATATGCATGATCAAAATGAACCACAAAACGTTAATAACACTAATCCTCCACCTCCTCCTCCTACTCCTGCTTCTCCACACGTGCATGTGCACTACTCGAATAATCCTGTTCCTAAATTCAGTGGGAACAGTGATGAATTTGGTACGTGGAAAGCTAGGATGATTTTGCATGTCACTGGTATTGAGAGGAACATGATGAAGATCTTAAACGAAGGTCCATATGTACCTACATCACCTCTCAATCCACTTCTTGATCCTTCTGGATCTAGAAGGGGAAGGGAAAAGAGGGAGGAACATTGGTCTGAAGAGGAGAGGAGATTGGTGAATCTTGACACCCTCCTTAAAAACATGATCCTCGGGGCCGTTCCAGAAACCCTAATTCCCACACTAGTTCTTTTTCCTAGTGCCAAAACCATGTGGGATGAGCTACTTAACCAACATGAAGGAGGAGATGACACCATTGTCACCAGAAAGGTCTCCTTAAACAAGAGGTATGAGTCATTTTTTGCTCAACCTAACGAGTCTCTCACTGGTACTTACACCAGATTTATGAGTATCATAAACCAATTGAGAGGTCTTGGGGTTGAGAAGGACAAGGATATACTTCTGGAGAAATTTTGTGACATTCTGCCCACCAAATGGTCTCACATGATACTTGTTTTACGACAAGGTAAAACTCTGCACACACACACTCTCTCAACTCTATATGGAGCCTTCAGGTACACTGAAGAAAATCAAGCCCAGAGAGTGGTTGCAGAACAAGATGCTTTTAACCATGCCTCCAGTACTCCTAAAGTGGTTAGTTATTCTGAACCACCAAGTACAGCACTGATATCTTCTGAGAATGTATTTTCTATGAAGAAGATGGTGTCTGAACTTATGGATTCTGGAGAGGCCAGTCAAATCTCTCCAGACTGTTGTGATGAAACTGAAGATGATGACCTTATTGCAATGATTGCTAAAACGTTTAACCGTTTCAAAGCAAGAGCAAATAAGCCATCTGGACAATTTGCATCCAGTTCTTCCACTGACAAGACCAATTTGACATGCTTTAAGTGTGGCAAAAAGGGTCATTTCATGAAAGAGTGCAGGTCCAACCAGTTTGCATCCAAGCCTGGTCCATTCTCTTCTAATAATAAGCCTGATGATAGCTATAAAATGAAATATAAAAAGCTTAAGGCCCAAATTGCTCTCATGGCACAACAAATTGAAGACAATAATAAGTGCATGATTGCTACAACTGAAGAGAAGTGGGTTCCTTCTGATGACTCATCTGTTGATGAAGAAGAAGAAAGAGATTGCTGTTACATGGCTCTGGAAGTTGATGAGCACCTGGTGAAGGAAGATGTCACATCTGGACGATGGGTGGACATTGTTATTAAAAAGGTTAGTGATTATGATAATGCAACTGACCAAGAACTAAAACTGGACATAGCTGAAGCTTTAAATTCTGATTTGATTTTTGTAGAAACTGTTAGATCTGATTGTGTAAATGGTCTAGAAACAGATTCTTCTGAAATAAATGCTTTAAAATCAAAATTAAAAGAGCTTCAAGACATTGAACTGGCATTTCAAGCCCAGGTTCTGGTAACTGAACAATTGATTCAAGAAAAGCAAGATCTTGAGATCATTTTAGAGAAAGAAAAACTGGTAATAAAGTCATGGCTAGAAACTAAAAAGCCATATGATGCTTCAGTTAAACAATTTCCTGCTCAAAAACGTGCATATTTAGATGGAAATACTAATGTTGCATCATTAATACCAGTAATCGATCGATTACCAGAGGTGTTAAGGCCCACAACTGTTTATGATATGCCTGAAACACCCAAGACCAATTTAGACCCAGTTCAATCCCCAGAGGTTAAGACTGGAGCTGTCCAGATGACTGTTCCAGTTAAAAAGGTGAAGCAGAATAGACCTTTACCTCAGACCAATCCCTTACCAAAGCCTTTGACTGGAAAGGCTAAGGTATCATCTGAAGAAAATATTTTGTCCAGGATAGAGAGCCAGATTCAAATTCTGACTCGTCAATCACAAAGTTTTAATGCAAGATTAAACTTTCTTGAGGGTACTTCATCTGGCCCTAGACAAAATACAAAACCTTTTTCAAAGAAAGACAAATTTATTTCTCCAGTTGAGAAAAATGAAAAGGTTTTAAAACCATCAACCCCAGTGGTCTTCTCTTCTAAGACCACTGTTGAACATAGTGAACTAGACCAGATTGCCCCAGGGACCTATAAGGGAGGGTCCAGTGAACCCATCAGTCGATGGGTTCCCAAATCTAACTGATCAATATCTGGTGTATGTGTAGGGCGATCGAAAGAAGCTTATCTGGTATCTTGACAGTGCAGCTGGCAGGACGATGACCGGATGTAAGACCCTACTGGAGGAGTTCACCATTTCTGATGGAC
The DNA here is from genome assembly GCA_034093135.1 of Erigeron breviscapus. NCBI lineage: Eukaryota > Viridiplantae > Streptophyta > Magnoliopsida > Asterales > Asteraceae > Erigeron > Erigeron breviscapus. The sequence continues at coordinate 109,078,514 of CM067167.1, read as the reverse complement.
CCTCCATCACGTTTGGAAATGATGGTTGTGGAAAGACTGAGGGATATGGTGTTCTGAACAATGGACAAGTCAAGTTCAGACGAGTTGCATTTGTGAATGGTTTGAAATATAACTTGATCAGTGTAAGTCAACTGTGTGACGATGGCTATCAAGTCTTATTCAATGTTGCTCAGGGCATCGTATTCAACAAGGACTGGAAGGTAGTGTTGATTGCTCCCAGAAAAGGGAATGTGTACGTGATGGATATGGAAAGCTCTCCTTCAGAGCAGTGTTTCTATACTCAAGCTGATGAAGACACAAACTGGTTATGGCACAAAAGGTTATCCCATTTAAACTTCAAAAACATTAACAAGTTGTCCAGAAAACAACTTGCAGATGGGATACCTTCAGTCTCCTTCAAAAAGGAAAGACCATGTCCAGGATGTGAGATGGGTAAGCAAAAGCGTACCAGTTTCAAGACCAGACAGAATTTCAGCATTACTGAACCTCTTCACATGCTTCATATGGATCTTTTTGGTCCAGTGAACGTTCAGACTCGTGCTGGTAAAAGATACACCCTGGTGATCATAGATGAGTTCTCCAGATATTGTTGGGTGATCTTTCTGAGGTCCAAAAGTGAAGCTGCTGCTGAAATCATCAGTCTTATCAAGCAAATTGAGCTCAAGTACAGTCGAAAAGTGTGTCAGTTAAGAAGTGACAATGGAACAGAATTCCAGAATGCAACTCTGGAGTCATTCTGTACTGACACTGGCATCTCCCAGAACTTCTCTTCAGCCCGCTCTCCAGAGCAAAATGGAGTTGTGGAAAGGAAAAATCGAACGCTGATAGAAGCTGCCAGGAGTATGCTTGCTGAATCTGGACTGTCTACCAGTTTCTGGGCGGAAGCAATTGCAACTGCTTGCCACACCCAGAATCGATCAGTGTACATCAAAAGACACAAAAAGACAGCCTATGAAGTCTTAAGAAATAGAAAACCAAACATTGGTTATTTTCACGTTTTTGGATGTCCAGTTTACATCCTGAACGACTCCAGTCAGCTAGGCAAATTTGATGCCAAAGCTGATGAAGACACAAACTGGTTATGGCACAAAAGGTTATCCCATTTAAACTTCAAAAACATTAACAAGTTGTCCAGAAAACAACTTGCAGATGGGATACCTTCAGTCTCCTTCAAAAAGGAAAGACCATGTCCAGGATGTGAGATGGGTAAGCAAAAGCGTACCAGTTTCAAGACCAGACAGAATTTCAGCATTACTGAACCTCTTCACATGCTTCATATGGATCTTTTTGGTCCAGTGAACGTTCAGACTCGTGCTGGTAAAAGATACACCCTGGTGATCATAGATGAGTTCTCCAGATATTGTTGGGTGATCTTTCTGAGGTCCAAAAGTGAAGCTGCTGCTGAAATCATCAGTCTTATCAAGCAAATTGAGCTCAAGTACAGTCGAAAAGTGTGTCAGTTAAGAAGTGACAATGGAACAGAATTCCAGAATGCAACTCTGGAGTCATTCTGTACTGACACTGGCATCTCCCAGAACTTCTCTTCAGCCCGCTCTCCAGAGCAAAATGGAGTTGTGGAAAGGAAAAATCGAACGCTGATAGAAGCTGCCAGGAGTATGCTTGCTGAATCTGGACTGTCTACCAGTTTCTGGGCGGAAGCAATTGCAACTGCTTGCCACACCCAGAATCGATCAGTGTACATCAAAAGACACAAAAAGACAGCCTATGAAGTCTTAAGAAATAGAAAACCAAACATTGGTTATTTTCACGTTTTTGGATGTCCAGTTTACATCCTGAACGACTCCAGTCAGCTAGGCAAATTTGATGCCAAAGCTGATGAAGGGTATTTCTTAGGCTATTCAGCCATTCGCAAGGCCTTCAGAGTCTATAACAAGAGACTGGAGAAGGTCCATGAGTCAATTCATGTAACATTTGATGAATCAAATGCATCAATCAACAAGAAGCTAGTCCCTGTTACTCCCCCAGTAACACCAATTGTCTTTTGTGAATCTGATCCTATAAACGACAAATTTGAAGATTCACCAGACACAGTTTCCAGTCATCCTGATCTGGAACCTGTTCAGAAAAAGAAACTCTCCAGTAGTACTCCATTCTATCCCTCTATTATTTTCAAACTACCCTCTGAAATTAATATTGGTTCAGATGTGCGTACTACTCCAGTATCAGTGTCAGTTGAGAATTTACCAGAAATGTCTTCTGGTGAAGAATTTCATACTGAACCAGTACTCCAGGAAATGCCTTCAAATGAAGAATTTCATGATGCAAATCGTGATCTAAATGACTCAGATGAAGATACTGAAGTAATTTGGCAAGACCCTCCTCCAGAATCAACTCCAGAGGAGACTCAACTGAATTCTTGCACTGATATTGTTGTCAGTAACAATCCTGGTCAGTACTCCAGATGGACTAAAGCTCACCCTATTGATCAAATCTTAGGTGACTCCAGTCGTGGTGTTCAGACCAGAAGAGCCTCCAGTAATCAATGCTTATACGTCAGTTTTCTATCTTTGATAGAACCTAAGAAGATTGACGAGGCTCTGGAAGATCCAAACTGGGTGACTGCTATGCAAGAAGAGCTTCACCAGTTTGAAAGGAACAAGGTCTGGTATCTGGTTCCTTTCCCAGTTGGAAAGAAAGAACCAATTGGAACAAGATGGGTCTTCAGAAACAAAGTAGATGAAGATGGCCACGTAATAAGAAACAAGGCCAGACTGGTAGCACAAGGCTACTGCCAGTCAGATGTCGACTTTGATGAATCTTTTGCTCCAGTGGCTAGACTTGAAGCGATCAGAATTTTCTTAGCATTCGCTGCTAATCACCAGTTCAAGGTCTACCAGATGGACGTAAAGAGTGCTTTCTTGAATGGGAAGCTTGAAGAAGAAGTTTACGTCAGACAACCTCCAGGTTTCGTTGATGAATCAAATGCATCAATCAACAAGAAGCTAGTCCCTGTTACTCCCCCAGTAACACCAATTGTCTTTTGTGAATCTGATCCTATAAACGACAAATTTGAAGATTCACCAGACACAGTTTCCAGTCATCCTGATCTGGAACCTGTTCAGAAAAAGAAACTCTCCAGTAGTACTCCATTCTATCCCTCTATTATTTTCAAACTACCCTCTGAAATTAATATTGGTTCAGATGTGCGTACTACTCCAGTATCAGTGTCAGTTGAGAATTTACCAGAAATGTCTTCTGGTGAAGAATTTCATACTGAACCAGTACTCCAGGAAATGCCTTCAAATGAAGAATTTCATACTGAACCAGTACTCCAGGAAATGCCTTCAAATGAAGAATTTCATGATGCAAATCGTGATCTAAATGACTCAGATGAAGATACTGAAGTAATTTGGCAAGACCCTCCTCCAGAATCAACTCCAGAGGAGACTCAACTGAATTCTTGCACTGATATTGTTGTCAGTAACAATCCTGGTCAGTACTCCAGATGGACTAAAGCTCACCCTATTGATCAAATCTTAGGTGACTCCAGTCGTGGTGTTCAGACCAGAAGAGCCTCCAGTAATCAATGCTTATACGTCAGTTTTCTATCTTTGATAGAACCTAAGAAGATTGACGAGGCTCTGGAAGATCCAAACTGGGTGACTGCTATGCAAGAAGAGCTTCACCAGTTTGAAAGGAACAAGGTCTGGTATCTGGTTCCTTTCCCAGTTGGAAAGAAAGAACCAATTGGAACAAGATGGGTCTTCAGAAACAAAGTAGATGAAGATGGCCACGTAATAAGAAACAAGGCCAGACTGGTAGCACAAGGCTACTGCCAGTCAGATGTCGACTTTGATGAATCTTTTGCTCCAGTGGCTAGACTTGAAGCGATCAGAATTTTCTTAGCATTCGCTGCTAATCACCAGTTCAAGGTCTACCAGATGGACGTAAAGAGTGCTTTCTTGAATGGGAAGCTTGAAGAAGAAGTTTACGTCAGACAACCTCCAGGTTTCGTTGATGACAAGCATCCACATTGGGTATATCGTCTGGACAAAGCGCTATATGGCCTCAGACAAGCCCCACGTGCCTGGTATGATACTCTGACTAAACATTTGTTGAAAAATGGTTTTAAACGAGGTGCAATTGACAATACCTTATTCATTCTCCATGAGAAAGGTAATCTGTTAATGGTACAAATTTATGTTGATGATATAATTTTTGGGTCTACTGATGAAAACATGTGCCAGAAATTTTCTAAAATCATGTCCACTGAATATGAAATGAGTTTGATGGGTGAATTAACATATTTTCTTGGACTCCAGATTAAGCAAAACAAAGATGGAATTTTTATTAATCAGGAAAAATATGTTAGAGATCTTTTAAAGAAATTCGATATGAATTCTTCACCATCTAAACCAACTCCAATTTCTGCACCACTGACACTGGACTCGGATCCAGATGGCAAACCAGTGAACACCACTGTCTTTAGAGGCATGGTTGGTTCACTGATGTATTTAACGGCCAGTAGACCAGATATTATGTTTTCAACATGTTTATGTGCCAGATATCAGTCTAATCCAAAGGAATCTCATATGCTCGCTGTAAAGCGCATACTGAAGTACCTAAAAGGTGCTCCCAGTCTAGGTCTTTGGTACCCCAAAGGCTCTGGAATGGATCTAATGGGTTATTCAGATTCAGATCATGCAGGTTGCAAGATAGATAGGAAATCCACAACTGGTGGATGTCATTTCCTAGGTGGCAAACTGGTCAGCTGGACCAGTAAGAAGCAAACTTCAGTTTCATTATCCACTGCTGAAGCTGAATACGTGTCTGCAGCCAGTTGTTGTGCTCAGATACTCTGGATGAAGAACCAGTTGCTTGATTATGGTATTAAGTATTCAAAGACTCCAATCTTTTGTGATAATACCAGTGCCATCGCTATCTCCAACAATCCAGTCATGCACTCCAGAACCAAACACATCGATCTAAGGTACCATTTCATTCGCGATCATATTATGAAAAACAACATTGAACTCCATTTTATTCCCACTGACAAACAACTCGCTGACATTTTTACTAAACCACTGGATGTAAAAACTTTTGAATATCTTGTTGGTGAGTTGGGAATGTTAAACCCTTAAATCTGGAACCTTGGTATTGAACGCCATTGTGTACTACTAAGGATCTTTGATTTAAAGATTCAAAAATTTATTTCTGGATCAACATTCCAGGGAAGACTTGAAAAATATTTTCTCTTAAAAATGTTTAAGTTCAGGGGGAATTAATTTTCTCACTGGACAAATTCTTCAGAAAATATTACTGGTGCTTTGTAAATATGTCCCTCTCACTGGTATGGACAGGTTGAAGTGCGTGTTTGAGTTGACTTATGTCTTCTTGTAAATGTGTCCCTCTCATTTGTCTGTATTAGTTGACGTGCAAGTTTAAGGTTTCCAGTCTTTCAAAATTGGTTGTTCACTGGTACTTTACTGGAGTGTCCCTCCAGTGTACCATCAGTACATGCTTCACTGGACTAATCCACCAGTGATACTGGACGGTCCTGTCAACCTCCAGATGCACTGAATAATGTCATAATATTTTCAAAATACTTGATCTTTGTATGTGCCACGTAAGCAAACCTTTTCAAAGATATTTATCTTATAAATCCTATGTGGCATAGATATTTTTCAAAACAATGATGGTCTTTTTACTTTGGGAAAACAAAAAGTACAAGTTGTTACTGTTTTGTGGGCTGTAAACCGTCATGCATTTATGTGTGATGTGATGTAATTAATGCGGATCTCAGAACACAATCAAAAATTGTATTTGATAATTTCAAATTAATCGTTTGAGTTCCACATTCTCAATTCTATATATACCCACTTTCACTTTCAACTTACATTTACTTCGAACATTTACTCCCAAATTCTCAAATTCCTTCATTCAATTCTTCATTCAATTTCATTCTTAAATTTCTCATATTAACTGCTATTCATTAAATTCTTCATAAAATTCCTTCATTAAATTTCTTCATTCAATTTCATTCTTAAATTTCTCATATTAACTGCTATTCATTAAATTCTTCATCAATACCTTAAATCATTCAATTTCATCTTCTTCTAAATATTAAATGGCTCCTAGACAATCAAATTCACCACGAAATCTACTTTCTGCCGCATATGTTCCAGCAGCAGATGTGGTTAGAGCACCTCATATCTCTCTTGATGCTAATATCATCAGGATGAATATGAACAACTGGATGGCAAAGTTAACGCTATCCAGTATCCATGATTCTCAATCCATAATTGGGAGATTAAACGGCTTTTTTCTCTCATGTCCTCTTTATGGTGCTCTGACCTTAAATCCAGAAAAGATGTACCATGATTACTTATGTGAATTCTGGTATACTGCCACATATGATGAGGCAAACTCCTGTATTGTTTATTCTCTTGAGCAAGGGACCAGACCCTTGACTCTTTCAGTACATTCTCTAAGAATGGCTCTCCAGTTGAATTATCTGGATGAGAATGAGCTGGCAATGCCACTCCCTTCTGGTATTAATTTCAGGGAGGTATGCAGATTGATGGGGCATACGGAGATTGTAGATGAAAATGGTCAGTTATTGAGGAAAGGGACCATTTACATGAGCAGATTGATGGGGCATACGGAGATTGTAGATGAAAATGGTCAGTTATTGAGGAAAGGGACCATTTACATGAGCAGACTGACGGACTCGTGGAGATACTTTTTCACCCACATCGTCGAATGTCTTGGAGGTAGTTCTGGAGGACTGGATCAAATAAATCAAACACACCTCCAGATTGCCTATTGTCTTTGGTTTGGGCTAAGGGTCGATTTCGCCCAGATTTTCTTTGATGATCTGGTGGAACGCATAAAGGCAAAGGGGAGAAAGCCATTCATACCATATATTCGCTTTCTCTCTCTTATATTCAGAAATGCCCTTGGAGCCGAGTATGATTTTGAGACTACTCATTTTTCAATGAGTGAGTACATGAGGGACCTGGCAAACCTAAGGTCCAGAGATGGAGAGGTAGATATTCCTCCAGCAATGCTGAATCTTCAACGAATTGAAGAGAATGTGGCACCAGTAAGGGTACAAGTTGTTGATGTACCTACTGGTAGTGAAGATGTTCAGATTGTTGAAATGGTTCAACCAATAAGTCAAGTGGCTCCAGTGGAAAGCGTGCAATCAGAAATTGAGCTTTCCAGACGACCAAGATCTCATAGGCGTCTAGTAAGAATTGGAGCCCAGGTAAATCCATTAACCCATCCTGGTGATATTATGAATATTGATGGGTCTCCCATCTTTGAAGAGGAAAATATTGATCCTTCTGTACAAACTGAACAGAGAGTGGACACTGAAGTCCAGGCTGTTGTACGAGAAGAGGAGGTTGAAGTTGTTCAGACTGAAGAACAAGCTTCTGGTATGCAAGAGGCTGAACTGGATTTAAATGTTGATATTGGTATAGAGACTGGTGCACAATCTGGTGCACAGTCTGGTGAGCAGGTTGATGTAGTTGGTGCTTCATTTTGGGAAGAGGCTGACTCTCCAATGTCTGGAGGTCAGAACATAGATGTGAATATGGATTTCTTGGGTGAAGATGTACAGATTGAAAATTCACCAGAAATGCCACCTCCTCCACCAGAAACCGAACCAGAAAACCCAACTCCTACACCAGATATACCACCACCAGAAACTTCAATGCCACCACCACCACCACCACCACCAGAAACTTCAATGCCACCACCACCACCACCATCAATTCCTCAATCAACCTCATACTTCATTCCACCAACACAAACTCAATCACCACCAGTACAACCAACCGAACCAAGTGTGCCAGTCTCTAATGTTGAATCTGAAGAGGACTGGACACAAGTGCCTATGATGACCAGAGTGTCATCTCATCTGGAACAACCCAGTGGTCTCTCCACTTCTTCTTCCACCGAGGTCCAAGGCCTTCTTAGTAGGGTGGCGGACCTGGAGAGATCACTCCAGTCATCATCCCAGGTCATCTCTGACTTCAAATCTATGTTGTCAAATAATCTTGCGTCAGAGATGAACCTCTTTGCTGGGAATGAAAGGTTAGTGTTTGATAAACTGGACGAGCTGGTACAAGCCACTAATCAAAACTCTAGAAACATTAGAGTGGCAGTCCAGGCTTTGGAGTCCAGAATGGTAAATACTGTTGAGACTGCAGTGGAGAACAAGGTTGTGCAACCACTGGCAGGTCTTAAAGATGAGGTTGAGAAGATTGTGACAAGGGTTAGTGCTCTGGAAAGCAGGCCTTCATTTGACCAGACTGAACTGGTCAACACCCTCAGTGACGAAGTTGTTAGAAAGGTCAGGGGTGCGATGCTGAAAGAAATAACTGATGAAGTATCTGAATCTATACTTCGATCAGTTCAGGAGGTTATGTTACCAGAAGTTGCTAACATGTTTGAAATGGAGCTGCCCAAGGACTTACCAGAACAAATTGAATCTATTAAAAGGGAAGTCCAGGCACTTCAAACTGGTATAACTGCTTCTTTGCCAGAACAAGGAAGAACCTTTGGTCCGTTTGATAGACACATGATGGAAGAATTATGGAATGATCTGAAGTCAAGGACTAGAGATCATTCCAAGGGGGAAAAATTGTCAATTCCATCTACTGGTGACCAAGAGTTAATCAGAAAGAGAGCAAGGGTAGTAAGGGCAGTCGCTACTGAAAGCGTCGTGCAGCAAAGGCAAGTGACTGGTACTGATGCCAGTGAGCCCCAGTTCGAATCCTTCCCAGACATTCCCACTACATTGAAATCTACTAAAGGAAAAGAAAAGGTAGTGTCTGGTGAAGAACAAGAACAAGTAGAAGATGTGGACAATGAAACGTCCAGGAAACTACAACAACAGTGCATCATGATAGAAATATTCAAGACTAATCAACGAAATGAACTGCTGGCCCATCATAGGGATATGGCACAAATGGGTACTCTGGACTCCTATAACGCTGGCAGGTTGGGCGTAAACATTGAAGTGTTCAAAAGGATGAAGGAGGATCCCAGAGTTCATCAATGTCTTGATGCACTGAACGATGTACATATACGCTCATTTTATGCTGAAGAAGAGCAGGTGTATGACTCGTTGATCTATGGTGTAACCATTCCAGAGTTGATCAGACAGCGAAAGGAGGAGCTGGTAAGCCTCCAGAAAAAGATCAGAAAGAATGCTGGTGCTCTGGAAGTGGAATACAGAAAGAGAATGACTGGTCTGCCCAAGCTAACTGCAAAGCAACTGAAGGCAATCAAAGATGGTGATCTAAGCAACTTTATTCCACTGGATACTACTCTCAGAATTAATCAACACCAGTCCACTGAAGGACAGCAGAGTGGTGTATCCAGGGAAACTGAAGAATGCTGGTGCTCTGGAAGTGGAATACAGAAAGAGAATGACTGGTCTGCCCAAGCTAACTGCAAAGCAACTGAAGGCAATCAAAGATGGTGATCTAAGCAACTTTATTCCACTGGATACTACTCTCAGAATTAATCAACACCAGTCCACTGAAGGACAGCAGAGTGGTGTATCCAGGGAAACTGAAGAAATGATCCAGTTGGCTAAGCAAAGGGCTAAGTATAATGAAATGATGATGTTCAGGGCCAATGCAAGGAAAATTGTTAATGCTGAAATAACATTGGCTGAAAATCACCAAGGGATGACCAGGTTTAATGTGAAGTTGACCAGGGAGGGTAACTTCACTGATGAAAGGAAGGATACTGCAGTCCAAGCTTTTGGATGGACTGAACTTAAGGAGATTGGATTAACTTTCAAAGGCAAGACTGATCTCTCTCCAGATGTAAAGGCTTTTATGAAAAGAATTGAGAAGATCTGGAAAAGAATCCAAGAAATGGAAGCTGTGTTGGGTCTGAGACCACCAGTGTCTGTTCCATTACCATCTCCAAAGAGGAAGGCTTCTGAAGATGCACCAGGGCATTCATCAAGAAGAAGAGCCTGAACTCTTACTACATTGTACTTGTTGTAATTATTTTCCTTTTTGATGAAAGTAATAATAGTTACAAGTTTTTACTTTTACAAGTAGAATGACCAGATTTAGTCTAAGTTAGAACTTAAAAGATGAAACTGAAAAACACTCATGATCTATAAAGTGTTTTCCAGACATACAAATTTGTATATCTATAAGTCTGAAAAATACTTGCATTATTTCTAAACAAATAGGGGGAATTTGTTAGGTCCAGATTTAGTCCAGACTTACTGGACTGGCTCCAGACTGGACTACTGGAACCTTACTTAGGTTTATTAGGAAAACTTGTTTTGCTGGTCTCGCTCCAGACCCGACTACTGGAGCCTCACTGAAGATCTGACCAGAAAACATATTCTACTGGACCTACTCCAGACTTGGAATCTGGAGTCCCTCTGAAGATTTGTCCAGAAATAATTGAAGACTAGTGAGCATTTACTTGTACAGGTAATCTGGAGCATTCTCCAGATTAGCTCACTGAAGACTTCACCCCAGTCCAGATCTACTCTACTGAAGACATTCTGACTGAAGTCAAAGACTGAAGTCTGAAGGAAGAAGACTTAACAAATGGCGGAGTCCACTGGAAAGTCTTACCAGATCTGCACACTGGAGGATTGTTAGTGTTCTAGATCCTGCAAGTCTGAACACTAATATCGAGGATTGACTTTAGCCTTTAACACACTTTCCAAAGAACAATCCACTTGTTCTTTAACAAAAGTATACGTGTGTTAAGGTGGTTGGGTAATAAGGATACACTTGCACTTGATGTGACTTTATCCTTATTCTTATCTAATACATTTAATGTTCTTGTCGGATCATTAAATGTATACAACCATATTTGTACGGCACAAATTCACTGGTGAATTTGTTGCCTATAAATACTAAGTCATTCCTTGAACAAAAATACTTTTTAGCATACACTTTGCAAGAAAGTGAATTTGTCTAAAATACTCTCGATCTTAAACAGGGATACTTCACAACTTTAAGTATCTCGATCCTAAAGAGCTATTTGACAAATATAGATCATTTGTAATCATAGGTTGTTAGGATACTCACTTAATCGTGTTATCTTGATTCCGCAACAACCTTGTATTTTATTTAAACATCAATAAATGAAATACCCATGAAACATACATAATGGTCCACTTTATTTGTTTATTGCTTTAAGTCTTGTATTACTTTGTTTATATATCTTGCATCTTTATTTACAAGTAATACTAGTCCATATCTAGTCCAGACTTACTGGACTGGCTCCAGACTGGACTACTGGAACCTTACTTAGGTTTATTAGGAAAACTTGTTTTGCTGGTCTCGCTCCAGACCCGACTACTGGAGCCTCACTGAAGATCTGACCAGAAAACATATTCTACTGGACCTACTCCAGACTTGGAATCTGGAGTCCCTCTGAAGATTTGTCCAGAAATAATTGAAGACTAGTGAGCATTTACTTGTACAGGTAATCTGGAGCATTCTCCAGATTAGCTCACTGAAGACTTCACCCCAGTCCAGATCTACTCTACTGAAGACATTCTGACTGAAGTCAAAGACTGAAGTCTGAAGGAAGAAGACTTAACAAATGGCGGAGTCCACTGGAAAGTCTTACCAGATCTGCATACTGGAGGATTGTTAGTGTTCTAGATCCTGCAACTGAACACTGATATTTGGATCTCATCTGAATTAGAATCTTCATCATCTTCTGAGTTATCTGGATCATCAGGATCTGCATCTGGAGCAGCAGCCATAACAGCTTTTCATCTTGATCATCTTGATCATCTTGATCATCTTGATCATCTTGATCATCTTGATCATCTTGATCATCTTGATCATCTTGATCATCTTGATCATCTTGATCATCTTGATCATCTTGATCATCTTGATCATCTTGATCATCTTGATCATCTTGATCATCTTGATCATCTTGATCATCTTGATCATCTTGATCATCTTGATCATCTTGATCATCTTGATCATCTTGATCATCTTGATCATCTTGATCATCTTGATCATCTTGATCATCTTGATCATCTTGATCATCTTGATCATCTTGATCATCTTGATCATCTTGATCATCTTGATCATCTTGATCATCTTGATCATCTTGATCATCTTGATCATCTTGATCATCTTGATCATCTTGATCATCTTGATCATCTTGATCATCTTGATCATCTTGATCATCTTGATCATCTTGATCATCTTGATCATCTTGATCATCTTGATCATCTTGATCATCTTGATCATCTTGATCATCTTGATCATCTTGATCATCTTGATCATCTTGATCATCTTGATCATCTTGATCATCTTGATCATCTTGATCATCTTGATCATCTTGATCATCTTGATCATCTTGATCATCTTGATCATCTTGATCATCTTGATCATCTTGATCATCTTGATCATCTTGATCATCTTGATCATCTTGATCATCTTGATCATCTTGATCATCTTGATCATCTTGATCATCTTGATCATCTTGATCATCTTGATCATCTTGATCATCTTGATCATCTTGATCATCTTGATCATCTTGATCATCTTGATCATCTTGATCATCTTGATCATCTTGATCATCTTGATCATCTTGATCATCTTGATCATCTTGATCATCTTGATCATCTTGATCATCTTGATCATCTTGATCATCTTGATCATCTTGATCATCTTGATCATCTTGATCATCTTGATCATCTTGATCATCTTGATCATCTTGATCATCTTGATCATCTTGATCATCTTGATCATCTTGATCATCTTGATCATCTTGATCATCTGGAACATCAGTAAATAAAGGAACTTCATTAAGTCCCTCAAACTGATCAGCTTGCTCTTCTTGAAGATCATCTTGACCTTGAGCATCATCATCAGCAGCAGCAACAGGTTCATCATCTTCCCAACCTTGTCTTGGAGCAACATAGTCTGGATTAATCAAATGTCCAAACAATGGTGGATTATCAACATTTGCTGGAACATTATTACCAGCAGAGTGTGACATCATATCGTTGAACACTCTGTGAGTAAGACGACCTAAATTAAACGTATCACCAACGAATGGTAAAACAGCTGCTTTATGTCTGATAATAATCATGATAAATCTCGGAAAAAGAAAGAATTTCTTCTCATTTCCATAAGCTCTCAATTGTCGAACAAAACTGTCATAAATGTACTGAGAAAAGCTGTAAGGCTTGTTCAATACAAGGGCAACAAGCTGAGAAGCCGACTGCATATTCATCTTATCATAACCGGCACTACGATGACTAATAGATCTCAACAAGTAGTAGGCAAGAAATCTCCATTTGCCTCTCAAACTAGATTTGGGATAAGGATGCTTAATCAAACCAGCATATCCCATACGTCTTAGAGCACCATCACATAAACTTTCTTCATACTCTGTAGGACCTTGCTCTAACTCATCATTACCAAGATCTAAAATCGTCCTTAACTCTCCAGCAGAAAACTGAATATTACGTCCCTGAACAGTAGTGCGAATAACAGTATGAGCACCCATATGCACTTGTCTGGCTGAATTCCAGAACTGAGTAATATAGTCTCTGATCAATGGAGGGTTCTCGGTAAGAGCAAATCGAATACGCGAACGTGCGAGATAATGTAGAACATCGTGAAACTCTGCCGTGCATCCTTGCTGAGTAATGCTGATATCAATAGCAGCATTATGCTCCTTAACAAAGACACGAGCATTAGCACCTTGTCCTGCCATACCTGCACAAAACAAAAAGAAAACGAAAAGAAGAATAAAAAAAAAAAAAAAAAAAAAAAAAAAAAAAAAAAAAAAAAAAAAAAAAAAAAAAAAAAAAAAAAAAAAAAAAAAAAAAAAAAAAAAAAAAAAAAAAAAAAAAAAAAAAAAAAAAAAAAAAAAAAAAAAAAAAAAAAAAAAAAAAAAAAAAAAAAAAAAAAAAAAAAAAAAAAAAAAAAAAAAAAAAAAAAAAAAAAAAAAAAAAAAAAAAAAAAAAAAAAAAAAAAAAAAAAAAAAAAAAAAAAAAAAAAAAAAAAAAAAAAAAAAAAAAAAAAAAAAAAAAAAAAAAAAAAAAAAAAAAAAAAAAAAAAAAAAAAAAAAAAAAAAAAAAAAAAAAAAAAAAAAAAAAAAAAAAAAAAAAAAAAAAAAAAAAAAAAAAAAAAAAAAAAAAAAAAAAAAAAAAAAAAAAAAAAAAAAAAAAAAAAAAAAAAAAAAAAAAAAAAAAAAAAAAAAAAAAAAAAAAAAAAAAAAAAAAAAAAAAAAAAAAAAAAAAAAAAAAAAAAAAAAAAAAAAAAAAAAAAAAAAAAAAAAAAAAAAAAAAAAAAAAAAAAAAAAAAAAAAAAAAAAAAAAAAAAAAAAAAAAAAAAAAAAAAAAAAAAAAAAAAAAAAAAAAAAAAAAAAAAAAAAAAAAAAAAAAAAAAAAAAAAAAAAAAAAAAAAAAAAAAAAAAAAAAAAAAAAAAAAAAAAAAAAAAAAAAAAAAAAAAAAAAAAAAAAAAAAAAAAAAAAAAAAAAAAAAAAAAAAAAAAAAAAAAAAAAAAAAAAAAAAAAAAAAAAAAAAAAAAAAAAAAAAAAAAAAAAAAAAAAAAAAAAAAAAAAAAAAAAAAAAAAAAAAAAAAAAAAAAAAAAAAAAAAAAAAAAAAAAAAAAAAAAAAAAAAAAAAAAAAAAAAAAAAAAAAAAAAAAAAAAAAAAAAAAAAAAAAAAAAAAAAAAAAAAAAAAAAAAAAAAAAAAAAAAAAAAAAAAAAAAAAAAAAAAAAAAAAAAAAAAAAAAAAAAAAAAAAAAAAAAAAAAAAAAAAAAAAAAAAAAAAAAAAAAAAAAAAAAAAAAAAAAAAAAAAAAAAAAAAAAAAAAAAAAAAAAAAAAAAAAAAAAAAAAAAAAAAAAAAAAAAAAAAAAAAAAAAAAAAAAAAAAAAAAAAAAAAAAAAAAAAAAAAAAAAAAAAAAAAAAAAAAAAAAAAAAAAAAAAAAAAAAAAAAAAAAAAAAAAAAAAAAAAAAAAAAAAAAAAAAAAAAAAAAAAAAAAAAAAAAAAAAAAAAAAAAAAAAAAAAAAAAAAAAAAAAAAAAAAAAAAAAAAAAAAAAAAAAAAAAAAAAAAAAAAAAAAAAAAAAAAAAAAAAAAAAAAAAAAAAAAAAAAAAAAAAAAAAAAAAAAAAAAAAAAAAAAAAAAAAAAAAAAAAAAAAAAAAAAAAAAAAAAAAAAAAAAAAAAAAAAAAAAAAAAAAAAAAAAAAAAAAAAAAAAAAAAAAAAAAAAAAAAAAAAAAAAAAAAAAAAAAAAAAAAAAAAAAAAAAAAAAAAAAAAAAAAAAAAAAAAAAAAAAAAAAAAAAAAAAAAAAAAAAAAAAAAAAAAAAAAAAAAAAAAAAAAAAAAAAAAAAAAAAAAAAAAAAAAAAAAAAAAAAAAAAAAAAAAAAAAAAAAAAAAAAAAAAAAAAAAAAAAAAAAAAAAAAAAAAAAAAAAAAAAAAAAAAAAAAAAAAAAAAAAAAAAAAAAAAAAAAAAAAAAAAAAAAAAAAAAAAAAAAAAAAAAAAAAAAAAAAAAAAAAAAAAACGAGCATGCTGACGTCAGCACGTGGTGAATTTTCGAAATTAATTCACACGAGCTGCACACTTAACCAAAATTCGTAAATTTTTCCAGAAAACTTCACAAAGAAAAATTACAAATTTTCAGAAAACATAAACCTGTAGATACTTGTTACCTGAAACTTGTATCTACTCGAAAATGTAATCTTACCGTACATCATCCGTACTAATCTTGTCATCAAAATAATGTATAAAAACAATCTTACATTATAATCTTGACATAAAATCGATCATTTCTCCATTGATGCTTAACTTAAACATATGCAAACTTACATAGAAACAAATTCAATGTATAATGCATCAAAAATTCATCAATTTATCATACCATCAACCTATCACATTAAGTCTTAGGTTGAAGTCTTGATTCTCAGAACTTAACCTATTACACCAAGTTCTAGGTTATTACAAGGTTATTCGTCCTTGTAGCACGTTTCGTGCATAGATTATTGTCCATCGCAATGCATACCTATAGAATGAAATTTATTATCTGTAACCTGCACACTTAACAAACTTCATCAATGCATCAAAATCAACAAATAACATAAGTATACAAAAACAATCAAAATCTTAACCTATCATTTAAAAAATCTAAGTCAAGTCAAATCTTTGTCAAGCATACTCATCAACAAAAACCAATTGAAATTCTATATTATTGAAATTTCAATATCCAAAACAAAACATTTTCTAATCTTAAACAGATTAATGTCCATATTAGAAAATTCATCCTTTAAACACATATACCATAAGCAACAAGACTCATATAATCCACTAAGGATCATATAACTTCTTATGGAATCATCAGATGCTTATCAAATCTCTCGTGCAATAAGAACTAGTTTGACACCAAACTGACACTAAAATAAAGTAAAAAGTAAAATAAAATAAAATAAAATAAAATAAAATAAAATAAAATAATAAAATAAAATAAAATAAACTAAAATAAAATAAAATAAAATAAAATAAAAACTAAAATATTTATAAAATAAAATAAAATAAAATAAAATAAAATAAAATAAAATAAAATAAAATAAAATAAAATAAAATAAAATAAAATAAAATAAAATAAAATAAAATAAAATAAAATAAAATAAAATAAAATAAAATAAAATAAAATAAAATAAAATAAAATAAAATAAAATAAAATAAAATAAAATAAAATAAAATAAAATAAAATAAAATAAAATAAAATAAAATAAAATAAAATAAAATAAAATAAAATAAAATAAAATAAAATAAAATAAAATAAAATAAAATAAAATAAAATAAAATAAAATAAAATAAAATAAAATAAAATAAAATAAAATAAAATAAAATAAAATAAAATAAAATAAAATAAAATAAAATAAAATAAAATAAAATAAAATAAAATAAAATAAAATAAAATAAAATAAAATAAAATAAAATAAAATAAAATAAAATAAAATAAAATAAAATAAAATAAAATAAAATAAAATAAAATAAAATAAAATAAAATAAAATAAAATAAAATAAAATAAAATAAAATAAAATAAAATAAAATAAAATAAAATAAAATAAAATAAAATAAAATAAAATAAAATAAAATAAAATAAAATAAAATAAAATAAAATAAAATAAAATAAAATAAAATAAAATAAAATAAAATAAAATAAAATAAAATAAAATAAAATAAAATAAAATAAAATAAAATAAAATAAAATAAAATAAAATAAAATAAAATAAAATAAAATAAAATAAAATAAAATAAAATAAAATAAAATAAAATAAAATAAAATAAAATAAAATAAAATAAAATAAAATAAAATAAAATAAAATAAAATAAAATAAAATAAAATAAAATAAAATAAAATAAAATAAAATAAAATAAAATAAAATAAAATAAAATAAAATAAAATAAAATAAAATAAAATAAAATAAAATAAAATAAAATAAAATAAAATAAAATAAAATAAAATAAAATAAAATAAAATAAAATAAAATCTAAACTACATTATTTATATACAAGAAATTCTAAGTTTCTGCTGATTAGATTAGATTAGCAATTACATAAGCCTGCGGGTGAGAAATAATTCTCTTATTATTAGTTATGAACAGTGACCCAACAACGATTACCGGTATATTTGTCCTCTTAAACACTCGGTACTTCCAGTTTCCTTTGGGTTGTGGCACTTTCGTATTACTTGAGCCAAGGACAGTCACCATGTAACCTAGTAAGTTACTCATGCCACATTTTTAGTTTGCGAACTTATGTGACCCACATTCAGATATACTCCCGTAATCGACACAAGCACTAAAATAAGAAATATTCAATATATATCCAAAAACTTCCTTAAACAAAGCATGTGACACTTTTTAGATTTATTTCATTTGATCAATTTAGCATTTTGCGATTTAACTTTCATTCACTTTTGCATTTCTTTGTATTAAGGAACCCGTGATTTTCTATGAGATCCATGTAGCGAACTTTCTGACAACCTATCCCAAGTTGGAAGCTTTAGGTAGGCTAGGTATACAAAGACACCCCGAGGACATACTTGTCCGAATCTCAAAGACCACATTAGCCCTTAACTTGATTTCATTTCATAATTATATCACATTATAACTAAATTTAACTTTCATGCTCATGACTTGTAGAAGTTTTCACATATATACTGAATAAATCCTATAATAATACTAGATCTTTCACAGAATTTAAGGACCAGATCTAATCATTACTGGAAAGCAAGCATTCTCAGCCATATATCTGAATATGTTTCCCACAAGAACATTGTATAAATTAAGTTCAGATTGAAGAAAACCTTGGTACTTTGTGCCTACCGATACATCCTAAATTGTAATCACTGAACTAAGCAATTATATTACGATTAAGCAGGCTTAAAAGCTAAAGTTATCCTCACTTCTAATCATCTGAATGCATCAACTTAAATCTCTATCTTATTTATTTTGTTTTCTCATTTTTCAAATTTTTATATTTTTAAGACTCTAGCTATTTACAGACTTAAACTAGACACTCTTTTTGTATTTTTATGACTCTAGCTATTTACAAACTTAACTAAGACACAAATATATATACAAAAAAATAGTTCTTTGAGAGATCTAATATGAATCAGCATTCTTCATACCATTGAGAAGAATCAGCTTTTCAAAGCGAGTCTTATCAAATGCTTTAGTATACAAATCAGCTAGATTATCATCAGTTATAACCTTTTCCAAATGAATTAATTTCTTTTAGGCACAGTCACGTAAGAAATGATGTCTAATATCAATATGCTTGGTGACTTTATGCATGACAGGGTTATTTGTAATGTCTATAGCTGACTTATTGTCTATTCTAATAGAAGTATCAAGAAAATCCATAATGTAGTCACGTAGTTGTTGCTGAATCCACAATACCTGGGAACAACAGCTACCAGCAGCCATATACTCTGCCTCACATGAAGACTGGGTGTAACACCCCGCCTTACCACAACACAATATTGTCCGCTCTGCCCGCAGGCTCACGGCTTTGTTTCTGGTTGCTCGGGCAAACTTCCCAGAAGGGTCGCCCATTTGGCATTGCTGCCACCCGAGCACGCTTAACTATGGAGTTCTCCTCTCATCCACAGCCAATACGCCCAAAACGCGTTGTGTTATGTAAGAGCAATGATGTCACTAATATCCAGGATCCCCCTTGTATGTCAGCGATGTATGCTTTCACACCCCCCTCAACACAACTCAACGTCCTCGTTGAGTTATGCAAGTGCGTCATACACTCCTAACAATCCCAAGGGTTGCTCTGATACCACTTTGTAACACCCCCCGCCTTACCACAACACAATATTTTCCGCTCTGCCCGCAGGCTCACGGCTTTGTTTCTGGTTGCTCGGGCAAACTTCCCAGAAGGGTCGCCCATTTGGCATTGCTGCCACCCGAGCACGCTTAACTATGGAGTTCTCCTCTCATCCACAGCCAATACGCCCAAAACGCGTTGTGTTATGTAAGAGCAATGATGTCACTAATATCCAGGATCCCCCTTGTATGTCAGCGATGTATAACTTGTAACACCCGACATTTAAAAATATGGGTTTTCAAAAACTTTCACCTAACGGTGTCAAATTGCGGAAGAAAAGACTTTAAAAGTCAAAACCGATAAAAACTGTTCGATTTCTACGTTTAGTTGGTGTTACATGCAATACCATCAAATAGTTTAAAATGAAAACCCAACGATTGCCCAACACAAAACAACCGTTCAACAATACTACATAAATTCGACATCAAGTACGAAGTGTAATTAAATGTCTAGAGAAATAATCGTCTGTGGGTAGCTAAGGTCGTCTGCATGCATCTACCCACACCTCACTTTTCCTTCATCGTCTACCTTCAAGCTAAACCTGAGGGAACAACCACATTTAAGAAACAAGTGTTAGCTAACGAATTAGCTAAGTAAGATAATACTATGTTATTAAAACATTTGTCCAATTAAAACAATCTTCATCATTAGACAAGTTTATTTAGGCACAACACACACCACACGTTCACACATAACTGCATATCAACTTCATATCAATTAGGATGAATCACCCTAAATGTGCCTATCCTGCATTACTTCTTTACACACGTTTAACCACATAACTGCTTTCTACATTGACTGCTTTACTACGTTTTAACTGCTTTACTACATTAACTGCTTTACTACGTTATTAACTGCGTTAATGTGTAACATAAGTTACACCCGACTAGATGACAAACCCCACACGGTTGTACATCAAGCGTCATTAAGGAATGGCAAGCCAATCCCGGAGTAATCCGTATACGGAGGCGGGTCAGACCCCTCGTATTACTCGCCCTGCATTAAATGACCATGTTGCAAGGAGCCACCCAAGCAACCTACGTCAACGCACTTAGCCGGGCTAGGGCAAGTACGGGTTAAGCTTAACACTTTCCTGCATCAAAGTTTAACGAGCTCGATCCTGCGTTATTTAGTTTAGGTGACTGCATTACCTAAACATTTACTACGTTTACTGCTTTTACGTTTTGGGCCCTTAAACGTGCACGTGACATGGCAACTTAGCAAGTCTAGTGTACTAGATGAGCAAGCCATACAAACATGCACATAACAACATAAAACTACATTATTCTTCATACATTACACTACATCAACCAATAACAGCATATTCTGCATCTCATAACATCACAAGTTACTGCATATCATAACACTACATCAACCAATAACAGCATATTCTGCATCTCATAACATCACAAGTTACTGCATATCATAACACTACATTATACTTCATACATAGCACTACATTCTACGTCATATCATAACATGTACTACATTACATGTCATGAGGGACTGCATTTCAGGTTTCATAGTCAACTTCATAACCCATATCACCTCCCGTGTAACCCGAAATACCCACATACATCACAACAACATCATTCAACAACAACAAATACTGTATATCAATCCCTAAATCACACGTCATATCTTATCACACACTTCATTATACTTCATATCATAACATGTACTACATTACATGTCACGAGGGACTGCATTTCAGGTTTCATAGTCAACTTCATAACCCATATCACCTCCCGTGTAACCCCATATACCCATAACAAGATAAGTTACCAATTGGGAAGTTATAATTATGAAACCATTCTTTTCGTTGAACCCTCAGCGTGACAAAAGTAGTGTATCTTACCTCCGAGACGTCCACAAATATCAATCAACTAGTTACAATGCAAGTAACTATGCTCGTCTACCTATAATTAGTGAACAAGCATTAGACAACTACATTCTCACGTTATTAAGGTCATAACTAGACCCCACACACTTTAAAGACTCACTTAAGGTTCAAGTCTAATCTACGTGTCAAAACAATGTTACAGTTCAAAAGTATAAACGTTTTGAAAATAGACTGAGTTGCGCCGCAATGCTCCTCATTGCGCCGCAGCTTATCTTTCTGCATTTGGGTTGCGCCGCAACACCACGTTGCGCCGCAACTCGACCCTTTCGTTGCGCCGCAACACACATCGTTGCGCCGCAACTTATCTGTCTGCTTTCTGGTTGCGCCGCAACTCCCCCTCGACCTGCACTTTTACAAAAATCGTTTTCACCCCCAAACGACTCCAGGTCTAAAATACAGTTTCAAAACACCATAATCCTTCATATTTAGGCCATTGCAAAGCATTTCAATCATTAATTACACCATACATGACTTTAATCCATCAAAACCACCATTAATCTTCATTAAACGATTTCACCATAAACCTATAATTTATCCTAATGACTCATATAATCAAAAGGACCAGAAATCAAAGAGATATTACCTTCTATACACGTAGATCACACTAAGGATGCAAAACTCTTGACAATACACACTCAAATCACACGTAAGGAAGCTTTTCGGCTTGCAATTGATGGAGAATTGATAGAGGACGGCTAGGGCTTGTTTAGGAGGAAAGAAATATGCAAATAATGATCTAATGACACTCCCTAAACTCCTTAACCCGTTTTTGACTTTGCCTCTATGTCAAAACTAGCCCCTAGGCTTCCTAATGCTTCATTATTGGTCACAAACTACTTTAATGACCATATACAACATTAATCCTTCATTAAATGTCACTACATTGACATTAATCTTCATATTACACACATTTATACTACATTAACATTTAGGCTTCCAAGCCTCACACATAACACACATTAACTACACATATGCATAAAATCTAAAATAGACTTAACGACACACACAATATTGACTTAACGGTATTAGTCAACTAGTAAAGAAAAGTTTGGGATGTTACACTGAGCAACCGATGTCTGCTTCTTACACTGCCACGATACAAGTCTCCCTCCTAAGAACTGACATCCTCCAGTTGTAGACTTCCTGTCGTTGTTACAACCGCCAAAATCCGAATCAGTATACGCAACAAACTCAAACGATCCTCCCATAGGATACCATAGACCAAGCCCTTGGTTTCCTTTCAAGTAACGTAGGATACGCTTTGCTGCAGCTAAATGTGACTCTTTCGGACTAGCTTGGAATCTAGCGCAAAGACAAACAGCAAACATAATATCTGGTCGTGAAGCTGTCAGATACATTAATGAGCCAATGATAGCACGATAATAAGTTGCATCAACAGGCATATCTTTAGGATCAAGAACCCCTAAACCATGATTTAGCTGAATAGGAGTACCATATGTCTTGGATTCTAACATTTGAAACCTCTCCAAGATGTCATCGACATACTTAGACTGGTGAATGAAAAATCCATCTTTCATCTGATCAACCTGCAGTCCGAGGAAGAATTGTAGTTCCCCCATAGCACTCATTTCAAACTGCTTTTTCATGCTCATTTCAAATTCTTTGCACATCTTTACATTAGATGAACCAAAAATGATATCATCAACGTAAACTTGTACAATCAAATAATCTCGCTTCCGCCATTTGATAAACAATGTGTTGTCTATCGATCCTCTTGTAAAACCATTTGTCAACAAATGTGTCGACAACTTTTCATACCACACTCTGGGTGCTTGATGTAATCCATAAAGAGCCTTATCAAGTCGATATGCTCGTCTTGGATAATTAGGATCTTCAAACCCCGGTGGTTGAAAAACATAAACTTCCTCTTTAACTTCACCATACAAGAAGGCACTCTTAACGTCTAACTGATACACCTTTATACCTTTAAAGCTTGCATAGGCTAAAAATAACCTTATAGCTTCAATCCGGGCAACTGGTGCAAAAGTTTCATTATAGTCATATCCTTCTCGTTGTGCAAACCCCTGAACAACTAAACGTGCCTTATTCCTTGTAACGATCCCTTTATCATCTCGTTTGCATTTAAATACCCAACGAGTTCCAATCGGTTCTTTACCTCTAGGCACATCTACCAACTCCCATACTCCAAGTTTTTCAAATTGAGCTAATTCTTCTTGCATAGCCTCAACCCAAAAAGGATCTTGAAGTGCAGCCTTAACATTCTTAGGTTCTTCTTGTGAAATGAAACAAGAATACAAACACTCAGTTATAATTCTTGTATCCTTCACTTCACAAAATAAACTAGTCATCTCCTTATTTAACTGATTTCTAGTTCGAACAGGCTCTGAAGCATCACCAAGAATATTTTCAACAGGATGATCCTTATTTATTCGATATTGAGGAACCGAATCAACATTTAGATTATCTCCTAAATTCGAACGAATTTGAAATTCTGGAGAACTAAAATCATCTTTCGATTCTTCAGAAATAGGATCATCATCAGGCAATGGAACTTTTGAAGGAGTAGTTGGAGTAGTGTTCTCGGGTTCATTAACATCTAAATCTGATGTCTTATCATTGTTCTTACTACTTTCACCAACAACAGTAGTAGACTGAACTTTGGTTGGAGTAGTATCAACATTTTGAGCAGGAGGAGATGTAGGAGTATAATCCATATGATCTCTTTAAATGATCACATCATCAACTTTCTCAGGACCTGAATAAGAAGCAGGGCCGTTTAACAAACTAAACACACTATCATAATCAAAGTTCTTGCCAGTTCCAGAATGAATAACAGGTTTATGACTGACAATCTTGACATTAGTACCTAAGTCAACTTTGCCGGTCTGTTTATTGTAAACCCTTCGAATTGAAGTACCCGGTTTATAACCCATGAAAAATCCCTCTTCAACTTTTGAATCAAACTTTGACTGAGGTAGATATTTCAAGAAGGTACACGGAACACCAAATGGTTCAACATTCTGTAAATTTGGTTTCTTCTTATGTAGAAGCTCATAACATGTCTTATTATGACGCTTAACTACCAAAACCCGATTTAAAATATGACATGTTGTATTTACTGCTTCTGCCCAAAATATAGTAGGAAGCCCTGAATCAGCAAGCATTGTTCTGGCTGTTTCGATTAGAGTCATATTCTTTCTTTCAGCAACTCCATTTTGTTGTGGTTCATACGGTGCACTGAATTGATGTTGGATTCCCTTGGACATACAGAAGACTTCCAACGTTTTATTCTTGAATTCAGTTCCGTTATCACTCCTGATTCTCTTAACACGAACTCCATAAATATTTTCAGTTTTAACAAAGAAATTTATCAAAATCTGTGGAGTTTCATCTTTCGATTCTTCAGAAATAGGATCATCATCAGGCAATGGAACTTTTGAAGGAGTAGTTGGAGTAGTGTTCTCGGGTTCATTAACATCTAAATCTGATGTCTTATCATTGTTCTTACTACTTTCACCAACAACAGTAGTAGACTGAACTTTGGTTGGAGTAGTATCAACATTTTGAGCAGGAGGAGATGTAGGAGTATAATCCATATGATCTCTTAAAATGATCACATCATCAACTTTCTCAGGACCTGAATAAGAAGCAGGGCCGTTTAACAAACTAAACACACTATCATAATCAAAGTTCTTGCCAGTTCCAGAATGAATAACAGGTTTATGACTGACAATCTTGACATTAGTACCTAAGTCAACTTTGCCGGTCTGTTTATTGTAAACCCTTCGAATTGAAGTACCCGGTTTATAACCCATGAAAAATCCCTCTTCAACTTTTGAATCAAACTTTGACTGAGGTAGATATTTCAAGAAGGTACACGGAACACCAAATGGTTCAACATTCTGTAAATTTGGTTTCTTCTTATGTAGAAGCTCATAACATGTCTTATTATGACGCTTAACTACCAAAACCCGATTTAAAATATGACATGTTGTATTTACTGCTTCTGCCCAAAATATAGTAGGAAGCCCTGAATCAGCAAGCATTGTTCTGGCTGTTTCGATTAGAGTCATATTCTTTCTTTCAGCAACTCCATTTTGTTGTGGTTCATACGGTGCACTGAATTGATGTTGGATTCCCTTGGACATACAGAAGATTTCCAACGTTTTATTCTTGAATTCAGTTCCGTTATCACTCCTGATTCTCTTAACACGAACTCCATAAATATTTTCAGTTTTAACAAAGAAATTTATCAAAATCTGTGGAGTTTCATCTTTCGATTGAAGAAAGAATACCCATGAGAATCTCGAGTAGTCATCAGTAACCACCAAACAATAGTACGTCCCACCTATACTTCTTACATTCACAGGACCAAACAAGTCCATGTGAAGTAGCTCAAATGGGTTGGCAATAAAATTTTCACTCTTTGGTTTATGTGAAGACTTCTCCTGCTTACCTTTCAGACAAGGTACACATTTGTCTTCCATTTCAAACCTTTTCAATGGAACACCTTCAACCAAACCATGTTTGACAATATCATTCATCTTTCGGAAATGAATATGTCCCATTCTTCTATGCCATAACAGAGATTCAGATTCATTTGCTTTCGTTAATAAGCAAATTGGCTCCTTGAATCATCAACACCTAACATAAGGCCATAGATGTCTTTCTTCCTAGGAGCTTTCAGTAGGATCCAGTCTGTAGGAATAACAAATCCCGGTTTTAAAATAAGTGCTTCTTTCTCAGTAAAAAGGACATGATTTCCCTTGTCACAAATCTGAGAAACACTCATCAGATTATGAGATAGTTGTTCCACATAATTGACTTTCTCCAATGTAATTTTCCCATTGACAACATCACCTTGACCTGAGATGTTGCCGCCCTTGGGACCAGTGAAACTAACATAAGAACCATTAATATCTACATAGTTGGACAACAATTTCTTGTCCCCTGTCATGTGCCGAGAGCATCCACTTCAACATACCAAAGACTGATAGGCTTCCTTGGTTCTCCCTGCACAATGAACACAAATTAAGTTAGTTTCTGAAAGGTACCCAAACCTTTTGAGGTTTAGGTTTGCCGACTTCATCTCTCAAAATTAATTCGGTCCAATATCCATCGCTCTTAGTTGGAGCCTTGGATGTAGATGGTGTCACCGATTTTCTTTTAGACGGCGAAATGAAAGGAGTCTTAGGAGGAGAATTCTTAGGTGAATGTGGACCAAAACTAGGAGGAGTTTCTAATCGATCATAAAACTTGGAAACATTTCCATTTCTACGAGGGGGTGACCGATTCTGTTGAACTTGCTTATTCCTAGGTGAATTACTCCTATGAGGTGTACGAGATCGACTCGGACTTCCACCTTCATGAATACAATTTGTATCATTTTGTGAATGTCCCTGTCGTTTGGGGGTCTTAGATCGATCTTCTCTAGGTGAGATACTCCTGGATTGAGGTGATAAATTCCTCAACTTTTGAGATGGTTTTCTATGTTCATTGTCTTGACTTGAACTATTAGAACTACCATAGGATATGGATCTAAGAAATTTGACATAGTTCTGTGCATTTATATCATTTGGATGCCGCTTAGCGTAATCCTCATAATATTTCCTTTTATATGTACTCATCAACTGGATAGAGCTAACTTGATCAACTAATCTACCTTTCCCATTAATCTTATGAGATCCAAAAGTATCCTTAGACTTGGCTGAAGATTCATTCTTAGGATCCTTGGACATCTTAAGTGGGCACTTACTAGCTATATGACCCTTATCACGACAAGTATAACATGATTTAACCTGTTTTCTTTTAGGGTCATCATATGCTATTTCAAGGACTGGTATTCCATAAGCCTTCATTTCAGCAATCGCATCTAGTGTTTGAATTGCTTCTTTCATAGTCTTTACAGGCTTACGTGGAGCAAAATGTCTATCCTTATATGGAATTTGTTCTTCTAACCATTCTTCTTTATTTTCTACACACCAAACTTTATCAATTTTAGATCTAGGTTGAATCCTAGTTATAGATACTTCTGTAAGTGCACGTTTTGGTGCACAATTTGTGTCCGATGCATCTCAATTAAAGGGCTGTTACTTTACAGAGATTATCCAGACAACTGGACAAACTCGTGTGAACAGTAACACGAGTTTGACTAAACACGTGTTACTGTAGCACGCGTTTGGAGGCCCACGAGTTTGACAAACACGTGTTATGTAGCACGCGTGAGCCACGAGTTTGACTAAACACGTGTTACTGTAGCACGCGTTTGGAGCCACGAGTTTGACTAAACACGTGTTACTGTAGCACGCGTTTGGAGGCCACGAGTTTGACTAAACACGTGTTACTGTAGCACGCGTTGGAGCCACGAGTTTGACTAAACACGTGTTACTGTAGCACGCGTTTGGACCACGAGTTTGACTAAACACGTGTTACTGTAGCACGCGTTTGGAGGATCACGAGTTTGGACAAACTCGTGTGAACAGTACCACGAGTTTGGACAAACTCGTGTGAACAGTAACACGAGTTTGACTAAACACGTGTTACTGTAGCACGCGTTTGGAGGCCCACGAGTTTGAAGCCCAGCCCATTTGTAGCCTATATATATTGTTCTTAGGTTTCGGTTTTAGTGGATGATTTTAGTTGCAACAGATTTCATTCACTAGGTTCTCGAGGTAGAGATCTATACCTCGAGATGCCGCCCAAAGAATCAGATGTCTACTCGTTTTATGTATTGTAATCTTATGATTAATACAAGATATGAGTTTTTTTTACATCTGGATTTTATCTCCTGTTCTTATATATGTGATTCATTCAATTTTCTCAATAACGATTATGTTTGGATTCCGCACTTACATAGTCGTAGGAATCGCGAATCGATCGGTCCCCGGCACTTTCAACTTCTCTATCAAAGAATATTGTATCACAGTCTTTCAGAGTATAGTATACAACTTCATCAGGATCAAAATCTAATTCAGTCTCTATCTCTTTTTGATGATCTTTTTTGTAGAAGTAAATCAGAATCTTTAGACAAATTACTTTCCTTTTTAAGAATATCATTTTGAGTGTTTAAGTTAGCTACAATTTCACCAAGATTAGACACCTCAAGTTTCATTTCAGACACCATTTTGCAAACATTGACAACTGAAAGTAAAGAACATGATACCTTCTGATCTGCAGCCTTGCAGTCTGCCATGTATGCAACAAAATCTTCAGTTGTCATACCTTCAGGTATCACAAATTCTTTCATCTGATCTTCAATGCTCTTCTCGGCAATGTCATCAACTGGTTTAGATGACTCAGTATTTTCCTCAGTAGCTTTAACAGCTGTCATAGATTCACTCTCAGATCTCACTATCTCAGCAACCTTCTTCATATTCTGCTTGACTATCTCAGATGCTCTCTCTTCACTAGTGTATACATCATAATCAATTGTTTCAGCAACTTCATTTGCAACATGCGCATAGTCATCATAAATCTTAACTAAAAATGCATGATTTGAAGTATCTTCAGATTGTGTATCCCACTGATAAGTACCATCTGGATTTTGAACAACAACAACCTTGGACTCAAGAAGCTGGGGAGTACCTTGTTGTTGAGGAGTAGCAGGAAATGTAATCATTGCTTGAGTTTTCTGGTAATTGGGTGGAGTAATACCGCCTTGATTGTAGTTCTGTCTACCAGCAACGGTATTATCAGTCCTCTTTGGACGTTGACACTCTCTTGCAAAATGACCAAATCCATCGCAATTATAACATTTCACCTTGGATTTGTCAAAGCCTTTTGTGCCATTACCCAAAAATCTTCCAGTTCTCTGAGAAAATCTTCTGACCTTAATAGTTAACATTGCAAGCTGCCATTGTAGATCCATTTCTTCTAAATCATCAGGATCTATCTGATTGTAATCATCATCAATCAATGCAGGGTCAGTAACCTTTCCACCAATATAAGCTTCATGAGCCAAACAGAAGGCTGAGTAGAGATTCATTCTTCCCTCTGCAGAGCTCATACTCATTGGCATGGAATGATATGACTGAGTATTGCTCTTAACATTAGTTGTGGAATTGTCATAAGCAACATAACCTGCAATTCCATCTGCATCAACTATTGGTGTAGCTTCAACACCACTTAGAAATGCATTGGTTCCTGAGCTAGTACTTGCCAAATGAACTGAAGAAGCATGATATAAAGATGGATCTTGAGTAAAATCCGCATGAGTATCCTTGATTCTTCTTTTCATTTCTCTATTCTTCAGTTTGGAAACTACTGTTTCAAAATCCCATGAACTGTATTCCTTGTCATGTTGAAGGTGATGAACATATTCAGTCCATATTTTTTGTAGTGAATCCAAAAACTTATCTACTAACTCAGTCTGGGGGTATACAACCTCAAAATATGATAACTCAGTGGTCAAATGACTGAATCGAGCAATTATCTCATCAAGAGATTCTCCTTTCAGTCCATTAAAGGCTTCATACAGACGTTTAAGAAGTTTAATACGATTTCTCTTCAAATCCTTTGAAGTAGTGTACTTTTTGAACAAATGTACACTTTCTTGAGGTAAGGCCATAGTAAGAGTTGAAAGAGCCTTTCCTTCCACAACGTATTTCTTCTTTTCATCATCTGGCATATCAGTATAAGTATATCTACCAATTATGCCATTTTTCTCATAAGTTGGCCAGTCAAAACCTTGAGTTATCACCACCCACATATCAATATCATTCAGACGAATATAATCTTCAAATCATCTTTTCCACATCCAATAATTCTCCATACGAAAAAGCTTTGGAGGTGTGTTTCCACGACCAACCTCATGATCGTGCATGATAAGTTGATTGATAAGTGTGGCATTAGGAGAGTTTCCGGCAGCAGGTACAGTAGTCATTTTGAGTCTCGTAAGGTGAAAATTAACAAAAAAAAAAGTGTTACTGTAGCACTTGAGTTCGTGCAGACGTGGCACGAAGTAAGTCACACGAAGACACTGAGTTCGTGCAGATGTAGCACGAAATCACACGAAGATCACCTCGTGCTGACGTAAGCACGAGGTCGCGCGAAGACGATTACGAATTTGATGAAAAACTCGAATTTCGAATTGATTTTTCAATCAATAGCCAATCACACGATCTTACACCTTCTGGTAATCAACCTTAGGGCTCTGATACCACTTGTGAGTCCCTACCGTTGAATGGATCATAAATAAGATGTGGTTCGTTATGTCAAGAGTGCGGAATCCTCTTGAGATAACTAGATTGCTACTGCCTTTCGTCAATTAATCAGTAATTAATCAACCTAAGGTCACACACGAAGTGCTAGTTCGTGTAGGAGGTCACACGAGCAACAATTCGACTTTCAAGTATTTAATCCGTTACTAATTGCGTAAATTAGCATGTATTTATACTAGTAGGGTTTTAGTTCGTGTGGGCTTGGGCCTTAATCGAAGTCCATAAGCCTAATTAATCAATAACCAACCGGTCTCGTGCTGACGTCAGCACGAGGGCAATCCTGCATGCTGATGACGTCAGCACGAGGTTCGTCCCTTTGGTCCTTTGTTTGACTTGTACATAACGTCCAGCCATCGTTTAAGTGTTCTATGACACTTATAAACCTTGGCTCTACATTCTTGTACCTGCAAAACAATAATATAACACACAAACATAATAATAACCATAACTTGATTTCACATTGAAGTTCAAACGTAATCATTAAATACAAACGTAAGTCCTAGCGACTTATTATTTAAACGATTAGACAGATATTCCTAAGAACAAAAAGGTTAATCAAATCTATGTTGCTACTGTCACACAAATCTGCATCTACAATAACACGCCTCGGGATACGCGAACTGACAAAAAAGACTTTTTGGAACCCGAAAATTACAAAAACAGCCCCTAGGAAAAGACGAAGTGGCCAAGAATAGTCCAACGCAATAATTTCTTTGCAAAATCATCACCTTGGACTGGGGGGCTTGATGATATACCCTTCCAGCGGTACGCAACACATGTCACACAAAGGAACAGTAACACGCTACGACACGAAGGCTTCTCCGTAACGAAGGCTCCCGCAGAAGATAAAAGAGATAAGAATTGTTCCCCTATAAATTCGGGATTTGATCTTATCATATAAACCTGTAAAGAAGGAAAGAATCCTCCTGGACTCTTCTGGCCTAAGACTTAGGGAAACCCTAAAGAGGCCTAACTTCTCCTCCAAGATTATTTCTCCCTATAAAAGGAGACCCTAAAAGACCTTCCAAGGCACCATAACATACTCGATCATTCACATCATACACACGACCCGCATAAAACACTTCATAACTTTAACAATCGGTCAGATCTAAAACCCATTCATTAGCACGATCATAATCGGCTATATCTCACATATACATTTGATTGCGTAAAGAGGCACTGATGTGCTAAATCGAGTTTAAAATTTAAAACTAGAAATACCTTGAAACTCACTACTACGCACTATCGGGCAGTGGACCCGATCGTATGCAGTATAGTTAAAAAGTAAGTCCATGTTCGTTCACGGGGATTGGTTTGAATCAATTGTTTAACAAAGTAGTTTGGAAAAAGGGTGGAACGCTTTGAATCTCTCTTTGACAATTAAATTAAAATAACTTAAAAGACAAACGCGTAAAGGTAAAGGTAAAACTGCAAACAATAATAGTAAAGATCATCCACCTTGACTTCGCTAGACTTCAAACGTGATTGCATTCAATTAAGACCAAATTCATTAAGAGTTGACAAGATAATCGTGAAAGGATAGAATGTTCGCGTGGTACCACCAACCGTTTCTAAACACGTTGACAAAATTATTCCTTTTATTAAAATGACATTCACTATCATACCATGAACTAGTGATAATTGCTCATAGACAAGCAACCGTTTGAAAATCACATATGTATTCAACTAGTACCACTAACGAAGAACACACATGCCACCAATATCATAATAATAAATATAAAGGAATTAAATCATCAAGATCTCGACACAACGATAATTGAAATCAACTCTTTGAATTAAAACATGTAGCAATCACATCATTCGTCTAGTTTCATCAAGGTGGATGATTGAAATATTAGCCACTCATGATTAAATTGAAATAACAATCAAAGTAAAGGAAGAACATGATGTACCAATCGTTTGAGAAATAGAAATTGCAAGACAATAAAATAGATACGATCCAAGTGGGTGCACGTGAATCTTCAATGAATCGGAAGATGATGAAATCTTGAATTGATCCTTGAAGGTGTTCCTTGAAGTGCAGCTCTTAGAAAGAAGACTTGATAATTTGGGAATTAGGTTTGAAAAACTATTTATACCCCCCTTTAATCTGATGCAAAAACTGCCAAAAACCTTTCAGTCCCGCACTCTCACTGCGGCGCAGTGGGCAAATGCACATCCCACTGCGTCGCAGTGCTTATACACTGGTTGAATCCACGCTTTTCAATCCTCTGACTGCGGCGCAGTGGCTAGGTGTGGTTGCCACTGCGTCGCAGTATAAATATACTGGTCTCAATGCTCTTTTTCCACTAGCTGACTGCGGCGCAGTGGCTAGGTGTGGTTGCCACTGCGTCACAGTATAAATGTATTGGTCTCAATGCTCTTTTTCCACTAGCTGACTGCGGCGCAGTGGGCCTGTTCTCCACCACTGCGTCGCAGTACAATATTACTGGACTGGAGTTGCCTTACAACATAGATGACTGCGGCGCAGTGGACTTGTTCACCACCACTGCGTCGCAGTACAAAAGTACTGAACCGAAGGCTTCACATCAACATATGAAAACCTGCATATCTTTTCTATCTCTTTTCACTCTCGAACTCTCCAATCAACTTCCTGACCTCAAAATTATTCGAAATTGCGCCATACGGACACGTCACCTGTTTAGAACCTGAAACCACTAACAAAACCCATAAACGCGCCAAATGCCAGCAAAATCGACTAAAAACATATAATAAAAAGGCCAATAACGATGTGGGCGATGGGTATAAATTGGTCACATCAGGCACGAACCCTACTGATGGGTGGTTTTTGTTTAGTGTTTAAATTTATAAAAATGTTGTACAAGTAATTATCTCAAAACACACACACCTTAACGGATAGGGGACCCGATCAGATGTAGTATAGTTAAGTGATAAGTACAAGATCGTTCGCAGGGACGCGTTGCTTTACCTAATCTAGTAATATGTGTAATTCTAGCGGTTGGGGGTTGTCACGATTTCCTATTAAACTAATTAAAATAACTCAAAAGTAAATAGAAGCCGCAACCGCTTATTCAGCGAGAGGCTTAGTCTGAAAATATTTTGAAAAAGCAAATAACAGTAAAATTAAAATACATGGATCTACGATAAACGGCAAAACACACTCCAACAGATCTAACAAATAAAGTAAAATAAATAAACGTCTACATGATCATATCGATCCAAACAAGTATTCAGCCTACTAGCCTACCATTATTAAAGGAATAACAAAGTCTGAAAAGATGAAAGACATTGTTTACCAACTGAAAGTAAAATAAAAGAGTAGATCTAGGTTGAGGATGAAAATCAGAAGGTGTTAGAAGCTCCAAAACCTCCTTGGAATCTGAAAAGTCGACCTAGGGTTTGATGTGGGCGACTAGGGCTGCTGAATCGGCTCTCTCTTAGGGTTTTGAGGGCTGCTTCGGCTTAAATAGGTGTTCAAGTCGGTTTGCTGAACTGGGCTTCCCAGCGGCGCTGGATGGGCTCCAGCGGCGCTGGGCATGGGCCAGCGGCGCTGGCAGCTCCTGTTGCTTCTCGTTTCGCTTCGTTCGGCTCCTGAATCACCTCCTTGTGTCTTGTAACTTCATAGGCCTTCATCTTGAGTCACTTGATGCCAATTACCCCCACTCGCATCTTCTGTGAACCTGCGTAAACATATAATCCATTAAGTACCGATAGTTCCGGAATATTAACTCATTTAAGACATTGAAATGAGGCCTTTCAATAGGGGTTTTTATCACAAAATGAACGCTCATCACCTACCTTCGGGGAATCGCCAACAAATAACCAAAACACCCATCATCTCACCCTCAACCTAACTCCGGTTTGGTGCACAATCATTTTTTAGATTTAAATTTATAGAACCTCAATTGTTAGTTTAAAATTTATGTTTATATGTTTGTATTTTCTAGTGGTCATGGTGATGATATACCCCTTCGAGCGCTCATACGAAGAACGCTCCTTACAAAGCATGGTAACGAAGGCCTTGAGCTCGAAGGAGCTTAATTAAATAAGCCGAGATATATCCCTTCCAAAGATAAGAAGATATTCATCATTATCTTAAGGAAGAAATCAGATAAGCATAGCAACTAAATCTTAGGGGAAAAGATTAAACCCTAATCTTCTCCTCCAAGAAAATCCTCTCCTATATAAGGAGAGGTAGCCCTCTTCATTCGGCATGATCATAAAAACACATCATTAGCCGATCACATCTAACACACCTACTCTTGGCGTAAAGAGGCATTGCCCTACCTTCGGGAATCGCCAATAAAACATAAACCCAAATCCCCTTTTTTCATAACCTTCGATCCATATTAGGCTAACGCGGTTCGGTGCACAATCATTTGGTGCCATCCGTGGGACCAGAAACTCAAACAACCCACAAAATCACCACGACCTTGATTCTCGAACGCAACACAGCCACATATGGAAAAGGAGGATGAATCATATCATGGGTCTAACGATCCGAATGAAAAATCACCCAACAAGAGAAAAGATCTCATCCAATGGACACCCTTGGCTTTCCACTTTCCAGTATTAAAGATACCTCCGTCAGAAAACCCCATTGTAATACAGATATTGGTATTTAATACAAGGGTTTATAGAGTTTATGTTGATGGTGGGAGCGAATGCGACATCATCTATGAGCATTGTTTCGTTCAGCTCCCAAAGGGAATAAAGGCTCGTCTCACTCCCCCACGAACCCCGCTCGTAGGGTTCGCCGGGGAAAGGGTCAGCCCGTTAGGAGAGATCGACCTAGATGTGACAATAGGCGAACCTTGCTATGAAAGAACGGAGACGCTAGACTTTATAGTAGTCAGATCTCATTCGCCATACAGCATACTATTGGGAAGGCAGCAATGCGGTGATTGGAGATGATCGTCTCCACGATCCACTCCATGATCAAACATATGACACC
This sequence comes from Erigeron breviscapus, assembly GCA_034093135.1. Classification (NCBI taxonomy): domain Eukaryota; kingdom Viridiplantae; phylum Streptophyta; class Magnoliopsida; order Asterales; family Asteraceae; genus Erigeron; species Erigeron breviscapus. Next base: position 109,043,127 of record CM067167.1, on the reverse strand, counting down.
CGTAGGAGTGGGAACCATAAACTCAGAATTTGACCAAATGAAGGTGCACAAAGTAAAGAAAGTTAAGGGGACCACCGAAGCATTAGCAGATGTCACGAAGGTGCCAGATCACCAAGAAAAGGTCATTGTTAACCCGGGATACCCAGATCAACCGATATCGATAGGGAAACAACTTCCCGAAGACCTAAAGAAGAAGCTACTCAAGATGCTGCAACGAAACGTAGATGTATTTGCATGGCAATACTCGGACATGACAGGCATACCTCAAACCATCGAGATCGAAGGGGGGAAATTCGTGACAGAGCATAGACTTAATGAAAGAAAGGATGTGCCTCCCTTTCATCAAAAGAAACGAAGCTTGGCGGTTGAGAGAGATGAAGCCGCAAGTAAGGAAGTGGAAGAATTGGCTAAAGTCGGGATCATATGAAAGTCCACGTATCCTATTTGGGTAACCAACCCAGTCATGGTCAAGAAAAGTGACGGAGGATGGAGGATGTGTGTGGACTTCACCAACATCAACAAAGCCTGCCCCAAGGATTGCTACCCCTTACCTGAAATAGATTGGAAGGTCGAGTCATTGACAGAATACAAGTTAAAATGTTTTCTAGATGCTTACAAAGGATATCATCAGATCCAGATGGCCAAGGAAGACGAAGATAAGACAGCGTTCTATACCAGCAAAGGAACCTACTGCTACCAGAAAATGCCCTTTGGACTGAAGAACGCTGGAGCCACATACCAGCGAGTGAGAGGGGTTTTGATGATATACCCTATACGGAGCACTGCCTCCGTATTCAAAAATAATCCCGGAGCACCTAAGTTAAAGTTACGTAGCTCCGGAGGAATATACATAAGAGGAAACATATACTTAGGTCCGACTATTCCGGCCGCAGCTCATTTTTATCATACATCTTCCTAAAAGATAGTAGATATTCTCAAAACAGGAAGAGATTTACCCTAATTCTCTTACCCTTCTATCCATGTTTCTACCCTCTATATAAATAGAGGAGGTGCCATACGGCACAGGATCATTATTCAACACATTTGAAACCCTAATCATTGATACATTCGACCTCCGAATCCCAAACTCTCACAAATAAACCCCAAGCCTTACATATCGGTGAAGGGTTAACAATCATAGGCGTAAAGCGGCCTACGGCCCTCTGACTGGAAGGGAATCGCCAACTAACATCCAAAACCCCTATCACACCTTCGGTTGAGCCATAGTGCGATTATTTCAAATAATCGCACTATGGCTCAACCGAAGGTGTGATAGGGGTTTTGGATGTTAGTTGGCGATTCCCTTCCAGTCAGAGGGCCGTAGGCCGCTTTACGCCTATGATTGTTAACCCTTCACCGATATGTAAGGCTTGGGGTTTATTTGTGAGAGTTTGGGATTCGGAGGTCGAATGTATCAACGATTAGGGTTTCAAATGTGTTGAATGATGATGATGTGCCGTATGGCACCTCCTCTATTTATATAGAGGGTAAAGCCTTGGAGAGGAAGATAAGAATTTAGGGTAAATCCCTTCCTCCCTTCGTGATATCTTCTAAGTATGGAAGATATATCTAGGACTCTTAGACGTGTCCTAGTTTATAGGAGTGTTTGATTTCATTCCCTTTTCGGGAGATCGGATAATCATGGAAAGAATTCACATGTATCCGTTTATTGTTTGCGATCAACTTTGGGAGCTCCAAAATTACGGAGGTATACATCGTAGCTTCGGCTACGGATACGTCTGCTTGGTACAATATATTAGTGCCTTTGCTGCTTACGAAGGGTCCTTCGTATCCAATCTTTTGTACGGAGGTAAAGCTCCGTATACGGTATATCATCAAGCCCCCCAGTCTGATGGGAGAGTCTATCTGTAGAGTATCGCATTAGACTTCAAAAATAATCTAATAAAAATAAATAAGAGCATACCTGTGTAACCGGATCTCGAAAGAGCTTTGGTTTTGGGTGCTTCGTATCTTCTCCGGAACTCTCTTCTTCTTCTTTTTTAAGGGTAAAATTGTCATTTTACCATGCCGCGTATGTATCTCATCAGGAGTTAATTCGAGCGCGCTTATCCCGAGAAGAAAACCAATCAACGGTTTGTGTAGGTTATGCGCCGGTTTTTCAAACCATCCATTTTGTCTCCTATTTAATTTGTGACGGCTCCGGAGATTTTCTTTTTGTCTTCTTTTTTTTCCGCTCTCCCCTCTTTGCTCTAATATCAAATACATCCACTCCCCTCCATTCAATCTTTTCCATACTATGGATCGCAATCATTTTCGTATTATTAGTACTACGTACTCAGAGATGATTGGGGATGATGTCGCATGGTTTCGCCAGTGCTTCTACTGCCCTAGTGATCCTGAAATTAGGGTTCCGGGACCGTCAGAATCAATCCTTGATGCGCCTACTGGATTTATAGGTATGTATATGCTCCTTTCTCCGGTGGCAATCTTAGGTTTCCTTTGTCCCCTTGGTTATTAAGGTTACTCGATTACCACAATCTGTATTTATCTGTGGTGCACCCCTTGGCGATTACCATGATAATGTCGTTTATCGCTATTTGTCGTGCATATGAGATAGAGCCCAGGATAAGTGTTTTTCGATATTTTTTCAAGTTCGGTATTCGTGATGGTTGGGTTATGGTGGAAGAGAGGCCTGGTAGGTTATTTTTTGATATAGGTGATTCTGATATGTTGAACTGGAGGCCAGGGTTTTTGTTTTTTAGTGAGGAATACATTCATCCGATGTTTAGGGGTTTGTTAGATACGAGTAGGTTGGTATCGGGGATGTCTTTTGAGGACAATGCGCATGACTGGATTACTCTTGATAATGCATTGGTCCGTCAGGTGCATCGGTCTCCATTTGAGTTGGTCACTTATCCCTCTGTCATTATGTATCTTTGTGGTATTACGATGTCATGGGAGGGTTTTCCTGATCAGCCGGTTTTGATATGGTGTTGTGAAGGTAACGTTCTTTGTTACTTTTTCTCTTTGATTTATATGTATATTTTTTGCTTTCTTCTGACGTCCTTATGTTGTGTTTGCAGAGTTAACGCTTAGAGAGGCTGTGACCATGAATCCTCGAGGCATGGTTGTTGGTAGAAGGCCTTTGTCTCCTTCTGATGATGGGGAAGGTCCCCTTTTTGCTGGTGTTGATGTTTCTGGGCCTCCTCCGAAGAGGCAGAGGGTGATGGGTGGTCCATCCGGTGCAACGGACCCTATGGCTGCAGGTCCCTCTGTCATTGTCCTTGATTCTTCTTCAGTAAGAGAGGAAGTTGCTGCTGCTACTATTCCGGTTTCTAATGCTGACCAAGGTATATGTTGTTTCTTGACTCTGTTGTTTGTGTCTGCATAAATCTGATATGTATGCTTTTTTCTTCTTTTAGCCGGTACCTCTGAACCTGGACGTAGGCCTGGGAAAGAGCCAGTTGAAGAAACTGGAGCTACTACAACTGGAGCTACCACAACTGGAGCTACCACAACTGGAGCTACCACAACTGGAGCTACTACAACTGGTGCTACCACAACTGGAGCTACCACAACTGGAGCTACCACAACTGGAGCTACCACAACTGGAGCTACCACAACTGGAGCTACCACAACTGGAGCTACCACAACTGGAGCTACCACAACTGGAGCTACCACAACTGGAGCTACCACAACTGGAGCTACCACAACTGGAGCTACCACAACTGGAGCTACCACAACTGGAGCTACCACAACTGGAGCTACCACAACTGGAGCTACCACAACTGGAGCTACCACAACTGGAGCTACCACAACTGGAGCTACCACAACTGGAGCTACCACAACTGGAGCTACCACAACTGGAGCTACCACAACTGGAGCTACCACAACTGGAGCTACCACAACTGGAGCTACCACAACTGGAGCTACCACAACTGGAGCTACCACAACTGGAGCTACCACAACTGGAGCTACCACAACTGGAGCTACCACAACTGGAGCTACCACAACTGGAGCTACCACAACTGGAGCTACCACAACTGGAGCTACCACAACTGGAGCTACCACAACTGGAGCTACCACAACTGGAGCTACCACAACTGGAGCTACCACAACTGGAGCTACCACAACTGGAGCTACCACAACTGGAGCTACCACAACTGGAGCTACCACAACTGGAGCTACCACAACTGGAGCTACCACAACTGGAGCTACCACAACTGGAGCTACCACAACTGGAGCTACCACAACTGGAGCTACCACAACTGGAGCTACCACAACTGGAGCTACCACAACTGGAGCTACCACAACTGGAGCTACCACAACTGGAGCTACCACAACTGGAGCTACCACAACTGGAGCTACCACAACTGGAGCTACCACAACTGGAGCTACCACAACTGGAGCTACCACAACTGGAGCTACCACAACTGGAGCTACCACAACTGGAGCTACCACAACTGGAGCTACCACAACTGGAGCTACCACAACTGGAGCTACCACAACTGGAGCTACCACAACTGGAGCTACCACAACTGGAGCTACCACAACTGGAGCTACCACAACTGGAGCTACCACAACTGGAGCTACCACAACTGGAGCTACCACAACTGGAGCTACCACAACTGGAGCTACCACAACTGGAGCTACCACAACTGGAGCTACCACAACTGGAGCTACCACAACTGGAGCTACCACAACTGGAGCTACCACAACTGGAGCTACCACAACTGGAGCTACCACAACTGGAGCTACCACAACTGGAGCTACCACAACTGGAGCTACCACAACTGGAGCTACCACAACTGGAGCTACCACAACTGGAGCTACCACAACTGGAGCTACCACAACTGGAGCTACCACAACTGGAGCTACCACAACTGGAGCTACCACAACTGGAGCTACCACAACTGGAGCTACCACAACTGGAGCTACCACAACTGGAGCTACCACAACTGGAGCTACCACAACTGGAGCTACCACAACTGGAGCTACCACAACTGGAGCTACCACAACTGGAGCTACCACAACTGGAGCTACCACAACTGGAGCTACCACAACTGGAGCTACCACAACTGGAGCTACCACAACTGGAGCTACCACAACTGGAGCTACCACAACTGGAGCTACCACAACTGGAGCTACCACAACTGGAGCTACCACAACTGGAGCTACCACAACTGGAGCTACCACAACTGGAGCTACCACAACTGGAGCTACCACAACTGGAGCTACCACAACTGGAGCTACCACAACTGGAGCTACCACAACTGGAGCTACCACAACTGGAGCTACCACAACTGGAGCTACCACAACTGGAGCTACCACAACTGGAGCTACCACAACTGGAGCTACCACAACTGGAGCTACCACAACTGGAGCTACCACAACTGGAGCTACCACAACTGGAGCTACCACAACTGGAGCTACCACAACTGGAGCTACCACAACTGGAGCTACCACAACTGGAGCTACCACAACTGGAGCTACCACAACTGGAGCTACCACAACTGGAGCTACCACAACTGGAGCTACCACAACTGGAGCTACCACAACTGGAGCTACCACAACTGGAGCTACCACAACTGGAGCTACCACAACTGGAGCTACCACAACTGGAGCTACCACAACTGGAGCTACCACAACTGGAGCTACCACAACTGGAGCTACCACAACTGGAGCTACCACAACTGGAGCTACCACAACTGGAGCTACCACAACTGGAGCTACCACAACTGGAGCTACCACAACTGGAGCTACCACAACTGGAGCTACCACAACTGGAGCTACCACAACTGGAGCTACCACAACTGGAGCTACCACAACTGGAGCTACCACAACTGGAGCTACCACAACTGGAGCTACCACAACTGGAGCTACCACAACTGGAGCTACCACAACTGGAGCTACCACAACTGGAGCTACCACAACTGGAGCTACCACAACTGGAGCTACCACAACTGGAGCTACCACAACTGGAGCTACCACAACTGGAGCTACCACAACTGGAGCTACCACAACTGGAGCTACCACAACTGGAGCTACCACAACTGGAGCTACCACAACTGGAGCTACCACAACTGGAGCTACCACAACTGGAGCTACCACAACTGGAGCTACCACAACTGGAGCTACCACAACTGGAGCTACCACAACTGGAGCTACCACAACTGGAGCTACCACAACTGGAGCTACCACAACTGGAGCTACCACAACTGGAGCTACCACAACTGGAGCTACCACAACTGGAGCTACCACAACTGGAGCTACCACAACTGGAGCTACCACAACTGGAGCTACCACAACTGGAGCTACCACAACTGGAGCTACCACAACTGGAGCTACCACAACTGGAGCTACCACAACTGGAGCTACCACAACTGGAGCTACCACAACTGGAGCTACCACAACTGGAGCTACCACAACTGGAGCTACCACAACTGGAGCTACCACAACTGGAGCTACCACAACTGGAGCTACCACAACTGGAGCTACCACAACTGGAGCTACCACAACTGGAGCTACCACAACTGGAGCTACCACAACTGGAGCTACCACAACTGGAGCTACACAACTGGAGCTACTACAATGCTTTTTCGTATGGAGAGTCGTGGGCAGGTTGTGTTGGGTGGGAATAGGGAGAGGCTTCTTGGCACCGAGGAGAGGATCATTGCTGCTGAAGAGGCCTTAAGGAGAGTTTCTTTTCCTTATATCCAGCAGATTTCTTCAAATCCCGATGCTTCGGTGGCTGATCTTTATAATATTAGGCCTCAGGGAATGTGAACTGTTGATCCTCTGTACATTTTTTTACTTCTATAGGCATTATTATATATATATATATATATATATATATATATATATATATATATATATATATATATATATATATATATATATATATATATATATATATATATATATATATATATATATATATATATATATATATATATATATATATATATATATATATATATATATATATATATATATATATATATATATATATATATATATATATATATATATATATATATATATATATATATATATATATATATATATATATATATATATATATATATATATATATATATATATATATATATATATATATATATATATATATATATATATATATATATATATATATATATATATATATATATATATATATATATATATATATATATATATATATATATATATATATATATATATATATATATATATATATATATATATATATATATATATATATATATATATATATATATATATATATATATATATATATATATATATATATATATATATATATATATATATATATATATATATATATATATATATATATATATATATATATATATATATATATATATATATATATATATATATATATATATATATATATATATATATATATATATATATATATATATATATATATATATATATATATATATATATATATATATATATATATATATATATATATATATATATATATATATATATATATATATATATATATATATATATATATATATATATATATATATATATATATATATATATATATATATATATATATATATATATATATATATATATATATATATATATATATATATATATATATATATATATATATATATATATATATATATATATATATATATATATATATATATATATATATATATATATATATATATATATATATATATATATATATATATATATATATATATATATATATATATATATATATATATATATATATATATATATATATATATATATATATATATATATATATATATATATATATATATATATATATATATATATATATATATATATATATATATATATATATATATATATATATATATATATATATATATATATATATATATATATATATATATATATATATATATATATATATATATATATATATATATATATATATATATATATATATATATATATATATATATATATATATATATATATATATATATATATATATATATATATATATATATATATATATATATATATATATATATATATATATATATATATATATATATATATATATATATATATATATATATATATATATATATATATATATATATATATATATATATATATATATATATATATATATATATATATATATATATATATATATATATATATATATATATATATATATATATATATATATATATATATATATATATATATATATATATATATATATATATATATATATATATATATATATATATATATATATATATATATATATATATATATATATATATATATATATATATATATATATATATATATATATATATATATATATATATATATATATATATATATATATATATATATATATATATATATATATATATATATATATATATATATATATATATATATATATATATATATATATATATATATATATATATATATATATATATATATATATATATATATATATATATATATATATATATATATATATATATATATATATACGATTTCGATTGAATAATAAGAAAGGAATATACTATGGAGTAATATATATATATATAGATGTATTGTTTGCATCCCCCGTGAGATTTGTACTGTACGCAACCATGTATCGTAGATGCTATCATATGGAATTTCCTCATTCCTTCTCTGCCCAGGAGCATGTCATAAGGCGAGTTTGCTTTTATCACGATTGCCAGAATTTTTGCGGTTCTTCGCCAGGGGAATCCTCCGATAGTGGCGTCCAGCCATATTTCCCCCAATGGGCGGATGCGTTCACTGGCGAATCCTATTACTTCCGTATCTAGTGGCGTGATTGTTTCCCGCAGTTTTTTAGGCAATCGGAGGAAACTTTTCTCATAGATTATGTCTCGTCCGCTTCCTGTGTCTACCTGCGTATTCTTCAGGCACACGCTGCCTATGTTCACTTTTATTAGCACTGGGTCTATCGATGCCTTGTCATCCAACTCACCGAAGTGATAGTGTTGTGTTCCTTTTCGGATCAAGGTGTTCGATAGTATCCTCCTCCGGTGTTCTTCCGGTTCTGCTTCTTCGAAGCTTGGTCTGCTCCTTTTCACCAGGTGTGCTAGCTTGTTTTCTCTTGCTGCGTTGTCTATCTGCCTTAGCAACTCTCTGCAGTAATCCGTACTATGCCCATATCCGTTGTGGAAGCAACAGAATTTGTCTAAGTTTCTGGTCCCTCTTCCGGACAACGGCAGTGGTCTGACGAATGTTTTTGTTACTTCTTCCGATGACAGGATTTCTGATGGTGTCTTTCGGAGGTTAGCAATTGTTCTTTTGTAGCTATTGGTCCTGCTGTATGCAGGGGGGGATTCCTCAGGTGCTACATCTTCCGTTATTTCAGTTTGCTTCCCGTTCTTCTTTATCATGGTTTTCCATTTAGCCATGGCTTTTTCCGCTATTTCTTCTGCACTTCTCCATTCGTGGAACTTCTCCACCAGTTCCGAGTAGCTTCTTGGCTTACTGAGGCATAGATGTCGTATTAATTCTCTTGACCGGAGTCTGTGTATGACTCCGGATATCCTTTCTTCCTCTTATATGCGCACCGGGTTTCGAGTGATGTCTCCGTATCGCTTCAGAAAATCTTCTGCTCCTTCATCTTCCTCCTGTTTTATATCGTGTGCCCACAGGTGGGAGCCGAATTCCTCTCTTAACTTGATTTTGAAATCTTTAATATCATGTATACTCTCTTCGGGTAAGCTTTCAAGCCATCCCCTTGTCTTCCCATGTAAAAGGTAGAGGATGACGTGGCAGATTGTTGGACCGCTCCATCCTTCTGCTTCGGCTGCTTCGTCGACTTTCCCGAGGAATTCATCAACATCGGAGGTGCCGTCTGATGATATACCCTATACGGAGACCTACCCCCGTATGTAAATCTGCTATTACGAAGGCTGCTTACGGATGTTTCCTGCCAGAAATACGGAGCTCACCTCCGTCAGAACGGAGCTCACCTCAGTAAGAATAACGGAGGTCACTCATCAGAACGGAGCTCACCTCAGTCAGAATAACGGAGCTCACCTCGTCAGAACGGAGCTCTGCCAAATATGGAGGAAATCTCATATTTCTTCCCCCTAAAGTCAAGGGATTTGCCCATATCCCTTGCACCATTAAATATATTAAAGATATGGCATGTATATCCCCAAAAACATGTCAACCGTATCTTTTCCCCAAACAATTAGGGAACCCCCTAATACCCTAGCTTTTCCTCCAAGCTAGTCTACTCTTATAAATAGAGGTCCTCACCAAGAATTGAGACATGTTCTCTTCACCCCCAAAACACCTAAGGTGGTCGGCTTCTCTATGGAGGAGTCCCACCGCCAACACAAACACCTCCGATACAATGGCGTTAAACTTCTCAAAGCTTTACACCGGTAGAGAATCGCCAATAAATCGGTCAAAACTCCCTTCTTGTTCCCGATCGAAGGTCCATGCGATCCTTTGATCAAACAAATTGTTGTCATCCGTGGGACCATACACTACACATTCCCATCTCTACCGCGGGTTAGATCTCCGACCATCGGTGGTCACATATTCGTGAAAACCCAGTTTCCTTCTTTTTTCCTTTTTCCATAAATTTCGGCACCCCACTATGCTCAAAAATAATCAAATCTTGAAAGAACTTACAAAAAACTCATCACTTTCGTTGACCTCCAAAAAATCCGGATCTACAAATTATCGTGTCTTCTCTCTGTCAATTATGTGGTGGTCTAATACAACAAATCTTTCTTTTAAAAAAAAAAAGAAAAAAAAAAAAAAAAAAAAAAAAAAAAAAAAAAAAAAAAAAAAAAAAAAAAAAAAAAAAAAAAAAAAAAAAAAAAAAAAAAAAAAAAAAAAAAAAAAAAAAAAAAAAAAAAAAAAAAAAAAAAAAAAAAAAAAAAAAAAAAAAAAAAAAAAAAAAAAAAAAAAAAAAAAAAAAAAAAAAAAAAAAAAAAAAAAAAAAAAAAAAAAAAAAAAAAAAAAAAAAAAAAAAAAAAAAAAAAAAAAAAAAAAAAAAAAAAAAAAAAAAAAAAAAAAAAAAAAAAAAAAAAAAAAAAAAAAAAAAAAAAAAAAAAAAAAAAAAAAAAAAAAAAAAAAAAAAAAAAAAAAAAAAAAAAAAAAAAAAAAAAAAAAAAAAAAAAAAAAAAAAAAAAAAAAAAAAAAAAAAAAAAAAAAAAAAAAAAAAAAAAAAAAAAAAAAAAAAAAAAAAAAAAAAAAAAAAAAAAAAAAAAAAAAAAAAAAAAAAAAAAAAAAAAAAAAAAAAAAAAAAAAAAAAAAAAAAAAAAAAAAAAAAAAAAAAAAAAAAAAAAAAAAAAAAAAAAAAAAAAAAAAAAAAAAAAAAAAAAAAAAAAAAAAAAAAAAAAAAAAAAAAAAAAAAAAAAAAAAAAAAAAAAAAAAAAAAAAAAAAAAAAAAAAAAAAAAAAAAAAAAAAAAAAAAAAAAAAAAAAAAAAAAAAAAAAAAAAAAAAAAAAAAAAAAAAAAAAAAAAAAAAAAAAAAAAAAAAAAAAAAAAAAAAAAAAAAAAAAAAAAAAAAAAAAAAAAAAAAAAAAAAAAAAAAAAAAAAAAAAAAAAAATAATCAAATCTTGAAAGAACTTACAAAAAACTCATCACTTTCGTTGACCTCCAAAAAATCCGGATCTACAAATTATCGTGTCTTCTCTCTGTCAATTATGTGGTGGTCTAATACAACAAATCTTTCTTTTAAAAAAAAAAAGAAATTAAAAGCCACAACGTTGACCAAAGAATAAAAGAAAAATCATCATTAGTTCGTTTACGGTTCTGAACGATATTTTCGAAAGATCCACAATTCGACTATCTTATTGATGATTCACAAGGAACTACCCATTGGCTACTCACAAATAACCCCGAAGAAAGATGTCACCATGTCACTGCCACAAAAAGCCACCGCGAAGTAGACCTTTACGCGTGAAGAGAGGCTGCGTGAGGTGACTAGAGCATTTAATGTTGTTTGTGATACCAAGGAAGCCAGAAAACTTGATAATAATATTCAATGATAAAGCTGCTATATATAGCAGTTGAGTACAACGTTCAACAAAGAAAGAGTAAACACTAAACTACTTTCCTATAGACTAGGTACTCTCCTATAGACCAGGAAGTACACTTATTCAACAAACACGTGATGGACTAACTAATAGGACTATCAAAACAACTTCTTGAATTATTCTCAACACCCCCTCTTAATTCAAAAAGTTGTCAACCCAAGTCTTCCCCTCAAGTACACAAATTGCTCAGTACCAAGTGGCTTGGTAAGTATGTCTGCAACCTGTTCTTGTGAAGTACAAGACTGCAACTCAATCTGTCTTCCTTCAACCAAATTACGAATGAAATGAAATTTGGTATCGATATGTTTACTACGCGCATGATAAGCTTGATTCTTTGAAAGAAATACCGCCGACATATTGTCACAAAAGATCGGAGTTGCCCCCTCTTGTTCATGACCCAACTCGATTAATATTTTCCTGATCCACATAGCTTGGCGAGCAGCTTCCGTAGCCGCAACATATTCGGCCTCCGTAGTTGATAACGCCACTATCTCTTGTTTCTTAGAGCTCCATGTAACTGCAGCCGTTCCAATAGAAAACACACTTGCAGATGTACTTTTCCTGTCTTCAATAGAACTTGCCCAGTCACTGTCGGTGTATCCAACCAATGTTACTCCATCAGTTTTCTCGTACCACAGACCCAAATTCATGGTCCCTGCAATATATCTTAAAATTCTCTTGGCAGCTCCCATATGATAAACTGACGGTTTGTGCATGTATCGCGACACCACCCCTACAGCAAAGGTAATATCTGGTCGTGAGTGTGTAAGATAAAGTAACCCGCCAACCAAACTTCGAAACATATGTTCATCAGCAGCTGCTCCTCCATCTTCAGCTTGTAACTTATCATTAGTGTTCATCGGAGTAGACACCGGTTTGCAATTTTCCATGCCAAACTTCCTTAGCAGGTCCCGTGCATACTTCTGTTGTGACAAGAATATACCTTTTGATTGTTGATTCACTTCCAGTCCAAGGAAGTAATTCAACCTTCCAATGTCAGTCATCTCAAACTCACTAATCATCTTTTGCTTAAACTCAGCCAATAATTTATTTGATGAGCTAGTATACACTATGTCATCAACATATAAACACACTACAATAACTTCACCTGTGTTGCCCCTTTTTATATATAAAGTAGGCTCGCTTTGACTTCTTTTGTAACCATGTTGTACAAGATAGCTATCAATTCGGCTATACCAAGCCCGAGGGGCTTGTTTTAGCCCGTACAAAGCTTTATGTAGCTTGAACACCATTTCTTCTTGCCCTTCTTTCTCAAAACCGGGAGGTTGTGTAACATACACCTCCTCATTAAGTACTCCATTCAAAAACGCAGACTTGACATCAAATTGATATGCGATCCACCCCTTTTGAGCAGCAAGAGCAAGCACCATCCTTATCGTCTCAAATCTAGCGACGGGTGAAAACGTTTCTTCATAATCGATTCCACTTTGTTGAGAGTACCCTTTAGCAACAAGGCGGGCCTTGTATCTTTGTACACTACCATCTGCATTAAACTTTAGTTTAAATACCCATTTAAGTCCAATAGCTTTCTTACCTGGTGGAAGGTGAGTCCTGGTCCAGGTGTCATGATGCTCCAACGAATCAATCTCTTCTATCATAGCACCCTTCCACTTAATATGCTTGAGAGCCTCCTGATGAGTAGTCGGTTCAACCACCGAGAGTGCAAACTGGCATGCTTCGTAATCAAGAATGGGCGTAGTTGAGTTATAGATTTGATTAATGTCACCTCTTCGGTGAGCTGAGTCATTCTCACTTGAGTCGGTATCATCCGAGTTTGATCCTCCATTGACCCCTTGACTTGCTTCTTCTTCACTTAAGTTTTCCGAGGATGGAGCACTTGTTTCACCGCCACTGCTAGATGAAGCAGAGGGCTGATATGGACCAGCACTTGTGACTCCGTTGTTACTCACGACACCCTCATCAGAACCACTTGTATTACAAGCAGCTCCTTCATCTGTGAAAACCGTTCCCTTTACAAATGTGATATCATCATGCTCGCTATCATCCTTCAGTTCTTCACTCCATACTCCCTGTTCACAAAAAACTACATCCCTACTTGTTTTGATTTCCTTTTTAACAGGGTCAAACAAACGATATGCCTTAGACTTGGGTGAATAACCAATAAAGATGCACTTTTTAGACTTGGCATCTAACTTCTTTCGTATTTGGGAAGGAACAAGAGCATAAGCTATGCAACCGAAAACTTTTAAATGACTTACAGATGGTTTTTCTCCATACCACATCTCATATGGGGTCTTCTTGACAAGTGCCGTAGTAGGAGACAATGAGGTAAGATATACTGCTGTTGCAACTGCCTCCCCCCAAAAACGGTTTGGCAAATTTTTAGCTTGAAGCATGCACCTCGCCATCTCGACTATAGTTCGATTCTTTCTTTCTGCAATCCCGTTTTGCTCCGGGGTGTATGGAGCTGTCAAGTCACGGCGTATCCCATTATCTGCACAAAACTCATTAAATAATTTCCCTATGAACTCGCCTCCCCGGTCTGTACGCAAAGTCTTGATTAAATACCCACTTTCTTTCTCAACTTTAATCTTGAATTTTTTGAACATTTCAAGACTTTCAGATTTCTTGTTAAGAAAATACACCCAACTCATACGAGTGTAATCATCGGTCAATAAGAAGAAATAGAAGTTACCTCCTATTGATCTAGTCTGCATGGGACCAACAAGATCAGCATGAATAAGTTGGAGAGGACAGTTGGTACGCCAAGTACGAGTGGGAAATGATCTCCTGGTTTGCTTTCCATAAATACAACCTTCACATTGATCAATATTGCCTATTGATGGAAGACCAGTCACCATATTTTCTTTATAAAGTTCTTGTAGTGCTTGTTCATGTAAATGGCCATATCGGTTGTGCCATAGAAATGAGTCACTTCCATCTATCACTAGAGCTGTGTCCACCTTTTTGTCAAGATCAAATGGAAAAGTGTTGTTAGCTGCCATAGGAACCATGCATGCTACTTTTCCAGTTGACTTTTGAGTAATGGTACATGCATCATCATCAAATAGTACCCTATATCCACTTCTCAATAGCTGGCCCACACTTAATAAGTTATACCCCAAATCTGGAGCATATTGTACATCATGCAAAACTTTTGACTGCCCATTACCCATGTTAAACTTTACTACTCCTTTTCCTTCAACTTGAATACCCTTGCCATTACCCATCTTCACATCCACCTTCTTCGTATTATCTATATGCTTAAAGATAGTTTTGTGCCCCGTCATATGATTCGAGCATCCGCTATCGATGAACCATACTCCTGAGTTTCTTTCGTCATTACTTGTTGCCATGAATGACTTATCACCATCATCTTCTACTCTGGTATCACAATGTGCCATGAAAAGTCTGCCTTCGTCTTCATCATCCTCTTGATCTACTGCTGCATTGGCTTGAGGCTCGAGCCAACATTCTGATCTCATGTGACCAAACCGGTTACAATTGTAACATTGTATTCCACTTCTTCCACGACCACCTGATCTTCCTCGTCCTCTACCGCGACCACCACGAGTAGAGAATCTACCTCTACCTCTTCCAAAAATATTATCTCCTTCCCTGGCCTGAAATGCACGTTCTTCTTCGACAGGCTCCACACTTCTGTTGACCCTTGCTTCATGAGACTGGAGAGAGCCCATTAACTGATCAAAGGTAAGTTTTGACAGATCCTTTGATTCCTCTATCGCCGTGACCACATGATCCCATTTGATGGGTAAACTCCGCAACACCTTTTCCACCACATGTTGGTCGGAAACATCATCTCCATATGCCCTCTTCTGATTCACTATACGCATAACTTTTGACAAAAAATCAGCAATGGCTTCACCGTCCTTCATTTGGAGAGTCTCGAACTCTCTTCGCAGCCCTTGTAGCTTCACGGTTTTTACTTTGGAGTCACCTTGATACTCCGTCTCCAAAACATCCCATGCGTTCTTCGCAGTGGTTGCAGCAGCGATACGAGAAAAGATGTTGTCATGTACAGCCTGTTGAATGAGTGATAAGGCTCGTGCATCTTTCTTTTGGTTTTCCCGTAGTCTAGCTGCATCATTGTCATCTTCTTGAAACCCTTTGGAAACCAGATCCCAAAGTTCTTGTGACCGCAAAACCGTCTTGATTCTGATACTCCAGAACTCGTATCCTTCCCCTTTGAACAATGGAAGGGTTGGCTGATTACTATTGCTGCCAGATGCCATGACTCACACGCTCTCTTATATTTTGTAATTTCTCACACTCTCTTATATTTTGGAGTTTCTCACAGATCTCTTATATTTTGTAATTTCTCACACTCTCTTATATTTTGATTTCTCACGCTCTCTTATATTTTGTAATTTCTCACACTCTCTTATATTTTGGAGTTTCTCACAGATCTCGAACCTGGCTCTGATACCACAATGTTGTTTGTGATACCAAGGAAGCCAGAAAACTTGATAATAATATTCAATGATAAAGCTGCTATATATAGCAGTTGAGTACAACGTTCAACAAAGAAAGAGTAAACACTAAACTACTTTCCTATAGACTAGGTACTCTCCTATAGACCAGGAAGTACACTTATTCAACAAACACGTGATGGACTAACTAATAGGACTATCAAAACAACTTCTTGAATTATTCTCAACATTTACGAAGTCCCAGCTCTACCCAGAAAGAAGACTTGGAGAGGCGTACCGAAGCTCTTGAAAAAGACGAAAAATATAAAAACCGATGCACATCCGCCATCATCGACCGTCGGCGGATGGATCTCCAACCAGGGTAGATGCCCCATAATGGAATCCACCTTCAAAGTTATCACAGAAGCTCTGGTCCACAAGAAAAAAGGAAGGAGACGAACAAGCAACAAACCCTAAACCACTTCTAACCGTGACCCAGCCATCACCCGCCACCGCTGGACCATCAACGGAACCTAATTGACGATATTAAAGCTGTAGAAAGGTCCACAAGTAACAGACGATACATGAAACAAGACCAGGAGATGCTCAAAAAAGCGAAAACGCCGATAAAAAAATCGATTTTTGGCCTTACCGCCGCTCAGCCACCACCAACGATTCATGCGAGCCATGAAAAACCCCATAATGATTCGATTAACGAGGCCCCATCAGTTATTGGCCTCGACTCAATTTTACAAAGATCAGATGGGGGTACGAGACGACTCATCAACAAAAAAGAGGTTTGAAATAGTTATATATATTGAAAGACTCATAAAAAAATAATATATACAACCCTTTCTATGATGTCATCATCGCACAGACTCTATGGGGTTTACGAGGTTACCGCCAAGACTCACATAAGTCGACTAAGGCCTTTCCTTATAAGGACTCCGTCCTCAGGACTTCTTCACTGACACGTCAGCATCACATCACTCAGGACTCCCCCAGGACTCCCCTGCGACAAGCTTCTTGGAACTTCTTTCCACATCATCAATTATTTTATAATTTATCTCACACACACAAATACACACATATATACACTACACATACATAAAACAAACAAAGAAAATTGCAGCCGACCCCACATGCTACCCCACTTTCGTCGTCCTTCAGAGTCTCCACGAGGACTCTCCCTTCAAGACGCATGGCGAGGACGCTCCATGCCATTAACGTCTTGCGTCCTTGGTGGTTGGGACGCACAACCAGGACCCTTATAAGCACACGCCTAAGACTATGGAAAAGACAACGAGTCCCAAAGACAGAAGAATTGACGATCGAAATAAATTAATACGACTTATGAGCTTCGCACCCACCATGGCGTGACCATCAACCACCTGAGGGACAAAGATAGAGCACCAACAGATGTCACGTAATGCCGAACAAGGCTATAAAACAGCCCGCAATTACTGAAGATCCAATGGAGAAATATTTGAAGGCAAAAAGCAGTGAAAAACATGACAAAAAAACTCGATTTTTAGTCCCTGCCGCTACTAGGTATCACCATATCGGTGTCTGGTCACAAAGGACACCCACCCTTAGTAACCAAAGGGGGAGAACTACCTAAGATTTTCTGAAGAAAGAACTACATACATACTGATCTCAAAGACATGCACGAGGTTGTAAAGCAAAAATCAGCCAATGTAACAATGGCGCTTGGTGTTTTTCATATCAAGAAAAGCGATCAATGAAGGCGTTTAACTCAATAAACGTTAATAAATCATCGCAACCTTAAACCAAAAACCCACTATGACCAAACCATTCGTCGATGGTCAGGGTAAAGATTCGGGTAGCTTCTTTATGAATAAACCAGGCGAAAACTTCAAAGTCGACAACATACAACCCACCGTCATGCCACCGACGACCACCATCAAGACTCAAATGGATCAAGTAAAGATATGGAAGGGAACAGAAACACTAAAGTAATGCTGATCAAAAAATATTGAAGTCCGAAAAACGCAAAAATAGACGATAGAACTCGTTTTTTAATATCGTCGTTCAACCACCATCACACGCCATGAGTCGTCAATCAATCATTAGAAGGTGTTTTACGATTACAACCAGAGCCGTATAATATATGGTTACAAGTCTTGATGATTTTGAAGAAGATATATCGGACGGAGAGATTCTGAGCCAAATCAAGTATACGACTAATCTTGTGCATGGGAATGGAGAATTTATAATACTATGCATGCATATATGGTGACATGGTATTTATGAAGTCTCCATGTTTTTTTTTTTAAGAGCATGTGACCACTCAGCTACTCGTATAAACACAAAAATAGGACTTTTATTTTGAAAGATGATGAGATTGAAGTCGATATTAATACTACCACCCGCAAAAAACGGACGAGTACATGGAAGCGACAAAAATGGTGTTACAAGACGGCAAGGGGGGGGGGGGGGGGGGGGGGGGGGGGGGGGGGGGGGGGGGGGGGGGGGGGGGGGGGGGGGGGGGGGGGGGGGGGGGGGGGGGGGGGGGGGGGGGGGGGGGGGGGGGGGGGGGGGGGGGGGGGGGGGGGGGGGGGGGGGGGGGGGGGGGGGGGGGGGGGGGGGGGGGGGGGGGGGGGGGGGGGGGGGGGGGGGGGGGGGGGGGGGGGGGGGGGGGGGGGGGGGGGGGGGGGGGGGGGGGGGGGGGGGGGGGGGGGGGGGGGGGGGGGGGGGGGGGGGGGGGGGGGGGGGGGGGGGGGGGGGGGGGGGGGGGGGGGGGGGGGGGGGGGGGGGGGGGGGGGGGGGGGGGGGGGGGGGGGGGGGGGGGGGGGGGGGGGGGGGGGGGGGGGGGGGGGGGGGGGGGGGGGGGGGGGGGGGGGGGGGGGGGGGGGGGGGGGGGGGGGGGGGGGGGGGGGGGGGGGGGGGGGGGGGGGGGGGGGGGGGGGGGGGGGGGGGGGGGGGGGGGGGGGGGGGGGGGGGGGGGGGGGGGGGGGGGGGGGGGGGGGGGGGGGGGGGGGGGGGGGGGGGGGGGGGGGGGGGGGGGGGGGGGGGGGGGGGGGGGGGGGGGGGGGGGGGGGGGGGGGGGGGGGGGGGGGGGGGGGGGGGGGGGGGGGGGGGGGGGGGGGGGGGGGGGGGGGGGGGGGGGGGGTTACAAGTCTTGATGATTTTGAAGAAGATATATCGGACGGAGAGATTCTGAGCCAAATCAAGTATACGACTAATCTTGTGCATGGGAATGGAGAATTTATAATACTATGCATGCATATATGGTGACATGGTATTTATGAAGTCTCCATGTTTTTTTTTTTAAGAGCATGTGACCACTCAGCTACTCGTATAAACACAAAAATAGGACTTTTATTTTGAAAGATGATGAGATTGAAGTCGATATTAATACTACCACCCGCAAAAAACGGACGAGTACATGGAAGCGACAAAAATGGTGTTACAAGACGGCAAGGCAAAGTCATAATGCTTGGAAAACTGGAAGGTGTCCCATAGTTGGTAGCACACATCCACATAATTAAAAAAAAGAGGGAAAGTTTCGAGAAAGAAAACTCTTCTGCCGCCATGAAGATATTGACATCTATGACTGACCTCGACATCTTTTGCTAAAGATGATGGAGGACAGGTGGATGAAGCTCCATGACGTTCCAGATTTTGAAGAAAAAAGAAAAAGAGAGATGGTTTCTCGAGCTAGATAACCCACCTACGGGTGACTCCAGTTCCGTCTACGATGGAGCCGGTATTTGCTACTAAGTAGTATGATGATCCCGAGCTCAGATCCTTGATGCATACAACAACATTAATGGTGTGCATAGTTCAAAGAATATTTGAAGATTTCAAATATATAGCTCACGACTACACGTTTGGACCAAGATCCAAGCTTGCAATATGGAAGATAATGCAAAGTGTAAAGATGCATGCAATTCACATAGAAAATATATTCCATGCATGAGACTAATTAATACTCCCTCCGTCCCATTTTAATTGTCCAAATTTGACTTGTCAAGTATTCTGCCTTCAACTTTGACCGTAAATATTTTTGTTTGTATTTTATAATATTTGATATAAAATATATGAATGGATTGAGCTTTAAACATATTTTTCATTGATATAAATTTAATCAACTAATATATAATACAACCAAAGATATTTACAGTCAAAGTTTAAAGACAAAGACTTAAAAAGTCAAACTGTGACATTTAAAATGGGACGGAGGGAGTATTAGTCTACAAGCAAGAATATAAAACAGAAGCAAATGGAATCACTTAAACAATAATAATAATTAAGTGAATTTGATGATGACGTGCATGACAATATGTGCGAGGCATGGAAGTCTAGACGAAAATTTCGACAGTCAAATGGGAGAAGCTGAAGACGAGTAAGCTGCCGCCAAGAGAAACTACAAGCCGAAGTCTTAACTAACGGGCACTATATATAATGGTCCATATCCAAGCTCCCAGAAAACTATATCAAGCAATTGGCGCAACATTTGCAAAGCACGCCAAAGGAGGAGCATTCAATCAGCGGATAGCCACAATAACCGCAACCAACGATCACATCAAAAGACGACGGAGCCGAAACCTTCCGACCACAAAGCTGCTTGAAAGGTACGAATCTCTGTCACAACTATAAGACCCTACGTGGGCACCAAGCAGATAACTCAGTGCCAGATGCTTACTGAGCTCTGCTAACATAAGCGAAGTTGGGTCGCTACCCTTCGCAAATATTTTAAATAAGTACGTACAATTAACTAATTAAGTTGGAGTAAGGGGACGCCCATAAAATCCAACTAAACTGTGGATAAATCTTGATAAAGATAAAAGCCCTAGTATCTTCACAGATAAAGCCTTGCCGACAAAAAGTCAATGGGGCAAATCTTGTGCAAATTTCAGCATTATGGAATAGTCTTGCAAAGGCAAAAGCCAATAGATAGCCTGATCAGCATCTTTAAAAGGCAAACGCCAATAGATAATCCCAATTCAAATCACATGACAGAAGAAATTCAAGAAGACGGTTACTAATCGGAGCTACCAAGGAAGACACAACTCACTACTAAAGACACGGACCTCCAGAGATACAGACAAAGGAGACATATAAGCCACAACAGAAGCCGATTTGAAGTAACCGATCATGACGAATGAGCGCCTCTTAAATCTTAGCCGATCCAAATCGACAGCTCTTAGAAACTTTGTAAAAAGTTTTTAAGAAAAATTCGTAATGGCTATATGCGAAGCTGTCGATGTGTGAAAAGCAAAAGATAGAGAGCCATTCGAACAAAAATACAAGACCATGCTGAAACTCTCTAGCACGACATTTACTATGAAGCAGTTGCAGAAAGATAGAACATGTTAGCCGAAGGAATAGTTTTAAAACCTTCATGAAGGCTGAATGACAAGCATCAAAGACTTCAACAGACGAAGACGATTTCAGTTCAGCTTTTACACAACAACACATTGAAGAATCTGAAGAGACCAAGTTTATCTCTGCATCCTACGCCAACAGACAAGGCTCTCCAAGAGATTTTCGGAACAACCTATGGCCTCAGATGATGGTCAGATTACACAACCTACACATGGCGAAAATAACAAGAAATACGCACAAGCAGTTTTATTGTGCATTGATATGATCCGACAAAGATAACGGAGAACGTAGTTACAAGAAGACCATCAAGAGCAATACTACCTTCAGCAACAAGAACCCGGATCAACCCTACCTCAACACCCACCATACTAGCGTCACACAAACCAGACATCTTCGCAAAAATCCTAAATAAATACGCAGCTCAAGAACCGATTATCCATCCACTACATTGAAGACATTTTTCACCAACAGCGGAGCCGAAGCTATATACTACATCACAGCATCACCGACCCACCATCAGAACCTTCTCAAGAAAAAGTGACACAACTAAGGAAAACATTGAGTTCACATATGAGGTTAAAAGCTTCTCCATCACCTACGGATATGGCATACGCGAACAAACAGACACTTGGGCGACATAAAGAAGCATCCTATTTGATCCCAAATAAGATAGCTTTATAACCGGCTTTCACCCATTACAAGGGAAATAAGTTTGGGATACATAGATTTCGAAGTGACCTAGGAAGCCCCGGAAGAAGTACGATAAAAGGAACCTCAGAGTATCACGAGTTTAAGATGAATTATACCTACGAAGAAAGCCGGAGATGACAAACATAAACTCCGATGGACATGAAAGTCTCATCTACAGATCATCATGCCGACAGAAGTTTTCAACAGTCCAACCATGACATTGAGATAATTCCCCTAATTATTAGAGAGGAAAAAGCCGGATAACCAAATGTTCTAATGGCCAAAGGACAAAGACGGAACGGTTAATACCAGACGAGAGACATCAATCATGGAGAACTTATTCGGATCTACAGCCACTTGATATTTTCTTGGAGTCTAATACGACAGCCTCTTGGCAGTCTCTCCTATTAGACTGGGGGGCTTGATGATATACCATATACGGAGACCTTACCTCCGTATGTAAATCTGCTATTACGAAGGCTGCTTAAGGATGTTTCCTGCCAGAAATACGGAGCTCACCTCCGTCAGAACGGAGCTCGCCTCAGTAAGAATAACGGAGGTCACTCATCAGAACGGAGCTCACCTTAGTCAGAATAACGGAGCTCACCTCGTCAGAACGGAGCTCTGCCAAATATGGAGGAAATCTCATATTTCTTCCCCCTAAAGTCAAGGGATTTGCCCATATCCCTTGCACCATTAAATATATTAAAGATATGGCATGTATATCCCCAAAAACATGTCAACCGTATCTTTTCCCCAAACAATTAGGGAACCCCCTAATACCCTAGCTTTTCCTCCAAGCTAGCCTCCTCTTATAAATAGAGGTCCTCCCCAAGAATTGAGACATGTTCTCTTCACCCCCAAAACACCTAAGGTGGCCGACTTATCTATGGAGGAGTCCCACCGCCAACACAAACACCTCCGATACAATGGCGTTAAGCTTCTCAAAGCTTTACACCGGTAGGGAATCGCCAATAAATCGGTCAAAACCCCCTCCTTGTTCCCGATCGAAGGTTCATGCGATCCTTGGATCAAACATCGTCGTACCAGGGTAATTCTGGGAGGTCCGGTATTTTTGCCAGAGGTACATGTTGGCGCAAATCTTTTGCAAATTGTGTGCATGAGCCCTTGTATCTAGGCTCTGGCCCCTTATGTTCAACCTTCTCTTTTTCGACTCCGGTTATTGGGCTTGCCTTAAAATACTGCGGGGTTACAATACCGTATGGATAGTACCATGACGCCTGCATGTGCCCTGGGTGACTTCCTCCAAAGGGCGGCGTTCCCATCTACTGGGTCTTCATATCAAACATTTCTCCTCCGCCTTGATTGTTGAATCTCGAACCGATGCTTCTCCAAACCATCACTACACCTCTTTGAGCTCGTGTAACCTTGTTCCTTGATGTTCTCCTCCTCACCACGTGCAATGATTATAAAGTTCATGATTTACCTGTCATCTGCACATCTAAATCAACATATCAAATTTGAAAAGACAAAACAAAAATGAAAAACACGATTACTTGCTTGTTCAACCGAAATAGAACAAGAAGAAATATCATTATTAAATAAGCTAATGCATGAAAAATAAAACACATACATGGGTTGCCTCCCAAGAAGCGCTAAATTTACCGAGTCTTCATCCAGACTCAATCCCCAAAGGTTACCATGGTGGGGTCTTAAACGCCCCCACACTTAGAGTGTCGGGCGGTTTACGCGAATAAGGTGAATAAAATGTGAATCTAATCTTAATCATTACCCAAACCATTTCTTTCACCTTATCAAAATTCCCTTTTAAGATGTTAAAACCATTTGTTTTCTTTTCAAAATTCATCTTAAAAATCCAACCTTTCATACGAACATATAAATATTCAAAAATTCCGTTGTGACACGGTATTTTCAAGTAAATCATTTTAAAGTTCATGTTCGCTGGTTTGAAAGGGTTGGGAGCCAAAGGGTCTAGGGCTAGTTTCACAAACAAGAAATAGTGCATGAAGTTACTACTAACCCTAACATTATCCCACTTAATGCAATTAAACTTATAATCTAAATCACAATAAGTAAGAGTAAGAAAGCTCCCTTGATAACCCGACTCGGGTTGCAAATGATCTTGTCCCGTGTCCTCGCATTCATCTATGGTGGGAGCCGTATGCACTTTATCCGGCTCCTTCTTTCGTGCCATGATCTTCTTGAAAGATGTCAGCGGCTTTGGCACTCCTGCAAACAAATCAAAGGAAAGCATTTTAATTAGTAATAAATCAAAAAAGTTCGAATGCTTACCTGTTTCACGCTCCGTTTGTTGTAGAAAAATATTCCGGATCTGATTGGAAGTCCATTCCTGGGTCAAAACAAACTCAGAACGCGATTGTGTCTGAAACGGGGCTTCCAGCTGCGCTGGTTGTGCTGCCCAGCGGCGCTGGCTGCTGATCTGTAGCCACGAACGGCGCTGGTGGTCTCCCAGCGGCGCTGGTTCTTCCGAATCAACTTACGATTTATCGATTTCTTCCGTTCCTTCTTCGTTTGGCTCCCGTATGACATGTACTTCATCACTTATCGAGGAAACATTCTCCACATCAACAAGCTTGCTCTCCTTTGGTTCCGGATGTGGTCATTGGTTATCTCCATTTGCCTCCGCTTCTCGACGCACTAGCTTACTCAAAATGTCTCCCGGTTCCATGAATTCCTTCAAGAACTTCTCCATAGTTATGTCACCAACGTCTGGTCGGGGATAAGAATCGTCTATCTCCGGGAACTCCTTTAAAAATTCTTCGTCGGTCATGATGTCGAGGTCTTGATCTCTTGCTCGAATCGTCATTCTCTTGCTCCGTCTCGACTCCTTGAATGATCGTCCCCTCCTCGGTGCTTGAAGTACCCTCATCTTGATTAATTTTGCATTTACTAGCGATTTGGTCTTCATTGGCACCTTGAAAACGAGCTAAATATGAAAAATCGCGAGAATCCGGCCTGCTGGCGGGGCTCCAGCGGCGCTGGGAGACTCCCAGCGGCGCTGGTGGTCTCCCCAGCGGCGCTGGTGGTCTCCCCAGCGGCGCTGGTGGTGGTCACCAGCGGCGCTGGTTCTTCCGAATCAACTTACGATTTATCGATTTCTTCCGTTCCTTCTTCGTTTGGCTCCCGTATGACATGTACTTCATCACTTATCGAGGAAACATTCTCCACATCAACAAGCTTGCTCTCCTTTGGTTCCGGATGTGGTCCTTGGTTATCTCCATTTGCCTCCGCTTCTCGACGCACTAGCTTACTCAAAATGTCTCCCGGTTTCATGAATTCCTTCAAGAACTTCTCCATAGTTATGTCACCAACGTCTGGTCGGGGATAAGAATCGTCTATCTCCGGGAACTCCTTTAAAAATTCTTCGTCGGTCATGATGTCGAGGTCTTGATCAACGCGACACCTCTTGCTCGAATTGTCATTCTCTTGCTCCGTCTCGACTCCTTGAATGATCGTCCCCTCCTCGGTGCTTGAAGTACCCTCATCTTGATTAATTTTGCATTTACTAGCGATTTGGGCTTCATTGGCACCTTGAAAACGAGCTAAATATGAAAAATCGCGAGAATCCGGCCTGCTGGTGGGGCTCCCAGCGGCATTGGAAGACTCCCAGCAGAGCTGGTGATCACCAGCGGCTCTGGTCTGCAGGACCAGCGGCGCTGGAGGCTCCGAAACGAAGTCAGATCCTCCGATTTCGTCCATTTCTCCTCCGTCAAGCTTCTGCTTGCATCCGGTTTCCTCTTTATCTTCTATTGCACCAGTTTGAACAGACTCTTGGATTTCTTGTGCCTTCTCTTCCGTTGTCTGATCTTCTTGAATCATGCTCTCAACTTGTGAACTTCCTTCCAAGAAAACGAAAGCTTTTCTTGGTGAGAACTCGAGAAAATAGTGACCGCAAGCGTTATCCAAGATCTTCTGGGTGTCGCGATTCAAACCATCATAATACCATGGAATATATTCATATATTTGAGGTTTGTCATATTGATAGTCTTCAACCAACTGCTTCATTCTCTTCCAAGCTTCTTCCCAAGATTCCCATTCGTACTGCTTGAACCGACTCATATCACAGTACATAACATGAGAGTAGACTCGAGTTGACGTTCCCATAGGTAGTACTAAGCCTGTAAAACAAACACTAGCTATACCCGTGAAAAACAACAATTTATTGATAAAAGGAAATGACAGAAACTAAAATTATTCTAGACAAATAAAGGAAAATATTTTTGTTTTCTTTTTTATTTAAATTTTCAATTTTTTTGGGTTTTTCAAATTTTAAGAAAAAGTAAAAACAACCTAAACTAAACTAACTTAAAAAGATAAAACTAATCCTAAAAGACTAAAACTAACTTTAAAAGATAAAACAATCCTAAACTAAACTAACTTAAAAAGATAAAACTAATCCTAAAAGACTAAAACTAACTTAAAAAGATAAAACTAATCCTAAAAGACTAAAACTAACTTAAAAAGATAAAACTAACCTAAACTAAACTAACTTAAAAAGATAAAACTAATCCTAAAAGACTAAAACTAACTTAAAAAGATAAAACTAATCCTAAAAGACTAAAACTAACTTAAAAAGATAAAACTAATCCTAAAAGACTAAAACTAACTTAAAAAGATAAAACTAATCCTAAAAGACTAAAACTAACTTAAAAAGATAAAACTAATCCTAAAAGACTAAAACTAACTTAAAAAGATAAAACTAATCCTAAAAGACTAAAACTAACTTAAAAAGATAAAACTAATCCTAAAAGACTAAAACTAACTTAAAAAGATAAAACTAATCCTAAAAGACTAAAACTAACTTAAAAAGATAAAACTAATCCTAAAAGACTAAAACTAACTTAAAAAGATAAAACTAATCCTAAAAGACTAAAACTAACTTAAAAAGAAAAACAACCTAAAACTAAACTAACTTAAAAAGATAAAACTAATCCTAAAAGACTAAAACTAACTTAAAAAGATTAAAAACAACCTAAACTATACTAACTTAAAAAGATAAAACTAATCCTAAAAGACTAAAACTAACTTAAAAAGATAAAACTAATCCTAAAAGACTAAAACTAACTTAAAAAGATAAAACTAATCCTAAAAGACTAAAACTAACTTAAAAAGATAAAACTAATCCTAAAAGACTAAACTAACTTAAAAAGATAAAACTAATCCTAAAAGACTAAAACTAACTTAAAAAGATAAAACTAATCCTAAAAGACTAAAACTAACTTAAAAAGATAAAACTAACCTAAACTAAACTAACTTAAAAAGATAAAACTAATCCTAAAAGACTAAAACTAACTTAAAAAGATAAAACTAATCCTAAAAGACTAAAACTAACTTAAAAAGATAAAACTAATCCTAAAAGACTAAAACTAACTTAAAAAGATAAAACTAATCCTAAAAGACTAAAACTAACTTAAAAAGATAAAACTAATCCTAAAAGACTAAAACTAACTTAAAAAGATAAAACTAATCCTAAAAGACTAAAACTAACTTAAAAAGATAAAACTAATCCTAAAAGACTAAAACTAACTTAAAAAGATAAAACTAATCCTAAAAGACTAAAACTAACTTAAAAAGATAAAACTAATCCTAAAAGACTAAAACTAACTTAAAAAGATAAAACTAATCCTAAAAGACTAAAACTAACTTAAAAAGATAAAACTAATCCTAAAAGACTAAAACTAACTTAAAAAGATAAAACTAATCCTAAAAGACTAAAACTAACTTAAAAAGATTAAAAACAACCTAAACTATACTAACTTAAAAAGATAAAACTAATCCTAAAAGACTAAAACTAACTTAAAAAGATAAAACTAATCCTAAAAGACTAAAACTAACTTAAAAAGATAAAACTAATCCTAAAAGACTAAAACTAACTTAAAAAGATAAAACTAATCCTAAAAGACTAAACTAACTTAAAAAGATAAAACTAATCCTAAAAGACTAAAACTAACTTAAAAAGATAAAACTAATCCTAAAAGACTAAAACTAACTTAAAAAGATAAAACTAACCTAAACTAAACTAACTTAAAAAGATAAAACTAATCCTAAAAGACTAAAACTAACTTAAAAAGATAAAACTAATCCTAAAAGACTAAAACTAACTTAAAAAGATAAAACTAATCCTAAAAGACTAAAACTAACTTAAAAAGATAAAACTAATCCTAAAAGACTAAAACTAACTTAAAAAGATAAAACTAATCCTAAAAGACTAAAACTAACTTAAAAAGATAAAACTAATCCTAAAAGACTAAAACTAACTTAAAAAGATAAAACTAATCCTAAAAGACTAAAACTAACTTAAAAAGATAAAACTAATCCTAAAAGACTAAAACTAACTTAAAAAGATAAAACTAATCCTAAAAGACTAAAACTAACTTAAAAAGATAAAACTAATCCTAAAAGACTAAAACTAACTTAAAAAGATAAAACTAATCCTAAAAGACTAAAACTAACTTAAAAAAAAACTAAGTAAAAGTATGAAATAATAAAAGAGAAAGATCAAACGGAAAGGTGGAGAATTGTTGCTGTTGCTCGATCACTTGCGGCTGCTGTTGCTCGCGTTTTTCTTCTCGGCCGCACCACCTCTTCTAATTCGACCTATTCCTAAATGTAAGCTGCTCAAAATTAATGCATCATGAACTATATATAGTTGTTTGATGCCTTCTGCTCGCCGACCTTCTAAACGGACCAAAAGGGTTTCGGCCCTTTTGGCTTTCTTTCTTTCTTTCTTTGGGCTGGGCTCACACCACATACACACATACATGGGCTACTTTTATTGGTCCAAGCCCATTTGCTCTTTGCTCTTTTGCGGCTGAGCACCTCACGACTACACCACAACCTTTTTATTTCATCAGCACATTTGAATTAATATTGTAGCATCCTTTCTTTTTGTATTATTCGGCTTCATAATAAACTTGTAGTATGATGCTCCATCTAGCCGCGTCCAGTGACCTATAATAAAATAGTAACAAATTAAGTACCAAAAGTTCCAATTTATAAACTCATTTAAACATTAAAACACGGCCAAAAGATATGGAAAATAATCACGAAATGGACGCTCATCACTTCCTCCCTTCGTGATATCTTCTAAGTATGAAAGATATAGCTAGGACTCTTAGACCGTGTCCTAGTTTATAGAAGTGTTTGATTTCATTCCCTTTTCGGGAGATCGGATAATCATGGAAAGAATTCACATGTATCCGTTTATTGTTTGCGATCATCTTTGGGAGCTCCGAAATTACGGAGGTATACATCGTAGCTTCGGCTACGGATACGTCTGCTTGGTACAATATATTAGTGTATGTGCTGCTTACGAAGGGTCCTTCGTATCCAATCTTTTGTACGGAGGTAAAGCTCCGTATACGGTATATCATCAGTAGACAAAGTCTTCAGGAAGCAGATTGGACGAAATCTCGAAGCCTATGTTGATGATATGGTAATAAAGAGTTAGACCGAAGAAGATTTGTTAAGTGACATCCAGGAGACCTTTGATACTCTCCGATCCATCAACATGAAGCTAAATCCAAAAAAGTGCTCCTTCGGGGTCGAGGTAGGAAATTTCCTAGGGTACTATATATCAAACAAAGGAATACAGGCGAACCCTTCGAAAGTTGACAAACTTTCTCAGCTATCACCTCCTAAGACAATCAAAGAAGTTCAGAGCCTCAATGGAAAGCTCGCAGCTCTCAGTCGTTTCCTATCGAGAGGGGCAGACAAGCAGCTCCCATTCTTTAAAACACTCAAAGGGTGTTTGGATAAGAAGGATTTCACTTGGACGAAGGAAGCAAATGAAGCCTTCGAGCAGATGAAAAAATACATAGCACAGTTGCCTACACTCACCTCACATGTCCCAGGAGAAACACTCTTTATGTACCTAGCAGCATCGTCCGAGTGTGTCAGTGCAGTCCTCTTAGCAGAAAGAGAGCGGAAGCAAGTCCCTATTTATTTTGTTAGCAGGATTCTGCAAGGATCTGAGGTCAACTATCCGGAATTGGAAAAGCTAACCCTAGCCTTAGTACATGCTGCCCGAAAGTTACGAAGGTGTTTTCAGGCACATTCAGTCGCAGTGTTAACTGATACACCTATAAAACATATCTTTCTTAAGCCGGAGAAGTCAGGGAGGGTAGCGAAGTGGGCAATAGAGCTGGGGGAACATGACATTGAATTCCGAAGGAAACACGCCATAAAGGGACAAGTGCTAGCTGATTTCATAGCAGAAACACAAGAAAACGACGAACCAGGTAAGTATGCTTCTTTAAATGTTATGGAGAACGAAGGATCGGGCATATGGAAGTTATACACTGATGGAGCTTCGAGCTCTGATGGATCCGGAGCAGGAATCATCCTTATTAGTCCAGAAGAGAAGGGATATACCTATGCCCTAAGGTTTGAGTTCGACACAACAAATAACGAAGCAGAATACGAAGCTCTCTTAGCAGGACTTCGTTTAGCAAGAGAAATGAAGATCAAGAGAATCCACACCTTCGTGGATTCCCAATTAGTGGCATGTCAAATTACTGGGGAATTCGAAGCTAAGTAAGAAACCATCAAGAGATACCTGGCGAAGACAAAGGAACTGATTGATTGCTTCAGCAGCTTCAGAATAGAACACGTCCATCGCAATTAAAACAAAAAGGCCGATGCACTAAGTAAATTAGCAAGTCTTACCTTTGAACACTTCGGCAAAAAGGTGCTTATCGAAGTATTGAGAGAAAGATCCATTGATGAGAAGTACGTTGCTGATCTAATAAAAGAAGATGGGAAGAATTGGATGACTCCCATATGTGAATATCTAATCAGCGGCATATTACCGGAGGATCCTACCGAAACTCAAAAAATCAGAATCAAAGCACCTCAATACAAACTCACAGATGGGCAATTATACAAAAAATCATTCGTGACACCTTGGCTAAGGTGTGTGGGCCCAAATCAGGCTTCGGTTATTCTATGAAGAAATACACGAAGGGATATGCGGGACACACTCAAGAGCACGATCTGTGGCAACTAAAGCCATGCGCCTAGGATACTTCTGGCCAACAATGCATCAAGACGCTACAGCATACATTCAAAAGTGCGAATCCTGCCAGATCCACTCGAATGTGCCCAGGGCACCGAAGCAAGACATGACCTCGGTCACTTCAGCTTGGCCCTTCGTTCAGTGGGCAATAGACATAGTCAGGCCGCTCCGAGAAGCTCCGGGGAAAGTTAAATTTCTTGTGGTAGCAGTCGATTACTTCACAAAATGGGTAGAAGCCAAGCCACTCGCTTCGATTAAAGGGAAAGCAATGGAAAAGTTTGTTTGGGAGCATATAGTATGTAGGTTCGGAATGCCCCAAACAATTGTATCTGACAATGGAAAGCAATTTGCGCAAGGAACGTTCCCAAAACTCTATGAAAGATTAAAGATCAAACAAAAGTTCACCTCCTTGTATCATCCACAGGCAAACAGACAGGTTGAGTCCATCAATAGGGAGATAGTGAAGGGAATGGAAAAGAGGCTAGGAAACAAACATATTGGATGGGTGGACGAATACAACGAACTACACCCAAGATCAGTAATGGTGAAACACCTTTTAGCCTAGCCTTCGGAACAGAAGCGGTTCTACCAGCAGAAATCCAGGTATCGACATGCAGAACATATAAGGTTGATGAAGAAAGTAACGAAGAGGAACTGCGGGTGAACCTAGATCTGTTAGAAGAATGAAGGGACATAGCAGCAATGAGGGAGGCAGCATACAAGAAGCGGATTGAAAAATATTACAACAAACGAACCAATCCAACCTCATTCAAAGTCGGTGATTATGTCCTTCGTCTCAACAGCGCAAGTCAGATCAAGTATACGGGAAAAATGGGCCCACATGGGAAGGTCCGTATCAAGTCCAGGTAGCCTTCGGCAACGGAGCATATAAGTTAGCAACACTGGATGGAGAACCGGTAGACCGTACATGGAATAGCTCCAACCTTCGTAAATTTTATCAGTAAAACTGATTACTTTGTATTAAAATGCCACGGCATGAAATAAAGATTTGGTAGTATTCACAATGTGATAACTATTCGTCTAGGTTGAATAAAGCAATCACAAAGTGATGCATAACTTTTTATTATTTATCTCATACGAAGGGTCGCTCCCTAATGTATTTTCTTTTATCACGATCGTCATCTTACAACCCAAATATATAAAGACGTGTTTTATAGATATAACGCATGTTCAAAGGGACGCCTAGATAACGTACAATCAGAGCCCCAAGGACATAGTCCTAAGGTAATAACGCGCACAAAATTAAAGACATGGAACGACGGAGGGGGACCCTTCGAAACCATGCAGCCCTAGGGGCACCTAAAAAGAAAAGACATGGACCGCCGCGGGGGGACCCTTCGGAACCATGCATTTTTTCCCAAGTACCCACAAAAAATAAAACACCTTCGCAACTATATGACGGAGGAGTACAATTTATCATCGGGAAAAAAACAACAATTAGATTCTAATGATAATTACATTTAAAAAAAAAGAAGAAAAAAGTAAACTTTTTCACTACATCTTATACAGCGTCAGGAACAACATCAGAAATTTTCTCTGAAACAGCCGCCACATCCACCAGACGCTTAGCAGCTTCGGGATCAGTAATAGCAGTTTGATAAATATAGGGAATAACTTCTTTCCTCCACCTTTTCAACTGCTCCTCCAGAAATTGGATCTTGGAATGAGCAGATTGTACCTCCGCACATTTTTTACCCCACACCTCCCTAACACCATCAACATAGATATTATTCTCCGACAGGCGCTTCTCGGATTCCAAATGCTTTTTGTTCAGATCATCAAAAACTTCGTTGGCTTCCTTCAACTTCCCCTGATATCGCTTAACGGAACCACGAAGGCCAACGACAAGGATGGATTTCTCCACATCACCAGATAAACGCCGGATCTCGTCACCAGCAAATTGAATGTCACTCTTCAGGCGGGCCTCCCTACTTTTAACCCTAACTATCTCTTGATAGAGGCGGGCCCACTCGGTTCTCAGTTCACGATAAGACGCCTTATCCACTTCTGAATCATAATCAGAATCAGTAAACACAACCGGATGCCTACTTTTTACAGCAGATCTTTTCCGGCGACCTTGAAAATATGTGGGAGCCGGGTCCTACCGGTAGATGTACCGGCTTGCACAGATTGTTCGCCACCTACTGTCTTTTTTGCTTTAGCACGAGCCATTTGCGATTAAGAAATACAGAGAAGAAAGATAAATAAAGCAACTTGAGAGATCAGAGAGAATGAAGAAGAAGAAAACGAGAAGACCCAAAATGTAATGGCAAGGCTTTTAAGATAACCCACACCCACTATTTCGGTTACTGTGCAAAAGGACAAAAGATTCCCACTATCTTTCGAAGCTTGTCAATATTAGCCCTTCTACAAAAAGTCACCCTGCTTTAACCCCTGGAAAGGGTTACATTGTTCACATTCAGCCCTCCGAATACCACCTTCGAAGATCACATGAATCAGAATCTCAATGCATACGGATAGGAGAAAAGTCTAAACTTACAGCCTTAGCAGCCTTTAATATTAGACTGGGGGGCTTGATAATATACCCCTTCGAGCGCTCATACGAAGAACGCTCCTTACAAAGCATGGTAACGAAGGCCTTGAGCTCGAAGGAGCTTAATTAAATAAGCCGAGATATATCCCTTCCAAAGATAAGAAGATATTCATCATTATCTTAAGGAAGAAATCGGATAAGCATAGCAACTAAATCTTAGGGGAAAAGATTAAACCCTAATCTTCTCCTCCAAGAAAATCCTCTCCTATATAAGGAGAGGTAGCCCTCTTCATTCGGCATGATCATAAAAACACATCATTAGCCGATCACATCTAACACACCTACTCTTGGCGTAAAGAGGCATTAACCTACCTTCGGGGAATCGCCAATAAAACATAAACCCAAATCCCTTTTTTCATAACCTTCGATCCATATTAGGCTAACGCGGTTCGGTGCACAATCACATGGGCTTTTTTCCTTCCCGGATTTTGAACACTTGAATTCTCATAATTGACCCTGAAAAAATTATAAAAAATGTAACTATGATTTTGATTTTATAATTTGAGGTAGCAAAGAAAAGTATATGCCCAATTACCTCTCAAAAGAAGAAAAAGCTTGACGAACTTGAAGTATGCATGTTTGCGTCCATGTATATTTGTCACAAGTTATATACTATCACTTTATTATTTGTCAAATTTGAGATATCTGGTTCCATTCATTGAGGCGTCTCGGATGTCATGTTATTCTTTTTTAATTATTTAAAGTATGATATGATAGACATGATAGAGCGATAGATATGAATCCTGAACCTTGTGCTTTAATTTCTTGGTAGGGAATGTGATACCCTTTGCATCCCATGGTCGTTACGAGAATTATGTATACATCAAGTTTATTTCAGATCACTTGATAAATAGATCCTAGCTTACAATTAGCTCTTTTTGCAACCCGTATAGTATCCGAATCATATTAATGGCCGAGTCATGCTACAAGTATTCGGCTCTCGATCAGTTTTCGTGATTAACATGATGTGATACACGTTAACTCTAATAAAGAAGAATCTGCACTTCTAGAAAATAGACAATGTCCTTGCAAGATTCATGTATATTTTGTGACTCCTAGAATTGAAGATCCTTAACTAAAACATATGCATAGCGTGTGTTTAACTATTTATAGAATAATAATAATATATGTTGGTTTTGTACTTTCTTAATGAAACGCAAATATTCTCATAACACACCTGATACACACACATGTGTGTTGTCAGTGAGATATAATCCTCCAAATCTTATTCGCTCATAACTAGATTAATGCATTCAGACCATTCTTAACAACTTTACAATTGAAGTACGTACATGATTAATTCATATATTTTTTTAGTAAATTATTTATATCTATATATTATAAAAGAAAGTCATTACATAGAAATAGAAGGCAAACAGGCAAATTAAATAAGCTGTGCGGTCATTTCTTTTTGTATGATCTAGTGTTTTTTAAGTAAAGTATTGATAGTTTTAGATTTTAAGTCAAATTATCTTTAAATATGACACATATTATAAACTCTACTCCATTTTTTTTTAATGGTTGGTGGACTATAAAAGTGAAACGGAATTGAAGGGTTATATTTATTTCATTGGATTTTTTAAGGCATGAGATACTTATGGGCTAAGAAATTAAAGTATCTAACTTTTTCAAAATAAAAAGACAGCAGTTAATCTAGTATATTAGTGGCATAATTAGGTTGCTGTTCACTGAATTGAGATTGCCGAAAAAGGGTGTGGACTGATGGAAGCTGACTTTCTCAAACTTTTTTGACTATACCTTCCACATATCTTAAAACTTAGTGAGCAATTATGAAGGAGTGGTGAAGATATCTTCTCATATTGGAGTTTGGGGCCAATGGACTAAACCAAACCAAACAAAAAAGTATCAACTTTTTCAACAAATGATTCACCTAACCAGGGTGTGGTACTTGTAGGTGTAGATGCCTAACTAGTATTGAGAAAGGGAATTGATATTAGTACCATATCTTTTGATAATTTTACCACAACTGCGGATCATTGGTTTGTACAGTCATCTGTAAAATATGTACGTTGTGGTATATTTATCAAAAATTGTGGTACAAATGTCACCTCCCATTGAGAAAAGGTCTTAACTCCTTGCTCTAATGAGAAGTCGCGATTTTAAACAAGAACTGTGATAGAGAGGCCTAATTTTTAGCCTAATTGCCTTTCATTATGACTCAAAATTTATATTCCAATTTTGCCCTAAATATTAATTTACGTAATTTGTTCATTCTAATTCATCCGCTTTTCATTAAATGCAAACTCCAATTACATTCTCTACTATCTATATATACTACCAATGTTTTATGCAGAACTTTTATTTATTATATTTTTTTAATAGCAAAAAAATTCGGACTTTTATTAACATGTAGATTATCCAACATCTTCAAAAGATGTGTTGTTCATCCAAAATAAAGGTAAGTTATATAGGTTTTAGGTAAAATAAAACAAGTACTAAAGTAAAACAAATAAAACAATAGGTTTTCCTTCACTGAAAATCACCGTGCATCATGAAAATCATCGTGCATCAATTGCTTCGTGAATATTCGTGGATCAATTTAATCATAATCTAAGGGTCAAGATCTTGTCCTATTTGTTTTACTTTAATACTTGTTTTACATTAACCAACCCCAAGTTATATATAATGGCGATACCAAAATATGTACGAAAATAACCAATAAACTAATAGTACTCAAGATAAGTCATTTTATTATAATTTATATGAATGCAGTTGAGTACCTACTGTATGATCTAGGCATGTATTATGGATATAATAGTTAATTGACAAATCATGTATATAAAATATTATATGCATGAATCTGCTTGAAAAAGATATACATATATGCGGTAGGGATATTTAGTAAATCGATGACAAACACTATGTGGTTTACAAGAACATAATTAAATTTAAATATAAAGATATATTGTATACTAAATAATACTCCATTATTATCGATTCATTACAAATACAATAACTATTACGACAACCCCTTTTATATGTACTAGATTACCTACTTTAATTTATTTTGTTTAATTTAAAGAAATTAGGTTAGAGAAGAGAGGAGACTTACATAGGAAAAATACAATACAGTGAGTATATACACGTAAAAGGATGTTGGTTTGGAAGTAAGATTTGTAGATATAAAGATTAGGGGCATATTAGTAATAATACAAATTAATTAATGGAGCCCAAAATAAAAGTACAGATGGCATCTTTAGAGGATTAGGCCAATATTTAGGTGTGTTTAGTAGGTCTCCAAATCATTAGTGTTTAAACAAAGCTTTATGGAAAATTTTCTATGGTGTCATTTTTATTGTCATGGGGGTGGTTAACGTTGCCACTTCTCACTTCTAATTTAACTTAACTAGTGTAATATCTGGACGATTTTCGGGGTTACCCTTTTGGAATTTTTTTTGATAGGATCGTATAATTGATAAAAATTAAAATTTGTCTCCTGATTTTGGATAAACTTTATACTTGTTTTTGAAATATAATAATTTATTATTACTATTTTAGACAAATATTCCTATTTCATTCGTCCTAATTTTTCATCTTGAGATCTTTAAAATCAACTTGTGAATTAACACAGAATTAGAATAATGAATTTGGCTTTGTACACCACATCGTAACTCCTATAGAACATCATGAAATCGTTAAGTTTATCATCGACCTTGACGTTATATTCTTTCTTGAACTAAATATGTTTCTCTACCATCCATTCATATGGCCTCACTTATTAATGATTCATAATTCTACATATAGTTTAAGAAGTCATGAAAAACATTGTCATGTCTTTAGTTTTCCTGATACCTGGTTTTTTCGTTTCAAACGACTTTCTAAATGAAACTTTTTACTTATCCTGTAATCATGGTTAGAGTCATGGTTTTTGGAAATGAACAAGATGAAGCGACATTGCAGAAGACAGAAAGGAACGTCGTCAATAATTTGAGAAAGGTTCAAATGAGACCACAAATATTATATTGGCCATTAGTTGGGGATAACAATGGGATACTCGAACCCCGACCATGAACTTTAAAATGTGAACTATAATAAATTTGTAAAAAAAAAATATGGTTAAAGAATGCATTGTAAATCTTAAAACACAAAACTTTGATAGTGAAATATACGAAATTGAAAACTTTGGTAGAGGACAAAAATAAGAAGCTAAAAATCTTGGTCGTATAAGTTGAAAGATCCAAAATTTAACACTATAAATCGTAAACATAAAATATTGATGATAAAATACAAAAATGAAAACATTATTGGTGGAAACACATATAAAAAGCTCAAAAGTTTAATGGTCAAACTGAAAATGCCAAAAAGTATTATTCACTCATTTCATTTTAAGTATGATTATGATATAGTATAACATAAGTAATAATTAAAAACAGAAAAATAAACTAAAAAGTTTCCTTCTACGGACACACCGATATACACTCACTTTGGTTGTTCAATATTTTCAAAGCAAAAGAAAATAGTTATCACCAAGCGAATTTTATTTACTAGTTTTGTTAAAAAACATTCAGCAAAAGATATGATCTACATATATACTAGTAGTAAAATTTTAACTATCATATAGCTGTTCAAACAAACTTGCTTGTAGCGTTAATATAAGTCTCTACGATTGTGTTTGGAATAATTGTAGCCTTGTAGGGCTATATACGTTGAAGTGTGATTATGGAATGTGTTTTTGGACACTCGATTCAAGTCATTCAACCATGACCTCATCTTTTAGCTACAACCTAGAAGTTGATTTATACGTGTAAATACTTGGGTGAGCAAAAACCAAACTGTATCTGAAAACCGAAAGCAAAAAAACAAAAAAAAAACGCGAACCGTAAAAACCTTGGTTTGGTTTTCGGTTTTCTGATGACATCTATGTATGTTTAGTTGATATACGAGTATCAATTTGCATTTAAATATAAGCATACAACAGATGTGGCATAAAATATAAACAAAGTTTCCACTTGGAGTATAAATCACTACTAAAGTCTCCCGTATGAAATTCACCATATGAGCATTTGATGCCCATGTTCTCTTCATGTCTACTTAACCTTGTGCAATTGTGCCTATAAAAATCCGTTCTCTCCTTTCCCCTTGTCTTCCCTTCCTTCTTACCACATAAATAGAAAATAAAACAGACTTCTTTCAATTTCCTTTCTCATTTGTCCAAAAAAAGCTAAATTATTGATATATATTATTTCCACTATAAGGTACTGTATGATATTGTGAAAGTGATTTGATGTTGTAATCTTTTCTTTCTTTCTTTCAATAAAAAAGTGAAGGTTGAGAGAGAGATCTAGAGACAAGTCTCTCTTTTATATTTAACCCCTCCCTTTTATTTTAATTTCTCAATTGATAGTTTGATACACACTTCCAACTCCCAACTTTCCTTTTCAAAAGATTCACAAGAGAAATGGTGAGTTCATCAACACTCAATCTCTTCTTGCATAACTTTGGACCATTTTAATTTTACAAAACAAATCAAAAAAGTCTGACTCTTTGTTTTTTAATTTCTTCTACTTGAAGCTAGCTAGCTAGTTGTTGTTTACTTATTCCATAATAATCAGGGCTTAATTTGTTGTAGGAGATGGAATCAAACACATGGGATGGGTATGTGGATTGGAAGAAGAAACCTGCTATTAAAGGTCATCATGGTGGCATGCTTGCTGCCTCCTTTGTCTTAGGTAAATCCAAAATATATATATGATCAAATCTTTTTATATATTGTACTCGTATGTTTTTTCTGTATCTATATATATATAGATGGGCTGATAGATGAATTTAATTTAATAGTATGTTGATGATGTAATTGTGAAATTAATTAGTGGTGGAGGTGATGGAGAACTTGGCATATCTGGCAAATGCAAGCAACTTGGTGTTGTACATGATAGATCACATGCACTTTTCTCCGTCAAAAGCGGCAAATCATGTCACAGATTTCATGGGGACTGCTTTTCTGCTGGCTCTTCTCGGTGGCTTCCTTTCTGATGCTTTCTTCACCACTTATCAAATCTACCTCATCAGTGCCCTTATTGAGTTCTTGGTACGTAATTACAGTATTATATCTACTTATTAATTCCCTCTCGATCATTAATTAGATAATTCCTTATTAATTAATTATGAATAAAACTCTATGAAAATTTGAGCTATGTAAATCTATACGCATGTAGCTAGATATATATGTCATTAGGGAAAGGGGGAGTTTGCTTGTTCGGGTTGAAACATGGCCGGGCAACATCACCCATTATTGCTCATTCTAGCTAGCTTAAGGATTGTCCGACAAACCAACTTTTTTGCTAAATATGTGGTGTGTGTTTTAAACGTATAATTAGTTTGCATTAATAGCTTAAAAATCGAATTCCGCTCATGTCTTGGATAATAAACATTATTATTGCCTTTGAGGGAAGACCAGGCCGGATTACCAAAAACATGTCGGTCTAAGGTAACGATCGGTTTAAGACTTTTAGTGAGGCGTTAAGGAAAGTAATATTAAGAATCTGTCAAGTAAGGACATTATTAATCTAAAATTGCTATATTTTTAAAGTCATTAAAGTTAAACCGACTAATTATGACTTTATTATTATTATGGAGTATAAAAGACTGCATAATTATTCGGGGTTTTTAGTGGTTTCACTTTGGAGGAAAAATCGATCTTTAGGAAAGAAAGCAAAAAACCATGCCTTAGAGGATAAAATAAAATTATTTGCACTTTTACTAAATATGCAAGTGGATTAACGTGTCAACTTTACATAGACAAAGCAAATGTGTTTGACTTCAAAATAAATATCTGTCACAATCGTAGAATGCATATAAAATACTGTAGTATGAAACTAAGGACCATGGCAATGGGAGCGGCATGGAGCTAGGCATGCCCATGCCTAGCGGCAAACACCGCCGCCAACGTCAAGGCATGGGCTAGGCATGAGTGATTCAGGCATGGATTGTCGCTTAGGCATGGAAGAGAGAGAGAGAGATATTTAATGATTTAAAGAGGGATAGGAGAGAGAGTGGGTATGATTGGAGAAAATAGTAAAGGATGATGAGGCATGGAGAGGCATGGTTGCCATAGGTTAGACATGCTAGACATGAGTTTGGCATGAAATGATGTGGCAGTATATTATTGGTAGATGGCTAGGCATAGGAGTGACCATTGCCATCATCCTAAATACTTAGGCTAACCGGAGTGAGGCAACCTCCCAGGGAGGGGACTTCCGCCATGTGACGCCACGTCACCAAGTGGGTAGCCCCTTAAAAATGGGGGAGTGGGGCTATCTAGGAGTGTTAGGCGACTTCCGACAAGTGTATTAAGGTAATTGGTTGGGAGGGATAAAGTAATAGAGAGAGAGAGAGTTACCTGCAATTTTTGTTGGAGAAGGAGAAGTTTGGGCGATAAATCTATCGCCAAACCCTTTTTTTTGCCAAGTTGCCTGGGCGGGGCAGTGTGTGGGGCGATGGGGAGGCGATAGGGAGGGGGGTATCGCTCCACTCCGGTTAGTCTTATATATCATTGATAGTACTTTGGAACTATAATATCTTTATTAAATGTTTTCTTGAAAGCAGGATTTCCAAGAATGATTCAGGATATGATGGTTTTCTGAAAATTGTCAAGCCAGGACCATATATAAATGATATATGGCCCCCTAAATTTGCTAATAAACTCCCCTTAATGACACTTCACGAATACGTATTCTGTTTCTATTTAATTGGTTTAATTATAGAAACTGATTTGGCTAGGCACCTTAGCTAAGACGTTATTTATAGATTCGAACACAAGCAAAATGACATAATCATGTGATGATACCTTTAAAAAACGGGTTTATAGGCTTTAATTAGTTCCCATCTATCAAATCGAGGCCTATAATCATAATCATGCTTATTAAATTATGAGATGAGAAGTGTAATTATTTGGTTAGGGAACCAATTCAAGTAGTACAATTTAAAAAAACTAAAATTTCGGTTTAAATAAATAAATATGTCACCTTTTTCCTTGGTGTGAGAAAATCGGCCATTAGTCCATTACTATATATGTTGTTTTTTAGGAGAAATGATTGGTTTTAGTTTTTTTTTTTAGTATATAATTGTAACTTTGAAAAGTGTACTTATGAGTAATTAAATTATAAAAGATGCACAATTATTCGAAGTTCTAGACTTTTGGTGGTTCAACTTTGGAGGAAAGAAAACAAAATTAAAACCCGTGCCTTAGACAAGCATAATTGATATTCAACAATTTTGTATTTAAGTAGAGTAACGTGTCAACTTTTCATAACTAAACATTATATTAGTTTGACTTAAAAATGGAATATTTATTTTGTCGTATAGTAGTATATCTATAGGTACGGATGAAGTTTGTCCAATTTAGATTATGAAAAAACGTGAGTTT
The DNA here is from genome assembly GCA_034093135.1 of Erigeron breviscapus. NCBI lineage: Eukaryota > Viridiplantae > Streptophyta > Magnoliopsida > Asterales > Asteraceae > Erigeron > Erigeron breviscapus. The sequence continues at coordinate 109,000,603 of CM067167.1, read as the reverse complement.
TTTTTTTACTCGAATATATACAGTCTAACTAGACATCTCATGACCATTTTCAATGATTCTGTATTTTTGTGCTAATCTCCAAAATTGTTTCTAGCAGAATTTGAATTTAAAACCTGTTTCATGATAATAACATATATATATCATAAATTTGAAACTGTGATATCTTTTATTAAATGTTTATATCTTTATGATTTTCTGGTATAGCTTCCTAAAATCAGTGAACATACGTAAGTCGCGGATAACGTGATACAACCTCTACACACCGAATAAAATTTGCTTCTAGAAGACAAGTTGAAACATGTGAATCAAGTTTGCCTTAAGAGATTCCCTTAATCCCACGTCAAGTTAAAAACAAAAAAGAAAAAGAAAATGATAATTTTATATAGTGCAAGAACTTTATTACGAGTATTAATTATTACTATAATACATATATTATCTTATCACATATCCATGTCTCCGTGTCCACTATTAGATTCACCCGTTAACTACGCGTACTGGTAGTACTAGTATACTACAAAATCAGTAATTAAAAATGCTATAAGAAATTAAGAAGCACGGTTGTTTAATTTGATTTAATGGATCAAATTGACGAGTTAATCTCTACACACCGAATTAAAAAAAAATAAAATTGACGAGTTAATCGTTAGACGTCCTATTTAATATGTTCACAAAAAAATTATCTTTTCTTTTTTTCTTTTTTATATCAAATAGTTTATACTCGTATTAATGTATTGCTTGTGAAATATATTCTCAAGGATGCTATTTTAATTTTTAAAACGATAGTTACTAAAAACAACAAAGTATAGTAGAAGAAAACAAAACAAAATGATGTTTTTTAAACATAATATGATTGATATTCGATTTTAGAAAGGTTTAATGATACGTGTGGGACCAAGGGTCGTGCAACACATGCATGTATGTGGTTATAGTGGTGAAAACAAGATAGGACTTTCGATCAATACAAATAAATATTTTGTCTCTACTGTCCCCAGATAAGACCATCTCATTCAATTCATAAGTGCTCCATTAATTTTTTCCTCAATAAGTTGTTGCTACTTATTAGCTATTTTGATCCACGCGGAACTTAGACCAAATTGTTTATGGGCCAAAGTTTTAATACATTAGTATACACCTGTCATATTAGAATTCAAAGTCAAACATATGTGGATAATGCTATTAACTTATCCATTGACCAAGGCCTAAGGATTGGTTGTAATCAAATCCTTGTTACATATGAATTATGATCCAAAATATTTGGCTAATGGGAACACGAGTTGGATGATTCCTCGCATGTGGATAATAGTATTATGTTTTGGGAAAATTGTCTATTATAAAGCATTTCAATTTCGTAACATATACATGTGGCACACTAATTAAATCTCTTGTCATGCTCTTATAATGATTAACAATATGTGACGAAAAATATATATCATGATACGTCATACATATAGTCTTCGTCATGTGTCAATTAAAAAAACATTTACACTTGGAGTCTTGGTTTGCTAAATATTAATCAAAAGATACTCATATTATTGTTGTAGGAAAATGATAAATCCTCCTAAAGATTAGTCTAAAAATCCTTCTAAAACTATAAGAAGATGACATGTCCATTAATTCTTTTTCCTAATCTTGCCCCCTGATTTTTACACATGTCATCATCTAATAGTTAGGAGGATTTTTAGGCTATTAATTTAGGAGGATTTATCATTTCTCATTGTTATATGGTATGAACAGTTCTAAAAGGGATGTTGATTACGATTACAATATCATATGAAATGTTTTTTCCTAAAAAAACAATATGAATATCAGTTCACACATTTGTTAGCTCCATTAGACTATAACCTCTTTGGATAACTGATATAATATGCGTTTTAAATGTGGTTCTTAATTTCCTAAAATTGTACTTCACATTTACATAAGCATATAGTTTATCTAAAAAACGACGTCATCATATCATATCATATCATATCATGTTACTAACAATATGATTTTTGACACGTGATCAGGGTCTCGTGGTACTAACAGTACAAGCTCGTTCATCGTCGCTTAAACCACCCGAATGCAACCCTACAGGAGCCATGGTCCCATGTCAACAAGTCAATGGCCCGAAAGCTGCAATGTTGTTTTTAGGCCTATATTTAGTCGCGTTAGGTGTAGGAGGCGTAAAAGGATCTCTACCATCACACGGGGCGGAACAGTTTGATGACAACACTATAAAAGGAAGAAAACAACGTTCCACGTTTTTCAACTACTTTGTATGTTGTCTGGCTATTGGTGCCCTCATTGCGGTCACTTTCGTGGTTTGGGTTGAAGACAATAAAGGATGGGAATGGGGTTTCGGAATTTCTACACTGACAATTGTATTGTCAATCCCGGTGTTCTTAGCTGGTTCACGATTTTATAGAAACAAAATCCCTAGTGGAAGCCCTCTCACGACTATTTTTAAGGTAATTAGTACATCCTCTATCTCATAGTTATATTATTTATATATGGGTTTGATAATGACAGTTTTAAGGTTATCAGTAAAAACTAATTTGGTGTATTGAAATTTGTACTTGTGAAATTCAGGAGGTGATTTTTTAATAATATAATATACTAGTTTTTAAGCATGTAATAAGTTGTTATTGATATCCGACTGTCATTATCATTTTCCTATTTATATATTTCTTTTTTAGTTTGTTACAAAATAATAACGACGAATAACGTTGATGATGCAGGTATTGATTGGAGCCGTTTTAAACAATTGCATCGCGAGAAGTCCAAGCAACGCGATAGTGAGCATGTCATTGTCGCCAAATGATACCGACCAACAACAAACAGTCACTAAAGACCTTCAAGAAATTGAAACCCCATCTTCAAGTCTCAAATTCTTAAACAACGCGGCCGTCAACAAACCAGCCTACACTTTTCTCCAATGCTCGGTTAAACAAGTAGAAGATGTCAAAATCGTCTTAAAAGTACTTCCAATATTTGGTTGCACCATTATGCTTAATTGTTGTCTAGCCCAACTATCCACATTTTCGGTCCAACAAGCCTCCACTATGGACCGAAAGATTGGGTCACTAAAAGTCCCTGCTGCCTCCCTTCCGGTCTTTCCTGTTATGTTCATCATTTTTCTTGCTCCAATCTACGACCATATCATAATCCCATTTGCTCGAAAAGCCACAAAATCTGAAATGGGTGTGTCACACTTGCAAAGAATAGGAATTGGGCTACTTCTTTCAATAATGGCTATGGCTGTGGCAGCTCTAGTGGAGGTCAAACGCAAACGGGTTGTCACAAGAACCAAACTCGACCCAAACGAGCCATTACCAATATCGTTTTTATGGATTGCTTTTCAGTACTTGTTTCTTGGGTCAGCTGATCTTTTCACATTGGCTGGACTGATGGAATTTTTTTTCACTGAAGCACCAGCTAACATGAAGTCTTTATCCACCTCGTTATCCTTTGCATCGTTGGCAATGGGGTATTATTTGAGCACGGTGATCGTGTCAATTGTGAACAGCACAACGGGAAGTTCCGGCAACCGTGGATGGTTGTCCGGAGAGAACTTGAATGATTATCATTTGGAGAGGTTTTACTGGTTGATGTGTGCTTTGAGTGCACTTAATTTTCTTCATTTTAGTTTGTTACAAAATAATAACGACGAATAACGTTGATGATGCAGGTATTGATTGGAGCCGTTTTAAACAATTGCATCGCGAGAAGTCCAAGCAACGCGATAGTGAGCATGTCATTGTCGCCAAATGATACCGACCAACAACAAACAGTCACTAAAGACCTTCAAGAAATTGAAACCCCATCTTCAAGTCTCAAATTCTTAAACAACGCGGCCGTCAACAAACCAGCCTACACTTTTCTCCAATGCTCGGTTAAACAAGTAGAAGATGTCAAAATCGTCTTAAAAGTACTTCCAATATTTGGTTGCACCATTATGCTTAATTGTTGTCTAGCCCAACTATCCACATTTTCGGTCCAACAAGCCTCCACTATGGACCGAAAGATTGGGTCACTAAAAGTCCCTGCTGCCTCCCTTCCGGTCTTTCCTGTTATGTTCATCATTTTTCTTGCTCCAATCTACGACCATATCATAATCCCATTTGCTCGAAAAGCCACAAAATCTGAAATGGGTGTGTCACACTTGCAAAGAATAGGAATTGGGCTACTTCTTTCAATAATGGCTATGGCTGTGGCAGCTCTAGTGGAGGTCAAACGCAAACGGGTTGTCACAAGAACCAAACTCGACCCAAACGAGCCATTACCAATATCGTTTTTATGGATTGCTTTTCAGTACTTGTTTCTTGGGTCAGCTGATCTTTTCACATTGGCTGGACTGATGGAATTTTTTTTCACTGAAGCACCAGCTAACATGAAGTCTTTATCCACCTCGTTATCCTTTGCATCGTTGGCAATGGGGTATTATTTGAGCACGGTGATCGTGTCAATTGTGAACAGCACAACGGGAAGTTCCGGCAACCGTGGATGGTTGTCCGGAGAGAACTTGAATGATTATCATTTGGAGAGGTTTTACTGGTTGATGTGTGCTTTGAGTGCACTTAATTTTCTTCATTACATGTTTTGGGCTAAGCGGTATAAATACCAATCTAGAGGGGCTAGAGGGTAGACTATGGAGAAGTTGAAGGTGTATTGAGGAAACTGAGACAAAGTCAGTTTCAGATATGATTTACATTTTCAGCAAAGGATGATGGGTGGGGTATATCTCTATAAATAATACTACGCTGCAAATTATAGTTTTACGTTAAACACCCTTTACTCTTTGTAGTCTACAATTTATGGTTTCTATTATGAGGCCTAAAATGAGGTCCATTCTAACTTAAAAAAAGGTTTTGTTATAGCTCTTGGTTGGAATCACTCCCTGTAAATTATATATAACATATCATTGGATGTATTGAAAATAACTAGAAGTAATTATCATCTTAATAATACAATTTTAAGGTTTTGTTATTGGGCTTCTATTGTTGTTAAGTAATTGCATTTAATTTTGGCCCATTCTATCTATTGGGTTTGTAAATTGGCTATAATAGTTTGCAAACTCAAAATTGGCTATTATAGTTTGCAAATGGTCTATAGTCTATACTAGGGGTGTTGATGGGTCGGGTTATTCGGGTTTCGGGTTATATGGGTCGGGTTATTTGGGTTTGAGCCATAAAAAATGTGACCCATAAACCGAACCGAATAAAGATTTGGGTTTCGGGTTAAATGGTTCGGGTTAGTTCGGGTTGGGTTGTGGGTTGAACCCAAATTAACCAATTGAAAAAGTTTTGAAACAACTACAAAAACTTTCAATATTAAAAATAGGGTTGTTTGTCCATTTACATGTACATTACAGTATTTTAGCTACATAACAATTCCAACATATGAGTTTTGAAGTACATCATCAGAAATTCAAAATACAAAAAAAAAGATTACGCATGATCAGAATATTAGAATACACAAAAGAAGAGAGTACATGCATTATACCAATCTAGTCCAAAAGAATGTTTCTTGTTTTTGAAGTCAAATTCTTATATATCTTGTTACTTTAGTGATCAGTCACTCTAAATTTGAAGTACAAACATTTCTTGTTTTTAATTCTACAATAATAAATAACATAATACTAGACAAAAGTTATATATAATAAAAGATGTAGTGGAGAAACAAAATTATAATCGTCGATTCCTGCTAGCATTCTAGTAGTTATGCCATATTTATCATTATAATAATTCTACCAAATAATAAGAAGAATTTATTCGGGTTATTCGGGTTGACCCAAAATGAAATTTTATCACCCACAACCCGAACCGATTAAGTTTATATGGGTATGGTTAACCAAATAACTAACCCAAAACCCGAATAACCCAACCCGTATAACCCAAACCCATTTGGGTCGGGTCGGGTTATTTGGGTTTGGTTTTTTTCAACACCCCTAGTCTATACTGCATTTGGAGTTTTATATATACATTTACATTTATATTAAAAATGTCTAAAAAAGGGTCATAGAATATTATCTATTTCGACGTCTTGTCTAGCTAGTTTACTTATGTACTTGACCCGATTAGTCCCGGTTCAGTTAAACCTATTTATTTCTGTGTTGGTTTCGGTTTCATGTTGAACAGTGCTTCCACAACCTGTAAATTTTGTTAAATGAACTTGCTGCTAGTTGGATAAGGATCCATAAATGGTTTCAGCTGCTGTGCACTTGTTAATTAACTTGGATACCATGTGTTAGAAAGCAATTAATTAATGCTTATATTATACTACAACTTGTTAACAGCTCTATGTTTTCCACTAGAAAAGATAGATATGCATATGCCTATCCTATGTGTGGATAAGCTTTTTCTTTTTTCTTTGTGGAACATGAGGATTTCAATCTGATGCAACAAAAAGTTGACTCGAGCGCTACTTAACCTAAGTGGCACACTCAATCAAACAAAATGGGCACAAAATGCAAAAATAACCATTGTGAAAGCAAACTTGTGATTCATCTTACGCGATGGAACCATAAATCAAGCTATGGTTGGTAAGTTGATATGTTAAATTAATCGTGCGACGTTTGATCTCAATATCCAGTTTTGATATAAAGTATTGTTATTTTTTTTTTTTAACGGCAAGTATATATTAAAATATAAGTGACTTCTAGCAAGGTACTAGAAGCCCAAGTACAATAAAGAAATACAATTACAATTACATTCACGCTATCTAGGCCCAAACAAGTACACGACCTAGACACATCCCGTGACTTGAACATACGGAGGCCGAGCCACCGGTTTTCACTCCGCGGTGTTTTTGATACAATCTCATATGAGCCACAAGGAACACACGATAAAGTATTGCTATTGAAAACCAAATCACTACAAGCAAACAATATATAATGTTTACTAATCCATCCATGGTATTAGAAGATAGAGAGGCCCCTCAGCCTCCTCCTACCCACCTCGATCTTCCCTTGGGAAACCATTGACTTGAGTGAGATATGGGAGATTGCTTTTGTCAAAGAGATTGAAATGGGTGACAGTATAGTATCATGTTTTAGGTAGCCATCACTCTCCCACCTCAACTTATTAATTTGGTGACCAATTAAATCATCATGTCCTCTTGCAACTTCAATTATATACAGAATACTATAATTTGGCTAATTAAATATCATGACTGCACTCTTTTGGGAATAAAGAAAGAGTCTCACTCTGATACTAAATCAAGAACAAACTCTTCGTTTCCAAGAAATAATAGTTTGAGTAGTTGCGAAAAATCACGATTCGATGGTTAGAATTACTCACTCTGGGTCTTTACTATCTAGTGTGTATAACTTTTGTTGAAATAATAGTCCTAACAACTACTCCCTCCGTCCCATTTTAGTTGTCCACTGTTGACTTTCAAAGTCTTTTTGTCTCAACTTTGACCGCAAATATTTTTGTTTATATTCTATAACACTTGATATAAAATATATAAATAAATTTGATTTTAAATGAACTTTTCAATGATATAACTTTCATCAAGTATTATATAATACAAACAAAAATATTTACGGTCAAAGTTGAAGCAAAAAGACTTTGAAAGTCAACAGTGGACAACTAAAATGGGACGAAGGGAGTACAAAATAGGCAACGTTACCTTTTAATTGCTTCAAACTGATTAGTATTCCTTTTTTTTTCGTAAAATTAATGTTAGAACTATTTATTGATTAAGCTTTCTTTTGCCAAAAACCACAGTACTGACACATTCAAGTTTTCAAGTAGAAATGTAGAATGTTTATACTAGAAATGAACTAAAACACAAATCAAAATATAATGGAGATGATCCTCACATCTTTATCAATATCAATCTTAATATATACTAAAACAATTGACCAATCACAGCCCTCAATTTCTTAAAATTAATTAAATCAACACATGTCTAAATTAATTTACACTTTTAACCCAATTCAAAAATATTAATATAATTTATACTTTTTGGTTTTCATCACTAATTTACACTTTTAACCCAATTCAAAAATATTAATATAATTTATACTTTTTGGTTTTCCATAACTAATTTACACTTTTAACCATTCAAAATTTAACTTTTTATTATAATTAATTTACACTTTTTGATTTTCCATCAATAATTTACACTTTTAACCCAATTCAAAAATAGTTAATATAATTTATACTTTTTGGTTTTCCATAACTAATTTACACTTTTATCATAATAATTTACACTTTTTGATTTTCCATCAATAATTTACACTTTTAACCCAATTCAAAAATAGTTAATATAATTTATACTTTTTGGTTTTCCATAACTAATTTACACTTTTAACCCAATTCAAAAACAATTAATATAATTTATACTTTTTGGTTTTCCATAACTAATTTACACTTTTAACCATTCAATAATTAACTTTATTTATAATAATTTACACTTTTTGATTTTCCATCAATAATTTACACTTTTAACCCAATTCAAAAATATTAATATAATTTATACTTTTTGGTTTTCCATAACTAATTTACACTTTTTGATTTTCCATCAATAATTTACACTTTTAACCCAATTCAAAAATAGTTAATATAATTTATACTTTTTGGTTTTCCATAACTAATTTACACTTTTAACCCAATTCAAAAACAATTAATACGTTATTGCATACTGTCTTTCTAATAAAAAAAATATAGCTATAAGTTAGAGATGTTACAACATTTTGATTAATACAAATTAATATTTATATCAATATTTTATTTTATATTGTTAATATCTCAATTCTTTTTTAAATATATTTTTACATTTAACATATAAGTATTTATATATATATTAATTCTTTATATATTAATAATGTTGTAAAATCCGTGTATTTGACACGGGTCTAAAATCTAGTATCCTTTATAATATAGAATACCATTGACATTTACACATCCGATTCAAAACAAATCTAGACTTACAACATACTACTAGTATTTTGATGGTATATATTAGACTAAGAGGAGTAGCCCGTTTCCTCCACGTTTTTTCGTTTGAACGCCCGGAAACGCACGATCTCAGTCCCGGGGGGCGTTCCGGCCCCTTAATTCTCGTGCCCATTTCGAATTTGAACGCGTCTGATGGTTTGAATTTTGTGGCCAAATGGCCGTTGCCCACCTTGGAAACACAAAAATAAATTTTTTTTTCTTCTTAAATTCCAATCCACATTATATATATAAACCTACACATATCTTTACATTTTTATCTATCTATCTTCTTCCTCTACTCTTTTTCTTTCAACAAAATTACATACATATACATATTCTCCTCTAAAATCACCATATGGATTCCGATGATTCAGCTGGATCTTCTAACGGGTCTGCCGATTACGAAAAGCGTGTCCATAATGTGATTCTTCGAGCCGCCGAACTAGTTAGACGGCGGATTGCTGACCAACCTGCCCCAATCATTCACTGAAGGGTACCAGTTGATCGTGATCGTATTGAAGCACACGCGCGTTTGATGAATGACTACTTTGCTGATGAACCGCGATACAACGCGAGACTTTTCAGAAAAAGGTTTCGTATGACAAAAAATTTATTCGAGCGGATAGTCGGTGATTTGGAGGCTAGGTACCCATATTTTCAGACCAGATATGACCGTGCTGGGAGAAGAGGTTTCGCCGGGGTACAAAAGTGTACATCTGCAATTCGTCAATTGGCATACGGCATGAATAGTGATTTTCTTGACGAGTATTTGCAGATGTCTGAGCGAACATCAAGGGAAAGCATGCCTACGATTTTGTGTTGGTAATGATATTTTTACAATACTTATATGTATTTATATATTTATAGTACGTATATATACTTATATATAGTTAATTATTTATAGTGTATATATACTTAACATTTTATAGTTTTATTTTATGTTTTATGTAATGTTTTTTAGTGTGATGTGTTTTTTATTTAATAAAAAGTAGTATGTTTTATTTAGTTTATTTATAAATAATACGAGTAATTTAAAAAATTAAAATAAAAAACCCTAAGGGAATGAGAGAATGACCCTCATGATTGATAAGTGCTACGTGTCAGCATATAAATGGAGGAGGGGCATTATAAGGAGGTTCCATTCTTCTTAGTCTTAACACGTACACTTATATATATGAAGTGACAATTTAAAAATCTATCCAAATCCAATGCAGCAAATATAATATAGTGACAAAATTTTATTAAAAGAAAAAAAGAAAAGAAAAAGCTGAATGCACACGGCACAACCGAAAAGCTACCACGCGCGTGGGTAGCGTCTGATAATATTTGCCGGACCCGTCATCTCTTACACATGGGACCTACAAACATCTTTTTTTTTCTCTCTCCTGCCCGAAACTGACCAACACTTTACCTTTTCCCATTAACCTATTTACACTCACCTTCGGTTAAGGGTATAGCTGGGAATTTGTGCTCCTGCCCGTAGAATACGGGTATCCCTCAATTTTTGCTTTTTGAGTCATTGATTCCGTAATTTAGTAATTAGTACCATATACTTTGAATTTTTACATTTTACTCTTAATTTACAAAACACCAAAGTTACAAATATAATTCAAATATTTATGAAAATTGCTAAAGCCAAATTAATAAACTGAACTAAATATTATTAACAGTTGTTGACTTAATAACCTAATAACAAAATGAAGTTTTTTTTTAATTCAAGCTTGGATTCAGAAAGATTTGAGTTCGAATTTTAAGAAACAAGGTTTACTCATGTTAAGTGTCGTGTTTTCGGACAAATAATAGGGGTTTTTCTCTTACTAGGCATTGGGTGAGAGGACTCTTTAGTGTGGATCCGATTAAGACAACATAGTTTAGACCATTCATTTGTGATATTTAATCCGCACGTGTAGAAAAGAATATCATTAACAACTTTTTTAATTTTAGATAAAAAAAAACTTATCTTATTTTCTTCCGGTAACAATTCCACTAAATCAAAACATTGCCTTTATATGTGGAGTATAGACTGTAAAAATATAATTTAATATCATAAACATGCTGAGCATGATGTTTACTAACACAATTTTAGAAAACTATTAAAACTTCAACTCCAAAACAAGTCTATTAAAGTTTTTAAAATCCAACAAATTAACATTACTTGTAAACTTCATGAAGAACTCTAAATAACGTAAAATGTATACATAGATCTTTTGACACCGTCACAAACAATCCAAATATCAGATGAGGATCCTCTTAAGTTGTTTTCAACTTTAGTAGTAAAGTTGGATGCATCTTGACCATTGGATTAAAACAATGATCAAGATTCAAAAATCATCTTTAAATCTTGACCATTGATTTTAATTCAAAAGTTAAGATCCTCAACTTTACTAGCAAAGTTAGATTTAACTTTAAAGGAACTCAATCCCCGAATATCAATAAGAAATCCAAAAATACTACAAACAATCAAAATTGTGTCGCCAACATCATATTAACAAAAGCGTCATCTGATATATACATCATATTAAAAAAAAGTAAACAATAAATCTAAATATTAACAATACAAACAATAAGGAAACAAAGTTCAAAATTCAAAATAACCTAGATTAGGTTGGCTTTTTATACAAATTAATAAGATAACAAATTGGTTTTTTGACCCGCTTGGGTAAACCAGCTCAATCAAAAAAGCATTCAATTTGACCATAGGCCACTTATACTAATTAGTAATTACCGTGTATAATTTAATCGGTCGAGCAACCAAATACCTGTTCAACTAGTCGAATCGTTCAGTCAAATCGCTTTTTAAAGCATTGATTTTGATTCATATCTTAAGCAGCTCATTGCAGTTTTTTTGATTGTTTTATGAAAATCTAAAAAACTTTGACTAAAATAGAATACCCAATCATTATACAATTTGATATAATTGTATTTGTCATTTCATCTTTACTACCATAATAATCATGCTTAAAACTTTATAACAATCTTTATACATATTATACTTCAAGTAGGATTTCTACACATGTATATAATCCATCCAAATGTATATATATATATATATATATTTTATTATTTTTTTTTAACAACGAGTTAGTAGTTAGCATTCGAGACACCATAGTGACATCCAATTGGGCAGTATCGGAGCTCGAACCACGCATGCCTGGATGAAACCCAGGACTCTCGAAACCCCTTCCCCCTAATAATCCACTCCTACAAATGTAAGAAGTGAGATTCGAACCTGATGGATTTCCCTAAGGTTAAGACCTTACTAATGTGTCACCAACTCATTGACACATTATCTTAGTTTTTACTAAAAGCTGTATTAAAATTACTCCATAAACAAGTCACATTCCATTCCAGTGCATACAATTCTATTATATAATTTCTTAAAGGAGAAAGGCACAAGAGTTGTAAAGATTATTTGGTTCGCATATTTTTAAAAGAATTGGAATATAATAAATTAGATATTAAAGGAATTATAATTTGAAAGTTTTAAAACTTATCACATGTTTTGTCAATAGATATTAATAGAATTAGTTAAAGGAATCTAAATTTAAACTATGAATTATGACAAGAATACTTCTTATTAAACTTTTAAAATACATAAATAATAATTAAAGAACACTAAACAAATAATACTTTTTAAAATTATAAAAATAATAGTTATTATTATCACTATCATTCTTCTTATTATTTAATAAAAATAATAAGTTAATACTTCAAAAAAAGTAATAATAATAATAACAACAACAATAATAATAATAATAAATATGTTATATATTTAATATATTTATATCAATAAATAATAATAATTATTATTATTATTATTATTATTATTATTATTATTTTTAAAACATCACTTCCATTAGAAATTAATAGGATTTACAAGAAATTAGTGGGAAGCCGAGATACTATCTGGGCCCCCACTTCTCTAGCTATAGCAAAACTAATCCTATTAAATATATGAGCAGCAGCACGTGCTCCAATGTCTTGAGCCATAGAGTACTTTCGGATTCGCTTGAGCAGGGTCACCGCATCCTTCTCAAGTTCTCCAAAGGAAGAAAACGAGAAGGGGATAAAACCATATCCAATACCTGCACACTTACCCTTATACTTGTCTCGTTTACGTTGTGCAGACTCAATCACTGCACGACCAAACACAAATAATATTATTATTATAATAATTATTATTATTATATGAATACTCGTAATACATTTGTCTTTATATAACTAATAGAGTATATGTTTTTTCTCAGGTGACGTTTTTAGTTTTTTGCCACATTAGATTTTAATAAGATGTCATTTTTCAATTTAAATTGCTATATTTATGTTGTCGTGTATGATATTAATCATCAATCATAATCCTAATCATTAATATTTATTTTTCTATTTTCTATATGAGTATAAAGATGTTTATATACATTATACTATGTTTTTTTATTAATTCAATGATAATTATCTTTTTTCAAATGAGATTGTTTATTATATTATGTTTATTTTTTTGAAAAGTATTTATTATATTATATTTAAAAAATATATATCATAAAAAAGATTTTTATGATTTATAAATATTTATGTTTCATTAGTCATGCTTTAACATATTTGACGTGTATCATATATTCATAAAGTATAATTTTATTGTTTGCATCAGTCGTAATCTAACAGTTTTCTATATCATAAATTATGAATAATATTGTAACTATAGTTATTGTATTTATTATTTATGTTTTCAGTCAGTTCCGCATTGGGTTTAATCTAGTTTTTATATAAATTAAAAATAAAAATTATTATTCGGGAAAGATTGAACTGGTCCTGCTTTTGTGACTAGTGTAGACATAACTAGGTGTTTAGTGTGTGCTTTTTAACTGATGAAAAAATTTATCATCTAATACATCTTTCATTCTTTCACACTCTTTCTTTCTTTGATCTAAATCTCTTATTTACTGTTTTAAAAAAGGCATTAAATTTCACAACCTTTTGTCATTTTTTGTTAAATTTCACAACTGGGTACACAGATTTTCATTAAGAATTTTATCTTGGTGGGGTGGGATTTTTTTTCTTGTATGCAAGTCAAAAGTCCATATTTTTTTCTCTTTTAGCCATGTGAGTTGAGTGTGTCACCATCTGCCCATCTTTTCTTCAGATGGGATTTAATTATTACATATTGTGTTTGTTTAACGGTGCAAACTTTTGTTGAAATTTGGGGTTTTGATGTTACCCATTTCTTGTTAAGGTTTGAAGCTGTGAGTTTTAGTTAAAATTTGGGGGTTTTGATGATACTCATTTCTTCTTTTTGATTAAAGGTGTGGACTTTAGTTGAAATTTGAGGGTTTTGATGATACCCATTTCTTGTTTTTGATTAAAGGTGTAAGCTTTAGTAGAAATTTGGGGGTTTTGATGATACCCATTCGGTTTGAAACTAAAAAGATGAAATCTTGTGGTGAAAAAGAAGTGGAATCTTGGTATGTTGTGAAATCAAAAGGTAAGAAGAAGAAGAAGAAGAATGATAAGCATAAAAGAAGTGATGAAACTTGTGTAGATGGTGAAAGTGAAGGGACTACTAGCAGTGGATGTTGGAATAGGGATTATTGGTAGCTGTGTTTCTTCAAGATCTAAAGTTGATAGCTCAATTAGTGGCATCAGTACTCACTGTGGTATATTCAGCTAATCCTTTGAATCATTCTTTCTTTTTATGTAAGTGCTAGGCTGTATATTAGTTCTATTTGTTTCTTGCTGTATTAGTAGCATGTTTGGAACCTTTTCCATAGTGACCTAGTGGTTAGGCATCCAGATGTTCGCACAAGTTCAGAAAGGGCCAGGGTATGACCCGGTTAGTCCGGGTAAATGCGAGTCAAAAGACTCCCCTCCCCGCGGAACTTGATCAGGGAAAACCACCTGCATTTACACCCCACCCCTTTTTTTTCGAACAATGATTTAGCTACAGTGACATCCAAGCGACCGTATGCAGACCCTGATCAGGTTCCCTTATTATCACCCCCAAGGGAAACCCTTTGGGATACCTCTCTGAAGGGGAAGCCTCTTAAAGAGACTCAAACCCAATACCTCTCCAAGTGGAAACCCTTCCCCCAGACTACAACATATGGGTGGCCAATCCTTCTGAGGGGACCCGACATGTTTTGGTTTGAAGTTATGCTTGTGATTGGTTTAATGTTGATAAAGTGATATGTATGAACCATATCAAAAGAATGTTGTTTAAAGGTTCATTAACTCTATCAAAAATTCTTGACCTTGGTTTTGGTTAAACTCAAGTTTGTGATCAAGTTTAGGTTCATTTTGGGTAATATGATAACTGCTATAATGATACCAAGTTGAGTGATTGATGGATTCTTGTGTAACTCGTATCATTTCGGGATTTCTATCGAAACATTCTATTTCTTACTGGTCAATGGGTGAACTACTAAAACTTTTAATGAATATCGAAACCTATTTAGATGAAATTGACCACGATATTACACTTTGTAATGAGTGCCAGACATGGAGGTTGATGCTCTGAAATTCGTGAGGTAACTGATATCTGTTTCGTATTTGAGAAGGTTTAGGTTTAATGTTTGAATTCAAGTATCAAGTGTTGTTCTTTGTTTTTGAGCAAAGGTAGCATGATATATGAAAAATATACTCTAGTCTGCAGTTTGTAATATGTGGTATATGCATTTCTTCATTGTTGAACTGGTTATGCAAGCACATGATTCCTCTCATAACCAGTGCATTTAAATATTCCTGTGATTATATATTTGTGAGATGTTTCATGTTTGGGTATATGTTTAGAAAGTGTTTGTTTGATAATGAATGATCAAATTTAGATAATCAGTTTTGAAGGAACGTGCTTAATAAAAGATAGTGTTTGGATGTGTTATCCCTATAATGATAATAATATGACAATCAGGTGTTTGAGCTTGTAACGATTTATGAGTATCTAAAAGTTCGTTCTGTAAAATTACCAAAATTGACATTATTTTTGAAAAAGGATTGATGCTTTGTAAAGGGAACAGAAGTCTCTATAATTAGGTTTATAGAAAGGGTAAAAAAGCAGCTCTCTTTTGCTTTTAGATAATGAATTTTCTTGCAGCCGCTACGAAACTGATTATCAAGGCTTTTTGTTGCAATAATCAGATAACAGATTCCATAACGAAAATCCAAACTCCCCCTTGATATCTTATGATATGGGAGAATGCTACAAAATTTATTGTTACTATGTTTGACTTTCGCCGTTCTAAAAAAAATTATGTATATATGTTTGACTTTCACATGGAAGATTGCCAAATTCAGAATTATTTACATCTTCATCTACTGTTTATCTGTATTTTGCAGCAGAAAGTAAATCGATAAATGATACAAGTAAAGATGAGCCAGTTGTTCCAATAATCTCATCAACTACCACAAGCACAGGGGAAAGCAATTCATCCACCCAAAAACTAGAAGAAGAACTCAAAATTGCTTCCCGTCTTCGAAAATTTGCATTCAATGATCTTAAAATGGCAACACGAAACTTTAGACCTGAAAGCCTTCTTGGTGAAGGGGGATTTGGATGTGTATTCAAAGGATGGATTGAAGAGAATGGAACCGCGCCTGTGAAACCAGGCACGGGACTTACTGTTGCTGTTAAAACTCTCAATCATGACGGGCTTCAAGGCCATAAAGAGTGGCTGGTTGGACTCTACTTATTCATTTCTTTTAACTGATTATTATCATCTGGGCTATCATGTAACTTAGTTTTATAATAAATGTGATATTATTGGCAGGCAGAAGTAAATTATCTAGGTGATCTCATTCATCCAAATTTGGTTAAATTGATTGGTTACTGCATTGAAGATGATCAACGACTGCTAGCATATGAGTTCATGCCTCGAGGGAGCTTGGAGAATCACTTATTTAGAAGTAAGTTGGTTGCTTTAAGTCATGTCAGTTGATGCAAAAATGGTAAAATAATGGATATATGTATGATACATTCTGAATCTTCTATGAATATTGCAATGTTTGACACTACACATAATTTAGTGAAAATGTCAGAATATTCTTTTTAGTTGATAGATATGGAATTTATGATTCCAAATTAAGATAGTATAAGTATTCGGGAACTTACCTTTGTGTGTATTTATGTTGATTTAATGATGTCTACTGATATAAGATACGCGGTTTGAACAAAGAGACTCTGGATCAACTCAAATCTACATATCAAGTCTTAGACTTATCTAACGGATAAGCATATGTTATCATTGCAACATACTTTTATTAGTAAAATTAGTTGTGGTGATCTTAAATTTGTGCCTAATTTTGTAGGGTCTTTACCTCTTCCATGGTCCATCAGAATGAAAATTGCATTTGGAGCTGCGAAGGGTCTTGCTTTTCTTCATGAAGAAGCATTAAAACCTGTGATATATCGTGATTTCAAAACCTCCAACATTTTGTTAGATGCGGTATGTATAACTCGACTCATCAAACTTTTGAGTTTTTTGAATTTTAATAGCTTTTGTTAATGATTCACTTTTTTTTTTCAGGAATATAATGCGAAGCTTTCTGATTTTGGTCTTGCTAAAGATGCCCCGGAAGGTGATAAAACTCATGTATCTACGCGAGTCATGGGAACTTATGGTTATGCAGCCCCAGAATATGTAATGACAGGTTTGGCTATATAATCTTCAACTTTTTTCGTACTTATTATGTTTCTTTTCTTGTAATGTTTTGCCATTTTTGGTTCTTTTCATGTAGGACATCTTACTGCAAAGAGTGATGTATATAGTTTTGGTGTCGTTTTGCTTGAAATGTTGACCGGAAGGAGGTCAATGGACAAAAATCGTCCAAACGGTGAACACAATCTAGTTGAATGGGCTCGGCCCCATTTAGGAGAGAGGAGGAGGTTCTATAAGCTGATAGACCCGCGGCTTGAGGGTCATTTCTCTATAAAGGGAGCTCAGAAAGCTGCTCACCTAGCAGCCCGTTGCTTAAGTCGCGACCCTAAAGTCAGACCTTTAATGAGTGAAGTTGTTGAATCTTTAAAGCCTCTGCCAGCTTTAAAGGACATGGCAAGCTCATCGTATTACTTCCAGACCATCCAAGCTGAACGGGTTGGGTCGAGCCCAAATGGGCGAAACGGTTCGCGAAATCAAAATGGGTTGCTTTCAAGAAATGGGTCACATCATCCAAGAAGCCTCTCGATTTCAAGTAGCACTCGGGCATCTCCTTTTCACCAGCAACTGACTCAAAACTCACCAAAGCCAATTGAGAAGCAATAGAGAACGGGATGTTTGGCAAGGTTGCGGTTTTTCCTAGTATTATTGTTAATTTTTCTTCTAAATTTATTTCTAATTGTCTAAAGCAGTATAAGAAACAACAGAAACAGATGTGGAGTTTATGTTGTTGTGATGAATTTAGAATGATCATGGCAGTGTAATTTATGAGGAGCTGTGAAGTTATTTAAAAAGAATTTTCTGCTACAAAAATGAGTCCTTTTGCTAGAAATTCTATGTTTAAATGTTTTTTTTTTCTTTTCTTTTTGCTTCTTTTGTCTAGTGGTGCATACATGGGTAATGAGATGGCATATAATCCTTTTTTAGTGACTTGCGTAGAAGCCTGTAAGTCTGGAATTATACCAGAATAACCAAGGGTTACATTTAAAATATTCTTTTCGGGCCATTCCTGTATCTTATTATAGGCGCCCAAATATTATTTCTTACAAATCAATGATGTTTCTTCTCACATATGGTTTCTATTGTTCATAATCATGCACGTCCCGTTATAAGATTGAGAGAGGAATAGAATTATGAGTAACTGAATTCAATAAATGTTTGCTTAAACAGCAACTGATCCACTGTTAACAACGAAAACCAAATCAATGGACAAATTTTACAAGACAACAAATGGCAGCCAAGTCCTCAAGGGTGGCAGTTGACCACAAAATCTCCAGAGTAGATGAAAAGTGCAACATTATCTATGGGGAAAATCAACATCAAGCTGACATTGTTCTCTAGTCGCAAATCTGTACTTGTTTTAACGTGTTTTTTCTGTTCAAGGCTGTACTCGTTGAAAAGACAGTCCAAACTTTGGAATCTCGGTAATAGCTCTAGTGTCCACTTCTCCTGATATGATGTACACAGACTTTGGGCGCCATTGATATTGCAGGAGAGCACTAACTTTGCCAGCATTGTTGACCCGCGCCTTTACCATGATCAATGGATCCAGTGAATGTTGTGTCCCGATTGTCAGAGAGTTATTGTTGCTCGAGAACCTATGCTTGAATTCTGCCCCAACTGCTGTATTGGTAAGCAGGTTCACTGTGTGGTAGCAGGTAGCTGTAAGGGTGTCCGCCTTATCATTCCTGTACCAATCAGACACATTTTGTCAACTATCATGATACCAGAAAAGAATGATGTGTGGTAATTTGTGAAATACATACAGAGTCAAGGACGCATTGAAGTCAGAATTTGAGAAGCTTAGGGCCACATTATAATTGTTGCAAGTCCCAGAAGCAGTGTCAAAAGAAACATCAGTCCCAACTGCTACGGTGTTGTTTCCAGTCACCCCAGAGAAGTTAACTATAGGTTTAGCAGTCAAACCGATGCTGGTGCTGATTGCTGCATACTTGTGCGAATACTGAAGTTCAACCTGTAAGCAAACTTGCGTAAGAGTTTGATGCTTCTTAAATGTAGCTCCCAAAACATTATTAGTGAGAATACAGGCCCATGACCAAATACAATAATGAGGAGATTTAATAGATACCATGCCAGATCTCTTATCAGGAACAACACAGCTGAAAATGGTCTTCAGTCCAGGTGCAAGCTCCTTGGATTTGAAAGACACGAATAGCTACATGATTGCAAATTGTCAGCCATGTCCTAAAAGCCATAGAAGTTTAAAAGTAATACCTCCAAAGTATGACCAAGGACCATATCAATATTATTATGACCAATACAGTTTACGTAACACTTAAGAAACACGAAGAACTGGTGAAAGTGTCCTAACTGAATATAAAAGTGACTGAAAAAGCTATGTGACTTGTTATAAAATCAGAGCTCAAACTCTCTTCACGCATGAATATGTGATCGCACAAACGCACAGCAATAGCAACTCATAAATAAAACAGGCAAGAAAAGGAAAGGGCCCACGTGGTTTTAGGTGGTCAGGTCAATCAGTTTAATAGGCTTAATCCATGGCAATACTAGATATTTCTCAGTTATTTTCTAAAAAATGGGGGTTTCTAGTTACATAGAAGATATATTTATATTGACTGGACTAGGTTAACATTTAGACTCTTGCTCCATGGTGGAGCTTGGACGAATGTGCTCAAAATAAGTTCTCAAATACACCAAAAAGCATCTGATGTCATTACACTAGTGTGGCATCATGTGATCAGCCATTAGAAAGCCAGTGAAGCTACACAATAAAACAAAGCTCCAAATCTTCTGTGTCACTGCCTTGGTAAGCATATCTACAAAATTCTTCTTCTCAAGGATCTTCACTAATGATAACACACCATTACCTATTACTTGTGAAGTTTTCGAAACACATGATTCTATCCTGGTGATTTACCCTTTAATTGTCAAAGTAGAGAACACTATCCACATGTTTCTAGTCTACCTCCTCAAAACAGTTCAACCATGTCAGAGTAATACTCCCTTCTAAACATGATGTTACTCTCAAAATAACACTCTTTCTCAAAACATTAATACATTATGCTGCTTTTGAAGTGCATTTAGAGTAGTGTACCAACCACTTGACTGTTTTCCAATGCTCTCTTTTTGAATCTACTAGAATGTGCTTAAAACTCTGATTACATAAGCAATATCATAAGAGTACATTGAACTATTGAAGTACCAAACTATGGATGCATAAGGAGCTTTAGATGTCTCCTCGTCCTTGCCTCTTTGCAGTGATTGCTTTCTCGTAAGTTTAAAAGTGGCTTTCTAAAAGAACACTTCTCCTAAAGTACTAAACTTCTCCGTCACCTTCTAAACATATTTTCTCCTAGTTAAACTTTCAAGTACCCTTTGCTTTGTCTTTACAGTCCCAATTCTTTCTTTCAGAATTGTGTGGATAACTGTCTCTCTACTACTCACTATGTTGATATGTCTCGTCACTCGTGTTTCATCTCTGATAAGCATGTTGTCAACATACAACAACCTATATCGATACTATATGAAGTATTTATCCCCTACTCTGATTTTAAGATTCAAACCAGTAAAACTTTACCACCTCACCCTCTCTCCTATACCACTGCCACTAGTCACAACAGGAAGCCATCAGACAATCGAAAAAACCAACCAAAGAATACTCATAGCTGTCACATTGCATGATCCATGACACATCTTTTGTGCCCACTTCTCTTTATAATGTCATGAAGCCTTTAATTCACTTGTCTAGGTGCTTCCTTTAACCCATAAAGACTCGCATCTAACTTGTATACTGAGTTTCATCTCCCAGCAATTAAAAAACCCACTTGTTGTGCCATGTAGATGTCTTTCTTAGTGTCGCAATGTATAGATGTCTTATTAAGATCTAGCTTTTCTAGATTTGATTCCTTGACATCTACACTAACAAACTTGATAGTAGCCATCTTCACAATTCGAAAAAGATCTCACTGTAATTGGCTATACTTTTAAGTTGAAAAATGCTGACTGCCAATTGTGCATCATCACTGCATTGTACCTCTTGCTACCATCATATTCATTTTTGACCACGAACACTCAGATGTTATGCAACGGCTTCTTTCCTGATGGTAACATGATGAGACACCACATTCCGCTTTCTTCAAATGAGTTCATCTTTTCTTTCATTGCATGCTCTCACTGTACAGTATTTTTCAGTATTACATCTTCTAGATAACCTTCATGATTTCCAGGCCATCAAATAGTTTTTTGTTACAATACCTCTGTAAAGGTCTAGATTCAATATTCTCTTTGGCGTCACCATGTAAAAATGTTTTATTCACATCTTCTTGTTATAGATGATTCTTCTGCAGCCAGCAACAGTACCCCGAGACCAACTAGATGACTTATGATCACAACCTCCAACGAAATCAAATAGTTTGTGCTTAGGGTATCTTTATGATTTTTTGTATCCTTTAATAGTGCCCCTCGTTTGTGGTTACAGAGTGCCTAAGACCGACTCTCTGATCAAACTGTTACCCAAACTCCCACCATTACTTGAGATCTACAGCTTACGAATCCCTCCTGATTTCTAAACCCAACTCGCGACTCGTGCACAGGGCAAAAGTACTTCCGAGTCACTTAACGAGTGAGTACATTTTTTGGTGCCTTTTGACTTGACTCGTACGAGTCAAACAACTATGCTTAGTTGTTCCTGAACTCCCTATAATGCCTACAAATACAACATGGTCTTTAACATATTGTATTTTTGTAGCTTTGAAACTGCTGCTGACTTTTCTTTTCAGCGTGCATTTTCATCAATGAAATATAGCTAATCCGTCCCATTTTAAGTGTCCACATTTCCATTTTGTTTGTTCCACTTTTAATGTCCACTTTCAAAAATAAAATTGGTAATATCCACTCATACCCTACTCATTACACACAACAAAAGTTGTGAATATAAGGCAATTACATGCAACTACTTTTAAGGGTAGAATAGTCATTTAGTTAACTCAAAAGGCAATCATCATACTTCCCTTAAACTTTGTGATAACTAAACAAGGACACTTAAAATGGGACGGAGAGAGCAGCTGCTTTGTTCATCCTCATATCCCATCCTAACGCGAATGAGTACGCATTTCCTACCTTTTCCAGTATGCATACTAGTAAGCATATCTCCATCTATCACAGAAAATGCTCAATCGAATACTCAAAAGTGTGAAATATTTTACCTTTATGCTTTCCTAGCATGGTTGAAGAACTCATGACTCGGACTCGACTTGACCCCGGGGGGGGGGGGGGGGGGGGGGGGGGAGGAGTCAGGAGTTTTTGAAGACTCGGACTTGACTAGGGGTACATGAATTGAGATTTTTATATATGAACATAATAATATATGCGATAGAAAACTAGAAATACATTGGAAACTTCAAATATAGGGACTTGAAGTGTAATTGAGAGGGAGATGATATAAGAAAAGGTTTGTTGGGCTATTAATAGAACTTGAGGGACAAAGGGTGAACATGATGGAGTATATAAAGAAGAGGAAATTACGTCAGTAGCCAAACTTTGTTGCGATTGTATCAAAATAACCAACAAAATGGCAACAAAAAATGAAAATCGCAACAAAAAACCCAAAATCGCAATAAAAAATGCCAAATCGCAACTAAAAATGCCAAAATCGCAGCAAAAGATGGAAATGGAAACAAAAAATGGAAATCGCAACAAATAATGCCAGATTTTTTTTTCTTTTTCGATTTTGTCTTTTAAAAGATAAGATTTCTTGCGATTTTATCTATAAAAAGATAAGATTTTTTGCAAGATTTTCTGAACATGCAAGTACAAAAAGTAACCAGTATATCATCTTCATTGTATATGTTCTAATAACATAATTAGCAGATATATTCCAAATTTCTCTCCCAATATCAAAATCGAAATCACAATCATCTCCTTTCGGGACTGTTAATTTAGGGGATTTTTAGATGCAAACGTTGTGTAATAAACTAGTATGCAAACATTGTTATCGAAATTTTGAATGTTTGTTTCCATGGACTTTGTAATAAACTAGTATCTTTTTTTTTATAATCTTTTTGCTAGTTATTGCGATTTAAAACTTGTTGCGATGTGTTGCCATTTTGTAGAAAAAAACCATTTATTTCTACAAAGCAAAAATAATATAAAAAATCTGGCTTTTTTTGTTGCGATTTCCATTTTTTGTTGTGATTTTCATTTCTTGTTGCGATTTCCATTTCTTGTTGCGATTTCCATTTTTTGTTGCGATTTAGCATTTTTTGTTGCGATTTTGGGTTTTTGTTGCGATTTTCATTTCTTGTTGTGATTTTGTTAGCTATTTTGTGATAATCCAGTAAAACTTGGCTATTTTGGTATAATCCCAACGAAATCTGGCTACTGACGTAATTTTCTCTATAAAGAATGAGATGGGAACCCTAATAGAGATTCATGTGACTTCATATCATCCGCCTCTAATGAACAAAGAGCTTAATGACCTAAAAGAGGGCCTCGTATGTATGTCCTTCCAAAGAATCATATGCCCGGTCTCTTCAGACATAAGCTTAGTAGTTCATATTGAGCTAGTAATTGTTGTAACATTGCAAAACCATATTTTGACATAGCTTTTGAACTTGATCATCGAATTTAATATCAAAAGAGACTATATGTGTCATATTGAATTAGAACGAATTCATTGACAACTAATTAGGAGTGTGGAAGTTCTTATAGTCCACGACTTGAGGAGAAGGGGTAGACCAAAACCTAGGTTAGAGGATAAACTTAAGTTTAACCTAAAGAAGCTTAATCTGACCGAGGACATGGCCTGTGACAGAAACACTTGGAAAAGAATTAGAATAGATCAGCATTGTGTGTAACGATAACCTTTCGAGGAATAGTTGCATATTACATTTCTTGCGAACAATATTGTAATAGTTAATGCAAGGACTAGGTACTTCGTACATATTAGACAACAACTTAATCAAACTATGAGTAGTCTACTGGTCTTCTTGCCAACAATACTGTAAATCTGTAATACGCATTACTCTTACCACACCCAATGCTTGTTCATCCAACAAATCATGTTCAACTTAAATTATGTTATTTGGCTTGGACCTTGACGACATATGAAGTTTCTTCTCGTACAAGAAATCCTCATATCTTTTTAAAGTATAAATTCATGGCCATAAAATTGTTGATCATTACTTTCCAATAATCTACCATTCCTCGCACTCTCAAATTTCGAAACTCTGATACCCGTTAAGAAACTTGCGTGGCACCTATAATATCGATCACTCGAACATACACCAACAATGACAACAGACACAAAAAAAGCACACATAAGATTTTACATGGCTTAGCTTATGAGTGTGATCAACTAATCTATATACGCATTATAAAGATTTCCAACTAATTATACAGGTAAAGCTTACAAGGACATACGTGATCTATAAAGGTTAGATTAGGTTAGAAAACTCATATAGTCAAGCCCATAATAATATATTTTTTTCTTTCTCCAAAGATGTGATCCTCCAAGGCTCGGGGGTCCTTTTAAACCCACCGCCGACTATGTGAGATTAAAAACCCTACCGAGGATCTCGAACGCCTTTGGACACTCGCTTTGTGGCGGTAGCTAGACCATTTAGGCAACATTCAAACCATATTCACATGGATCACTGGAGCAACTATGTTTTCTACATCGTTTGGGATCATGATTTGTAAGGCAAAATTAGTGTTCCAAACCGACTCTCTAAATCATTCAGATGTTTTAAGTTTGCCATTTTTGTACCATAAAATCAGTTCCAAAGTTGTTTGGTTCGGTAAGTTTATGCAAAAAAAAAAACAATGATTCGTGTGTATAATCAAAGAAAACGAGATTCAACTAAAACGATTAATTGTTTGCAAGTGAAATTTGACAATCTACTTTTCAACGGCAACAATTTAATCTAACCATGGAATGATTGTAAAGTAATACATTGTGTAAGTTTGTTTGTGACTTGTGAATGTATAAAAATGTGAGAAACTAATATTATTACTTATAGGGTACATCGTACCAAAGTGTACGTTACTTCATAGCAAAGTGATCCAGGATGAGCCTATCCCCCTCCTGAATTTTAGAGAGATAACCGCAATCCTATACCGCGATCCTGTACTGGAGGGATCCTAGTTTCATGTGACTATGATTTGTTTTCAAAAACTTAACATTACTTACCTTTGATTTTGCATCCACTTTGACATCATGTTTTTGTGAATTGGAAATCTGCGGAAAACAACTCACCGTTCATAGCTCCTATATTACCATTGATGTAATGGCCTCTTAATGAGGTAAGGGCCTGAAATATTCATGACATTAGAAATTCCATATATTATAAATGATTTGGTAGTAATGAACATCACCAAGAAATCTCAATTATGCTATAACTCACTTACTATTACTTTTTAAGGCAGATTGCCATAACAAAGATTAAAATAATTTTCCTTGGTAGCAATTAAGACATAGATGCTCACAAAATTGATCACTTTCAATAGTGACCTCCATAAATAGGTATCATTCATTGCATTAAAGCAGCTTGCAGTCTGTCTAAATTATTTATATTTCAACACAAGGTTCGAAATAAAACGTTCGTGCTCAAAATGCATGCTCACAAAAATGATTACTTGCAAAAGATCTGTACACATTTAATCAGCTTAATAACAAAACAAAACACACCAAAATTTGGTTCCATATCACAGTTTAACCTCGTCAAAACCTATAACTACATACAACCTATGATAAGAACATTCGAGGGGTTTTATAACCAAGCGGTTCTACAATGGGTGCTTGGCAATGTCTATTGAAGCAGGAAACAATATTTAAAATTGTGTACCCCTACCTAGATTAAGATTAATATGATCATTCTTACAAATATACAAGAGAAAACTAGGTGGTGTCTGTTTTGAGTTAAATTGACTTAATGCAAAAATGTCTTAATGTAGTAAGTCGAAATGGTTTATTCAGACTTAATATGTAATAAAGAATGATTTAACTCAAAAAGTCACAGATGTGCTGCTTCATCCATCACATCGCTGAGTTTCAATATTTTTCTTTTACAAATTGTCCATTCAATACAACAAACAAACAAGAGCACTATTTAATTTATACAGAGTATATCTATACTAGACACGCACTTTTCCTATAGAACACTTAATGAGTAAAAAACAAATGCAAGTAGTCATATTATATATGAACACAAGGCTATGTCATTTGAAAAAAAATCCAACGTTTAAGTCGTTGGAGAACACATTTGATACAAGTAGTCAAAAATTGAACTGGTCGGCATGACGGCATCCCATTTATAAATCAAGAGAACCTTAAAAGCAAACTAATATAATAAAAAATACAAATATTAGGAAGCAGGCAGTTGGCTTATTTCCACTACATAGATTTTGCTAATTATCCCCAAACATTACAGTTGGAAAAATAATATACATGAATGTAAAAGAGATGAAACCTATATCTATATAGAAGCAAAAACACTTGTATATATGAGCGAAATACAGTCGACCAAACTCTGAGCTAACATACGCTATCAGGGAGACAAATAGGATCAAAAACCTAATTTACCTAACCTATGTTCATACGCTTATATATATAAATTGAAAAATATATATACATAGATTATATATGCATATACTTACAGAGAGAGGCAACGCAATTTCATAACTTCGATTGGCAGCGGTGTGAGAAATGGGAGAGAAATTCGAGTAATACTTGTACAGAAGATCTGTAATCAGCGATGATTCTTTCATCAATCAATATAAATATAAATATATATAGATATATGTATATATGTGCAAACAAACACAAACACAATAATAGAAAAATAAAATGATAGCATCGATAACTGCAATAACAACAAAAACACACACAATCGGAGTCGAATTAGAGATAAACAAATTGAAGAAGTGGTAGTAGTAGTAGTAGTAGTAGTACCTGTGGCTTCTTTGCTGAGATTATGATAGTGACGTGGACCGTTCATCATTTTTGCTATGCTTCAGAGAACTGTATGTGTGTGTGTGTGTGAGTGAGAGAGAGAGACGATGATTAAATTGAAATCCGAGGGAAGGTGGATTTTATTGAATTGAATTTAGGGGGAAAGAGTTCCTTCCAAATTCGGGATCTTATTGAATTGAATCAAGGTTACACATTAAAAACAAAAATTAAGTAACATCCAACTTCGTTTTTTATAAATTTTATTTATGTCTTTATATCTTGATAATGCAAGAGGTTGAAATGGGAACAGTTTTACCTTTTTCAATAAAAAGAAAAGATTGCTTTTAGGTTCTATCGAAATGACAAGAAAGAACCTCCGATCTTTGTATTAGGTGAAGGTCAAATTCATAACTTCTATGTTTAAAGACAAACATGTTAATCACTTAATCCAACAATATTAAAGGTGCACTTAAACATTTTCAATATAGGATCGAGTTTCTTATAGTCATTTTTGGTCAAATTCAGTCAAATATTTTTTTGATAAATGGATTACTATGTGGTTTTTGAAAATCTACATGCACACATACATATCCTTAATTTGAACGAATAGTATAAATACTACGAGTAATATTTTTGGACAAAAAACCCTTTACAAACGAAAGAAAGTATTTTAGCTATTAATCGAGATAAGTTCAATATTTATTTTTTCTTGGTAAATAAACCTTTTAATTAATATTAATTTCTAACACCAAGGTGACCTTAGTGGTCAGCAATTAGAAAGTCATGTGTTCGAACTTTTTTAGGTCAATATTTGAGTATAGTCAAGTGGAAACGTAAATACTCGAACTTTTTAGATAACCTAGACGGAGAAAACTTTATGTATTACCTCTTTTCAGTCAACTAAATTTATTGTAGAGTTAATGACATAAATCGTCCCTGTGGTTTACCTAAATAGTCACTTTCCTCCTTTAAAATCAAAAACCTCAAGGACAGTCCTTTATAGGAGGATAAGGTTCACGTTTGGTCCTTTGATTATTTGACCGTCAACTTCTCTCCGTTAAACCCCTCACGTGCCTCCCACGTGAGGGTATTCTAGTCATTTCCACTTAAAGGACGATACGTGACTATTTAGATAAACCACAGGGACGATTTATGTCATTATCTCTTTATTGTAACATTGTTTCAGTTAATTAACAAATGTTGCTAACTATAGACTTTAACAACTATATTGATGATATTTAACTTTTTGTTTGAATTAACCTAATTTGATGTTATTAAAACCATTCAAACTTCTATAAAAGAAAAACAATTTTTTTATAAGCTAAATTAAGAGGTCATTTACATTTACAAAGAGGTATATTCTACAAGAAGTGAATAATAAGATGAGTAGATTATATTATGTCAAAGTTGGTTTTGGCATGAAAATGAAGGAAAGATCAATCCTGCAGCTTATTATACTTGGGCTCCTCATTCTTTTTTTGTTGTGTTCTCTGCCTTTGATTAATGGCAACCATTTCATTTGAATGGATGAATGAAATTGGATAGATTGATCTTCAAATAGAGATATATGTATTATTGTGTTTATGTATGTGTATAAATGTATTTAATTTTAGAATATCTAGGCTTTAAGTAAGTGAAACAAAAAGATAAAAAAATATCAGGTTTTTGTAAAGAGTTAATGACATAAATCGTCCCTGTGGTTTACCTAAATAGTCACGTATCGTCCTTTAGAGTGGAAATGACTAGAATACCCCTCACGTGGGAGGCACGTGAGGGGTTTAACGGAGAGAAGTTGACGGTCAAATAGTCAAAGGACCAAACGTGAACCTTATCCTCCTATAAAGGATTGTCCTTGAGGTTTTTGATTTTAAAGGACGAAAGGTGACTATTTAGGTAAACCACAGGGACGATTTATGTCATTATCTCTTTATTGTAACATTGTTTCAGTTAATTAACAAATGTTGCTAACTATAGACTTTAACAACTATATTGATGATATTTAACTTTTTGTTTGAATTAACCTAATTTGATGTTATTAAAACCATTCAAACTTCTATAAAAGAAAAACAATTTTTTTATAAGCTAAATTAAGAGGTCATTTACATTTACAAAGAGGTATATTCTACAAGAAGTGAATAATAAGATGAGTAGATTATATTATGTCAAAGTTGGTTTTGGCATGAAAATGAAGGAAAGATCAATCCTGCAGCTTATTATACTTGGGCTCCTCATTCTTTTTTTGTTGTGTTCTCTGCCTTTGATTAATGGCAACCATTTCATTTGAATGGATGAATGAAATTGGATAGATTGATCTTCAAATAGAGATATATGTATTATTGTGTTTATGTATGTGTATAAATGTATTTAATTTTAGAATATCTA
The DNA here is from genome assembly GCA_034093135.1 of Erigeron breviscapus. Classification (NCBI taxonomy): domain Eukaryota; kingdom Viridiplantae; phylum Streptophyta; class Magnoliopsida; order Asterales; family Asteraceae; genus Erigeron; species Erigeron breviscapus. The sequence goes on along the minus strand of CM067167.1, from coordinate 108,970,730 downwards.
GGCTTTAAGTAAGTGAAACAAAAAGATGAAAAAAATATCAGGTTTTTGTAAAGAGTTAATGACATAAATCGTCCCTGTGGTTTACCTAAATAGTCACGTATCGTCCTTTAGAGTGGAAATGACTAGAATACCCCTCACGTGGGAGGCACGTGAGGGGTTTAACGGAGAGAAGTTGACGGTCAAATAGTCAAAGGACCAAACGTGAACCTTATCCTCCTATAAAGGATTGTCCTTGAGGTTTTTGATTTTAAAGGACGAAAGGTGACTATTTAGGTAAACCACAGGGACGATTTATGTCATTATCTCTTTATTGTAACATTGTTTCAGTTAATTAACAAATGTTGCTAACTATAGACTTTAACAACTATATTGATGATATTTAACTTTTTGTTTGAATTAACCTAATTTGATGTTATTAAAACCATTCAAACTTCTATAAAAGAAAAACAATTTTTTTATAAGCTAAATTAAGAGGTCATTTACATTTACAAAGAGGTATATTCTACAAGAAGTGAATAATAAGATGAGTAGATTATATTATGTCAAAGTTGGTTTTGGCATGAAAATGAAGGAAAGATCAATCCTGCAGCTTATTATACTTGGGCTCCTCATTCTTTCTTAAAAACCCAACGATATTGTTTCATTCACAAATCACAACATGTGGTTCCTCTTGTTGAAAATCATTCACATTGATTCCCCTAAAATGTTTGAGAGAGTAATAAGAATATAAGATGATGATCAACCAAATTCAATAAATGTTTGCTTTGACAGCAACCGATCCAATGTTTAACAATGGAGACCAAATCAATAGACAACTTTTACAAGAAAAATAAATGGCAGTTTGGTCCAACATTCTCAATGGGAAAAGCAACATCAACCCGCCTTATTTCTCTGTTCGTAATGATGGTGAAGTGAGTCTGCTGTTCAAGGCTTTAGAGCGACAGCGAGTCCAACCTTTGCGCTCTTATCAATAGCCCTAGTGTCCACTTCTCCTGATATGGTGATCAAGGACTTTGGACGCCATTCATGCTGCAGGAGAGCACTTGCCATGCCAGCATTGTTGACCCGAGCCTTGACCGTGGTCAACGGGTCTAGTGAATGTTGTGTCCCAATCGTCAGATAGTTCTCGTTTCCTGAGAACACATGGCTCAACTCAGCACCAACTGCTGTGTTGGTTAATGGGCTTACTGTGTGGTAGTAAGAAGCTGTAAGCGTGTCTGTTTTATCGTTCCTGTAAGAACCACACATATTTGTCAAATATTGTGATACCAGAAAACAATTGTGTGATAAATTGAGAAACGCTTACAGTGTCAACGATGCAATGAGGTCAGAAGTCGTGTAGCTCAGGGCTGCATTGTATTTGGTAAAATTACCAGAATCAGTGTCAAAAGAAACATCAGTCCCAAATGCCACTGTGTTGTTTCCAGCTACCCCATTGAAGTTGATTATGGGGCTAGCAGTCAAACCGACACTGGTGCTAATTCCTGCATACTCCTGCAAGTACTGAAGTTCGACCTGTAACCAGACACACAGTATAAGCATTATTAAAAAAAATAAAAAATCTATCAAAGTAATGAGAGGATTTAATAGATACCTTGCCAGATCTCTGATCAGGAACAACGAAGCTCAAGATGGTCTTCAGTCCAGGTGCAGCTTCATCAATTGTGATAGTTGTTAATAGCTACATGGTTGCAAAAAATGCAAATAGTAATACATGATTAGTTGCCTTAAAAGTTTTATAAAACCAACCTAAGTATTAACACAGTCCACAGAGCATCAGAAGGACACAATAAAAGACTATTAACAGTTGATCATAAATTAGGAAATTTTTAGGTAACAGTTTACTAATGAAAAGTGGCAAAATCATTCCAATCAAATAGACAAGTAACTGAATAAATCATTGTTAGTTACCTTTGAGTTCGTGTCCACTTTGACATCAGTCGTGATGTTTTTGTTGGTTAGTTTCGTACTGACATCTGCCAAGAATGCCTCACCCTTCTGAGTTCCCGACGAGGTAATGGCCTAAAATAAACAAGACATTAGCATTTAGCAATACTGCAAATCAAATTTGACTAGGCGGTAATGAAAATCACAGAATAATGACAATTATGCTAAAGCTACAAGCACTGGCACAGTAGCACTCTACCCGCTTTAAGTTTTATGACTTTTATCACAATGTCCAACGTGCTATATTTAATTTGTGCATTACATCAAACTCTTCTTAGTTTACGACATTAAAGTTCCGACTAAACTATATCCCGAAGAAAATGATGCTGCTCAAATGCTTGCTCACATAGACAGCTTGAAATTGGGAGAAAGTATGCAATTATTGGTTCCATATCAATATATCATAGTTCAACTTGGTCAAATATACCAATAACTTTTTGGTGGTTAGAGGAAAACCACACTAGAGCCACCTTTGGTAACATGTGGACTCTATAGCTCGACCACCTGTCTTGTTACCAAAATATTAAGTCAGTCAATAGTTTTTTTTGTCTCTAATAAAGTCACTCAAGAGTCAAGACTCAACTACATATATGTTATCTTATTGTTTGAACAAGTATTTCTACCCGGGCGTTGCTCCGGGAGAAAAACAAAACTCTCGTGACAAAAGTTAACAAACGTTAAGCCGAAAAATAATATTTTCGTGGGAAAAGTTAAGAAAATAAAAGTTATGATCAAAAGTAAAGAAAATGAAACTTTGGTAACAAAATTTAGAAATCAAAAGTTATGTGGTAAAAAACATATAAAAGAAAACTTTCGAAGCGAGACTTAAAAAAAGCAAAGTTATGTGGAAAAAAGTACAAAAGTTATGAAACTTAAACTTGAAAACAAAGCTGGTCTGGCAAAAGTTTAAAAAACAAAAGTTATGTGGCAAAAATAAGAAAGAAATAAACTTTTGATGGGAAAATCTTAAAAAACAAAAGTTATGTGGCAAAAAGTAAAATGAGAAATGTAAAAAAAACGTTTTCATGACGAAAGTTTAATAAGTAAAAGTTATGTGGTAAACATAAGAAAGAAATAAACTTTTGATGGGAAAAGCTTAAAAACCAAAAGTTATGTGGTAAAAAGTAAAAAAAGCGAAACTTTGGTGGGAAAAGTAAAAAAACTTAAACTTGAAAACAAACTCCGTTAAATACCTTTTTTGTAACTACCATTAGTTAGCGAAGCAACACCTAACGATCGTTAAGACCGTTAATTATTTTGGTTGTGCAAGAGCTAGTTGTACCTTATGCATTGAGGGGAGTACTTTTAGCTACAGTACTCCCCCCTCAGCAGCCGACCTTACAATTTAGAGTAAAAGTTATGTGGTAAACATAAGAAAGAAATAAACTTTTGATGGGAAAAGCTTAAAAACCAAAAGTTATGTGGTAAAAAGTAAAAAAAGCGAAACTTTGGTGGGAAAAGTAAAAAAACTTAAACTTGAAAACAAACTCCGTTAAATACCTTTTTTGTAACTATCGTTAGTTAGCAAAGCAACACCTAACGATCGTTAAGACCGTTAATTATTTTGGTTGTGCAAGAGCTAGTTGTACCTTATGCATTGAGGGGAGTACTTTTAGCTACAGTACTCCCCCCTCAGCAGCCGACCTTACAATTTAGAGTTATATATAATTATTAGGTACTTTTACTTCAGTGACATTATTGAATACAGTAATTGTGCAAAAATTATACTTTTGGCCACATAACCCAACCCAACTACAATTACCCTTATAACCCATCTAACTTCAACTTTTGTCAAGTCTATCCTAAAGTTATAACTTTGCAAGCTTGTCACTTTTTGTCCTTGTTGTTTTAATAATCCAAAAATATCAATCCAAAATCCGTAAATTTTTGGAGAACAACTTTGGGTTTATACATCCACCAGCTAGTACTGATATCTTAACATTGAACCAAAGACCCAAATGCATATTCATATTCATATTCATATTTATATTTATAATAAAAATCAATGACAAACCATGTATCGATGTCATACTATGAACAAAATGAATAAATGTATATAACAAAAATACACACACATTGACACACACACACACACACACACACACACACATATATATATATATATATATATAAAGAGAGAGAGAGAGAGAGTAAGAGAGGGATGGGGGTGTTTACAAGTCCATTGGCGGAGTAGGTAGTGAGAGAAAACTTATGGTCGCATTGGTAATCCTTGTACAAAAGATCTGCAGTGTAACAATTCAACCACGTACGTACAGATTAATTATAATTAGATTAATTGTATATACAATCATCAATCATCGATATGTACGTATCTCTTACTCTATCTCTCTCTCTCTCTATATATATATATGCAAATTAAAAAGAAAGAACAAAACATTTCTTGAATGAATTGAAATTATAAAAAAACATATGTGATATATGTACCATTAATTTAATAAAAGAATGAAAAATATATGGACTAGCTAGTAGTAGTGTATTATGTATGTATAATATACCTTTGGCTTTTTTGCCGATATCGGGATATAGACCAGGACCTTTTCCCATCTGTATTAGTAGTAGTAGTAGTAGTTATATTATTAGTGTTCTTCTTCTTCTTCTTCTACAGATATGATATTAATGTGGTTTTCTTGTTTCTGTTTTTTGTGTTTATGTGTTGTTGTGTGTGGGGAATAAATAAATGGATAATGAGGAATTAAAGTTGAAGGAGTTTGGACGGGTTTTTTCATCACATTTAGGAAGGAAGTTGTAAGCCGTTGATCATGCATCATCATCATTACAACTTGTCATTTATATGCCGCTGATTATTATCTTATTTTCCACACACAACACATATATCTAAATGGTCGTTTTACTTTTTATCATCATCCAATTTATATAAGTAGTCATATACATTGCAAACATGATTTTGTGTTCTGGTTAAAGTGGAAATATTCAGTAGTGTGACACATCCTAACCATAAACATACGATAATTTAGAACGAAAACATTATAAAAAACTATATATATGTTGGATATTCTTGGGTAAATAAAACACACATATATTTGAGTTATGTGAAAAAAATGAATATATATATAGACATGTTTGTGTAGATATTTCTAAGGATTTTTCGATTTTTAGTGAAAATGTCAAAATACTATGTTTTTATGTTATTAGATTAGATTTAGCAAATACAATTTTGTTTTTCATTTTCTATATCATTCCAAACGTGCTAGGAATATGCTAATTAATCACTTGCTCTATTAGAACTATTATTTGTAAAGCATTAGCTGATTTAGGGGCTAGCATTAATTTGATGCCTTACTCGGTTTATGCCAAGTTGTCATTGGGAGTCCTTCGCCCTACCACGTGAGCATTTTTATCCTTTCACGGTTATTTTGTCAACTCTAAAGAATTGGTTTTTAAACGTGTGCAATCATAGCTGAAGTCAAGTGGATTCGAAGTGGATGATCTTTATTTATATTGTCTAAAACTTCTTTACTTCTTATCGTATTGTCATTTTAATTTCTTTAATTTAAGTTCGTCAAAGTTAGGTAGCTATTCGGCTACGGTTTCACCCTTTCTCTAAAACTACTTTAGCTGAAAACTATTTCAAAACCATTCCCCGTGTTCGATCCTGGACTTACCTTCTAGCTTTACTATATACGAACGGGTCCACTGCCCGCAAGTGTGTAGTAGTCAGTTTTCGGGTATTTCTTGTTTTAATTTTTAAACTCGATTTTACACATCAATCCTCATTTTTTGGTAGATTAGTTGAATCGTCGTTTTTGTGTATATTAATTGAATCGTCATTTGCCTGATTAGACATATTAATCAATTTGGGTTAAATGGGAAAAAGGTTATATAAAAGAAGACTTGATAAGAGATTTTGGATCCTGTGTTCAATAAGATGCAATTTGTTTCTGCTCTTTTCTATCTTATGCTATAGTAGTAGTAATGCACATTTTTTCATTTTATCAATACTGTCAGTGGATGATAGAAGAAGGCTACAATCTACCATGCAGTGTCTTTCTGAATGAACTGTTGGCTTAAGTGCATGATACTTAAAGTTTAATAATAGAAAACTTTCATGTTTAATGTGTATAAGAGATGACAGCATCAGAATAGCTGATGGCAGTGACAGTTGATGATAGAGTCGCGTCTACAGTTGAATTTTGTGTTCATATATTTTCATTTATGTTCATTTCTTTTTCGTTCGTATCGTATGTTTTTTTATGCTGTTGGTCATATGTGTTAAACTTACTACATTTTTTTTGTACTGCCATTGCAGACATGCGAACACCTTTTGCATATGCCTTTGGAAATTAGAATGTGCGATAACCACCCCGGGTGTTCTAGAAATTGCAAGTATTGCCACTATTTATTACTAGTAACATCATCAATCCTTTCAGAATCTTCATTATATTGCCTACAATGTCTGATCGTCTGTCATTCAAGACCAAGGGTTTCTTTTATTTATAGTACAATAATTTGGGAAGAAGAACTATGGGGCGTTATTTACCATTAGAACAACTAGTTCAAGTATTAAATTTATCATTCAAACATCAATAGTTAATTACTTAAGCATTTAAGCAACTAGCGGTGTCAAAGTCAACTAACGGTCAAAGTCAAAGCAATGATAGAAAAGTTTAGGATGTTACAAAAAGTGCCCGGTACATTACATAAACCAAAAGGCATGCGGCTATAAGCATATGTTCCAAAAGGACAAGTAAAAGTGGTTTTCTCTTGGTCATTGGGATCAATGGGTATTTGGAAGTACCCGGAAAAACCATCTAGAAAACAAAAGAATTCATTACCCGCCAATCTTTCAAGCATTTGGTCCATGAAGGGTAAAGGAAAATGGTCCTTTTTGGTGGCCTCATTCAACTTACGGTAATCAATACAAACTCTCCAACCGGTGACCGTTCTAGTTGGAACCAATTCATTCTTTTCATTTGTGACGGTCATCCCACCCTTCTTTGGTACACAATGTACCGGACTAACCCATGGACTTTCCGATATTGGAAAAATTATACCCGCATCAAGTAATTTGACAATCTCTTTTATCAACAACATCTTTCATGTTTGGATTAAGCCTTCTTTGTCTTTGAATTACCGGTTTCACATTTTCAATTAAATTGATTTTGTGTTTGCAAAAATCGGGGCTTATCCCGGGTATATCGGATGTCTTCCATGCAAAGGCCTTTTTATGGGCCTTTAGTATGTTCATGAGCTTAGCTTTCTCCTCACCCGAAAGTGATGAGGAGATGACAATGGGCAGAAATGACGTACCTTCCAAGAATTCATATTCTAGATGATTGAGCAATGGTTTGAGCTCTAAATCCGTTGAAGGATTCTCAAGAGAAGTAGGCAATTTGTTGTTTTGAATTACCTCAATTTCTTCAAAACCTTCCTCCTCTAATGGAGTGTCATCCATGCTAAGTGCCAAAATTTCTTCAATCTCCTCAACTTGGTCACTAGTGACATCTCTCTCTCCAATGTTAGCCAAGCTATCTTCACTTTCTTCTCCATCGACACCTACAAGCTCCAACCTCTCCAATTCAACGGCATCATCTATAACATCAATCTTTAAACAAGTGTCATCGGAAGAATAAGAATGTTGCAAAGCTTTTTCAATTTTAAAAACAATTTGGTCTTCCCCAACACCCAAGGAAATTTCCTTGTCCTTTACCCGAATCATAGCATCCGCGGTATATAAGAATGGTCGGCCCAAAATGAGAGGCACCTTGGTGTCCTCTTCCATTTCCAAGATAACAAAATCAACCAGAAAGACAAATTGGCCTACTTGCACTAGCAAGTTTTCGGCCACCCCCAATGGGTATTGAAAAGAATGATCCGCAAGGCGGATGCTCATTTTAGTGGGCTTCAATTTCCCCAAAGAAAGCTTTCTAAAAACTGAATATGGCATCAAGTTGATGGTTGCCCCAAGATCGGCCAACGCCTTATAAGACAATTTTCTACCAAAAGTACAAGTGATAAGGAAACTCCCTGGATCCGAAAGCTTAGGTGGAAGCTTGTTTCGAATGACCGTCGAGCATTCTTCATTGAGGAAAATTGCCTTTGCTTCATCAAGCTTCTTTTTGTCCGTCACAAGTTCTTTGATGAACTTGGCATAGTTAGGCAGGCCTGAAATGAGATCAACTAACGGCACATTGATTGTCACCGTTTTGATCATGTCAAAGAACTTGTTGTATTGTTCTTGAATTTTTTCCTTCCTCAAGCGTTGAGGAAAAGGAATCTTGGGTTTGTATGGCTTCACTTCGGGTTCCTTGATTGGTGTGGCTTTAGGAACCGGAATGGTCACCACCGGCGGTGACTCCATCTCTACCTCTTCATCAACTTCTTCATCAAACTGCCCAACCTGAGGAGAAACATTAGAAACACAAGAATTATCAATAGGAGGAGTGATTACCTTCCCGGACGGTGTGGTTATGGCATTAACGGTTTCATTCCAGTGTTGGGGCCCTTTATACTTGTCATCCCCATTCCTCCATGAGCCTTTGTCTTGATTCGGGTTTTGTTGGGTGTTGCTTGGAAGAGTTCCCGGCTGCCTTTGATGATTTCCCATCCTATCAATTATCTTTTCCAAGTTGGATATCAAAGCTTGATTGTTACGATTGCTTATATCTATCTTGTCGTGCAATCCTCCAATCTTGTCATTCAAAAGCTTCGAATAGTTCTCCATTGAAGCATTTCGCTTCTCTTGAGCCTCCTCCCTCTTGTCTTGTTTATCGAGAAACTTGGCCATCATGGCCATGAGAGGTGATCCTTCCTCCTGATTTTCTTCTTTCTTGGGAGGTGATGGTGGTTGTTGTTGTTGTTGAGGCGCGCCATGATGATCATCCTTTTGCCACTTGTTTTGAAAATTTCCACCACGATTGTTAGAATAAGAATTAGAAGAGTTACCTTGATATCGGCCCTGAAAATTTCCACCACGTTGGAAGAGAGGTTGATATTGGCCTTGACGTTGATTTTGAACAAAATTCACATCTTCATTAACCACCGAATCACACTCATCGGGATGGTGTGGTACGACATAATGAGTACAACCCCCGGCCATAATCTTCACATCACGCTCAAGTCCACCAAAGTTGTTCTCCACCATTGAGGATCTTTCATCCATTCGGTTCGAAAGTGCCCTAATCTCAGAAATTACCTCGGAGTTTTCGCCCTCATCAACTCAAGCTACTACCTTACGCGACCTCCTATCTCTATTTGAAGTCCTAGAGACTTGAGCTTTTGTCATATCCTCAAACATTTTCCAAAGCTCACTGGAGGTCTTGTAACTAATACTACCTCCACAAGTCATCACCATTTTCTCATAACTTTCCCTATTCATCCCATCTAATAATATGCTCACAATTTCGGTGTCACTTACCCCATGCCCGGGACATTCCCACAAAAAATCTTTCATTCTTAACCATGCTTCAACAATGGACTCATCCTCATCTTGCCTAAAAGAACGAATAACAAGTCTAAGTTCTCTTTCCCGATTAGCCGGAAAGAATCTCTCAATCAAAGCTTCTCTAACCGCGTCCCATGTAATCAAACTATTCGGTGCTAACCCCTTCAACCACTTATGAGCCTCCCCCGTGAGAGACATAGGAAAAAGCTTCATCTTGACATTGTTGCCTTGGTTCTCCCCATAGTTGAATAAATTGTAAATCATCTCAAATTTTTCAAGATGCTCATGAGGATCTCTTTTATGTCTTTCATCAAAGCACAAGTCCTTAACCATTTGCAAATGGTTGCCTTTCACCATGAAAGTATCAATTTTGGGAGCACGGATGGCCGATTGGCGAGATGTTGGTATGGTTCGAGGAAGGTCCTCGATCTTGGTATGAAAAAGATCGGGTGGATTTTGTTGTCCGGCCATGTTGATGTCCGGTTTTGGTGATTCGGGTGGAGTAGGTGTTTTATCGGAAAGTGGTTCTTCTTTTTCGGAATGGTAACCCCACTCGTTACTCCCGGACTCGTAATAAGTCTCGTGAAGTATGTGGTTAGGTTTGGGTCTAGGAGTGGTGTCTATGTAGAATGGTGCGGATGATGACGGTTGTGATGTTTGTGTTTTGGTGTGCTTTTTGAGTTTGTCGGGGTTAGATGTGGCCTTCACTAATGGTTTCCTAGAAGTTCGAGTGTTTATCTACTACCTGGAAATAATCTGCGAACACAACACAATAAACAAAAACCTTAATAGCACCTGAGGTACAATTAAAGCAAAATAAAATAAAACAAAGCAAGTAACTTCTCCGTGCAAAGCACGAAAAAGGACCGATTCACAGAATCTCAACCAAAACTACTTAAAATCAGTCCCCGGTCGCGGCGCCAAAAACTTGATGTATGAAATCTAGTTTAATAATTTGTAACAAGATCTACCGCTAACTGACTACAACACACTTACGGGCAGTGTACCCGTTCGTATGTAATATAGCTAACTGGCAAGACCAGGATCGAACACAAGGACTGAATGTTGCACTTAAGGTTGTAAAAATGTGAAACAAGTAAAAGGTTTGGGTGTGACCGAGTTGTCACTTTGCGTTTTGAAAACTAAATAATTAACAAGTAAGTAAAAGTACTCAACCGGTATTAGCGAGAGCACACGAAAAGAGTGAGTTGTAAACAAATAATTAAAAAGCCATCTATGTCGAATCCGCTCCACAAAAAGTCTAGGTTGCATATAGGTTAAGCTCAAAATTCATTAATGTTGGTGATAATAATCGTGATAAGACAAAAACACAAATGGGTGCACCTAGTTTGTAAAATCGACTCAATCACCTAATCAATCCAATTTCTTGCAATAAGTGGTACCACCATCCCTATTGCAATTCCTTGAACTAATTAGTTTGTTTGATTATTTAAATAACAATTTTATCTTTGTGAAAGGAACGTGGTACCACCAACCGTTAAATCCACTTAACAAAGTAATTTCTATTAAACTTGTATCTTTACTATCATACCATGACCTAGCAAGAGTTGTTCATAAACAAACAACTAAAACAATACTTGTATTCAACTAGTACCACTACCGAAAAACACAAATACCACCAAGAACACAAGATTAAGTAAAAGAAATCACTTCATTAAGATCTTGACAAAATGTTAAGTAAAACCAACTTGAATTCAAAATATTATGCAACCATGACTAATTGTTTCACTTCATCTTCATAGATGTATAGAGATTTAGCTACTCATGATGAAAAGAGCTAAAGATTCAATTAAAAAGGAGAACATAATGTACCAAATTAGAGAAATAATCCAAATCGAGGTAACAATCGAGCTACAATCACTAATCAAGAGCTAAAATTAATCTTCAAGTCTTCAATGGAGTTTGAGTAGTGAAAACCCTTGGAAAAACCCTCAAAAACGGCTGCTAATTAAGTGTGTGAGCTGAAGTATCCAAGATTAAGTTTAGGGTTGAGTGGGGGTTGGTATTTATACCCCAGGAGAGAGAAAGTCGAGCTGTCAGACAGAAATCGCGCCGCGAGGCATGATCGCGCCGCGAGGAGTGCCAAAACTGGAGCATTTCAATGCAGGGATTTTTGTCGCGCCGTGATCTTCCAGTCTCGCGCCGCGATGATGATTTTGTGATGCATCGCGCCGCGAGTGGACTTGGTCGCGCCGCGATCTACTTCAGATTTCGTCATTTCAGCTTCGTTCTTCATCAAGGTTCATCCGTTAGTGCATATGGATCATTTCTAAGCTATTTTCTACCATTTATGAGCGATGTACCTGCTGTAGCCCTAAAATCACTAGCAAACACCATAACGCACCACAAAACAAGTATAACGGCTATAAAACAAGTATAAACGTCCAAATAGGATGTGGGAAATATGTATAAATTGAGACAAATCACTCAACATGAAAATCATGTCCATGTCAGATCCTATTCTATTACTCGTATAAACCATCGGCTGCAATATACTTTTATATAGAAAAAAGGCTGGTTATTTGTCCCACTCTTTCTAGTCTTTTTAGTCAAGACTTACGAAGAAGATCGACAAGAAAGTTGGCAGAAACTTCTAGGAACTACGATTCAAATCTCTTACTTCAAGATCAACCACGAGTCTTGATTAATATAAGTAAGTTTTTTTCTCTTCCAAATATCAAAATGAATGGTCTAGACTATGTTGTCTTAACGGAATTCACGCTAACAGGTCCACGCTAGAAAGCATTCTCACCCAATACCTATTAAGAGAAAAACCTCCTAAGATCTCCGCGGATCTAAACTCTCACAAAGAGACTTTCTTAACATTGATCTATTAACCCAATAACCAATATAATTAAATATATTTTTGACAAATATATAGCCTGAATATCTTAAGACATCCGGTAGAAGTTACATATCTTTTCCAAGTTGACTATTAAAGAGTGGACTTTGACTCAGGATTTCATATTTGTTATTTTTTTCATAACTTAATTAATGTTTAGTTCTTTCAAATAAAAAGAACTAAAAGTTAAAATTCAAAAGATGATGTCATAAATTAGTTAGATAAAAAACAAATAATTAATAAGAAAAAGTCTAATGATGCCAAATAAGATTTTCTTAAAAAATATAGATGTCATCACAATTTAACTTTATTTATATAAAAGATACTAGTCTTCAGGCCCGTTCGATGGACGGATAGTCTCAAAATATATATATCAAAGGTAAATATCAAAATAATAAATAACAAAACAGGTGAAAATGACAAAACATGAACAAAACAAATTTAAAAGAATAAACCCTTTCGTAGTAGAAGAATAAACTATAGTCAAACTACAATTAACAACAAACTAAATTAAAAAGGATGAATAATAACAATAACATAATAATTCAATATCAAATAATAAACAAACACGAACAAAATACCAAAAATAAAATTAAAGTGATATAAAAAAAACCGTATTTTTTTTTGTTAAGAAATTTACTGAACTTGATTTGTTTATTAAAGATAGAAAGTAGGGATGTGCACGGTTTGGTTGAAACCGGCTAATCCGTTTAAACCGAAGTAATTGGTCGGGTTTAAATAGAAAACTGAGGCCGTCGGTTTGTTTTTTCCATAAACCGTTCTTATGGTTTGGTTTGTGGTTTTAGATGTTTATCAAACTGGTTAAACCAAACCGGACCATTTATTGATATTAATATATATATATATATATATATGGGAAAAGTGAATATAAGGTTGTCCGGCACCTAAGCTTAGGTGTGGAACCCCTCACATACAAATTTTTTAATATTTTTTTATTAATGAATAAATGCTTGGGCCCCCATGAATTTTATGGATTAAAAAACAATATGTGAGTGTTCCACAACTAAGCTTGGGTACCTAACAGCCTTATATTACCATCTTAATTATTAATGTTATAAGTTATAGATTATAAATTATTAACTTGTACGAGCTTGAAAGTAATTAAAATGCCAATCGTAATTTTTTAAAAGAATAGGATCCTAAGCTAATTGAAGTTACTAGTTATTTTAACCGCGCGTTGCTGCGGAACATGCATTTTACATGACAAATTATCGGATATAAACAATATATAGTATTAGTGTAATGCAAATACATTGTTATCAATACTTTCTATTAAAGCAAACTCATTCCCTCGTTATCAACTTTCTATCTTTGAAATACTGAAAATGTCCTTACTAATATAATTAACCATATCCATAAGCCTATTAAATACGCAATATACCCTTAATGAAATTAATTTATAGCATCTACCTGTTAATTCTTAAAATAACTATACTGTCCGTTTTATATCAATACCTACAATATTCGCCTCTTCGCCGCCACCACCAATCGCTGCTACCGCTACCCGTCGTCGCCATCATCACGACGCTGCTATCACCATCGCCACCGCATTGTGCGAGCATTCATCTAGTTTATGTCAAACCTTTTAACCCAAATTTAAATAAAGGCAACAAAACATATAACAATAGCAAAAATAACAACGTATAAGAATATTAAGATGTATAGAAACATAGAACAAAACAATAATTATTTCTATGCAAATAATGACACTCTGACGACGATGATCCAATATAGTGTCGTAATTTAAATGTTACATGAACATAATACGTAACCATGGTGAAATTTGTTATATATTTAAAAACTATATATAACAAAAGGAAAGAAATAATCAAAAAACGAATGTTTAAAGGTAAAATTGTAAATGAAGAAGGTTATTTGATAAATACATGAAAAAAAAAAAACTAAAAAAAAAAAAAAAAAAAAAAAAAAAAAAGTGATAAATGAAGAAGGTTATTTGATAAATACATGATAACCTAAAAGTTTTGTGTCAAAAACTAAAAATAAAAACTTTGATAGGGGCAAAAGTTAAAACATAGAAACTTTAAGGGTAAAAAAAGTTTATAAGGTATTTGTGGGGTTAAAGTGAAAAGCAAAAACTATAAGGGATAAGAATGAAAATACGTAAAAATAGAAAGTATTGTACCTTATGCAACTAAACTTGTAATAGTCATATTACTTTTTAGTATGTATATAATATATTGTTGAATTTATGTGTCTCTCTAAATGATAATTTAGTTGTGATTCATTCATAGTACATTTTAAAATGTAAAATGAGTCTCGTAACTTCTTAGTCAAAACTCAAAAGGCATTATTTTTTCAAGAAGTATGCATATTTGTTGTCCTTTCTTTAATTATGACATGTGGCATAATTTTTTTCCAACAATGTCATATATGTCATACGTAAGTACTTATAGATCAAAATGATGATACTAGGAGCGGATATGAAGTGTATGAGCTTCTATGCTGTTTTAAAAAGGGAAGCGATATTCGTACCACTTTATTTGATAAATCTACCACACTTTACACATTTCATAACACACTGTACAAGTATTTAATGCACAGTTATGGTAGATTTATCAAATTGTGTGGTACGAATATCATTTCCCTTTTAAAAAAAGGTATATATGAGCTTCCGGTTTTTATCGAGTCTGATTTAGTGGTACATGTACGTGATTTGTCTTGACTATCATTTCTAAACCGATTGACATGGTCAAGAGTTGACCATGTAGTATGACGCTACATTGCATTGCCCGGATATATGAATAGTCAATTGTATTTGCATTCATCTTTTGCGCATCTATATATACCTCGTTTTACAACTTTTTTTTTTGTACCCACACAATTTTGTTTGCTTAATTTGATCTTACACCAAATCTTTGATAGTTATCGAATATACTTCATCTAATAACATACATTTCATTTGGGTAGCTATAAGAGGATGGAATCTTAACCAACAATAGTTATATCTTGTAATATACTAAAATAAATTTGAGACATCTTTGATCAACACGTGTCATTTTATGTTGGTACATTTCAATATGACAACAACATTCTAGAACGTTAATGTTGAGTCTTTTTTTATTTTACCAAGTTTAAAGTTTGTTTCTAAGTGTTTCGAATAAACTCGTAAGAGTTTAGCAGTGGATCCAGTCGAGTTTAGGTCATCCTATCGACCTGTAAACTCGACCAACTCAATTAGGTTAATTATAAGCAGTTTTTGTTGAGATTTTATTAACCGAATAACATTAAATGGGTCGGGTGACCGAACTGGTTTTAGTGACAAATTAAAATTTTCAAATCAAAGTACGTAGCGGAAGCGTGTTAATAAACTATTAAACTATTTAATATCCCTTCCCCAAGATCCACATGCATGCAATATAAGTAACTTAAATAAATACAAGAAAACTAACCACGTTGCGGTAGACGAGATCCTCCATGATGTGGAAGATTCCGGAAACGAGATTCCAAGTGTAGAAACCCTCCGTAAGTGCGTACACGAACAATGCCTCAACCAAGGATCTGCTAGACACCTTTAAGCTTACGACCGCAACCGAACGAAACCCTCCAAAATATCCCTAAGGTCGAATTCGACTTCTCTACTATGTAGAAAGTCGAATTCGAATTTCCCTTCTTAGAAATGTCGAATTCGATCCTCACCAAACACAAAAGGTGAGAAACCTTTTGTTGAAACTAATTTAGGGTTTAACTAAAACCCTAAATAATTAAACCTAAAACAATTTGGGGTTTTGGTTTCTTTTGGGATGTGAATGTCGAACCACACAAAGGAGCGAATTCCTATGTGTGTGTTTTTAGGGTTAGGGGGAGTAGACCGGACTTTCCAGATACTAATTAATCCACTATTAATTAATTTGGACCATTAACTAATTAATTATCCAACCCGTTAACATCATTTAATTAATTAAACTACTTTTAATTAATATGTTATTTATCAATCAATTAAAACTAACTTTAATCGACTACTATAAATAACGGTTGTCGGTTTATCCGTTTATCCTCAATTAACTCGCGTTAATTTATAAACGTATAATTTAATTAAAGACTATTTAATTAAATGCGTAAATGATCAAATATCATTCCGTAGCTTTATGGTTAAACATTATAGATGTTCTATTGTGTATGACCCTACGGGCTCAAAGATCCGAAGACATACGGTTAGTCGGGTCTACGAAAGTTCACACAATTTCAACACTCCCACTTGTGGACTCTTCGTAGATCCTAGTAACCATAATGACATACCTTGTTGCTAGCAACCCAAAGTATGCCCCTAAGAACCTCTGAGGTTTGTTTTTCCATAAAACCTTCCATCATCAACCCTATGACGGCTTCTTTAACCACTTTAAAGAATTTGATTCTTTATGCGTTCACTTACGCAAGTACATCCGTGTCCCATTTACTCTTAATGATGTATTCCATTTTGGCACGAGGATAAAGTCAATTGCCAAATAGAATTTAAACCCTTTATGACTTTCTTGATCATAGCATTCCGAACTATTCGAAGTATGGCCATACATTTCACTACTATATCAAGCTGTCATAGGCCGAGTTTACTATCAAACCACAATCGGGAGCAAATTCCTATTACTAAATGCATACGCCCTTTCCATATCTCACATTTACCCAAAGTAGCCCTATTGCGGTCGGTTAAGTGTCCCGGTTCGGAACTAAATCAAAGTAAATGATCGATATGGTCCAGGCCTACGCCTATGCATTTAACAAGTCAAAGGATACTCACGGATGGAATCACTCCGAGATTCACTTAATTGACTTATAATCCAAGAAGTGATCTCGGGACGGGTCAGCCAATATTCGACTCATCGAATACTTGTGAGTAAGGCTCGTATCTCTCTTACGATTACAACTCTATATCACCCAAAAGCTAGTAACCTCAGCTTTCAAGCCAATAGCAACCTTTCTCTCACAATTACCTTTCTTTCGCACTATCATTCCCATGTGTGCAACCGGTAATGGCAATTTAGAATGATCTTAAAACCATTAATGGATAAAATATACTAAATTGGAACGTGGTATGTATTGGACAATTTTACTCATCGAATACTCCCACAATAACTGTTCCGAATGTCCAGATTTTAACTTGACATTTCTAAACTTCTTTCATATTTAGAAATCTAACGTTTTCGCTTAATCACAAACCAATTGTTCCCTTTATAGAACTATGATCTAGATTTCTCAAAGTGGGATCCTTTTCGTTCCAATACGAAAAAGGAATCTTTTATCACAAAAGGGATATTAAATTAATTTTGTAGCAATAATGATATTTCAAGAAACTAACTTTCTTTACTTATGAGCATATTTAATTCTTAAATCACTTCAAGAATTTTTTTTATTAGTCACGTGATTTTGCACAACTTGCAAGAATCCATTAAATCCTAGATTCGATCTTAATGACTAAGTTCTTATCTATAAACCCTTATAAAGAGAATTGGATTTAAGTTTTAAGAACTTTCAACATTTTTTACGGTATCCCTAAAATACCCCTAATTAACGCTAACGTAATTTAACACACATTCACTTCAGATTGTATCCCTCTCTTTCTCAGATACACACACATCACGACCGCCTCCCTCTTCAATCTCCGGCCGCCATCAACACCACCACGAATCACCACCGTTTTTGCTCCAATGACCCTTTCCTCCTGTCTCTGTTCGATTCACTCTAATAGATAACACCTTTGAATCAATCGTCAAAAAGCAACCGTCTCTGTTTCTTTTATGTAGATGATTTTATTTTTAATGGAGGGATACACATGAGGTAATTTTATTATTGGAGTAATTCATGTTTTATAATCAGATCTTGGTGATATTACTTTTTATACATATATTTTTAGATTTTCACTTATGGGTCTCAAACACAAAAATCTTGATTTCTGCTTAGAGTTGTAGCTTAATTCAATCGTCATTTGGATCCTTGATGTGACCAATTTATATAGATCGCCCACATCATTATTGGCCTTTTTCGTATGTGTTTTGAGTCAATTTTGTATGCATTTGGCGCGCTTATGGTGTTTGTTAGTGTTTTCAGGTTCTTAGCAGGTTGTGCGTCCATTTGGTACATTTTCTGACGATTTTAGGCCAAGATGTTGATCCGAGTGTTCGAGAGATGTTGATAAAGAAGAACAAAGATTTCAGCAAGATTTGACTGCGCCGCAGTGGGAGGAATGGTGACCCACTGCGCCGCAGCCACTGGTGAAAGAAGCCACATGGATTCCAGCAAGTTTGAGCTGCGCCGCAGTGGGAGGTATTCGACTGCGCCGCAGTGGGAGGATTATTGCCCCACTGCGCCGCAGTCAAGGGGTGCCAAAGCCAATGCTTTCCAGAGGTTTTACACTGCGCCGCAGTGGGAGGAATGTTGCCCCACTGCGCCGCAGTGGGAGGAGTGTTGCCCCACTGCGCCGCAGTCAACCAAAGAACAGAATTCCAGGGATTATCACTGCGCCGCAGTGGGAGGGATGTTGCCCCACTGCGCCGCAGTCAACCAAAGAACAGAATTCCAGGGACCTGTCACTGCGCCGCAGTGGGGGGAGTGCCCACTGCCCGCAAGGAACCCACTGCGCCGCAGTGAGTGCACGGAGAAATCAGGGTTTCAGCCTTTTGCTGCAGATTTTGGGGGGAGGTATAAAAAGAAAAATAAACCCTATTTCCAATCAATCAAGTTTTCTTTCTAGGAGCTGTTCTACCGCGAATTCTTCGAAGGATCGACTCAAGATTTCATCATTGGATTCATTGAAGATTCAAGAACACCCATCTAGATCGTATCTAATTTTCTGTCTTGCAATTTACATTCAACAAATATTGGTACAATATGTTCTCTTTCTATTTCGTTTGTTATTTTCGATTTAGCATGAGTGGCTAGATTTATAATCATCCACTTTGATGAAACTTGACGAATGATATGATTGCAATATTTTAATTCAAGAGTTGATTCAATTATCGTTGTGTCGTGATCTTTATCAATTAATTCCTTGTGATTTATTCTTTTGATGTTGATGGTTTATGTGTTCGTCGTTAGTGGTACTAGGTGAATATGTTTATCATTGCAATTCGATTGTGTATGGTCGTTTGTCACCGGTTCATGGTATGACGGTGAATGTCAAATCTATAATAGGAATTAATCGGTAAACGTGTTTAGAAATGGTTGGTGGTACCACGTGAGCATTTTTATCCTTTCACGGTTATTTTGTCAACTCTAAAGAATTGGTTTTTAAACGTGTGCAATCATAGCTGAAGTCAAGTGGATTCGAAGTGGATGATCTTTATTTATATTGTCTAAAACTTCTTTACTTCTTATCGTATTGTCATTTTAATTTCTTTAATTTAAGTTCGTCAAAGTTAGGTAGCTATTCGGCTACGTTTCACCCTTTCTCTAAAACTACTTTAGCTGACAACTATTTCAAAACCATTCCCCGTGTTCGATCCTGGACTTACCTTCTAGCTTTACTATATACGAACGAGTCCACTGCCCGCAAGTGTGTAGTAGTCAGTTTTCGGGTATTTCTTGTTTTAATTTTTAAACTCGATTTTACACATCAAGTTTTTGGCGCCGCTGCCGGGGATTGTGTGCCGATTTAGTTGTTAATTTAGTGGTTTGATCCTTTCTCACGTGTGAGGAAGTTACTTGTTTTATTAGTTTAGTTTTCTTTTCTTATCACAGTTGCATTTGACGTGTTTGTGTTAGTTGTGTGTTTGCAGGTATTTCTTTAGTTGATGAACTTGCGTTCTTCGGGTCTACCTTTGAATAGTCCTTTGTCTACTCCGAGAAGACCAAGAGGGCGTCGGTTTAACTTCACTGAACCCACAACACCAATACCTACACCGTTCTCACCTATAGCTAAACCCACTCCTGATTCAGACGAGGAAGGGTTTTATTTAGACGAATTCTTCAATTTAGAAGTTAAGCAAGAAGAGATGGGTGACGAACAACCTAGGGATCCAAATGACACTCGCTATGGCGAGAGGGTTCGAACTATCCCAACTAGCCGTGGCTCCGCCATTAGACCACCGGCCATTGATCACACTTTCAATTTGAAAGGGAATCATCTTAAGAGCATAGAAGAGCACCAATTTGATGGAAAAAGGAAATGGGATCCTTACCAACACTTGGATAGGTTTGAAAAGTTGGCTCGGCTTTATCAATATGGTCAAAATCAAATGAATGCCGTGAAACTTGAGACATTTCCCATGTCAATCACCGGAGAAGCACTTGATTGGTTCAATGATCTTCCAGAAAATTCAATCACTACTTGGAACCAACTTAAGGAGGCTTTCATTGGTGAGTTTTATTCACTTAGAACTCAAAGAAAGTTGGAGAATATGATTAGGTCATTTGAACAAGATGATGGAGAAGATGTTGCAGATGCTTGGGTTCATTTCAAGGAGATGTTGAGAAATTGTCCAGGTCACAATTTGACTAAGGAACAATATGTGGAGCTTTTCTTTGATGGTTTAAATAAGAAGTCTAAACGAGAATTGGGATATGCTTTTGGGGGTAGTTTCAATAACATTACACCCAATGAAGGCTATCAAATCTTGGAAGACATGGCAAAGGATAACTCAAATATGGATGATGAAAGGTTCTTGAAGAATGAAAGAAAGGAACTAACCAAGGGAGAGTTGCTAAGGTTGAAGCTAGCAACGATTCAGGGGTTATTGGAGAGATTAAGGCGCTATCTGAGCGCATGGATAGGAGCTTTGCTGCTCAAGAGACTAGGTTTGGAGCAATTGAGAGGGATGTTAAGGTTGTAGCCGATGGGTGTGATCATTGTGGTGATATGCACTATTCTGATGAGTGTCCAAATCGGGCACCCGAAGATGTGAACTATGTTCAGAATCAACCCCAAGGGAGCTACCACCGCAACACCGGTTTCCAGAACTGGCCTTCAGGTAATTCTTCTTATAACTCTCCTTTTCAGGCTAATGCTCCTCGTTTTTCAGGTAACAGGTGGCAAAGAGATAATTATCAGAATCAGCCACAACAGCAGACTCAGCAAGGGCAAGGATCAGGTTCTTCTTCTTCTAATACCGATCCTAATGCCGAGTTGAGGGAGATGATGAAGCAGTTGGCTAGTAATCAAGTTGAAACAAACACTAGCATTCAAATGATCAGGGAGGATACTAAGGCTTTGAGTGAGAGGTTAGATCAGATAAGCGGGAAGGTGGAGATCAACATGAAGAATCAGGGTGCTAATTTCAAGGATCTCGAAAGTAGGATGGCAGCTCTTGCTAGGCCCACGGGGACTCTTCCTAGCAACACACAGCAGAATCCTAGACCTCATTTTAATTCGGGACAGTTTAATCAGGGACAGAAATACACCCCACCTCCAGTCCGTAATGAGCAAGCCAAAGCCATCACCACTCGTACTGGTAGGTCTTATGACCCACCTCCTATTCCTAATGTTGTTGTTTCAGATGTGCAGGATAACGGGGATGATGATACCGATGTTGATGAAGAAATAGAGATGGAGGAAGATTCGACCGTGAAGACTCCGGTCACTCCACCAAAACCGGATGTGGTTCCAGAGGTTAAAGCATACAAGCCAAAGATACCATTTCCACAGAGATTCAGGAAAGCAAAGCTGAAGGAGCAATATAACAAGTTTGTGGACATGATCAAAAATGTTCATATTAATGTTCCTTTAGTTGATCTTATTCAAGGGATGCCCAATTATGCTAAGTTCATTAAGGAGCTTGTGACAGACAAAGGGAAGTTTGAAGAGGCAAAGGCTACTTTTATTAATGCCGAGTGTTCTGCTATCTTGCAGAACCGCATTCCACCGAAGCTTGAAGACCCAGGGAGTTTTCTTATCACTTGCTCTATTAGAACTATTATTTGTAAAGCATTAGCTGATTTAGGGGCTAGCATTAATTTGATGCCTTACTCGGTTTATGCCAAGTTGTCATTGGGAGTCCTTCGCCCTACCACGTGAGCATTTTTATCCTTTCACGGTTATTTTGTCAACTCTAAAGAATTGGTTTTTAAACGTGTGCAATCATAGCTGAAGTCAAGTGGATTCGAAGTGGATGATCTTTATTTATATTGTCTAAAACTTCTTTACTTCTTATCGTATTGTCATTTTAATTTCTTTAATTTAAGTTCGTCAAAGTTAGGTAGCTATTCGGCTACGGTTTCACCCTTTCTCTAAAACTACTTTAGCTGAAAACTATTTCAAAACCATTCCCCGTGTTCGATCCTGGACTTACCTTCTAGCTTTACTATATACGAACGGGTCCACTGCCCGCAAGTGTGTAGTAGTCAGTTTTCGGGTATTTCTTGTTTTAATTTTTAAACTCGATTTTACACATCAATCCTCATTTTTTGGTAGATTAGTTGAATCGTCGTTTTTGTGTATATTAATTGAATCGTCATTTGCCTGATTACATATTAATCAATTTGGGTTAAATGGGAATTTATGAAAGTTATCTTGCCTTTGTTTTTCTTCCATTATCATTACTACTCATTTCTTTACCCGATTAGACATATTAATCAATTTGGGTTAAATGGGAAAAAGGTTATATAAAAGAAGACTTGATAAGAGATTTTGGATCCTGTGTTCAATAAGATGCAATTTGTTTCTGCTCTTTTCTATCTTATGCTATAGTAGTAGTAATGCACATTTTTTCATTTTATCAATACTGTCAGTGGATGATAGAAGAAGGCTACAATCTACCATGCAGTGTCTTTCTGAATGAACTGTTGGCTTAAGTGCATGATACTTAAAGTTTAATAATAGAAAACTTTCATGTTTAATGTGTATAAGAGATGACAGCATCAGAATAGCTGATGGCAGTGACAGTTAATGATAGAGTCGCGTCTACAGTTGAATTTTGTGTTCATATATTTTCATTTATGTTCATTTCTTTTTCGTTCGTATCGTATGTTTTTTTATGCTGTTGGTCATATGTGTTAAACTTACTACATTTTTTTTGTACTGCCATTGCAGACATGCGAACACCTTTTGCAAATAGCGGAGCTCCAACCCTCTGTTATTCCGTTCCCGGTTAGGTTTTTACATTGTTGAGATAGGTGAATTAACCGCGGGGGAAGAACGGCAGTATCCGAGTCACACTTCCATACGAACCAATGGTTTGATAGTAGCAATCATGAGTTTTAACAGCATTTATGCACTTGGTCTACTTGCTAAATCCGTTCAGGTGAGAACTTATTTTGGTGTGCTCTCATCATTCGTATTGCTAACAAGCTTAAGCTTAGTGAAACTGGTCTTAATTTAATGTCACAATTAATAGCAACTGGTTTTGTATAAATGTGATCATTGGGTCATTTACTGTTCTAATTGGTCATTTAGATGGGTCGTTAAGTATTTGGATGATCCTATATCAAAGATAATATCTGTTCTGTTTTAATAGTATTGTTAGATTTCACACTCTATGTGTTCTTTAACCGATGGCTACCAAAATATGTCTGCAGGCGTTTCTTCGTATGTAATTGGAGTCGTTAAGATTGTGGTACCTATTCGTTGGAGTAACAAAGATAAAGGCTTATCACAAGCACATGTACTTCGACATCATACTATTTTGATAACTGAGGTAAGTCAACTCTTAATTAGCAAAACCGTGTTTTGGTTATTTTTCTCATGTGTAAAGCCAAATCGTGTTTCGGTTGATAAGTCAAAGTGGTCTATGAAAATCAACTATAAAAGGTAAGCTCCTAAGGCACATGGTAGAATTCCTTGAGCATAGATTGGTCTTGATCTTACTTTTATATAACTGGCACTTACAGAGGCTGTTGTATTGGAAAGAAAAAGAACATCAATATTCTTAGTCAAATGGAGATGGAACCAGTTCTTGGGCAAGAAGAGGTTTGATTATCTGTCTTATGAGTTCAACCAGTTGTTTATTGATATACGTTAGCTAATGTCATAGTGTTTGATTTCAACAATATTTATGGATTGGATGTAAAAACTTATAGAATTTTGGTACTCATATGTGTTTCTTTAGTGTTATTATATATGAATTTGGGATATCAAAGTGTAAAAGTGTTTCTTGCGTTTTTTCCCCCTTTCAACTCGGAAAACACAGATCAAAAACTTCCAAATATGAACATTCTGGTAAAGGGTGGTATTTGGAGTATTTTCAAAAGTCCGGGCTTCATCCTTTACATTCAAGTAATTTAGTAGTGTGGGTAAGCTAATGGATAAATTAAGAGAAATAACATTTTAAGGTCAACTCATCAACACACTAAGGTCAACTCATCAAATAAAATATAACATTTTAAGGTCAACTCATCAACACACTAAGGTCAACTCATCAATAAATCTTAAACACAACGTGATCCATTGGATTATAAGTAAGTCCCATCCAAGTGACAAGTTTAGGGAAACTTTTTTTTCATGGAACCAGTGTCATTCTAACCTAAGGACCTTTTAAAAAAAAATAAAAACAGCAGAAGGTTGGTCTAACATAGCAACATTCATAGCGGCTCCGAACTCCCATCAAACATTTTTGATATCATCCGTCTTCTTATCATCACACAACCAAATTAACAGCTCAAGGTATAACTAAGTTCGGTTGTACATTCATACAGTAGAAAACGTAAAAAAAACACTTTCAAAAACTTCCAAATATGAACATTCTGGTAAAGGGTGGTATTTGGAGTATTTTCGAAAGTCCGGGCTTCATCCTTCACATTCAAGTAATTTAGTAGTGTGGGTAAGCTAATGGATAAATTAAGAGAAATAACATTTTAAGGTCAACTCATCAACACACTAAGGTCAACTCATCAATAAATCTTAAACACAACGTGATCCATTGGATTATAAGTAAGTCCCATCCAAGTGACAAGTTTAGGGAAACTTTTTTTTCATGGAACCAGTGTCATTCTAACCTAAGGACCTTTTAAAAAAAAATAAAAACAGCAGAAGGTTGGTCTAACATAGCAACATTCATAGCGGCTCCGAACTCCCATCAAACATTTTTGATATCATCCGTCTTTTTATCATCACACAACCAAATTAACAGCTCAAGGTATAACTAAGTTCGGTTGTACATTCATACAGTAGAAAACGTAAAAAAAACACTTAACGACCGCTTTTTAAAGGGTCCCGCCGCAACGCGCGGGCACCTTGCTAGTTTAAGATAATCGTTAAAACTTCCCTTAAATAGGTAGCTTAAGTGTATCTTAACTTTCCTTAATTTGCGTTCATTTACAATCTAAATCCATGCTATGAATATCTCAACTAGATATCATACAACTAGTTTTGGCATTAAACTCTTTTAATCCATTTCAACCTTGTTCTACTAAGTTCAATTTGTCTCCAATCCAATCTAGCTTGGATGATGACATTTAACTTTTCAAACGTTCAATTTATCGAGTTCTACTATTCGATAAATAATCTAATTTGTAATTAATAATAAATGCTCAAGACATTCAATATTTTGATTACAAATTTAGAATAGGTGACTAGTAAAAGATGTTGTCTTTTGTTGTTATCAAAATTCTCCCACTGATTCCTAGAACCATATCTTTCAAGTATCACACACTTGATAGAGAATTGATCCCGAGTCTCCTCCTCTCCCACTTACTCTTTGAATCGAGTATTTCAAGTAGTGACACTTGGTGGAGATTTCAACTCTCTATTTGTCCTTTAATATCACAAATCTTGCTTTCACTTAACTTATCGAATTAAGCATTTCAAGTGGCAACACTTGGTGAAAACAATGATTCTTATATTTAAGACAAAAACAATTTTAACAAAGACCTTTTAGAATTACTAAAAGTACATCTCTTGGATTTCCTTTTGTAAATTACTTTATGTACGACTTTTATTTCACAAATCACTTTGCGAAGTGCCAAATGTTTCATTATCTCACAAATCACTTTGTGAGTTTAATCTTTAGCTATAATTACTATAATTACATGCAAGATATATACAACAAAACATCAATAAAAAACAACCAATTAATCAAGGAAGAAAATAGATAAAACCTAATAGATTCCAAACATAAAATATTCAAAATCCATACATTAACACCCCAATATTTTAAGGTAAAAGAAAATTAACCCTTTTTATAGTTTTGACATTAAATTAATTTCCTAGTATTTTATTTTGAGATAAAGGGTTAATTTAGTTGGAATTTTAGTGGCTAGCGGGTATAATACCCTTTTTAATTTGACAAAAAACGTGGCACAGGGAGAGATAGTCCAGCCATGTTTCCTTTGTGATGATTCATGCTTTCACTATCTATTTCCCCTCAATCCTTTCTTCTCAAAAATTATTCTACAAACTTCCTTGAATTCTTAAGAAAGTGCATGTAATTCATCCTCCCAAATTCAATCATCTAATTCATTCTAATAATAAGCAAGGTGAGGGTTTGTTTTGCTTGGGGGAGGCCGAAATTAACAAGGAGAAAAAGAGGAAAAAATCTGGAAATCTAATTGTTGTTGTTGTTCTTTGAGGTAAGAATTCCCTTAATCCTTTAATTGTAAAATTTAGGGTTCTTGATAATGGAATTTGGGTTCTTAGTTGGAATTTGGGAATTTGTCAATTTGGGGATTTTGATGATGAACCCTAATGAATTAAAAGGAGAAGCCTTGAGTAAAGGCAATTGAGTTTTAATGGAACCCAAAGAAATCAACTTTATGTTTTGGGTGTTTGGCTAGATTGTGATATGAAATTGATTATGGAAAATTGTTAAAATGTTTTGTGAATGCCAAACACCATGTTAATAGAATGCATGTTGAATTCAAGCAAATGATTGTGAAATAGTTGAGTTTATAGAACTCATAGATATATGTATTGTATTATGTATAGGTGGTGAAGACCTTTTAGTTGAGCCTATAGCCATAGAATCAATTAGCCAAGTTCAAGGTGAGTGTTTATGCATATAATCATGTTCTTGTTATTTGGGGTCATAGGTGGGTAAATTCCTATGATCCATTTGATTATTGCTAGTAGGTGGGTAAATTCCTACTAGCCAAATTGTGATTTAGGGTTAGTAGGTGGGTAAATTCCTACTAATCCATTTGTGATTTTTGCTAGTAGGTGGGTAAATTCCTACTAATCCATTTGTGATTTTTGCTAGTAGGTGGGTAAATTCCTACTAGCATATTTGTTATTAGGGTTAGTAGGTGGGTAAATTCCTACTAATCCATTTGTGATTTTTGCTAGTAGGTGGGTAAATTCCTACTAGCATGTTTCCATGGCCATGTGAAAGAGAAATTATGTCATGATTGACTTTGCTATCGTTGGATAGGCTATATGTGGTGCTTGAGGCACATTGCTTGGTAACTTGATTATGATTATATGTATATGCATTCACTAAGCGTTGCTTATGTTTTAGTTGTTTAATTCTTTTATAGGAGTTGGTAGTAGTAGCAAAGGCAAGGACTTGATCTAGTGAAGTGATCATTGAAGAAATTAGAGCCATCTTGAAGGTTGGCAACTTGGGTAATTACGGTAGATAATTCCCTTTTGACCATTTGGCTCTTGATACAAGTTTGTTTTAGTTGATCAAGTCTTTTGGTTGTAAAAGTCTATAATCATGTAAGGATTTTGGGTCACCTGGTTGTTTTTGGTCATAACTTGGTAACTAGGTCGTTTTCTTTCTTTAGGTCAAAACGACCCGTTTGATGACATTTATCGTTTTGGCTCAAAACTTTGGTTGTAAGTATTATCTGTGGTGTCCATTATTATGTTGAAGTATGAAACGTTCTGATTCAAAGTGTGGTTTAAAAATTTGGGTGTTGTAATGTTGATCATGTGTTAAAAGGAAATGTTGGGTTGCTGGTTTTCGGGCAGGTCTGGACCAGAAGCATTCCACTGCGGCGCAGTGGAAGTGCTTTAACCCCACTGCGGCGCAGTGGTATGTTGCTGAAAAAAAAAAAAAAAAAACTTTAACTTTTGTACTCTTTTACTAAATGAGGTTTGGTTGTTACATTTTTGGTATCAAAGCCATGGTTCAAGGGATTTAGGTATTCGATCTTTGCGAATAGGATGCCTAGACTTGAACCATTGGATTGACTTTGACCTTAGGATTGGGGTGTTCACGTTTGAAAGTGGAAATGGTTAGTAAGATTGATTTAAAATGAAATAGTTTATGAGCTTAATAGAGCCGGCCTATTATTGGTCATAAGCTATTACGTTCTAAATCAAACTTACTAAATATGGAAACGATCGGATGTGAGCGTTTGGGGTATTAGAGACAAATTAGTGTATTGAATGTTCATTTATAAGTTGTTAAATTTGTAGTATGGAATCTTTTCAAAACGAAGACGAATCAATTCGGATTAGGGATAAAGTTATAGAGAATGCAGAATCGTCGGAACGGGAAGTCCTCACCGGTGATTTTATAAGTGAGCAAATAGGCAAGGCCTTGGAGAACTTCTCTCCATTTATCACTAAAAAGTTGAATGAGACTCTAGAAGGAGCAATGAGTGAAGCCATTGCTAACAAAATTAGGGAGGAAGTAGCTTTGTCGGTACAAGAAGAGTTCGATAAGCGTTTTCCTAAAGGCAAAGTACCGGAAACACAAACAAATGAGAATCCTCCAAAGAACACCAATGAAAAACCTTATGATCTCAAAAATTTCACCATTGCAAGTCCTCCTACATACAATGGGAACCCCGACCCCATTGTAAGCACCAAGTGGGTGTATGAGATAGAAGGAGCTTTCCGCATTACCAAGACTCCAATTGAAGACAAAACGTTGTATGGGTCAAGCATGTTGAGAGACCGGGCTAAGTTATGGTGGGACAGCTTAATTGTGACAAAGGGTGAAGGAGTGATGAGTATGGAGTGGACAGATTTTAAAGCGGCTTTCTTCAAAGAATTTCGATCCGAGGCCGATGTGACTAAACTTAGAAGTGATTTCATGAATGAATCTCAAGGTTCGATGAATGTAAATGAATTTCGTGTGCGGTTTCTTGACAAAGCACAGTTTTGTCCCGAGTATTTGAAAGATGATAAGTTGTTGAAGGAACACTTCTATCGGAAACTCCGCAAGAATATTCGTGAGAAGATCACTCTTCTCCAAATCGAATCTTTCAATCAATTGATTGATGTAGCAAGGTGGTATGAGGTGGAACAAGGCATGCCGGATGAAGACTCCTCCAAAAGGAAAGCGGAGCAAATTGATTCGCCAAACAAGAAGTTCCGGCCAAGTGGAAGCTCGGGAAATAATACATTTAGGAGAAACGCCCCCGCTTGTAACAAATGTGGGAAATATCATTTCGGAGTTTGTCCTTCATCACCCAAGAAAGGGTGCTTCACTTGTGGCCAACCGGGTCACATTAGTCGTGATTGCAAGTTCTCTCCAAACAAGCCTACCGTGTGCTTTAAATGCTTTAAAGAGGGGCACATGAGAAGTGATTGCCCATTGTTGTCAAATGAAGAAAGGCAAGCGGAAGTAAGAAAAATGAATGAGAAAAGGATGGTGAGACAAGTAGGAACTCCTAAAGGGAGATCTTTCCAACTCTCGGTGGTGGAAGCTAAGGAGTCAACCGATGTTGTGTCAGGTACTTTTCTAGTCCATGACACTCCCGCTAAAATTCTATTTGATTCCGGGGCAAACCGTTCCTTTGTAGCTACTCGATTCACTAGATGTATTCCCCTACAAGTATCTTTGCTTAAACCTCCGTTATTAGTGGAAGTAGCGGGTGATCAAACTTATGTAATTAAAAATGTGTATTTAGATTGTAGCTTGACCATAAATTTTGAAAATTTTAAAGCCAATCTTATACCTATGGGTTTGGGTGAATTTGATGTGATTTTGGGCATGGATTGGCTCGGTAGACATAGGGCGAGTATTTGTTGTAGTGATAAAAGTGTCAGACTCAAAACTCCTAGTGGCAAGGATATGGTGGTTTTCGGGGAAAGAAATCAAGACTCTTTACCGCTGTGTACTTATGCTAGGGCTCGCCGACTTATTTCCCGTGGATGCAAAGCTTTTCTTGCTCATGTTCTTGATTCCGATAAGGAATCTAAATCAATTCCTGACATTCCGATTGTTAACGAATTTGTTGATGTTTTCCCCGATGACCTACCGGGTCTTCCTCCTGATAGACAAGTAGATTTCAAGATTGATCTCATTCCGGGTGCTACACCCATCGCTAAAGCTCCATATCGTCTTGCTCCAACCGAAATGCGAGAAATGATGGAACAACTCCAAGAACTTCTTGATAAGGGCTTTATACGCCCAAGTAGTTCTCCTTGGGGTGCTCCTGTTCTGTTTGTTAAAAAGAAAGATGGTAGTTTGCGGATGTGCATTGATTATCGTGAGCTTAATAAAGTTACCATCAAGAATAGATACCCTCTGCCTCGTATCGACGACCTTTTTGATCAACTTCAAGGAGCATCGTATTTTTCGAAGATTGATCTTCGTTCGGGTTATCATCAACTAAAGGTTGGTGAAGAAGACATTCCAAAAACTGCGTTCAGGACCCGTTATGGTCATTATGAATTCTTGGTCATGCCTTTTGGGTTGACAAACGCTCCTGCAGCCTTCATGGATCTTATGAATCGTGTATGTCGTCCTTTCCTTGATAAATCCGTTATTGTTTTCATTGATGACATTTTGATCTATTCAAAGTGTCAGTCCGATCATGAGAAACACCTTCGTGAAGTTCTTGAAACCCTCCGTCGCGAGAAATTGTATGCCAAGTTTTCTAAATGCGAATTTTGGTTACGTGAAGTCCAATTCCTTGGACATGTTGTGAATAAAGAAGGAATTAAAGTAGACCCGGCAAAGATTAGTGCAATCACAAAATGGGAACCTCCCAAATCTCCGACTGAAATCCGTAGTTTTCTTGGTTTGGCGGGTTATTATCGTCGCTTTATTCAAGATTTTTCTAAATTGGCCTCGCCTCTTACTAAATTGACCCGAAAGAACGAGAAGTTTGAATGGAAGAATGAACAAGAGAATGCCTTCCAAACTTTAAAAGAGAAGTTGAGTCAAGCACCCGTTCTAACTTTGCCAGATGGAGTTGAAGACTTCTCGGTATATTGTGATGCATCTTTTAATGGTCTTGGTTGTGTTCTTATGCAAAAGGGGCAAGTCATCGCTTATGCATCAAGACAACTAAAACTTCATGAGAAGTCTTATCCTGTTCATGATTTAGAACTTGCTGCGGTTGTTTTTGCTTTGAAGATTTGGCGCCATTATCTCTATGGTGTTAAGTTTACCATTTATTCCGATCATAAGAGTCTTAAATACTTCTTTGAGCAACGAGATCTTAATAATCGTCAACGAAGATGGCTAGATTTATTGAAAGACTATGATTGTGAAATCTTGTATCACCCCGGAAAAGCCAATGTGGTGGCCGACGCCTTAAGCCGAAAAAGTTCTCACTTTTTCATTCGTGTTTCACCCTTATGGGTGATGATTACCAATGATTTCTTGGAACGCATAAAAGAAGCTCAAGATGAAGCTTTACAACGTGATCCTAAACGAGAAAGAATTAAGGGTCAAATGAAGCATTTTTCTAAAGACTCTCGTGGTCTTACGGTTCGTTATGGACGAATTTGGATTCCTTTTTCGTGCCCTTTGAAAGAAATTCTTCTCGATGAAGCACATAAGTCCAAATATTCTATTCATCCCGGTGCAACGAAAATGTATTATGACTTGAAGGTTGATTATTGGTGGCCGGGTATGAAACGGGACATAGTCAAGTATGTGGAAAAATGTTTGACTTGTTTACAAGTTAAAGCGGAGCATCAAAAGCCATACGGGAAGCTCCAACCGCTTGATATACCACAATGGAAGTGGGAGCACTTGACTATGGATTTCATTACCAAACTTCCTAAAACGCCCAAGCATCAATTTGACTCTATATGGGTGATCGTAGATCGATTGACGAAAAGTGCCTTGTTTTTGCCCATTCGTGAGTCATCATCTTCTGAAGTGTTAGCCGATATTTATTTGAGAGAAGTGGTAGCTCGGCATGGCATTCCCGTTTCTATTGTTTCGGATAGGGATACACGGTTTACTTCCCACTTTTGGAGAAGATTTCATGAAGACCTGGGTACTAAGTTACACATGAGTACCGCGTACCATCCTCAAACGGATGGGCAAAGTGAGCGAACCATCCAAACGTTGGAAGACATGCTACGTGCATGCATTATTGATTTTGGAGGACCATGGGACGCGTATTTGCCTTTGGCAGAATTTTCGTATAATAATAGTTACCATTCTAGCATTAAGATGCCTCCTTATGAAATGCTTTATGGTAGGAGATGTCGAACTCCCATTTGTTGGGGAGAAGTGGGCCAACGAGAATTAGGTGGGACCGATATTGTCCTTGAGACTACTCAAAGGATAGATGAGATTCGTGAAAGACTCAAAGCGGCTCAAGATAGACAAAAGTCGTATGCCGATGTTAGAAGAAGACCCATTGAGTTCATGGTTGGTGACCGAGTTTTGTTAAAGGTATCTCCATGGAAGGGCTTACTACGATTTCGCAAACGTGGAAAGTTGAGCCCACGGTTCATTGGCCCGTTTCGGGTTTTAGCCCGTATTGGCAAAGTGGCATACCAATTAGAGTTACCCGAAGAGCTATCTCGAATTCATGACACTTTTCATGTATCTCAACTCCGAAAATGTCTTGTTGATGATGCAACGTGCGTTCCATTGAATGAAATCGAACTAGATAAGAAATTGACTTACGTTGAGGAACCGGTTACTATTGTGGAAGAAGAGTTGAGAAAGATAAACAATAAGACGGTACGAACTTTCAAGGTACAATGGAAGCACCAAAGGAGCTCGGATTATACTTGGGAAACCGAGCATGACATGTTGGTGTATTACCCGTCTTTGCATATGGCTTGGATCACGGGGACGTGATCGATTTTGAGTGGGGGAGATTTGTAACACCCCAATATTTTAAGGTAAAAGAAAATTAACCCTTTTTATAGTTTTGACATTAAATTAATTTCCTAGTATTTTATTTTGAGATAAAGGGTTAATTTAGTTGGAATTTTAGTGGCTAGCGGGTATAATACCCTTTTTAATTTGACAAAAAACGTGGCACAGGGAGAGATAGTCCAGCCATGTTTCCTTTGTGATGATTCATGCTTTCACTATCTATTTCCCCTCAATCCTTTCTTCTCAAAAATTATTCTACAAACTTCCTTGAATTCTTAAGAAAGTGCATGTAATTCATCCTCCCAAATTCAATCATCTAATTCATTCTAATAATAAGCAAGGTGAGGGTTTGTTTTGCTTGGGGGAGGCCGAAATTAACAAGGAGAAAAAGAGGAAAAAATCTGGAAATCTAATTGTTGTTGATTGTTCTTTGAGGTAAGAATTCCCTTAATCCTTTAATTGTAAAATTTAGGGTTCTTGATAATGGAATTTGGGTTCTTAGTTGGAATTTGGGAATTTGTCAATTTGGGGATTTTGATGATGAACCCTAATGAATTAAAAGGAGAAGCCTTGAGTAAAGGCAATTGAGTTTTAATGGAACCCAAAGAAATCAACTTTATGTTTTGGGTGTTTGGCTAGATTGTGATATGAAATTGATTATGGAAAATTGTTAAAATGTTTTGTGAATGCCAAACACCATGTTAATAGAATGCATGTTGAATTCAAGCAAATGATTGTGAAATAGTTGAGTTTATAGAACTCATAGATATATGTATTGTATTATGTATAGGTGGTGAAGACCTTTTAGTTGAGCCTATAGCC
This sequence comes from Erigeron breviscapus, assembly GCA_034093135.1. Taxonomy (NCBI): domain Eukaryota; kingdom Viridiplantae; phylum Streptophyta; class Magnoliopsida; order Asterales; family Asteraceae; genus Erigeron; species Erigeron breviscapus. The sequence goes on along the minus strand of CM067167.1, from coordinate 108,936,805 downwards.
ATAGAATCGATTAGCCAAGTTCAAGGTGAGTGTTTATGCATATAATCATGTTCTTGTTATTTGGGGTCATAGGTGGGTAAATTCCTATGATCCATTTGATTGTTGAGCTAGTAGGTGGGTAAATTCCTACTAGCCAAATTGTGATTTAGGGTTAGTAGGTGGGTAAATTCCTACTAATCCATTTGTGATTTTTGCTAGTAGGTGGGTAAATTCCTACTAATCCATTTGTGATTATTGCTAGTAGGTGGGTAAATTCCTACTAGCATATTTGTTATTAGGGTTAGTAGGTGGGTAAATTCCTACTAATCCATTTGTGATTTTTGCTAGTAGGTGGGTAAATTCCTACTAGCATGTTTCCATGGCCATGTGAAAGAGAAATTATGTCATGATTGACTTTGCTATCGTTGGATAGGCTATATGTGGTGCTTGAGGCACATTGCTTGGTAACTTGATTATGATTATATGTATATGCATTCACTAAGCGTTGCTTATGTTTTAGTTGTTTAATTCTTTTATAGGAGTTGGTAGTAGTAGCAAAGGCAAGGACTTGATCTAGTGAAGTGATCATTGAAGAAATTAGAGCCATCTTGAAGGTTGGCAACTTGGGTAATTACGGTAGATAATTCCCTTTTGACCATTTGGCTCTTGATACAAGTTTGTTTTAGTTGATCAAGTCTTTTGGTTGTAAAAGTCTATAATCATGTAAGGATTTTGGGTCACCTGGTTGTTTTTGGTCATAACTTGGTAACTAGGTCGTTTTCTTTCTTTAGGTCAAAACGACCCGTTTGATGACATTTATCGTTTTGGCTCAAAACTTTGGTTGTAAGTATTATCTGTGGTGTCCATTATTATGTTGAAGTATGAAACGTTCTGATTCAAAGTGTGGTTTAAAAATTTGGGTGTTGTAATGTTGATCATGTGTTAAAAGGAAATGTTGGGTTGCTGGTTTTCGGGCAGGTCTGGACCAGAAGCATTCCACTGCGGCGCAGTGGAAGTGCTTTAACCCCACTGCGGCGCAGTGGGGGATTTTGACCCGCTGTCCAGTAAGTTTCCACTGCGACGCAGTGGGAGGAGTCCTACCCCACTGCGACGCAGTGGTATGTTGCTGTAAAAAAAAAAAAAAAAATTTTAACTTTTGTACTCTTTTACTAAATGAGGTTTGGTTGTTACAAAATCCATACATTATCCCAAGAATGAAAATAAAAGGGTAATAATGTTTTCAATTAAAACATCAAATAAAAGATAATTCCAAAATGAATGCCAAGGCATTTATTTCAAGACTATCTTTCTCCTTCCAAATTTTCCTTTATTCTTTCTTTCTTGTCCGCCCCACGTATGATAAGTCTCACGAAGCCATTCTTCAATCTTCTCACAACTACGAGCGTTGTGTGAATTGCTTTTGCAGAATGTGCACAATGAATTTCTGTGGTAGGGCCTTTCAATGAGTGCCCTTTCCGGTAAATTCATCTCTACACCTACTAACATTCTTTCAAGATTATCTAGCGACTTGTGCTTGCAAGTCATAAAATAATTCATGGCGAAATGTGCGTAGTGTTGACTGAGTGAGTTAAGTATCGAGAGAATTTGTTCATCATGAGTAAGTGGCTGCCTAAGGGCTGCCAACTCATCGATGTATCCTCTCATAATCTTCACGTGATCCGATACCGATTTTTCCTTGACCTTATGGTACTCCCTTGCTTCTTCAAGAGTTCCACTCGCAATGACATTCACAACATGTTGATTCTCTCTAACAATCATTCCAAATGGACGATAAACATTCCCACAACATATGTCACGAGCATAGCTATCATCAATGGAATTAATGACTACACCCAGTGTATCATTGTGAGCAAGGTAACTTGCGTAAGCCTTATCAGAAAGCCCACCAAGCTCATCAATATCTTCAACAACCACGGAACGATCCTCTGTGAGTTGGTTGAAAAGTCCCTTGTACATAAGGTAGTTTTTCAACGCCTCATACCAAGTTGCAAAGCATCCCGGTATTAGCTTCTTTTGCATCAAGGTATTCTTATACCATGTAGCAATATCAGGCTCAACAATATCATTTAAAAGAACAAACTACAAAATAACGAAAACACAATTAATATCATCGACATTTATCCCTAATCATTAACTACCCACGTTTCAATCATAAAATCAAAACATATTAATGAATTAAGGCTAAGACTCATCTAGACCCAACGGCATATATATCCGGTGCGGGGCTCGCGGCTACAGGGAATTAGTATAGTCATAAATGAGTGAGAGCGGGTCTCTACCAATTAAGGCTCTTAGATCTTTATGAGATTCATGGGAGATGGGGAGTTCTCCACTTACAGGTATATTTAATCTCATCCTTGCCAGCTAGTACTTAGGCAACGGTCCAGTGCAACAGGGAGTGTAGCATGTAGGTGCTTCGACTTATAGGATGGCATGACTACTTCAGTGGGTATATTAATTATTTGTTACTTCAAATAATGCGCTAATAACTCTATCAACATCAATAAATGAATGGACTGAAATTACTAGCATTCCTATTCGTGTTTTAAACTATTTAAAAGACAGTTTATTTTCAACTTAGAAATGTTAATAAACTAACATCTCGTTAAACCACTTTTAACTTAGTCGAAAAATAGCGTCCATCTAGATAATTAGGGCATATTATTTAATATCGAAATTCTAATCTAACTTTAGAAACCTTAATATTAAATTCATCCAATAACCGAGTTATTCAATTATCTAGATTTCCACTAACAAGTCTCTAACTTCTATTTTACGTAAAAGTACATGCAATTAATGTTCTAATTCGTTAAACGGCTAAGGCATCTAACAAGGCAATACTATTGTCCTAATTAAAACTTAATGCATGTCCTTAATCAATTAAAAGCACTTTTAATTTTTCGTAAAATATAATCCTTTTGAGTTCTTCTAAAAATCTAATTTCAAAAACTCAATGAGTTTTATTTAAAACAAAACTCTTTCCTTTCTCGTATTTTAATTTTCAAATATATATTTTAGAGACACGCATTAAATCCTAATGCAAATATATATAAAACTAAAATACATACAATAAATAGTTCATGTAATCTAACAATTAAATCCGCATGCAATATATATAAACAAATATATATATATAAACCTATTTATATAATAAATATTTAAACAAATAAAAATATATATATATATATATATATACAATTTTTGAAAATTTATATATAAAACATACATATACCCACATCTCATATATTTGTATTTATTCCAAGATCTAATTATTTCAACTAAATAATTAACGGCTAGTTCTAATTCAAAATTATAAATGAACCCATCACTTATTCATATCATATGGACATCGTTTTATAAAGCCTTTTTTATCAAAAATAGAAATATATCCATATTGTGAACTAGTGAACTTTCCATTTACGAAAACCTTCTTGATTTTGCTTATCAACAAAATTACTTAAATATATATCAACTATATATAGTTTCCTTATTCAAATCCGCATGCAATATATATAAACAAATATATATATATAAACCTATTTATCGCATACAAGGAAACAAATTGATCTTTAAACAAATACAAAATATTTATATGGATATATATATACAATTTTTGAAAATTTATATATAAAACATACATATATCCACATCTCATATATTTGTATTTATTCCAAGATCTAATTATTTCAACTAAATAATTAACGGCTAGTTCTAATTTAAAATTATAAATGAACCCATCACTTATTCATATTATATGGACATCGTTTTATAAAGCCTTTTTTATCAAAAATAGAAATATATCCATATTGTGAACTAGTGAACTTTCCATTTACGAAAACCTTCTTGATTTTGCTTATCAACAAAATTACTTAAATATATATATATATAGAACTATATATATATATATTATATATATATATTATATATATATATATATATATATATATATAATATATATATATATATAATATATATATATACACGACATATATATCGAATATATATACATATATATATATATATACGAAATTGAATGTAAGTAACTTTATTCAAGACCCAAAATCAAGGTAAGTACTTATACCATGCATGGTCTTTGATACCACTGTTGGGATTTTATTAACCGAATAACATTAAATGGGTCGGGTGACTGACCCGGTTTTAGTGACAAATTAAAATTTTCAAATCAAAGTACGTAGCGGAAGCGTGTTAATAAACTATTAAACTATTTAATATCCCTTCCTCAAGATCCACATGCATGCAATAAAATTAACTTAAATAAATACAAGAAAACTAACCACGTTGCGGAAGACGAGATCCTCCATGATGTGGAAGATTCTGGAAACAAGATTCCAAGTGTAGAAACCCTCCATAAGTGCGTACACGAACAATGCCTCAACCAAGGATCTGCTAGACACCTTTAAGCTTACGACCGCAACCGAACGAAACCCTCCAAAATACCCCTAAGGTCGAATTCGACTTCTCTACCATGTAGAAAGTCGAATTCGAATTTCCCTTCTTAGGGATGTCGAATTCGATCCTCACCAAACACAAAAGGTGGGAAACCTTTTGTTGAAACTAATTTAGGGTTTAACTAAAACCCTAAATAATTATACCTAAAACAATTTGGGTTTTGGTTTCTTTTGGGATGTGAATGTCGAACCACACAAAGGAGAGAATTTCTTTGTGTGTGTTTTTAGGGTTTTCAAGAATGTGCAAGAATTAATGAGGGTTCTAAGGGTTTATATAGGCATAGTTTCCTAATTAGATTAAGAAACTAAAACCCTTATAATTCCCTATGGGAATTTCGATCCCCTCCCTCCCCTTTCCTTATGAATTTCGGCCATGAGGCCTTAGGGGGAGTGGACCGGACTTTCCATATATTAATTAATCCACTATTAATTAATTTGGACCATTAACTAATTAATTATCCAACCCGTTAACTCATTTAATTAATTAAACTACTTTTAATTAATAAGTTATTTATCAATCAATTAAAACTAACTTTAATCGACTACTATAAATAACGGTTGTCGGTTTATCCGTTTATCCTTAATTAACTCGCGTTAATTTATAAACGTATAATTTAATTAAAGACTATTTAATTAAATGCGTAAATGATCAAATATCATTCCGTAGCTTTATGGTTAAACATTATAGATGTTCAATTGTGTATGACCCTACGTGCTCAAAGATCCGAAGACATACGGTTAGTCGGGTCTACGAAAGTTCACACAATTTCAACTGTTTTAATTATTTCATTTAAGGTTAGTAATTAGTTTAGTTGTGTTTTAGCATAGCTTGTATTATGAATGTATTATGACGTTATGTTAATCAATATAAGTCTTCGCCTATTGGTTAAACATTATTTGCATTATTCGTATTTGTTGATCTAATTAAGTATAATTGAGGATCCCGTACTTGGTTATATAGTAACTAATCCGGTAGGTCTAGGTGGATAGGGCCTTACAAAGTGATATCAGAGCCACATGTTAGATAATCCATTGGTTCAGATTTGTTTTACAACAAGTATTCATGTTAGAAAAAAGTTAGACTTGTCCGAGTTTGAGATAAACTCGGCGGAGTTTAGGCTCCGTTTCAGTTCTCTCATTTCGGATCTTAAGGGAATTGTGAACTCGTGCGGAGTTTGGTTAAACTTGAGCGAGTTTAGTTTCTGAGGATATCTTTTGCTTTCAAATCCGTATCTTCAGGAATTGCATATTCGTAGGAATCTAGTAGTTTCTAAAGATTTACCTAAAACGGATCCAAGGGAACTGCAATTTCATTTAAATCACATGTTACTATGTTTTTCTCAACTTAAATTAACTAATACTATTACAACGTAAAATATTAATATGGCTCTATTGTGTCGACATGATGCTGATTTTTGATACTTTTTCTGTCTTATCTTAGTCTCTTATAAAACATATTATTCTTCCTTACAAGTAATTGAAATATCTAAATTGCCCCTCCTAAACTCAAATGAAAAGCTTAAAATATATTTGTAGTCTTGCAGGCAAGAGGAAATGAACACAAGACATATTGCTTGAAGGGAAACACCATAAATAGGAAGCTGTTGCTTTTTTTAATCTTTATATGCACTAAATTACTACTTTTGTTTTTAAAAAAATTTCTCTTAGAAGAATTGAGCACGCATACTACTCTTTCTAGACACTTTTGCTTTCTTATTATAAACAAGGGCTAATTGTTTCAAAAGGTATTGAACTGACAAGTTTTTGTTATTATGAGGACCATACTTATTTTTCCAATATTGTAGGGTATAATGTGACAAACACCGTTTATTATGAGTACTAAAAATACCACCCGTGGTTTTACGCCTATGTGTAGTGGTTTTTGACCATAATAGATGGCCCACCTTGACTACGTTATTATATGAAACCAGTCTTCACTTTCCCTTTCTATCTTTTTCTTCGATTAAAATATAAATACACATATACATATGCATCTGTACGAATATAAACATATATAGCCAATCCAACACATACACACACATATACAAGTAATTTGCCTCTTCCAATTCAGATATATACAGATATATACATATCAGTATATATCAGTAAAGATTGTTGATTTTGTTAAGGGCATGAAACCCACCTGTTTGCCTCGCTCTCGATTACCCTGAACCACCCCCTGCACCTTCAACCGTCGCCACCGTACCTCCGGCTGCCACCACCACTCCCGAAGAATCGCCCATTGATGGTGGGCCTATCTTATTTCGTTGTCGGCTTGTTTCCCGATGGTGGGCTGTCTTTTCAAATTTTCTGGCCATCTACACCACTGTGTTACCTCCATCTTTTTTGTTGGAGTGATTAGATTTAGATACCGACATTGATGGTATTAGAGGAATTAGGGTGGTTGGTATTTTGGGGGTTGAGTCGGATTTGTATTCCGGCCAACCAATTACAATCACCACCGCGGCCCCATCACCACCACCGCTACAACGATCTGGTCACCCCATCACCATCACTACCAAGATTCGGCCACCCCGTCACCACCGCCATCAATATCCAGTAGTGGGTGTGGATGTGTGTGTGTTTTGTAGTATTCGAATAAAGAGAAGTGGCTGCGTTTCATTTGGAGTGAAACGATTTAGATCCCTATATTTCCAGTTGTCTAATTCCATATATGAATTTATCTTTCTAAAGTTAATTATTTATTATATATATATGTTCAAGTGATCTTTATATGGTCGTGGTGATTGTCGGTATATGTATGCAAATCGTTTTGAGTAGTGATGTATCTCTCTCTCTTTATATATATATATATATACACACACATATATATATATAAAATATAAAATATAATATATTTTTTATAATATAGATATATATATATATATAATATAAACATATATAGCCAATCCAACACATACACACACATATACAAGTAATTTGCCTCTTCCAATTCAGATATATACAGATATATACATATCAGTATATATCAGTAAAGATTGTTGATTTTGTTAAGGGCATGAAACCCACCTGTTTGCCTCGCTCTCGATTACCCTGAACCACCCCCTGCACCTTCAACCGTCGCCACCGTACCTCCGGCTGCCACCACCACTCCCGAAGAATCGCCCATTGATGGTGGGCCTATCTTATTTCGTTGTCGGCTTGTTTCCCGATGGTGGGCTGTCTTTTCAAATTTTCTGGCCATTTACACCACTGTGTTGCCTCCATCTTTTTTGTTGGAGTGATTAGATTTAGATACCGACATTGATGGTATTAGAGGAATTAGGGTGGTTGGTATTTTGGGGGTTGAGTCGGATTTGTATTCCGGCCAACCAATTACAATCACCACCGCGGCCCCATCACCACCACCGCTACAACGATCTGGTCACCCCATCACCATCACTACCAAGATTCGGCCACCCCGTCACCACCGCCATCAATATCCAGTAGTGGGTGTGGATGTGTGTGTGTTTTGTAGTATTCGAATAAAGAGAAGTGGCTGCGTTTCATTTGGAGTGAAACGATTTAGATCCCTATATTTCCAGTTGTCTAATTCCATATATGAATTTATCTTTCTAAAGTTAATTCATTTATTATATGTATATTTCAACTTTTTTTTTTCCACCTCAACCCTAAAAAACTACACTTATAAATAAAAACTATAATTGAACTATATTTACCTTTTCATCCATTATACTCAAACAAACAACAATTACATGCAGGAAAGAAACATGGAAAACAAATGCTGATGTTTGGTAATATGTTTAATTTTTTTTCTACTGCAATTTTGCTACATTTGATGATTGTAGATGGTTAAGTAATTATTGAATAATTATTTATTGTTTGATAATTCAATTGCATTTCAATTATCCTGTGTGTGCCTGTTAACTATGATGCATTGCTTATATATATAGAAAAAAACCCATAATCTTTGATAAAAAAGTTCGAAATGTAAAATAAAAATTGAAAGACACCTAATGTAAAATAAAGAGAAAAACACAATTAATTATTTTAATTTAATGTTTTTAGCATTATTTTAATACATTGAGTTGACATATATAGGAGAATCAAATTTATCCTAGGAGACTGAACATACGACCTCTTTCCCATCTTCTCTTTCTCATTATTAACCTTTTTTTCTCTGAATCAACTTTTTTTTTTCCACCTCAACCCTAAAAAACTACACTTATAAATAAAAACTATAATTGAACTATATTTACCTTTTCATCCATTATACTCAAACAAACAACAATTACATGCAGGAAAGAAACATGGAAAACAAATGCTGATGTTTGGTAATATGTTTAATTTTTTTTCTACTGCAATTTTGCTACATTTGATGATTGTAGATGGTTAAGTAATTATTGAATAATTATTTATTGTTTGATAATTCAATTGCATTTCAATTATCCTGTGTGTGCCTGTTAACTATGATGCATTGCTTATATATATAGAAAAAAACCCATAATCTTTGATAAAATTCAAGATTTCAGAATTACTCTCAAAGTTGCTATCTTTTTTGTCTTCTATGTCGCAAAGTTTGTTACTTTTGGTTTGATACTGATACAATGAAAAGTTTGCATAATTTTAGATACTTTATTAATAAATTGTGTCAAAAATATTAGCCCATCGCATTATTTTAATGTATACTATGATCTGGATTAGTTCAATTATCCAGATTAACGGGTTGGGTAATAAAGCAAGCAACTTTGTTGAACAGTTCGGGTGGATCTGACCCGAAAAGCTATGTTTTCGTTAACTGTAATTTTCCTTTTTTTGTAAACAAGTAATTTGTCAAAGATAATTATGAAAACTAATTTTTGCTCATAATTTAGCATTAAAAGTATTTTTAGGAGGTTTTATGCATTAAAAGTACACTTTTTATGACTTTCAACCCACTTGCCCGGCTCAGGGCATTTGTAATTTATCTACAGTTTTTTGTATCACCTGTCTGACCCGGTATAAGGAAAACACAAGCCAGACTGACTCATTGATGTGTAAATGGGTCGAAATCAAGATTGCAACCTCTTAGAAGTTCCCCATCGATTTTTTATATACATAAGAAACTAAACCAAAGAGGGTATAAACTTGTAATAAACCAAAAAAACATACATTTTTAGGTTTTTTACCATGTTGAGGGATTTTACGGCTGTTAGTAGTTGTTATTAGTGACTCTTGTATGTGAAAGTGGAATCTGGTTCAATTTTAACAGTGGTGTATACTTTTATTAAAACATGTTTTATGTTATATCCTACTAACCCATATGTTCTACTGCTCTACCACTCTTTTACTCTGTATAACCTTTGCAATACTGTAAATACGATGTTCAAACTTCTTTGGTTAATTGACATTGGATTTGGGATTCGTATAATAGAAGTCTGCAGATTTGTTTAGGACTGCAACTTCAGTCTTATCATTTCTTAAGTTTCATTTGTAAAAAGATGCCCGATAAGGTTGAGTCACTATGTTTTACTGCTATAGTGCTCACGGGTCGATAATTTTGTTTAAATTTGTTTGAACAGAGTTGTTCATAGTATCTCATGGGCAGTATTTTTATTTTCGGACAGGATGGCTTTTGGGTTTTACTGATTTGTAGCAGTAATAGAATACTTTTACCTTATATTCTAGGGTTTTTGGTGAGAGAGTTGGCTGCCACTTTATACACTAGAGAGAAATAAAAGAGAGGTTTCTTGGTATTCCTGGTTTTATGAATCTAGCTACAATCGAGTGGCGCTTCACGGAGTTTAGGACGGAAGCCTCACAGTACCCGGGCCAACATTTTTGACGGAGGGCATCAGATTTGAAGGTCTGAAGGTTGGATTTACGAGGGTGGGCAATAGGCAGAATTTGATGATGTTTCTTACTCTTTGCTTTAGTTTTTGATTTCATACATGTTGATGCTTTATTCCAATAGTATGGTGATTATTATATGCCTCTAGTATATCTAGAGAAGCCCCGTTGTATTTTTTGATAGTAGTGTCCATTGGATTATAAGCAGCCTTACGGGGTCTGTTGTTTTTTACTCTCATCTTGAGAGATTTTTCAGCCTAAAAAGCTCGTTCCTTGTGTGTGGTTGATTATCTTATTAATGGTGGTTTGAATTGCATTAAACTACCCTATTTGTTTGCATCTTCATAGGTTCTTACTGGTCAGGGAAGTATTGCCAAACAAAGGTCTATATCCGTTGTTTTTTGTTATCGTTGTAGCGTATTTCCCATTATTGGGCTATTGACATGAGATGGATTTGCTTAAGAATATATACTGATAATTCAAGACAATACTTGGTGTTTTAACTGCTAATTTTATAAATGCAAGCAGGAAACCATCATGTTAATCAGCCATTGAATTAGTTATTAGCAGCTTACGCCCGCTACACAGCGAGGCCATACTACCCTCATCAAATACAGATGTCTACTAGTAGCAGTTATGAGCCAAAAGAAGGCTCTCTTTCCTTCTTCAAGGTTGTTCGGTACCCTTCTTCTCCTCATCTGGTATTCTTCCAACCTCTCAAGTCTCTCCAATATCTATGTATATGTATGTATGTGAATGTATGAAAGCATGAATTTTGTTTGTAGGCATTGCCAAAGGTTTTTGTGGAGAGGTATTTGGACAAGATCCCTAAAAACCCAATTCTCACAACTGCAACAGGGGAGCATTCATGGAATTTAAAGATCACAAAGTTTGGTGAAGATTACTGTTTTTCTAGCGGGTGGGATAAATTGGTCAAAGATGCCCACTTGTGTATTAGGGACATTGTTGTCTTTTGGCTAATTGATCCCTTAACCTTTCTAGTATCGTTCTTAGATGAACATGGATGTGAAAAAGATCTCCCCATTGATAACACCAGTTACGTTTCCCCCCTGTTGTTTTTTTCTTCTTCATGTTTCATTATGTGTACATACATATACAAAGTAAATGGGGGGTCTTGAATGATTTGATCAAGATTTTGCAGATGATGGTGGTTATCCTGATAACGGTGATAACACCAGTTACATATCCTCCCCCTGTTGTTTTTTTTTTCCTTCCTGTAATTATATGTGTACATACATACCCAAAGTAAATGGGGTCTTGGATGATTTGATTAATATTTTGCAGATGATGGTGATAATGATGTTGGTGAAAATGTCTGGAATCATGATGATGATGATGATGATGATGAAGCTGTGCGAGATGATTATATAATCTTTCAAAAACAAATGCCTCGGAACAAATATAGCTGGGTAATACTTATAATTCCTTCATCTTTTGGTTGCAACAACAATTCCCAATCCCGTGAGAGGCGGGGTATGGGCCTTCATCTATTGATTAGTGTACATTATAATGCCAACAGTGGCTGTATCTTGTGTTATTAAAGTTTATACAAAAGATTTACCAATTAAAGTTGCAATCAGCATTTATAATTAGCAAAACATGGTCTTATTTATTTATTTATAATTATATTAGGTGTACATCATCTTATGTAAATTGTACGATGCCTTGAAATCATCCTTTGACCCTTGGAAAGAGGCCCGGCTTTCTTTTTATTAATTTATTTTTGTCATCTGTCCGACACTGGATGTGTATACATGGTTATTGAAATTGAGTTTCCGAATTGCTCATGTGGTTATAATAGACAAGTTTTAATGTTCTTTTGGTGGAAATTAATTCATATGATCTGATTATGTAAATAGCTTTTTTCTTTCTTTTGTGGTCTCTAGATATTGCCGAAGAAATTTGTGGGAGATGCAAGATTGGGAAACAAAACGAGCATAATGATAAAGGACTTTGAAGGACATGAATGGCAAATTGGGATACTAATAGAAAGAGATGGAATCACCAGACACTTATCATCTGGATGGTTACTTTGCCGAAATCATCATCAAATATCAGAAGGTGATATCTGCTCATTTAAGTTCAGCAAGAAAGAAGGTGTGCTGTATCTAACTGAGGTGATCAAGAGCAAAAGGCCAGTCAATAAGGAAAGTTCAACGGAGGGGACCCCGAAAAGAAGGGAAAGACAACCACGTCCTTTGGGTGTTCGGGATGTTAAGATTGAAGATGAGTGTTCGCCAATAGAGAAACATGATGGCTTTGTGAAGGTCAAGACTGAATATGAGTCGGGTCCAGAGGTGGAAGGGGAAAAGAGGAAGACGGGAAAGCTGCCACCGAAGGGATCTTGTGATGATGGTGGTGGTCCGGAAGTTAAGATCGAAGATGAAGCATTTGCAGAAGTGGCGGTAGCGAAGAGAAAGAAGGGCGGGCCATCACTTGAGAAACCTGGTGACATTGGTGGCAGTGTAGAGGTGCAAGTTAAACCTGGGATTGAGAGATTGGTTAAAAATATGGGTGTTGTTTACTTTTAACCTTATATCGATTATTTTGATGGTGATTGTGAAAAGCTGCCATTCAAAATCAGGAGATTGTATATGCTTATCAATTTGTGTTTCCTGAATAAAACATGGTACCGAGGTGTTGGTGAACAGAGAAAACGGTGGGCTTACGACCAATGTGGCCATGGTCGTGGATAAAATGAGATGACGATTACGGAGTGACCGATGTGGGTGTGCTCATTGAGTGAGTATAACCACCAGTTAGCGATGAACATGGTATGTAGTAGTATTAATTGAGCTTTACTTAAGATGAACTTTCAGATATTAGTAAGTAGATGGTTACATTCTGATTTAGTGTTGTCTTCATCAGTTTTTTACTTTCAAATACTTGATGTTTTATCTATTTAGGTTACCTGGATAAGACGAATCTTTGATTTGGATGAATATAGCCTAGCTCGGTATTCTGACCGTTTCCAAACCTTTTCACCGGCCACTTCCAAGATTTTTTAATTTTAGTATTATAGTGAATAATGGATTATTTTTTTGTTATATCTAAAGCCAAAGTAATCAGCTTTGGGAAACAGGTGAGTAGTTACAAAGAATCTGATACTAAGATCAATATAAAATTATCTACCAAGTGTTACTTTTAACCAACTGTATATCTTATTTTGATTCAGAGTTAATTCTAAGCAATTCATTCAAACATCCCCAAGATGAATACAGCCATTTTATATCAAGAATGTTGTTTGAACAAAAAACTTCTGTACTGGTTTCTGTTGAAACCTTTCTTGCTTTTGTTTTTGTTGCTTAGTATTGATTTCCTGCTTTGTGGTTTTCATCATATAGCCAACAAAATCGGGTTTTGTGGCCATGTCCTATGATTTGCTCATATCACAACAAAAAAAAAAAAGTAGAAAGAAGAGAAATCGCAGCATATTGCTTTTGATTTTTGGTGTAACCTGAAAATTTATTGCCTAAAATATGGTATGCATTTGAGTTTTTGACTGTCAAGTTCTTTTTAGCCCATAAATAAATAATTGTAAACTGTAACTAGCGTAGATTAGTGGAACACAAACAATCGAATTCACTCCTGTTTCTTACGAGGTGTAAAAAAAGGCGAGGTATTGAGTATTGACAATTTTTAGAAGAACATCATTTGTAAGAACTAATATGCAACCTTTAACTTTTGGAACCAAAATTAAGAAGTTTTCTGATTGATGATCTGACCGTAAGTAGCCTAATTTTCCAATGAAATACAGTAATTCAATAAGAACCCAAAAATAAACGATTTTAATGTCGACGAGTACCTGGTCACTATTAATAGAAAAAAACATGTTGTGTTACATCATAAATATTTTAACAAGGAGCCCTTTCAAAATATAATAATGACAGTATGGTCCCTCGATCATTTCAATTTTTCAGTAACTAATGTGTGTGTGGGACCTTGTACTATCATTTTTTGTGTGGTCACAATCTAGTCGACATGGTTGGAAATCAGTGTCATGATTTGGGTATATCAAAGATATTTTAAGATGGTTTATTCTCTACTACGTATAATTTTGATCAAAACGAGTTTTTGGAACCGCAATTTGTTACCATTGATATCTTCGATTTTCATTTTCAATTTATCACGTGTCACAAAGTTTCTAAATACGTTATTACTTTCTTTATGAATTTATATATTAACTACTACCTAGCCCTTGGGGTCAGAGTTACATATCTGGAAGGGTTCAGCTGAATCTGTTGAACAAATTTTTTGTCAAATTTTGTGCTCTAAAAAAACTTTTAAAGTTTAATAACAATAATTATAACAACAATAATAGTAGTAATAATAGTGACAATAATAACAAATATAAAAGTTGAAGGTGTAAAGTGTTAATAATAACAAGAGTTGAACCAATAATAACAGAAGCCACAACTGCAACAAAACAAAATCAACACAAACTCTCTGGCTTCTGTTATTCTTTGAAAAAATGGCAACAGTTCCTTTGGGAACTCATCTCCACCATTCATGTCTTTTTGAAACCACCCCTAATAAGTTCCTTTCCATTCTTGATAAATCCAAACAATCATGTTTTTATTACAACAAGAAGAAACATAGTTTTATGCTTAATAGTAATAAATATGGTGCCAAAGCTTCCAAAACAAGGCCTGGTTTTGATTCTTATTGGGTTATGAACACTAATGCTATAGTATCTGCTAATAGTTCTACCTCTGATACTGCTCTACTAGATACCGAGGTCTCCGATGATGTTATATTTCAAGAAAAATTCCCATTACAACTCGTCGAAAAGGTAATTTGTTCATTTGAACTCTGTCTTGTGTATGTATAATGTATGTATCTGTGCTTATGTTTCTTGGATATAGCTGTTAAGTGTGGATGGAGGATTATGAAGTAGTTGAAAGTGCATTGTAGTATGGAATTCTGCATTACTTTTGTTGGGTGTGGAACTAATAAACTAAATTCGGGCTAGACGTGCAACTAAGCCCACATATAGTGACCGATTTTAGCTTTACGTCTCTAGTTTTGGCCCCTGGATTAAACTAATCATCTAATCTTGGTTTTGGTGACTATAACCATGTTATATTCCCATGTCCTACTGTGCTTGTGTTCTTGATTTCTTTACTTTCAGTTTTTGTTTATTGTGTGTGGGTGTGATCGTTATCACATGGTTGCGTTGTTTGGGCCCCAAATCGCTAACAACTTTGTTTGATGATTGATTAAAAGTTGTTTTAGTTGGTAATGAATATATGGACATTACTAGTAGTTTTGATTGACTTAGATTAATAAGTAGTGTTGATTCACATTTTGGTCTGACATGATCTAGGTTAAGACTTTTGGAAAAGTTACCGTTTGGAAAATCAAAATGTGGGTCATTTTCAACAGCGATGGAAGATATAGTATAAAGTTACCAAAAATAAACTTAATTTAATTTGTCTTATGGTTTTGTCACAAAGGAAAAGACATTGACCCACATGTCTGCCTAACCATGTCAAATCCTTGAGTTGGTGTTCATGTTTTTTTTCTTTTTTGCTTGTTGTGTTTTTGAATGACAAATAGCTATATCAATCACAAGAAAATAGGACAGATAATACTTTCGAAGGGAATGGAAACACAAATCCTCTTGATTATACTTGTGTTCGTTCCTTCTTATAGAGGTTTGAACATCAATCATAAGTCCAATATCAAATGCATGTTGTTTGTATAGTTTTATTGGGTTTTTAATGACAAAATATGACTGACAGGTGGAAGGAAAGATAGTAATCAGATTAGATAGTGGTAAGGATGAGGAAAATTGGCAGTTAACTATAGGATGTAATCTTCCAGGGAAATGGGTTCTTCATTGGGGAGTTAATTATGTCGACGATATTGGCAGGTTTGTTTATCTTTTGTTACAATATATGTATCGATACATGATGAAACAAGCTTATAACCATTGCAGTATACTGTATATAGGTTTTAATTAGGTTTTTCATGACCGTTACATGTTTTTCCATTATCTTTGACCCTAAATATATTTATGTTCCAAAAGTTTCAAGTTATAGTAATGTTCATACTTTATTGTTCAATGCGAATAGTGAATGGGATCAGCCCCCTGTTGAGATGAGACCTCTGGACTCTATTACCATTAAGGTATGCGATTTGTAAATGTTTCTTATGGACAAGTATACTTGATACTATGTGGTGAAATACTTAGACATTATTACCTCATTTTTCAGGACTATGCAATTGAGACTCCTTTGACAAAATCGTCAGAATCAGATTCACTCTATGAAGTGAAGATTGATTTTAACACTAAAAGTTCACTTGCAGCTATAAATTTTGTGTTAAAGGTACTAACCTAAGCTGTTAAATAGTTAAGGATCTTCACTTTTCTTTGCACTGACAAATTTGGAGTAATAATTTAGGATGAGGAAACTGGATCTTGGTATCAGTACAGAGGGAGAGATTTTAAAGTGCCACTTATCGATTTCTCTGCCAAAGATGACAATGTTGTAGGAACTACAGTGGGATTTGCTGTATGGCCAGGTTGGACAATAATACAATGCTTGTCCTGAATTATTGTGGTTTTAATGTAATCGCTATATTTGTTAACTTAAGATTTATAACAAGTCAGGGAGGTTTCCTAGCATGGTGATCCAATCAGAAGAAGTTGTTTCTGAAGATGAAAATAATAATGGTAACTTAGAGGTGCCTGTTCAGCAAAAGAAGATCCTTGAAAGTTTCTGTGAAGAGCACTCGATTGTAAAAGAAACTCTAGTTGAGAACTCGATGAATGTATACATGAAGAAGGGTTCAGATGCTTCCAATCATCTTGTGCATATAGAAACCGATATCCCTGATGATGTTATTGTTCATTGGGGAATTTGCAAAGACGAGAGCCAGAAATGGGAAATTCCTTCTGGGCCTTATCCAGACAATACATCAGTTTTCAAGAACAAAGCTTTGCGTACTCAATTGCAGGTATACTTATTAAATTATAATTACTCATTGATAGTTATCTGCCAGATGCTAATTGGTACTGCATCTTCTTTTGCAGAAAAAAGAAGGCGAGGATGGCTGCTCTGGTGTATTTATACTCGATAAAGAAACTGCCGGATTTCTTTTTGTTTTGAAACTTAAGGATAACACATGGATTAATAATATGGGAAATGATTTTTACATACCTGTTCCGAAGGAAAGTAAATTAGATGTTGAAGTCAATGAAGAAGGTTCTGTATATACTGATGAAATTATTGATGAAATTAGACATCTGCTAAGTGGCATTTCGTCTGAAGGGAACCAAAAAACAAAAAGTAAAGAAGCACAAGAAATGATCCTTCAAGAAATTGAAAAGTTAGCTGCAGAAGCATATGGTATCTTCAGAAGCTCTGTTCAAACGTCACCAGCGATCATAGAAGAAAATGTGGATCTTGAATCCTCTGTAAAGATAAATTCAGCAACTGGTTCAGGTTCTGAAATTTTGTTCCAAGGATTTAATTGGGAGTCTAACAAGTCCGGAAGATGGTATCTGGAACTTGAAGAAAAAGCAGCTGAATTGGCTGCACTTGGGTTCACTATTATTTGGTTGCCTCCACCAACAGAATCCATTTCAGCTGAAGGCTACATGCCAAGGGATCTATATAATTTGAATTCAAAGTACTTTTCTCTGCGTGTCTGTGTTTTTGCTGCTATTCGTATTTTGTTAAAAACATCAACATAACATATCTAGAAATGTTGCTCAGGTATGGAACTGTAGATCAGTTGAAGGCTGTTGTGAAGAAATTCCATCAAGTTGGTATTAGAGTTCTTGGAGATGCTGTCATAAATCATCGGTGTGCACATTATCAGAATCAAAATGGTGTTTGGAACATTTTTGGGGGTCTAATGAATTGGGATGATCGTGCAGTTGTTGCTGATGATCCCCATTTTCAGGTATCAATTTTGAAATATGTTCTTTTCTTTTGATGGTGGCTTTAAAGACCACTCTAAAAGTTTCCTGGTTTTCGTTGTAGGGCCGGGGAAATAAGAGTAGTGGAGATAATTTCCATGCCGCGCCAAATATTGATCATTCACAAGAGTTTGTGAGAAAAGATCTCGAGGAATGGTTATGCTGGCTTAGGTTAGTCATCTCACCTTAATGTAGTTTTTGTTACTATTTTATAAATTGTTGGTAAGTGTTGTATTTTTGCAGGAAAGAGATCGGGTATGATGGCTGGAGGCTGGATTATGTACGTGGTTTTTGGGGTGGTTATGTAAAGGAGTACATGGAGGCAAGTAAGCCGTATTTCTCTGTTGGGGAGTATTGGGATTCTCTAAGTTATACTTACGGTGAGATGGATCACAATCAAGATGCCCATCGACAAAGGATTGTTAACTGGATAAATGATACTAATGGAACCGCTGGAGCGTTTGATGTGACAACAAAAGGAATCCTTCATTCTGTAAGTATATATTTCCAACATTATTCTATATTTCCATAAGATTTTGTATCATACTTTCATTGTATCTATCTAAAACAGGCAATTGAAAAATGTGAATACTGGAGATTATGTGATTCAAATGGAAAACCTCCAGGCGTTGTTGGGTGGTGGCCCTCTCGTGCAGTCACGTTTATTGAAAACCATGACACTGGTTCTACACAGGTATTGAAATTTGTCTCTTAATTAGTGTGTCTTCTTATTTTGGTGTGTGGATTAATTGGCTAACACAAAAATTGCACTTTAAAGGGTCACTGGAGATTTCCTGGTGGAAAGGAGATGCAAGGATATGCTTACATCCTGACTCACCCTGGAACACCATCAGTTTTCTATGATCATCTGTTCTCCCGCTACAAAAATGAAATTTCTGCACTCATCTCACTCAGGAATCGCAACAAGATAAATTGCCGGAGTATAGTAAGTGTCATAAAACTTACTTTTTGCTACATTTTATCACGGGATATAGTCTAATTTTGTGTTGTATTTATGTGAATGATCTGCCATTTAGATTAACATCACCAAGGCGGAAAGAGATGTATATGCAGCCATAATTGACGACAAAGTGGCAATGAAGATCGGACCAGGACATTATGAACCCCATAGTGGATCCCAAAATTGGTCGTTGGCTCTTCAGGGCAATGATTACAAGGTATGGGAAGCATCATAAAATCCTTCTCATCGCCACTTGTTCTGTATCGTCAATGAAACATTTTTCAAGTATGCACATAAATATTGTATCCGAAGAGTATCAACTAATAAAAAGTTTGTAACTAAGACTGCTGCTTTGTCACCCTTAATCATAGTTACAAAGTTATGAATATCAGCTTAATTTATGACGAGAGAAAGTACCCGCGCGTTGCGGCGGTGAGATGGTGGGGTGATAGATCATAGAGTGTAATAGGTCATAGAGTGTGATAGCCAAATGTCTTAGCCGTATGGGCTCCGCCAAAATTCGTTGACCTCTCTAATGAAAAAAAATGAAATTTTAAGAACACCCATATAATTTTTATAATTTATCGATGTACGGTTTTTGAGATAAAAGATTTTGAATGAATTAGATGAATAAAATGATTTATGGAGGAGAGAGAAAAAAATGAGTGGTTGAGATTTGAGGAGAGAGATGAAAATGAGTGACTGAGATTTCCTCTAAGGGTATTATAGTTATTTTAGGTAAATATATTTAAATTAGTGAACAAATAATAGGGGCATTATAGGGTTTTCAAAAACTTAGTTGAAAAGTTGAAAAAATTTGACGGGAACAAATGTTTTATAATGTAACGAGGGAAAGTACCCGCGCGTTGCGGCGGTGGGATGGTGGGGTGATAGGTCATAGAGTGTGATAGGTCATAGAGTGTGGTAGGTCATAAGATATGATAGGTCATAGAGTGTGATAGCCAAATTCCTTAGCCGTACGGGCTCCGCCCTCGGATTTAAAAATTCATCGAAAGTATATCGAATGACATCTGTAATGAAAGAGCATGAAATTTTAAGAACAACCATATAATTTTTATAATTTATCGATGTACGGTTTTTGAGATAAAAGATTTTGAATGAATTAGATGAATAAAATGATTTATGGAGGAGAGAGAAAAAAATGAGTGGTTGAGATTTGAGGAGAGAGATGAAAATGAGTGACTGAGATTTCCTCTAAGGGTATTATAGTTATTTTAGGTAAATATATTTAAATTAGTGAACAAATAATAGGGGCATTATAGGGTTTTCAAAAACTTAGTTGAAAAGTTGAAAAAATTTGACGGGAACAAATGTTTTATAATGTAACGAGGGAAAGTACCCGCGCGTTGCGGCGGTGGGATGGTGGGGTGATAGGTCATAGAGTGTGGTAGGTCATAAGATATGATAGGTCATAGAGTGTGATAGCCAAATTCCTTAGCCGTACGGGCTCCGCCCTCGGATTTAAAAATTCATCGAAAGTATATCGAATGACATCTGTAATGAAAGAGCATGAAATTTTAAGAACAACCATATAATTTTTATAATTTATCGATGTACGGTTTTTGAGATAAAAGATTTTGAATGAATTAGATGAATAAAATGATTTATGGAGGAGAGAGAAAAAAATGAGTGGTTGAGATTTGAGGAGAGAGAGAAAAATGAGTGATTGAGATTTCTTCTAATGGTATTATGAATAAGTGCTAGGGTTATTTTGGGGTTTTCAACTACTTAAAGTTGAAAAAATGAAAGGAACAAATGCTTTATAATGTAAAATAGAGATAGAGATAATAGTAGAGATAGAGAAAGAGATATCCAACCAATCCAACATCATTTCAATGTGTGCCATCGTCAAATGATATTATTGAACATACTCCCTCCGTCTCACTAGAAGTGTCATGTTTTGAATTTTCAAAGTCTAACATTTGTAACTTTGACCTTAAATAATTTTATTTGTGTTAGATAATATTTGATAAAAGTTATATGAATTGATTGTGTTTTATACGTGTTTTTTAGTGGTATAACTTTTATCAAGTTTTATATAACACAACAAAATATATCTAAGGTCAAAGTTTTAAAATAAATACTTTGAATATTCAAAGTAAGACACTTCTAGTGGGACGGAGGGAATATTTATTATTGTTGAAATTCGTAAAGCAACGTAAGCAACGATGCCTATATTAATGTTGAAATCCGTAGCTACATAAGTCTGGTGACGAATGAAGCCTACTCAAATTTTGTCAGCTGATCATACAGAAAAATTCAATACTATCTGTGACAAAATCATTTTCGTCACTAATAAAGCATCTTTTTTGTAGTGACCAAAGCTAGTAATGCAAATAGTGACTTCCACTCAGTTGATAGGGATAATTTATTAAACGTTTCACATCATATTTCAAAAACTATTTGATAGTATTGTATTTTGTGTGTGATCTAAAAATCTTGAAGAAATTACGAACTCTTTTTTGAAATAGCTTGAAAGGAAATTACAAATTAAGGCATGTAAAAAAATTAACGGGGCAACTTGTTACACGTTTGCTTTGTAAAATTTAATGTGAAATGAAGCTACTTTGTTAAAATAAAAAGGCATACTCGTATTAATTAAGAGATGGATAGCATTTGCTTATTATCATTCTCACATTAGCTCTTGGCGCACATTATTTGTTGCACAAATATTCACCGGGCCATTTCTTGGTAAACCGTTTATTACTGAAGTACATATATAAACATTCTTGTTTTTGAAATGACAAAGCTCTCTAACCAAAAATATAAAAAACATAATAAACAAGTCATTTGCTTGTACAGTGAAATGATTCGCTTTAACGAATCTTAATAAATTAAATTAAAATTAAGAGAATAAAAATCACAAATAAGGTTCCTTAGGTAACCAAAAAACTTGGTGAAAAAAACATTCGTATAATGGGGAAACATTCTTTCGTTGTACTTTTTACCATTGCCTTCGTCGTCACTTTGGCACAGGCTGCACGCGTTGAGCTTAATAGTGAACTCAAGGCGTGAGTAAATTCTGTTATTTTAGCGTCTTGCTAGTTTTATTATTCGTATATTGTTTGAAAAGTGTTTCTAAATATGGAACATTTTCCAAATTGAATATTTAGTGGGAACAAATGATTTTTTCCCCCTTTTGTACAGGACAATTTGGGGATCAAATTCATCAAGAAGGGCCTTAACTGCATGCGAAGCAAATAACGTAATAGACAAGTGTTGGAGGTGCAAACCCGACTGGGAACAAAACCGACAAGCATTGGCTGACTGCGCACAGGGTTTCGCAAAAGGCACCACTGGTGGCAAAGGCGGGGAGATATACAAGGTAACTAATCCAACAGATGATGATCCTGCGAATCCAAAGGAAGGGACGCTCCGATTTGGTGTTATCCAAAATAGGCCTTTGTGGATCATTTTTGACAACAATATGGTCATCACGTTGAAATGTGAGATGGTGGTAACTAGCGACAAGACTATTGATGGCAGAGGTGCAAAAGTTGAGATCACTGGGGCCGGTCTCACCCTTTATGAAGTTAAAAATGTTATCATTCATGGGATACAAATCCATGATGTTAAAGCAACCTCTGGTGGTATGATTAAGAGTTCAGAAGCTCCACCAAAAAAGAGACATAAGACCGACGGTGATGGTATTTGCGTTTCTGGTTCGTCCAAGATATGGATCGATCATTGTTCACTCAGTAAGGGTGCAGACGGGCTCATTGATGTCACCTTAGGTAGCACATGCGTGACCATTTCTAACTGCAAGTTCAGCCATCACCATAAGGTAAGAAACAAGTTATATAGTTAAAATAATGGTAAGAAATATAAAATTCGGTTCATGATAATCAACGAATTAAAAAGTCCGCACATTTATATCTCAAACATATACAGATTCACAAAGCCGGCTATTGCTTTTAAGGGGACTAAGGCTGGACCAATGCCTAGTTCGTTATATAATTTAAAGTAAGCAAAGAAAGATAATATATGGATCATGATTTGAGTTATGGCACGATCAAGGAAAAAAAATAATAGAAAACTAAAAATGAAAAATGACAACCACAAAAGAACAGGTTAATATGATCACTGACCTGATATGTGCAAAACCGAGAGCCGACCATCTCTTCAAGCTTTCTGAGTGTTAATAACCTGATATGTGCAGAATCGGGAGCTCCGGTTATGTTGAGATCCCATTCTCTACCCGTGAGGGAACACTGCTACCACCATTGGGGACTGAGATCCCATGTTTGGGAGAGAGTTGTGAGAGTGTAAGACACTCCGTAAGCCCAATGTATTAAAATTTTGGAGCTCTAATAGTTAGGGGCCTTGCCAACATTACTATTGGGCCGACCCTGTAGATGCATGATGCATTGATGCAAAATAGAGTGATTTACTCATTCTTAAAATTTGTGATTTTAAAGAGCTTAATACATAAACATGTTAGTAAACACTTCAATGGTGATGTTAACGTCAAATTATGTTGAACCTTTGAACTTCCTACATTCAACTTTTATTTTTAATTGTTATCCCCATTTGTAAAACTAAGAACATTCTTAAAGGAATACAACCCCGTATATGTATGTGTGTGTCCAGGGACGGAGCCAAAATGTATTTTGTAAGGGGGCAAATTTAAGAGCCAACTCCAGGGGAAAAAAAATTTTAAAAAAATTGGCCCCGATCCGAGAATAGAAAAAATGGACTCCTAAAAAAATTTCATTAACGTCGGTTTAGTCAGATTATCAACGATCGGTGTTGAGAAGGTCGAGTTTAGCATAGGTGAGTGTCGACTATGAAAAAATCTATCTTTTACATAAACATTGGTCTTTGCAATTTTGGAGCAATGATATATTGATATACAATTTAGCCTGTACATATATTTTCTACATGACTATTGTGATTACTATTATATAATAATTTGAAAAGAAAATAATATTTTCACATACAACATAATACATTTACCCAAACAAATAAAACACTTTCTTAATTAACCCTCCAATATTACCCCTCAAGTAACCTTTAACTTGATGGAATCCCCACCCTTCTTCAACCTCTATTTTCAACTCTATTATAAATTAAAACAATTCAAGATTTTTACTCTACTAATAGAGAATTTATTTCAAAACTAATGCTTCCAACATAAGTAACGTACTTGCAAAGAAAAAAGTTATGACAATGACGGTGACATTTGTATGTATTTTCTATTTATTTATATTTTAAATATATCTCTAAAAAATTACATTGTACCAAAATTGGAATGGGGGCAGTTGACCCCACTGCCCCCATTGTAAAACCGTCTCTGTGTGTGTCTATATATATATATAAGTTCAATATATTTTATTTGATAAACAGGTTATATTGCTCGGCGCAGATGATGGACATCATCATGATAAAAATATGTTAGCAACTGTCGCATTTAACTGGTTTGCTGAAGGATGTGATCAAAGGATGCCTAGATGTCGATTTGGGTTTTTCCAAGTCGTCAACAATAACTACGATGGATGGGGAACATACGCCATAGGTGGTAGCTCGGCCCCAACTATCCTCAGTCAAGGTAACCGATACAAGGCCCCCGATGATCGAGCCAAGAAAAATGTATGCCCATTACTTAAAGATAAGTACTAATTTAATAATAAGAACATATATATTTGAAAAGTAGTATTAGAATGGTTACAAAGTCAATGCTTTAATACGTGGTTTTTAAAGGTGTTGGTAAGAGCTGATGCACCACAGTCAGAGTCTATGAAATGGAATTGGAGAACAGAAAAGGATGTTCTTGAGAATGGAGCTATATTTACACCATCTGGGTCTGATCCAGTAATGACTCCTGAACAAAAGGATGGCTTGATTCCAGCTGAGCCAGGAGAGTCTGCTCCAAAACTCACTAGTTGTGCCGGTCCACTCTTATGTACGCCTGGATCACCTTGTTAATCGAATTAACCACCCCATTTCTTTGCATATTAAATTTTGGATTTTGTTTGCAAAGAAAAAAAACTCATTATATATGTATTAAGAAAATGGAAAATGAGCCATTTTATTATATTGGCATGTATGATTCGAATATGACAATCTAGAAAAATAGTTCATAACCTCATATTTTTTTTTCCACTTTGAATATGTTTATAAATGTTCATTTTGGATGATAACCTCATATTTATGTTTGAAAAATCACTGTATACATTCATATGTATTGTCATTTAGGTCGCTAAATTACAAATTTAACAATTTACCAACTCTCATTTGTCACATCATGTTGTCCTTTACTCAATAAAAGTTATTTCTAAAAGGTTGATATCTGAATCTGAATATATTAAGAAATGAATCAATGATTCAAAATTTCAAATGTCTGAAATTTTGTTTTTTTATGTACTGCTTTTTGTTAAAACATCTGAATATATTTTATAAGAGGTTAGGGTTTATGTGGCTGTTAGACACTTAAGATTGAGTGTAGAACCCCTCACATCTTATTTTTTTAATCCATAAAAAACATAGGGGCCAACATTTATATATATATATTAAAATATATATATATACAATATATATATTAAAAAATTAGCATGTGAGGGGTTCTACATCCACGCTTGAGTGTCTAACAGCCACATACTATGTTTTCTCATTTTATAATGGTACAATGTTTGTCACTTTATCCTAATTACCAACATAATGTCAATGTTATATCGATATCTACTATAAATTATGCATACTTAACTTTACTACAGAGTATACTCTTTTTATTTGAAATGCAAAAACTAATATTATTGGTAACTAGTTATGTTACCCGGGTTTTGCTCTGGGAGACATAAGGTTGCTTTTAGAAACCTTATACAGACGGGAGATACATTCGTTTGTTTCTTATTTAAACGTGTATTTGGAAATGTATTGTCGTGTATAAACGTAAGATACAATAATCATTTACATGATCAATTCTATGAATAGTTGAAAGAATAAAAAAACAAATGTTAATCATGTAGCAACTAAAAACAATATGGAAACGCAATAAAATTATACTATTATATGTAAAATACAAAAAGAAATGAAAAATACCATATAAATAATTGTAGAAAATAGAAAGACAAATGGACGTACGCGTTAAAACAAATTAAAGAACAACATTTTTAGTTATAAGTATAAGGCAAAAACTTTTTTTTTGTTAAATTGGTCGACCGGTAGACACTATTAATTTCTCACAAAAAATACACTCCAAAGCCCGTTAGAGAAATAGACCTGATTGCAGCATTTTTTGTAACTCTCGTAAGACACTAAAATAGCATCTAACGATCATTAACACTCGTTGGAGAAAAAGACCTAACTCCCTGTTAGAGAAAAGGACCTGATTTACAGTCGTTATTGTCACTTTTGTCAAACACCCAAAATGAACTTTACGGTTGTTAGCTTTTGTTGAAGTTTTTTAATGTTTTTTTAACGATGAGAAATATTATTGTAAGATATTTAACGACAGGACTAATATTGCTTAAAAAGTGTGGCACGGAACCAATCACGCTTATTATATATATATATAATATTATATATATATATATATATATATATATAGTCAAAAGATAAAATGAGAACCACAATTTGTCGAGAACTGCGAGAACTAATATCTAATTAATAGTTGTAGGGATAGTATGGTAATTTTGTAAATACAATTAGATTAGTTATTAAATGAAAGATAAAAAACCTTTGAATCACTCCTCTTAAATCGCAAAGCAGGTACAAAATGGTAATCTCTTCTTAATTTAATGGAGTCGACCATTTAAATAATTATAGCATTTTACCCGCGCAATGCGGCGGCGGTGGTGGTAGCGACAGTTTGGTGGCGGCGACGGTGGTTGGTAGTGGTGGTGGCGTGACGGGTGGTGGCGGTATGGTTATTATTGTAAAAATAATTAAAAGAGGTAGTGTAGTTATTTTAGGAGTTGATGAGTTTATGTTGTAAATTATTTTATTAAAGGTATTATAAGTATTTTAAGTGGATATGTTTAAATTAATGAATAAAATAGAGAAAATTAATTAATTCATTAAGGGTAGAATAGTCATTTCGCATAGGGACATTTTTATGAGAGAAAGTGTTGAAAAGTGTTAGGAGAGAGAGTGTGATAATTTTTATAAAGTAGTAGAGATATATCAATATTTTAACAAAATTCCATAAATTTCTCATTTAATCATAGCCATAACCGTATTCTAATCATCATCATCATTATCATCATGAATCATGATCATGTCTTATTTTTGTATCCATTTCAGCTCACTCATCAATACCTTACGAATGTCATATATTTATATAAACACGATTTAACTAAATGAATCACATAAGCAATCTTTATAAATTATGTTTGACCTATTTTTCTATATCATTTCATGGTTAATCAATTGTGTTTTTATAAGTGTTTCTTCAGTATTTTTCTATATCATTTCATGGTTAATCAATTGTGTTTTTATAAGTGTTTTCTTCAGTATTTTTCAAAAATAAAAAATAAAATTTAACATAGTAAATATCTTTCAAAATATTTAATTTTATTAGTAAAAACTATAAACACATGTGTACACCGAAATACACAAACGATCATATCTCAATACCACATATAAAACAATAAACACATTCACATCGTAATATATGTGTACACTGAAACACATGTTCTTTTTTATCCTAAAATATACACATTCACACTGTAACACATGTGTACACGAAAACACACACGTACACCGAATAAGGTCATTCACATGTGTACATATAAACAAAATTCATATTTCATTGTTTTTATATATACAATTGTAAACTTTGGTAAAGAAAATACTTGTACACTTATGAACTTTGTTAAAGAAAATATATGTGTTCGGTTAATTTATAAAAATTTAGACACTAGTGAACTTTGTTATAAAATAAAATCTATA
Source organism: Erigeron breviscapus (assembly GCA_034093135.1). Classification (NCBI taxonomy): domain Eukaryota; kingdom Viridiplantae; phylum Streptophyta; class Magnoliopsida; order Asterales; family Asteraceae; genus Erigeron; species Erigeron breviscapus. The sequence goes on along the minus strand of CM067167.1, from coordinate 108,908,724 downwards.
CATTTGTAAATATGATCATTCACATGTGTAACTTATAAGGTTTATTATTTTCAAAAATTTTATATCTTTTTAATTTAATGTTAATAATTTTTAAAACAAGTTTTAAACATAAATCATATTTTTTTCCGGAACGGATAAATCATATTATTCACACAATTTGTAAAAACAAAAAATATGTCTCTCTTAAATTTTAATTTAATGTTAATAAATTCTTAATATAAAGTTTTAAACATAAATCATATTTTTTTCAGGAACGGATAAATCATATTATTCACACAATTTGTAAAAACAAAAAATATGTCTTTCTTAAAATTTTAAATTGTCATAATATATCATTTATTAATTAATAAAAATATCGAAAAGTCGACTACTACTCGTATAACAAAAATCCATGAATTTGGTACAAAGCCTTCGATGACTTATCAGCTGCCTTGCTTGAGGAAGAGTTTCACTAAAATGGAGACGAACCAGAATAACGTCCAATCTTGTTTCTAGATTGAGTAGAAAAGGGATATATGAAGTTCGTTCTGTTCCTCTATGCATCTCTGTGATGGGTAAATCTCCATAAAAAAGGGACAACTTTCGTGTAGTTTGTAATTGGATGTAACTATTCAGATTTTTTCGAGAATAGCTTTGCTTCGTAGACAGCTTCGCTTCCTCGTCGCTTCTTTCTAGCGACCAGCTTCTCAAGTGGGTGGCTTGGTAAGCAAGCTACCTTCAGCATCGGTAAAATCCCTATCAATAATAGGCCGGAATGGTGGGGAAGGAAGCCCTCCCTACTTCAATGGAAAGGGGGGAAGAGCCCTTTCACAGCCCGCCCCTTTAGAGAGAGGGGCGCGCTAGCGCTTGACTAATAGAATAGGGGGCTGAGAAGCTCTTGCTTGCTGTCTACTTCGCGAGCCTTCACTGCCCCGTTCTGTAACTTACCTTCTTTCGTCCGTCCACGAGGCTGTAAAAAGAGAGAAAGGGGCGGCTATCTAGCGGGAGTCGTTTCGGTTGTATGCCACGAGGTACTATATCTCGTAGGTGGTCGTTTCACTTTTTAAGCATGTTCCTATTATGCCCTTTTCCAGTTTTTATTAATTTGTAGATTAATTTTAAATCTCATTAATTACATTAATGCCATCAGAGATCTTGACCATTGGTGTATTAATCTAATAGACTTGATTGGTTCTCGCAGTTCTCGACAATTTTTTGGTTCTCGCAATAACTCAACTCTCTCTCTCTCTCTCTCTCTATATATATATATATAATATATAAATATATATATAAAATAGAAAGACGGTCTAGCTAATTGTCAGAGGCCAAATATACAAATATAGAGGTACAAGTACACAAACCATGCATAATTTTTTGACCGGGTATACTCTTAAAATGGCTAAACCTAAAACCAGGGTTGTAAAACTCGGCCGACTCAGTCGGGAACTCGGAATCAGAATCGGGGGTTAAATGGGTCGAGTTGGCCAGAATTGGGTGAAAACTCGGTCAACGACTTGGTCGCGTGTAAAACTCGGTCAAACTCGCCTATATCCGTCAAGAATCGGGTCAAAACTTGGGTCAACTTTGGTCAAAAATTTTTTTTTTCTAAAAGAAAATCTTAAATTGGTTTAAGTTTGAGCTTTGAAGTATTATGTAAAGTTTCTAAACAATTATGTTTTAAGTTTGAAGTTTATTACATATAATTTCAAAAGTTATAATTTTTTTATATAAAATCCGATCCGGGTTCTCCCCGATTGTGATCCGAGTTTTTAAAAACTCGTGACTTCCCCACTCGTCGATCCGATCCCGAATCACGAGTTCTCCAACCTTGCCTAAAACCAAACATACTATATTATAAAAAATAATAGAAGAGTTAATTGCACAAATAATCCCTGTAGTTTACACATTTCGTGATTTTTCATCCCACCAAGTTATTTTTAATGATTTCGTCCTTCATCTTTACTTTTTTAGTGAATTATATCCTTTTGAGGGATGTAAAGTGCTAAAAAAGTTTACACACTTTTCATGTTTTTCATCCCTTAAAAGAATGTAAGGTGCTAAAAAGTTAAAGATGAAGGACGAAATCCGCTAAAAAGAACTTTGAGGGATGAAAACCACGAAAATGTGCAAAACACAAGGATTATTTGTGCAATAAACTCTTTTGGAAATGTTGAAACTTGTGTAATATTTCACTTAGCACCCCTTAAAATATTTTCACCCACATTACCCTCTTAACATTAATGATTAAATTACACTATCAATCATTTATCTTTTAAAATATCTCCATTAACCCTTAACATCAATTACTTTTACATCAATAATCTACACCACTCGACCACCAACAATCGCCCCTACCACCACACCGTCGTCGCCACAATCACCGTCGCCTTGCGCATGTACGGTGAATCGGTGATAGTAATATATCATTAGGATTGCTATTGGGTTTTGTTTTATTTGGAAACAAAAAATAAAACCAATTATTATAACAAATATAAAATGAGTTGGTCTACACATACCTATTAGAGAAATTGTCACAGATCGTCCCTGTGATTTGTTCGATTAGCATTTTCATCCTTGTGCTTTTTTTTCATTTGGTATCCCTATACTTTTTATTTTCATTGCTAGTCGTCCCTACCACTAATAGCCGTCACTTTTGCGCTGTTAAACCCCTCGCGTGCATCCCACGTGAGGGTATAACTGTCCACCCATCTTAAATAACAACCACAGGGACGATTTGTTAATTTTTTATCTCCCCAAAAATTGTTTTACCCCATAAACCTAACATATTCACACCTCTCTTCTTCCTTTCACACATACATCTCTTCTTCCTTCTTCATATAACTCATTTTATTCCCAACAAGCATCAATCGTTTATTACCCAGCTTATATTCAAATTTCGAATTGTTGTTTGGCCTCAAAAGTCAAATTGCTTAACATTTAACATTGAACTAATATTACAAAAGACACACACGTAGACATATCGGCTGGATCCTGATGGTGGTGGTGATAGGGTGGCCGGATCCTTGTAGCGGTGATGATGGTCATGGGGTGGCTGGATATCGGTTGTTGCGGCGATGGGGTGGCCGGATCATTGGCACAGTGATGGTGTTGATGGCGATGAGGTGCCCAGATCTTGATGGTTACAGTGTCGCAGTGGCCGGATCGTTGTGGCGGTGGTGGTGATGGGGTGGTCGGATTTTGGTGGTGGTGGATATTGGGTGGCCGGATCTCACACACACTCCCCCTAATCTAATTAAACTCATTAACCACCGGCGGTGGAGGCGACGGCGCCACCACAAAAAGCAAAGGGGAAATTGAGAGTGTTTGTAGGGATGTATGTATCGTAAGTTAGGAAAAAAATTGAATGAAACTAACCGTGCCACCACCATCGGCGCCGGTGTTGGAGCCACCACCACTTCCGACCACTTTTCTTTCGAAGGGCAAAACCTCTTGCTACTGGCTTTATCAGCTTTATTGGGGGTTAAGGGTAGGTGTGTATCATATAACGGTTGAATAAATATATATCTTGGTATATAGATATAGATAAGATGTATGTATACACAGATATATGTACATATATGACATATATATATAATTAATTATTTAAATCTTATTATCACAAGTAGTCCCTGTAGTTATGGAATGGTCGATTATACCCTCACGCGGGATGCACGTGAAGGGTTTAACGGCGCAAAAGTGACGGCTGTTAGTGGTAGGGACGACTAGAAATAAAAATAAAAAGTATAGGGATACCTAATGAAAAAAAAGCACAGGGATGAAAATGATAATCGAGCAAACCACAGGGTCGATTTGTGACAATTTCTCTACCTATTAAAAAGCACTTCAATATGTGATTATATATAATATATCGTATAATATGGATTTAATAATCCATATCGTCTCCGTCATACAAACGTATAATGTAACAAAGAATAAATGTATCCGTATCGTCTTTCGTCTCACATGTAAACACATAACACAACAAGCATTTAGATATTTATCGTCTCATTCCCAAATCATAACAAGTTAAATCAACCGACATTCGTTTTAATGCCAAGTACACTTTCCACCCCAAAATAAGATAACATAGGGGCTACGAAACTCACCTTTGCCTTAATTGTAGAGTTTTGAGTGAATTATAAGTGTTCGAAGAGCGTCAAACGTCCAAACCTATTAACATGTACAACACGTTTACATTACTAGTCTTATATTATGTTTAGGACATGTTACACGACTTTGGGTGACAACCGAGGGTCCATTAAGGCGTTAGAAAATCCAAGGAATGGGTTAAGACAAGGCCCAGTTCGACCCAAGAAGGCTGGAAGTCGAGCTAGACAAAAACAGGAGGGAAACAAGGCAGCTCAGCGTCTCAGACGGTGAGATATAACGTCTCACACGGTGGTACCAAAGTAGCAGAGCGTCCAGACGGTGGTGACCACCGTCCCAGACGGTGGTCTGGAAGAGTTATCTTTAGCGTCTGGTCACCGTCTTCCCAGCGTAAAACAGTGAGCGGGGTTTCAAAATTCAAAAGTCTCACAAGGAGATCGCCGTCCAAGACGGTCATATCACCGTCCCAAATGGTGGTGGCGTACAAGACGGTCCTGGCTTTCAATTCAAACGCTCAGCCATGAAGGCCCACCATCCCAGACGGTGGCCATGGTGTTCCAGACGATGGTGTGGATTTTCAGAAAAACTGGGCAGAAATTATGAAGAACACAGTTGACTTCTAAAAGTCAAAATCGACCCTCAAGACTTTAAACCCTAATTTTCGCTATAAAAATCGATTTGAAGATAACCCATACATGTTTTGAGCTTTGATAATCTAAGTGTACGTTAACAAATCCAAACCCCCTTCCAGAATCGGTCCATAATCATCAAAATTTCAAGAATTGATTTTTGACCTAATTTTAAAAGTCAAGAACCCTAAATTTCGGTATTTAATTGATTTAGTCTGGATTTTGGTTAGGAATCGTTTAGGTTAACCTAGAGACATGTTTACTAACATAACCCACTCTAAAGATTTGACTCATAACATCGAACAAGCGAAAAATACGGTTTTTGACCCATTTGCTTATTTAGAACCCTAAATTTGACCCATAACCGATTTGACTTGGAAATTGACCCGAGGACACATGCATATGATTAGAAATAGGTTTACAAACATAAAATGGTAATTTTGGGACGGGTTTAACTTACCAAATCTTCCAACAAAGCCTTAAATCCGAATTTAAGCTATAAATGTGATTTATTGCACCTTTAAACTCCAAATTTTGATATGATGATTTAATGATAATAATATGTTAATGATGATAATGATGATGAATCTACTACAAATCTTGCTTGAAGTAACAATTAATAACCCAAGAATTTAGCGAGAGTGAGAGAGAGAGAGAGTGTGTAGTCTAGCATTTAGTGAGAGAGAGAGAAAGGGTTGGAGGATGAAGAGAGAGAGAAAGAGAGAGAAAGAGAGAGAAAGAGAGAGAGAAAGAGAGAGAAGAGAGAGAGAGAGAAAGAGAGAGAGAGAGAGAGAGAGAGAGAGAGAGAGAGAGAGAGAGAGAGAGAGAGAGTAGTCTAGCATTTAGTGAGAGAGAGAGAGAGAGAGAGAGAGAGAAGTGTGTAGTTAGCATTTAGTGAGAGAGAGAGAGAGAGAGAGAGAGAGAGAGAGTGTGTAGTTGCATTTAGTGAGAGAGAGAGAGAGAGAGAGAGAGAGAGAGAGAGAGAGAGAGAGAGAGAGAGAGAGAGAGAGAGAGAGAGTGTGTAGTCTACATTTAGTGAGAGAGAGAGAGAGAGAGAGAGAGTGTGTAGTCTAGCATTTAGTGAGAGAGAGAGAGTTGTGAGGATTTAGTGAGAGAGAGAGAGAGAGAGAGAGAGAGAGAGAGTGTGTGTCTGCATTTATGAGAGAGAGAGAGAGAGAGAGAGTGTGTAGTCTAGCATTTAGTGAGAGAGAGAGAGAGAGAGAGAGAGTGTGTAGTCTAGCATTTAGTGAGAGAGAGAGAGAGAGTGTGTAGTGCATTTAGTGAGAGAGAGAGAGAGAGGAGAGAGAGAGATGAAGAGAGAGAGAGAGGAGAGAGAGAAGAGAGAGAGAGAGAGAGAGAGAGAGAGAGAGAGAGAGAGAGAGAGTGTGTAGTCTAGCATTTAGTGAGAGAGAGAGAGAAGAGGTGAGAGAGAGAGAGAGAGAGAGAGAGAGAGAGAGAGAGAGAGAGAGTGAGAGAGAGAGAGAGTGTGTAGTCTAGCATTTAGTGAGAGAGAGAGAAAGGGTTGGAGGATGAATTGAATGAATGGGTGAGATGGAAGACTTGGATTGGGTGTTTGGATAGGGTTGGGTCAATTGGGTGGTTCATGGGTCAATTGGGTCAACCCGTGGATCACCCGATTGCATTACTAGTTAAATTAGAAGTCGCCTTTCGTCACTAAATCGATAAATGCGACCACATAGCCTCCTCTTAGTATATTACACGTTTCTAACTCATAAATCAAGGAAACGAAGTGTTTTAATTAACTAAATTACTTAGTAAATTAATGCGTTTAAGCCAACGGTTCAAGTAAATACGTCACATTTAATCACGTTTATTATAAGTCAAACAAGTCAAAAATTACAAATGTTACATCATTCCCCCGTTAAAGGAATTTCGTCCCGAAATTCTAATATAACTAGACTCGCCAAACAAATGGGGATACTTGGCTTTCATAGCATCTTCACGTTCCCAAGTAAACTCGGGTCCACGTCTAGCTTGCCATCTCACTTTAACGATCGTATACCGAGTGTTCTTAAGCTTTCTAGTTTGCCGGTCTAAGATCTCTATCGGCTCTTCCCCAAATTTCAACGTTTTATCGACACGAATTTCTTCAAGAGGCACGTGAAGGGTTGGATCGGCCAAGCACTTTCGGAGATTACAAATATGGAAAACATTATGAACTCCACTCAAGTTTTGAGGAAGTTCCAATCGATGCGCCACCGGGCCAATTTGTTCAAGGATTTTAAACGGGCCAATATATCTCGGGCCCAACTTGCCACGTTTCACAAATCGAACCACGCCTTTCCATGGGGATACTTGGCTTTCATAGCATCTTCACGTTCCCAAGTAAACTCGGGTCCACGTCTAGCTTGCCATCTCACTTTAACGATCGTATACCGAGTGTTCTTAAGCTTTCTAGTTTGCCGGTCTAAGATCTCTATCGGCTCTTCCCCAAATTTCAACGTTTTATCGACACGAATTTCTTCAAGAGGCACGTGAAGGGTTGGATCGGCCAAGCACTTTCGGAGATTACAAATATGGAAAACATTATGAACTCCACTCAAGTTTTGAGGAAGTTCCAATCGATGCGCCACCGGGCCAATTTGTTCAAGGATTTTAAACGGCGCCATTTGAATGCTAGCATTATAGCTATTATTGTAGAAGAATTCGACTAACGGTAGGTGCACATCCCAATTGCCACCAAACTCGATGGCACAAGCCCTTAACATGTCTTCAAGCGTTTGGATTGTTCTTTCACTTTGACAGTCGGTTTGAGGATGGAACGCCGTACTCATATCAAGTTGAGTACCCATAGCCTTTTGGAACGCCTTCCAAAACTTTGAAGTGAATCGGGTATCCCGATCAGTTATGATGGAAATCGGCACTCCATGTTTGGATACCACTTCTTTGATGTACAAACGTGTCATGGTGTCAAATTTGTCGTCCTCCCGGATGGCTAAGAAGTGAGACGACTTAGTCAACCGGTCAACAATCACCCAAATGGTGTCCTGACCACTACTCGTTCTAGGTAACTTCATGATGAAGTCCATGGCAATTCTTTCCCATTTCCACTCCGGTGTTACCGGTTGAACTAGCAACCCGGGTGGTTTCTTGTGGTCGACCTTTACTTGTAAGCATGTGATGCATTCACTTACGTATCTTGCAATGTTTTTCTTCATTCCCGGCCACCAATACAAATCTCTCAAGTCTAAATACATTTTGTCGGACCCCGGGTGAACCGAGTAGGCCGACTTGTGAGCTTCATTCATCAACTTCAACCGCCACCCACCAAAAACGGGAATCCACAATCGTTCAACAAAATACAAACCATCATCCTCCTTTCTATCAAATTGTTCTTCTAAGCCATGTAATGCTTCATTGATGAAGTTTTCCGGCCTAGTTGCCAACCTTTGTGCTTCAATGATGGAGTCACGAACACTCCTTTGCACGGTAAGGCTCATGGCTCTAACTCGTCTTGGCTTTATACGTTCCTTCCGGCTCAAGGCATCGGCTACAACATTTGTTTTACCCGGGTGATACCGGATAACGCAATCATAATCACTAAATAGCTCTAGCCATCTCCGTTGCCTCATATTCAATTCACTTTGGTCAAAAAAGTGTTGAAGGCTTTTGGGATCGGTATAGATCACACTCTTGGTGCCATACAAGTAATGCCTCCAACATTTCAAAGCAAATACGACCGCTCCCAACTCCAAATCATGAGTCGGGTAATTCTTTTCGTGCACTTTTAATTGTCTAGATGCATAAGCAATCACCTTGCCTCGTTGCATCAATATACAACCCAATCCTTGCCCGGATGCATCACAATAAACAACAAAATCGTCGGCTCCATCGGGCAAGCTCAAGATTGGAGCATCACACAACTTATCTTTCAACAATTGGAATGCTTGTTCTTGCTTTTCGCCCCAATCAAACCTTCTTTCCCGTTGAGTCAACAAGGTCAAAGGTTGGGCAATCTTGGAAAAGTTTTCAATGAATCATCTATAATAACCCGCCAAACCAAGAAATTGGCGAATCTCGGTTGGCGTCTCGGGTCGTCTCCAATTTTTCACCGCTTCAATTTTACTTGGGTCCACATGGATTCCTTCCTTGCTCACCACGTGACCAAGAAAGTGGACCTCTTCAAGCCAAAATTCACATTTGGAGAACTTGACATACAATTTTTCTTCCCGAAGCAACTCTAAGACCTTCTTCAAGTGTTCGGCGTGATCTTCTTTGGTCTTGGAGTAGATAAGGATGTCATCGATGAAGACAATGACAAACTCATCCAAGTAGGGACGACACACCCGGTTCATCAAGTCCATGAACACCGCCGGTGCATTGGTCAACCCAAAAGGCATAACCGTGAATTCAAAGTGCCCATAACGTGTACGAAAGGCCGTCTTGGGAATATCATCTTCATGGACACGTAGTTGGTGGTAACCCGACCGCAAGTCAATTTTTGAAAAGAAACGAGCACCTTGGAGTTGATCAAATAAATCATCAATCCTTGGGAGAGGATAACGATTTTTCACCGTGAGTTTGTTTAGTTCTCGATAATCGATACACATACGGAAAGAGTCGTCTTTCTTTTTGACAAATAAATCATCAATCCTTGGGAGAGGATAACGGTTTTTCACCGTGAGTTTGTTTAGTTCTCGATAATCGATACACATACGGAAAGAGCCGTCTTTATTTTTGACAAATAGAACCGGTGCACCCTACGGTGATTGACTAGGGCAGATGAAACCCTTTTCTTGGAGTTCTTTGAGTTGGGCGGCCAACTCTTGCATTTCGGTTATGGCTAACCGATAGGGTGCTTTGGCCACGGGAGAAGCATTTGGAATGAGATCAATACGGAAATCGAGTTGACGAGATGGAGGCGAACCCGGTAAGTCATCCGGGAATACATCCATGAATTCATTAACCACGGGCACGGTTTTTAATTCAACTTTTGTGACGTTGACATTATATAGTTTTCCTTCCCACGGCTCGGTCGTCTCGCCTTGAACCACTAACTCTTCACCAGTTTCTAACAGAATTCTCACTACCCTACTACCACAATCTATAACCGCATTCATTGCCGACATCCAATCCATACCCACAATCACATCAAAACTACCGATATCGAAAGGAACCAAATCTATAAGGAATGGGTAGTCACATAACTCTAAGGTACAATCACGAACAACTTGATCAATTTTAGTTAACCCGCCATTTACCATTTCAAGTTCAAAGTAATAAGATAACGGACTAAGGCTAGCATCAATCAACGGTATGAATCATTGGAGACAAGACTAAAATCGGCACCAGAGTCAAATAATACGGTGGCATATTAATTGTTGAGAAGAAAAATACCTGCAATGACGTTAGGATCAACACGAGCCTCGACCGCATTCACGGCAAAAGCTCGTCCACGGGGAGCAAGTTGTTGTTGTTGACCTTGATTTCCCCGGTTTAGATTTGGACCGACAATTTGCAATTGATTAGGATGCACGGTCACTTGAACTTGTTGGCCAATGAGATTAGGGCACCGGTTACAGTAGTGATCTTGGCTACCACATTCATAAAATTTTGGAGTACCCACCGCCGGCACAACCGCCGCATAAACCTTTCCACCATGATTATGGCTCTTATTATCATGCCTCTCATTTTTCTTGGTGCCACTCGACTCGGCCACATCTTTCCTCTTGCCATCATTTTTACTCAATTTACCACCCCTCACGAGCTCCATTGTAACACTAGCGGTGCGGTTGATTGCCTCTTTGATTGTCAATGGCATGGTGGGGTGAGCAACAAGCACTCTCACCTCACGAGGCAATCCCACAACATACTTCTCAACCTTTACATTTTCGGGTCTTACAAGATGGGGGATAAGCCTAGAGAGTTGCCCAAAGCGGCGAGTGTAACCCTCATGGACTCCTCCCTTCATAGTAAGACTAGAGAACTCTTCTTGCAACTTTCTCATTTCATGTGCCGGGCAATACTTAGCAATCAGCATCTCTTTGAAGTCTCCCCAAAGTAGGTTGTTAGCCCCATCGATCCCCAATTCATACACTTCCAAGTTCCACCATTCAAGGGCATCACCCTTCAACATACCAGTGGCATAAGTAATTCGTTGCCCAAATGTGCAACCACTCCGAGCAATGATCGATTCAATTCTCTCTAGCCACTCTAAACAACCCGTGGCACCACCTTCTCCACCAAACTCCGGAGCTCCACAAGCTTTGAAGTCTTTAAACAAATATCCTTGGTGGTAAGCATCATAACCTCTTGGTTGAACAAAAGCTTCTCCTCCATTCCCACTGCCATTCACATTCACATTTTCATTTTCATCTTCATCATGAACCGCTTCATTTTCCGGTTCTTCTTGTCCACCCCTAGCCACCATGTCCACCTATGACTTCTTCCTGATCATTTTGGTCACGGCGATTTCTCACGACTCTCCTTGGTCTAACCATTGTCCTGAGCACACGTGTTAGGTTAGTAGGTTAGTTCTCACAATCCACACACACGAGATAACCAAAATCAATCGTCACATAACAAGCATTTCATATCTAGGGTTTTCCCTAGACCGTCTAACATGCATATCTCTACGGGGATTTTATCATGGCAATAATTTAAGGCTTCATCGATCATACATTTCACAATCAACAACACAATTCACAAGTCAATCAGCACAATATAAAAGGGGTCAAGTCATAACAAGGTGGGTAAAGCATAGTCCGGATCTTAATTTCAACATTCAATACATTAAAGGTGTTTGTATACAGGTGATACCAGCGGCTTTCCCTCCACACTGTTAATATATTGAATGGATTTCGGGATTCGGTTTTGTTATGCCCTCTAAGTATTGGTCAGGTATGTATACATGGTGTACCAGCGGCTAACCCTCCACCCAACCAACACTCATTAGACATACTGGGTTACCTACTATACCTTATCCACAATGCGCAATCCACGAGATCATTAACATTCATATGACATAGGGTAACCATAGATTTGTTGATCAGACACCTCTAGGGTTACCGAGTGTCATACTCCGTTAGTGCCATCATTTCACTTTGCTAGGGTCAAACAATTCAAGGAAATTTCAAGAGTATACGTCAACGTCAATTCGACAAGCCATGGTGATATCCCGACATAAATACATACGTTAATCAAGTCATCAAGTCATGCAAACCCTACGAACTCCGTTTAAACAAGTTTTTATGCGTCATACAATTCACGTTGCACACAAAATTTCCTATCATGCATGCTAATATGAAATGTGGGTGCAATGGCTATAGGCTAGGTCAATCCACCTAATTCTCTACAACCATGGCTCTGATACCATTCTGTAACACCCCAACAAGGCGGAATCATGAGGGTTACATACTAAGCACAACACGACATGGAAATTAAGTAGAGACAAGTCTAAATGCATTAAAAGGATTGGACAATCCATACAATTCAATCAAGTACAAGTACCGGAATCATACAAAAATGCATAAGGAGTACGCCCATCAAACGTTTACAAAAGATAATTCAAAAGATGGTAAATGATCCTAAGCATAACCCATACTCGGGAACTATGAATCACGGATCCATGCAGTAGTCCAAGTCCAATCCTAGCACATGCAATCAAGAAATCATCCAATACGTCTTTGGTTAACCTGTTCACCTGAAAAGTGTACTAAAACGTGTCAACATAAAGTTGGTGAGTTCGTAGGTTTAAGTAATGAAAATCAAGTGTCGGGATATCAACTGCTATCGATAAGCGAGGAATAGAATATCTAATCACGTCAAGGAAACCCTAAAAGGTTTCACGTCAATACAATACAATGCAGTAAACGTCAACGTCTCAATAATCGTCATTATATATATAATAACGTCATAATATGGGCTAAATAACCCTTATCCCGATTATGATCATGCCGGGTGTGGATTCGTCAATCCACCGTCACGTCTTACATAATATATACAATATAATAACGTCATAGTATAATATCGTCATAATGTGGCCATGATCATAAAAGGGTGTGGATTCGTCAATCCACCGTCACGTCTACCATAAATATAATATTCGTCTTACGTCTCGTGATTATATATAATATATCGTATAATATGGATTTAATAATCCATATCGTCTCCGTCATACAAACGTATAATGTAACAAAGAATAAATGTATCCGTATCGTCTTTCGTCTCACATGTAAACACATAACACAACAAGCATTTAGATATTTATCGTCTCATTCCCAAATCATAACAAGTTAAATCAACCGACATTCGTTTTAATGCCAAGTACACTTTCCACCCCAAAATAAGATAACGTAGGGGCTACGAAACTCACCTTTGCCTTAATTGTAGAGTTTTGAGTGAATTATAAGTGTTCGATGAGCGTCAAACGTCCAAACCTATTAACATGTACAACACGTTTACATTACTAGTCTTATATTATGTTTAGGACATGTTACACGACTTTGGGTGACAACCGAGGGTCCATTAAGGCGTTAGAAAATCCAAGGAATGGGTTAAGACAAGGCCCAGTTCGACCCAAGAAGGCTGGAAGTCGAGCTAGACAAAAACAGGAGGGAAACAAGGCAGCTCAGCGTCTCAGACGGTGAGACATAACGTCTCACACGGTGGTACCAAAGTAGCAGAGCGTCCCAGACGGTGGTGACCACCGTCCCAGACGGTGGTCTGGAAGAGTTATCTTTAGCGTCTGGTCACCGTCTTCCCAGCGTAAAACAGTGAGCGGGGTTCTGAAATTCAAAAGTCTCACAAGGAGATCACCGTCCAAGACGGTCATATCACTGTCCCAAACGGTGGTGGCGTACAAGACGGTCCTGGCTTTCAATTCAAACGCTCAGCCATGAAGGCCCACCATCCCAGACGGTGGCCATGGCGTTCCAGACGATGGTGGGGATTTTCAGAAAAACTGGGCAGAAATTATGAAGAACACAGTTGACTTCTAAAAGTCAAAATCGACCCTCAAGACTTTAAACCCTAATTTTCGCTATAAAAATCGATTTGAAGATAACCCATACATGTTTTGAGCTTTGATAATCTAAGTGTACGTTAACAAATCCAAACCCCCTTCCAGAATCGGTCCATAATCATCAAAATTTCAAGAATTGATTTTTGACCTAATTTTAAAAGTCAAGAACCCTAAATTTCGGTTTTTGATTGATTTAGTCCGGATTTTGGTTAGGAATCGTTTAGGTTAACCTAGAGACATGTTTACTAACATAACCCACTCTAAAGATTTGACTCATAACATCGAACAAGCGAAAAATACGGTTTTTGACCCATTTGCTTATTTAGAACCCTAAATTTGACCCATAACCGATTTGACTTGGAAATTGACCCGAGGACACATGCATATGATTAGAAATAGGTTTACAAACATAAAATGGTAATTTTGGGACGGGTTTAACTTACCAAATATTCCAACAAAGCCTTAAATCCGAATTTAAGCTATAAATGTGATTTATTGCACCTTTAAACTCCAAATTTTGATATGATGATTTAATGATAATAATGATGATGAATCTACTACAAATCTTGCTTGAAGTAACAATTAATAACCCAAGAATTTAGAGAGAGTGATAGAGAGAGTGTGTAGTCTGGCATTTAGTGAGAGAGAGAGAAAGGGTTCGAGGATGAATTGAATGAATGGGTGAGATGAAAGACTTGGATTGGGTGTTTGGATAGGGTTGGGTCAATTGGGTGGTTCATGGGTCAATTGGGTCGACCCGTGGATCACCCGATTGCATTACTAGTTAAATTAGAAGTCGCCTTTCGTCACTAAATCGATAAATGCGACCACATAGCCTCCTCTTAGTATATTACACGTTTCTAACTCATAAATCAAGGAAACGAAGTGTTTCAATTAACTAAATTACTTAGTAAATTAATGAGTTTAAGTCAACAGTCCAAGTAAATACGTCACGTTTAATCACGTTTATTATAATTGAAACAAGTCAAAAATTACAAATGTTACAGTTTCATTGTTTTCTTGTTTAATGTTTTTGCGGAGTAGTTGTCAAGTCATTTCTACAATAGTTCATCTTCACGCTAAAATGACTTTTTCTCTCATAATTATCGTTTTCTTCCACAGTCTAGTACTTATATAAATATTTGAATTCATACTATTTTTATCAGAAAAATTTATGAGAATCAAACAGTTATTCAGATTAATTTGTTGTATTTATATAAAGTAAAAATTCAAAATAAAAATACATTTAGCGACAAAAATATCATCGTAAAAGGTCTAGCGGTAGGAAAACACAAAACCCCCTTTTTTAGTATATATATTTAGCGACGGCATTATCATCGCAGATGGTCTCGCAATTTTGTTTTGACATTTAATAAAACTCTAAATTGAGAAGAAATTAAATTTTCGTGACGACATTGTTGTCACAAAAGGTCAATTCGACTTTCCAAGTTAAAAAGCAAATTATTTTGGGTTATTTAGCGACGATATTGTGTTGTCGCAAGATGACTTTGTATCAAAAGCTTGTTTTTCTTGTATTGGAAATACAAATCAAAATGGATGCAATAATGAAAAGATGGATAGGATAAGGATACTCATAAATCTACAACACTTTTTAGTTATTTACAACAAATGAATATTTTATATTGCACAGTATACAACTGCAGAAAACATGTATTGTTGTGAATGATTAAAAATTATTGTAGATTTATCGCTTCACATAAGACAAACCATTTTCATATTTTAATGTGAAAAGATTTAGTTCATTAAAGAATGATTTCAATATATTTTCAATTTTTAACCGGTTTTTGACTAAAACAGGTTACATGAACTATGTCGAAAGAAGTCTTAAATAGGCTTTCACAAATTGAAATATATTGAAAAGATTTAGGACTTTTTTTTTAGAACGCCAGAAATTTATTAATAAAGATTTCTAACAAAATACTAGAAATCACAATACAAAGTCTAGAGATACAACAAAAAATATACAAACTAGACTCATCCTGGAACTTTAACTGCTAAAGTTGCAAAAAGGCCGCAAAAAAACTTATGCCAAATGAGTCAAGACATAAGAAGAATCCCCACCAACGAAGGCCGAGCCATCGGTTTTCACTCCGTGGTGTTTTTGATGCAACCCCAAACAAGTTCTAAGGAGAAAACAAGATAGGACCCGTAAGATCAAAACCATAACTAACTAGTCAAAGAGGACATGCATCCCAAGCTTCCCACGAAGAATGATGTTTTCTATCTCTATTATGGATCCAAAGAAAACAGAGCAACTTGATGGAATTCAAGATGTCAATGCTGTTCTCCCGAATGTCATTGTGGACGACATTGTTTCTAGCTTTCCAAATGCTCCACCACCATATAAACATTATTGCTTCCAATCTCTTTTTAATATAGTCTGGTCTTCACAAACTTTCAAGCCAATTACATACACCATTAGGTGGCTCGTTAGGAATGACCACCTTAGTCCACTCATTTAGCAAGATTCTGGTATCTTTAGTCAACTTACAATTTTGAAATATGTGATCAAAAAATTCAGTCCCCTGCAAACAATTGGCACACCTGACAGAAGTGACGTCCACGCCTTTAGCAAACAAGTTAATATTTGTTGGGAGCGCATTACGTCTAAGCCTCCAATTAAATAGATTGATCTTTTTAGGGACCCATCTATTCCATTTCGTTTTCATACTACCAGAAATGGGTAAACTATGATGATCATAACATTGTCTAATATGAGCAATCGAGAAAGCACTATTACCGTTAAGATTCCACATCCATCCATCCTCATCTTGAAGACACAAATCAGTAGGCAAAGCATTTGTCAAGTGTTGAACCATCTCAGATTCACGAGCTGATCTAATCTCACGACGCCAATTCCAACTCCACCCACCATTTTTCCAACGACTATTAACACTACATGTTTTATCACAATCCAAAGCATAAAGTCTAGGGTACCTGGTGGCAAGACTATCATCACCGCACCAG
Source organism: Erigeron breviscapus (assembly GCA_034093135.1). Lineage (NCBI taxonomy): Eukaryota > Viridiplantae > Streptophyta > Magnoliopsida > Asterales > Asteraceae > Erigeron > Erigeron breviscapus. The sequence goes on along the minus strand of CM067167.1, from coordinate 108,892,038 downwards.
ATGTCATGCCAAAATTTAGTTCTCATGCCATTGCCAATTTTGCGAGTGATAACCTTAGAAGTAATTGTGGGGATATCATGCATAAGCTTCACCACGTCAACAATTCTACTCCATAAGCCACCATTACTAGCCGAGAGGTTTACAAAACAATCATCACCATGAATGGCCGCAACAACACGAACCCAAAGATTATTAGGATTGCTAAGAGCCCTCCATCTCCAGCGGTATAATAGAGCGTAATTCATCGCCTCTAAACTACCAAATCCAACTCCACCATCATCTTTCGAAGCTAAAACAGAACCCCATTTGATCCAATGGATTTTTCTATTATTTTGCGAACCACCCCAAAAAAACATCTCTCTATAAGCTTCTAGCATTCTGTTGACTTTTTTAGGCATACGAAACAGAGATAAACAATAAGTCCCAAGAGAACCAAGAACAGAAGAAATTAGAGTAGACCTCCCTCCAATAGATAAAAGATTTGCTTTCCAGCAAGAAAGTTTCTTCTCGGTGAGCTACCCCCAATGGGAATTCCAAGATACTTGAAAGGCACGGACTCAGCTTTGCATCCAACAGAAGTAGCCATCTGATTCACCACATTACTCTCTACTCCAATGCCAATGATAGATGATTTTTCAAGATTTATTTTCAATCCGTAAATGCAGTAGAAGAAACTAAGGGCCTTGGTTAAAACAGTAACATTATCACGATTCCATTCGCCAATAAACATGACATCGTCTGCATAAAAAAGGTGAGACACGGGAACCTGATTAACATTAGCACATTTAAAGATGTTACCTTTAATCAAGTTGTCGATAGCTATATGTAGCCCCTACATCGCGATGATAAATAAAATTGGTGCCAAAGGATCTCCTTGGCGAAGCCCGCACTCAATATGAAATTCTTCCGTAGGGCTTCCATTCACCAACACAGAAGCCCTAGCAGAAGAGAGACAAGATTTGATCCAAGAGATCCATTTATGACCAAAACCCATCGCCTGGAGAGTATACAACAAGTAGTCCCACGATAAAGAATCATAAGCTTTGGCGAAGTCAATCTTGAAAAGCATAAGTCATTTTTTCCTCTTTTTATACCAATCGATAGTTTCGTTAAGAAGAATGGGGCCATCAAGAATCTGTCTACCTTTTATGAACGTCGTTTGCTCAGGACTGACCACATCATCAATAACTGTTGCAAGACGATTAGCCAACAATTTGGAAATGATTTTGTACTGGAGCCCAATCAGACTTATAGGTCTGAATTCAGGGATAGTTAAATTTCTATCCAAGTTTCATGCCTAACTTTTAGTTAGGAGCTTCTATATATATGGTTTTAAGTATTCTAGTTGATAAGTTTTGAGTTTTATAAGAATATTGACATTTTGTCAAGAAAACCTTTATGGTTTCGGTCTTTGATTAATCAATTGTTCTTTGGCCATTTGAATGCGTGTGAAACTGCATAAGTTGGTAATCAGAGCTCAGGTTGATTCAAATGGCTCTACGAGTTTCTGATTATCGTATTCGTAGAATCGCCGACCAAGGCAACGAAGAAGATGGTTCAGATTCGCGTGCTCGTGTTGAAGATGGATTTTCTACTCACAGATTCGCCGACCGAGGCAGTGATGGAGTCTATGCTGACGCACGGGATTTTGAGATCGAAAGACTCAAGGCACGAGTCCTAGATCTGGAAACACTACCGCTTAAGGAAACCGAACCAGGAGGTTGCGCCTGGGACGAAAACCTAGGGGAAGAGCAGGATCCTTACGGTATGTGTAATTTTATTTATGATTCTTTACCTGTTTTTGATGAATATGAAGACGATGAATGGTATTTTTTGTTTACTGGTGGTGATCGGAACTTATTATATGGAAAACATGTTAAAAGTGGTGATAGATTGGGTGGATACAACATTGGTGCGAATATTCATTGTGATTTGCGAAAAATTGGGGTATCCATATTGCATCAGCCAACTTCGAAATATCATGGATTTCAAATTGGGAGTGATATCTATTTTATTAATAAAAAAGTCTCAGTTGCTTTCAGTAAGGAAACTATCGATTATAAGGTTGGATTTAAGCCACCTATGGGTGATGAGAATTCAAGTGGCCCAATAATGACTATTGAAATATTAGATGAAAATATTGCTATGCACGTGAGAGTTGTGGAGCAATTAAATTGTGATGCGCCACTTCGGCTGTCAAATTCTAATCGATCAATGACGAATACGATCGGTAAAGTTAAGTTGTTTTTGGAGGTTATGATGATAATGAAAGGGAGTCGCATTGATGTTCCTTTCAATCCAGGTGGCTGTGGTTCGGGTCTGTGTTCCAAGTTAACGGAAAACTCGAAGACGAGTTTTTTCAAAGAGGGAGAGAATGATGCAGTCATGATCCGACTTGGATGACAAGCTAAAAATAATTATATCTATTAATTATATTATTTATATTTGGGATTGATTTGATTTGTGTTTATCTTTAGTTAAATTTCTATCCAAGTTTCATGCCTAACTTTTAGTTAGGAGCTTCTATATATATGGTTTTAAGTATTCTAGTTGTTAAGTTTTGAGTTTTTGTTTTCTAAAGAATAAGAGTTTTCTTGAACAATATTTGTTCTTTGTCTTTAGGGTATTCGAAGGCAGGCTACCACAGCGTCCACTCGTATACAAATCCGTATCAAGTGGATTAGCCTCAAACTTGACGCTTTTTTGTGATGCGGCTTTAATTATAAAATGTGTTGTTCATATAACTCAACCGATTTAGTGATTACTTCTCATGGTTTAGTGATTGAAGCAAGTGACAAAAAGACCGGACATAACTCTAGTTTGGTAACTAGCTAGATTTAAACAAGGGCATTGAAAATTTTAATACTATTCACGATTTGATTCTCGTCGCTAATCAGCATTTTCTTTTAGTGACTAGTAATAATTCAATTAGAGACTTTGATTTTGTAAATTAGAAAAATTTATTAGAGGTTAATTTTACATGATTTCGTAAAAAGATTAGATATATAATATAGTGATAAGTATCCTGGAATGTAACAAACTTTGAACGAATGTCTATAGTGTGAAATAACTAAAGTTGTGTTCATTGTATGTAATCATCTTTAAATTATGTCTATTGTATGTAAGAAATGTATCCGACCAATCAAAAACTAACAAGTGACAGCTATATATGGTTGCCACGTATGCCTTTTTACATACAATAGACATAATTTAAAGATGATTACATACAATGAACACAACTTTAGTTAGTTCACATTATAGACATTCGTCCAAAGTTTGTTACATTCCAGGATACTTATCCCTATAATAATTTGTTGGTATTGTGTTTTGTGTTTGATCAATCCCATGAAGAAAATACGATAATTATACAACTGGTAACTAAGAGATGGATAGTATATGCCAATTACTATTCTCACATTTTCTCTTGGCTCACATAATTTGTCGCAAACATATTGAACAGGTCATTTCTTGGTAAACCGTTTATGTCTGAAGTATATATATAAACATTTTTGTCATTTAAATGAAAAAATTTCTCAAGAGAAACCCATAATAAACAAGTCATTGGCTTGTACAATGAAATAATTCGCTTTAACAAATCATAATAAAGAATAGGAGAATAAAAACACAAATAACGTTCCTTAGGTAACAAAAAAAAGAAAAAAAAAGAAATTGAAAAAACAAAGAGTTCGATCATACAATGGGGAAACATTGTTTCGTTGTCCTTTTTACCGTTGCCTTCGTCGTTTCTTTGGCACAAGCTGTACGCGTTGAGCTTAACAATGAACTCGAAGCGTGAGTAATTATGTTCTTTCGGGATCATGATAGTCTATATATATATTTATATATATAGTGTTTAAAAGGATGATTCTTTAAACATTTTTCTAGCTAGCAGGATTATTTATTAGTAGGAACAATAATAATGTAAGCCTCATTAATATGTATGAATTTCTTGGTATATAGGTCAATGTCGGGATCAAATTCATCATCACGGAGGGCCTTAAGCGCATGTGAAGCGAATAACGTAATAGACAAGTGCTGGAGGTGCAAACCCGATTGGGACCAAAACCGACAAGCATTAGCTGATTGTGCACAAGGATACGCGAAAGGAACCACTGGTGGCAAGGGTGGGGAAATATACAAGGTGACTGATCCAACAGATGAAGATGCCGCAAATCCAAAGGAAGGGACGCTTCGGTTTGGTGTTACTCAAAATAAGCCTTTATGGATCACGTTTGATAAAGATATGGTCATCACTTTGACACATGAGCTTGTAGTACAAAGCGACAAGACTATTGATGGTAGAGGTGCAAAAGTTGAGATCACTGGAGCCGGTTTCACCCTTTATGAAGTTAAAAATGTTATCATTCATGGGATAGACATCCATGATACTAAAGAAACCCCTGGTGGTATGATTAAGAATTCAGACGGTCCACCAGGCTTGAGACAAAAGAGCGACGGCGATGGTATTTGCGTTACTGGTTCGTCCAAGATATGGATCGATCATTGTTCACTCAGTAAGGGTGTAGACGGGCTCATTGATGTAACCTTAGGTAGCACAGCCGTAACCATTTCTAACTGCAAATTCACCAATCACCAAAAGGTACGTAAGAGATTAACAAGTATGTATATAAGAGATCAAATTGGGGTATGCCATGCATCTTAATATACATATTTTATGTGACATATAACAGCTTATATTACTCGGGGCAGACGATGGACATCATCATGATAAAAATATGTTAGCAACTGTCGCATTTAACTGGTTTGCTGAAGGATGTGATCAAAGGATGCCTAGATGTCGATTTGGGTTTTTCCAAGTCGTCAACAATAACTACGATGGATGGGGAACATACGCCATAGGTGGTAGCTCGGCTCCAACTATCCTCAGTCAGGGTAACAGATTCAAAGCCCCCGACGATGCAGCCAAGAAAAATGTACGTCAATTTTACATCTATCACCTTAGGTAGTTAGGACACATTTAAAAATTATATTAGAATGGTTACAAAGTTCCTAATATTTTCAATATAAATGGTTTTGAAGGTGGTGGTGAGGGCTGATGCACCAGAGTCAGAGTCCATGCAATGGAATTGGAGGACAGAGAAGGATGTTCTGGAGAATGGAGCTATATTTACATCATCTGGGTCGGATCCACAGATGACCCCCGAACAACAGAATTGCTTGATTCCGGCTGAGCCAGGAGAGTCTGCTCAAAAACTCACTAGTGCTGCTGGTGTACTCTCATGTACCCCTGGATCACCTTGTTAATTGAATTAACCAACTCATTTCTTTGCTATTATGATTTGGATTTTTTGCAAAGAAAAAAAGGTTATTCTAGGTTTTTTTTTTTGTACATCAGTTGAGGTAATGGGATGAGCCATTACATTTTTTGACATGTTTGATTCATTTGGATTTTTTGCAAAGAAAAAGAGATTATTCTAACTTTTTTGTATATTACTTAAGGTAATGGGATGAGCCATTACATTTTATTTGGCCTGTTTGATTCGACTATGTTACTTATTCAAACATTTAGTTTGGTATGTGTAACATGTGAATTGCTATGTTACGAACTATATAACATCATCATTTGTTGTAAATGAGTCTTATTTTGCCTTAGTTTCTATACAGGTCGGTGTAATTTTATTCTTCATTTCATTATAGTTGTTAGAAATAAGTTAATACACTGTATAGTATTTTAAAGTTTTAAACCGTAAGTTATTAATTTTCTTAAAAGAAATTAATTACATATCTTTTTTGAACTTAATTTAATTACATATATACACAAAAATGTCTACCTTAAAGTTATAATATGAATTGAAATCTATTGGTTAATAGTTTACCACGTACACAAACCAGTAATATCAAAAAGGGAAATGATATATACTCTTAAAAATTAACCTAAAAAATCATCCTAAAATCATAAGATTGTGACATGCGGATTCCATTATTTTTCTTTTCTAATCTTATCCTTTGAATTTGACACTTGTTATCATCTTATGATTAAGAAAATTTTTAGGCTATTTAGTTAGATGGATTAATAAGTTCTATATTCAAAATACTTTCATACAATATATATTTATCATTCCAATTTTTTAACATTTTTTTCAATGTTTTTATCATAAACTTTATACCGTTTATTACTTTACCAAGAACATACATAAAAAAAGGTTAAAATATTGTAAAAAAAGTTAAGGGATAATTATAACTAATTCGAATTGAATGCTTGAAAACATTATCGATTAATCATCAACATGAGCAAAAAAAATTACCTTGTGATACTTTTTTATTTGATTTTACCAAGTTTATAAATTTTACCAAACTTTTAACTAAATTAATCAAAAATATTTTGTTAAATATGAAATGAATGTGAAGTAATTTTTAATCTAACCATTTTTTATTAAGGTTGATAAATAACTTAATATACACTAAATCAATATAGTATTTCTAATATTTTATTAATTTAAATAAAAAAGATATTATTTTAAAACATTATTATTTATTAAAAAAATTTGGTTGGTTGTTAATGGGAGTATAAAAATTTAGTTAGTTGGGTTGACTAAATATAAGAGAAAAAAATTAATTTTTCAGTAAATAATATTGTTTAATTGGGTTATAAATAAAGATGATCTTAAAATTATTGGCATATCTAGACTATTAATTATAACCTAAGTTAACCACTAGGTTAAAACCCAGTGGCCAGGGGTGTTTCACTAAACCTATTATGCGGGGCCCCGGGGGAGTTTATTCCAAGGTCTCGAGTTCGAACCTTGGTAGGTTCTCCTCGACGGTATTTTCCAATTAAGGAGATGGTATGGTGAGAAAAGCTATTTAAGATCCGCTTAGTGCGGGACCATTTCGTTGTGCAATTAGCACACATCATACGCGTCTGAGGTAAAATTCACTAGTCAAAAAAAATTATAACCTAAGTTCATTCCCAATTCAACCTCGCTTATACAAAGGTAGTGTCAGAAATTCCCACTCTAATTGCTACTCTAATATAAACTAATATAATAAATTCATAAGTTAACAATTTAATAAATAAAGAGTAAATTACAATTTTCGTCCCTGTGGTTTGTACCTAATTTCACGTTTCATCCCTGGGTTCACGAAATTACAATTTTCATCCCTAGGTTTGGAACTCCGTCAACATTTTTGGTCCACGCCACTAACAGAAGTTAAATACATGACCACGTGACAAGCACACCATGGGTACAATGGTCAGTTCGATTTTTCAGGGATCAAAAATGTAAAAAGTGTGATTAACTGGAATAAAAAATTATAGTATATCAGTTAAAAAATTATAGTATATATATATCAGTTATATACATATCCCATATATAGATTAATCCCACCATGGATCTATATTAACCAGAAACTTGTCGGCCATCATAAACTTCTCTCGCCGGAAATCACCACCAAAACAGTCGCCGGCCAACAGCACCCCACACCACCTCCTACACCATCGCTATACAACCACACTTATATCAAACCATTCCGCACAAACTGGATCTAGAAATCAATGTTTTAATCAAGATCTTTACACATAATCAAACGTGGATCTAGAAATTGATGTTTAATTTCATATCTAAAACCCAATCACCACGACTGTTACATAGGTTGGGCGGATGTGGTGACCAGAGATCGGGAATATTTTTTCTGGCAAGTCCCTGTTGCAGCGGTGATGGTTGTGAATGATGGCTTGGATGGCGACGATGTTTATTGAATCTTAATGGCGGTTTCATTGTTTTTCCGACAAGCCACACGGTAATGTTTGTTGAATCTTGATGGCGGTGATGATGGCTTCAGTGGCGAAAATGATGGATTTAATTAAACTATTTTCATCGATCATTTTATGTTTCGCTTTATGTGTAAGTTAGCATTCAATCAATTGATCAAGTGGGTTATTATACAAAGAGTTGTATTTGATGGGATTTGTTGTTGTTGATGATTTAGTTGATTGGTTTTAATTTGGGATTTCAACTTGATGTTCATCTAGATTTTTTGTTGTTGATATTTGATTTGGGTTTTGTTTTTGTTTTGTGGTTGATGATGATGCTTTTGTTTCTAGATCTGGGGAAAAAATTGAGATGATGATAATGATGACAGATGTTAAATCCTTTGAGTTAATTACATTTTTTGTCATGTTGTAACGAAATGACAAAAATGCCCACAGTGTGCGTCTCATGTGACCACCAACTTAACTTCTGTTAGTGGCGTGGACCAAAAATGTTGACGGAGTTCCAAACCTAGGGATGAAAATTGTAATTTCGTGAACCCAGAGATGAAACGTGAAATTTGGTACAAACCACAGGGACGAAAATTGTAATTTACTCTAAAATAAATATATTAATTGGGTTTGACGTACTGGTTGACAAGTCTATGGATTTTTTTCCTGAATCATCTGTAACGACTCATGACATCACGTAATCAATAGTATGTGCAAGGTTTCATCATTGTATGGTGAAGTTATACCTGATCTCGAATACTTAATGACTTTAAAAGAAAAAAAAATCAATTGGAAATATTATTTTTATATTTTATTTGGTTAAATAGGAGGAATTTTATGCAAATGAAGCTAGCTTAACTGACAGATACATCTTTGGTTTTTCCCACAGGTCTTGGGTTCGACTCTTAGGAGTGACAAGTCTGTGGGTTTTTCCCTGAATCGCCTGTAACGGCTTATGGTCTACATCTCGTAGTCTAGAGTACGTGCAAGACTTCACCATTATACAGTGAGGTTTCCCTGTGTCGAATACCGACTATCTGTTCAAAAAAAAAAAGGAGGAGGAATTCGAGAGACACTCTAGCTCTATCTCTCATTTTATTCATCACTTGTCCCGAAGAAAATTGATCAAATGTAGTATTAATTCTCCTCCTATTTTGGTCCTCGCATTTTCTCTTGGCTCCGAGCATTCGATGCAAAAAATGGTGACAATGTAATTCTTGGTAATCCGCTTATTACGGAATTTATATAACCAAAATTTTCTTATTTATCTTCAACAAGCAGAAACATAGTAAGCCAATACATAAGTGATCCACTTTAGGACCCGACATAAATAAACTACTTATAGGAAAAACTTCCTACGATTTATTGTCGAAATGGAGAATCATAAAATTTTGAATTATTATTCCGTTCTATTTTTCACCCTCACCTTTGCTATTTTGATGCCATCTATTCTAGCTCGGTCACCCGAAGATGACAAGACCATTGCACATGTCGTGGACTACGGTGGCGAAAGTGGTATGGATGATAAAAATGCGGCATATAACCCTGAGCAATTTCCTGGAAAATATTCTGGAGATGTCGAAGCGTAAGTTCGATCACTTTTAAAATTTGAGTTTGGTTGTTGTAATCTCACATGCACAAATACAAAACTAACAAAACAAAACAAAAAAAATTATTCATACATTTTTGTGTTTTGTTTTGATGGATGTCATTGTAAGTGTGACTAACATTAACATATAAAAAAAATCGTATAGGTCTATAACGGAAAAGAACTCAACAAGGAGAGGCCTAAATGAATGTGCGACCAAAAATCCAATAGACAAGTGTTGGAGGTGCAAAGCAGATTGGGCAGATAACCGAGAAGCATTAACCCAATGTGTGATTGGTTTCGGAGCAGGAACCACTGGAGGCGCGGGTGGGGAAGTCTACACGGTGACTGATCCTTCCGACGATACCCCTGAGAGTCCTAAGGAAGGGACGTTACGTTATGGTGCCACCCAAAATAAACCTATTTGGATCATTTTCGAAAAAGATATGGTCATTACTTTGAAACACGCACTTCCAGTCACTAGTGACACAACAATCGATGGTAGAGGTGCGAAAGTTGAGATCGCTTTTGGTGCAGGCATCAGCGTCCATACTGTCAAAAATGTCATCATTCATGGGATTCACATCCACGATACAAAAGAATCGCCAGGTTATGCAGGGAAAACAGGTTGTGATGGTGATGCTGTTGCTGTTAAGACTTCTTCCAAGATATGGGTCGACCACTGCACGTTTAGTGGAGGTGTAGATGGGCTCCTAGATGTCACTGTTGGTAGCACAGGCGTAACACTTTCTAACAACAAATTCAGCGATCACGACAAAGTAAGAACATAACTCATATATATAATACTAACTTACCGCGATTATACATTTCAAAACTAACTATAGATATTCAGTCAATGGGGTTGGTGACTTATTGGTAATGTCTTTGAACTTAAGATGAGCTACATGGTTTCGAGTCTCACTTCCCACATTCGTGGGAGTAGATTTAAAGGGGGTTTTCGAGATCACAGACATGCGTGTATTTTATGAGTAAAAGTAGGATAGAATGACGTTCAAAAAATATATAGATATTAATTTTTCTTAAAAATTATAATGGTAAAAAAAGAAAAACAATCTTTTAGTGACTTGATTGAATGAAAAATAGTTTGACAAGCTTGAAAATGACAAATGAAAAAGTACGTTGATGATATTATATGCAGTATAAACTCTATATATATATATATTATATATATATATATAATATATATATATACATAATAAACTATATATCTACATGACTAAACTTTTGAAAACATCAATATATAGGTCATGTTGCTCGGAGCAGATGATAGCCACACTGAAGATAAAATAATGCTAGCCACGGTTGCGTATAACAGGTTTGATCAAGGATGTGTCCAAAGAATGCCTAGATGTAGACATGGTTTTTTCCAAGTCGTTAACAACGACTACAACAAATGGGGAATGTATGCTATCGGTGGTAGTGCAGCTCCTACTATCCTTAGCCAAGGCAACAAATTCTTGGCTCCAGATGAGGCTAACAAGAAAAACGTATGTGAAACCAAATATATAGCTATATATGTTTGAATATATATATATATATATATATATATATATATATATATAGTTGTACCTTGATTAATAATAATTCTATTATGTATCTTTTGAAGGTGCTACAAAGGAGTGATGCTCCAGAATCAGAATGGCAGAATTGGAACTGGAGAACAGATTCAAATGATGTATTGGAGAATGGAGCTGTCTTTAAGGCATCCGGGTCTGACCCACAACTAAGTGCTGAGCAACAAGCTGGCATGATTCCAGTTGAACCGGGAACTAACGTTCCACAACTCACCAGTTGTGCTGGTGCACTCTCATGTGTGATCGGACAACCTTGTTAACCACGCCGGGTCGATGAGCCGTTCCGCAACCTTATAATTTAACATAATTGATATTGTGACACTTGTATTTCTTCATCTACTCACATATATATTCAGATATATATATATATATATATATATAATATAATGTTTACTTTATATATAAACTTGTAATTGTCACCTTTTTCTTATGTATACATATGACGGATCCAATACTTGAAACGTACGTAATGAATAATTAACTTGTCCCCTTTAATTTTTGTTTATATATATATATATGGGTTGAGAAAAAAGTCTAAAGATAAAAGTTGATAAAACTCTTTAAAATGACCATTAACTCATTAAGACCCATTTGCTTTTCTTTATTTCGACTGCCAAAATGGAATATTTTAAATATATAGAACATTTAAAATACAGTACTTGTATTTCTTTATACCATGATTACTAAAACTATTAATTTTACTGCATTGTAACCTAATGTCTGTTATACATCTAGAAGTTCCAAATCGTGTTCTGTTCATGGTGAGAAGTCAAATGTTCATATATACCTTAACGGCTTAACCCCAAACCCAACGTTTATACTCTCTCCGTCCCATATTAAGTGTCATATTTTGACTTTCTGAGTCTTTTTCTTTCAACTTTTACCGTAAATATTTTTTTGTGTGTTATGTAACACTTGATATAACATATATGAATTGATTGAGTTTTAAATGTAATTTTCATTTGTATAACTTTCATCAACTAAAATATAACACAAAAAAAGATATTTAAGGTCAAAGTCGGAAAAAAAAGACTTGACTAGTCAAAATAAGACAATTAAAATGAGTAATAATCATATCAAAAGGTTGAATTCAAACCAGTCTATCTAAAAAGCATGTTAGTTGTATCGAGTATCGACCCATTTATAATGCACAAAGCTACTGAATTGGTAGAAGTTATTATAAGCTGAAAGTCTCAACATTTTGATTTTTGCATGTACCTAGCTAATAAATATTTGTGACATAAGTATAATTAACCAAACAAAACACTTAAAAGATACATGGTTAAATATAAAAAGAAGAGAAAATATAAACTTATTTACTATTTCTGGAAGTAATTAAACAAATGATCAAGTTACAATAGTTAACTTTTTTTTTTTAGAGCAAGAAACTATATTATATGCACAAGACCAGACTAGTAAAACACTAGCGGTCAACAAAGTACAAACATAATTACACGAAATCCAGAAATACAACAACTGACGCAATCTAGACATAACTTGAGACCTTAACCAGCCAACTCATCATTAAGACGTAGTTGTCGTGTGGACTGCTTATTATAACTCAAATCTGTTCTCAATCCAAACTCGCCATAGAGGCCAGTCGTGTTACATATTGTCCACTCTAATATGAACTTTGTAAAATCATATGTTAACAATCATATACAATACCAAATGAAGCCAATTCAACTAATAGATTCATCTTTGGTTTTCCCGCAGTTTCTAGGTACAATTCTCAAGAGTGACAAGTCTGTAAGTTTTTTCCTGAATCACTTGTAACGGCTCATGGTGTAACATCCCAAACTTTTATTAACGTTTGACTAAAGTCGTTAAGTCAATAATATGTGTCCGTTAAGTCTATTGCTAGATTTAATGCTTATATGTGGTTTATGTGTATATATGTGAGACTTGAAAGTCTTAATGTATGATATGAAAATATGTTTATGAAGTAATTATATGCCTAATAGGAGTGATTAACGAATTATTTAGGTAGTATATGGTCCTTAGAGGAGTTTTTGACTAGTAATGAGCTATATGGAAGCCTAGGGACCAAATTTTACATATGGTGAAACTCAAAAACGGGTTTAGGGTCACATGAGGAGTCATTTGAGTGTCATTAGCAGATTTATTAACTTCCTCTCAAGCCCTAACCACCCCCCTTTTATCCCTAATCAATTCTTGAGCAAAAAGGCTATCAAAAGTGCGTTTCGAAAGTGTTTAATCTAGCCTTTCTCATCCCCATTGTGAGTTGCAGGTATAGAAGGTATAATTTTATTGATTTCTGATCCTTTTGATTATAAGAGTCATTAGGAATTATAATTGGGCATTAGGGAATCAATTAATGTGTAATTAGTGATGATTTTGATGAATTAAGGCATGTATGATTTTCTTAAAGGTTGAAATGCTTTGTTAAGGCCTTAATATGAAGGATTTTGATGATTTGAAACTGAGTTTTCGATCTGGAGAGGGTTGGGTTCGAATTGAAGGCATATCGAATTTCGTAGGTGCAGGTCGCTGGCCATTGCGGCGCAACTCTGTGTTGCGGTGCAATGGAATTACAGAAGGATACGTTGCGGCGCAACTACCTTCATTGCGGCGCAACGAGTTGCTCGAGTTGCGGCGCAACTCACCTGTTTTCAGCAAATATTATAGTTTTGAACCGTAACCTCGTTTTGACACATAGCTTACTCCTGAAACCTAGAGTGTGTCCTTAGATATGTAATTCCAGCTTATGGTCTATATGACTAGTGTATTGATGGTCGTTTACTAATCATAGGTAGACGAGAGTTGTTGCTTTGTTCGGTAACTTAGCTATCCTTTATTGCGTGCTACTTCGAGGTAAGATACACTACTTTGACACGCTGAGGGATTCAACAAAAGCATGGTTTTCAGTATATAACTTCTCTAATCTGATCTTGTATACTTAAGGGTATTCGGGTTGTATGGGAGGTTATATGGGATATGTATTTGACTTATGAGACCTGAAATGTATTTCCCTTTATATGCAATGCAAAGTTATGTTATGAAATGATATGCAATGAAATGAAATGTGATGCAAGTATATGTTGATTATGACGTGCATGTATGTGTGGCTTGGTCATCTAGTTCACTAGACTCTATAGGTTGCCATGTCACGTGCACGTTTAAGGGCCCAAACGTAAAAGATGATTATATGTTATGTTTAGGTAACTTTGTCACCTAAACTATATGTGATGAAATCGAGCTCGTATATATGATGAAGTGTTAAGCTTAACCCGTATTCACCTTAGCCGGGTGGGTGCGTATATGTTGTTGCTTGGGTGGCTCCTTGCAACGTAATTACGTGGTTTGAGTATCTCCGGGTGGAGTGATTACCCACCAATGTCTTGAACATACGGACTACTCCTGGATTGGCTTGCCATTCCTTAACGACACTTGATGGACCGTTGTATGGCTCATCCATCTAGTCGGGTGTGAGGTTCCCGTTAGGTCTTATGACCGCCTACACACAAACTTACACCTTATATGATATGCGTGACTTATGTCACACCTAATGTGATGATATGTGATGATGAAATGATGGTTAGGCACATTTAGGATGGATAATCCTACCATGAAAGATGTTGATGCTATGATATGTTTGTGATGATATGCGAAATGTGTCTTTAATATGAAAAGCTGCTTTACCAAGTTTTAATTGGACAAACGTTATTTAACTTAGTGTTATCTTACTTAGCTAATTCGTTAGCTAACACTTGTTTCTTGAAATGTGTTGTCCCATCAGGTTTAGCAAGCTAGAAGTGTGATGATGGATAGTGAGCGAGGCAGGGGTAGAATACTTGAAGATGCTATTAGTTACCCTTAGTTGCTGCTCCTTTTAGACATTTGATTTCGTTATGACTATTATGTTTTGATATGACTTGTATACGGTTGTTTTATGTTGGGCAACCGTAGGATTTCCATTTATACTATTTTGATGATGTGACGAGTAACACCTTCTATTTTATGAACAAACCAAACTGGATTTTGTGGTTTGGACTTTTAAAACGTTATTCCGCATTCTTTAACACCGTTAGGTGAAAAGTTTTTGGAAATCCGTATTTTTAAATGCTGGGTGTTACAAGTTTGTATCAGAGAAATGGTTTAAGTGAACCATGAACCATAGGTATTACCTTAGTTTTTGGACTTAAACCGATATAGGTTATGTAGGGCTTAAGTAGGAATGCTTAGCCTTAGAAATGAAATGCAATGAAATGAAATGTGATGCAAGTATATGTTGATTATGACGTGCATGTATGTGTGGCTTGGTCATCTAGTTCACTAGACTCTATAGGTTGCCATGTCACGTGCACGTTTAAGGGCCCAAACGTAAAAGATGATTATATGTTATGTTTAGGTAACTTTGTCACCTAAACTATATGTGATGAAATCGAGCTCGTATATATGATGAAGTGTTAAGCTTAACCCGTATTCACCTTAGCCGGGTGGGTGCGTATATGTTGTTGCTTGGGTGGCTCCTTGCAACGTAATTACGTGGTTTGAGTATCTCCGGGTGGAGTGATTACCCACCAATGTCTTGAACATACGGACTACTCCTGGATTGGCTTGCCATTCCTTAACGACACTTGATGGACCGTTGTATGGCTCATCCATCTAGTCGGGTGTGAGGTTCCCGTTAGGTCTTATGACCGCCTACACACAAACTTACACCTTATATGATATGCGTGACTTATGTCACACCTAATGTGATGATATGTGATGATGAAATGATGGTTAGGCACATTTAGGATGGATAATCCTACCATGAAAGATGTTGATGCTATGATATGTTTGTGATGATATGCGAAATGTGTCTTTAATATGAAAAGCTGCTTTACCAAGTTTTAATTGGACAAACGTTATTTAACTTAGTGTTATCTTACTTAGCTAATTCGTTAGCTAACACTTGTTTCTTGAAATGTGTTGTCCCATCAGGTTTAGCAAGCTAGAAGTGTGATGATGGATAGTGAGCGAGGCAGGGGTAGAATACTTGAAGATGCTATTAGTTACCCTTAGTTGCTGCTCCTTTTAGACATTTGATTTCGTTATGACTATTATGTTTTGATATGACTTGTATACGGTTGTTTTATGTTGGGCAACCGTAGGATTTCCATTTATACTATTTTGATGATGTGACGAGTAACACCTTCTATTTTATGAACAAACCAAACTGGATTTTGTGGTTTGGACTTTTAAAACGTTATTCCGCATTCTTTAACACCGTTAGGTGAAAAGTTTTTGGAAATCCGTATTTTTAAATGCTGGGTGTTACAAGTTGGTATCAGAGAAATGGTTTAAGTGAACCATGAACCATAGGTATTACCTTAGTTTTTGGACTTAAACCGATATAGGTTATGTAGGGCTTAAGTAGGAATGCTTAGCCGTAGAAATGAAATGCTTAGGACGGGTTTGGGAATGAGTGAGAGTGTAGATGAGGCATGATTAGTTATGTTTGATTCTGAATTTTTAAGGTTAAGTAGCCTTATCTAGCTATTCTCATTGAAACCTTGCTAACCGTCGTCATTGCATTGTAGACATCATGGTTAACACACGAAATAACAGCCATCGTGAGAGAGCTGCTCCAAGCAATGCTCCATCCGAACCTAATGGGGCAGGAAACGGTGTTAATCAAAGGCCTCCTCGAAGGCCACTTCCGGGAATTAACCTCACCAGGTCCGAGATTGATCGGGCAAACCTGGTCCTCGAACAGATTCCTACCCGAGCCGAAATGCATGAGGAATTGAGGGCTATCCGAGCTCTCTTGTTGAGAAATGAAGAGGATTTGATTCAACTTAGGGCCGAAAGAGATGCAAGCATGCAAAGGAATGAGCATACGAATGGGAATTATTCCAACCGCTCAAACCGTGCCGAGCCCTCGAACGAAAGGTCTTTGATTGCTCCAGAAGAGGTTGTAGCAAATGGAAATGGTGTTGGAAACATAGTGGAGCCTCGTGTAGTGGTAGCTCCTCGTGCTCATAACTTTAAGTACGAGAGCTTTCAAAAGTGTGAAGCTAAGGCATTCGATGGTACTCAAGATGCTGTTGGTGCTATGGAATGGTTGGATGATATTGAGGTTGTGTTTGCTTCTTGTTATTGCCCGGACGATATGAAGGTGTTGTGTGCAACCCGAATGTTGAAGAAGAACGCTAGGAATTGGTGGAGGGCTGCTACTATCTCCTTGACTCCCGAGGTGCTTGCTGTTATGCCTTGGGGTACATTCAGGGAGAAGTTCCTAGAAGAGTATGTGGGAACCCGTGAGCTAAGATTGATTGAGAAGGAATTTAGAGCATTGACAGCTAAGCCGGGTGCCATAACCGAGTATGCACACTCATTTATGGAAAAGCTGAAATTTGTTGGACATTTGGTTAGGAGAGATGTTGATCAGGTGGAAGCGTATTGTGATGGACTCCCTGCTAGCTATCGGGGCCTATGTAGACAACATACTACTTTATCTGCTGCTATCAAAGAGTCCAAGAGATTGGATGATGATTTTAAGACTGAGAAAGTGGTGGCTAAGGATGATGACAAGAAAGCCGGTTTCAAAAGGAGATTCAATGGATCTTCGAGCTCAAATAAGAAGTTTAAAGGTAACTCTTCTTCAAATGGAGACAAGGATAAGAAGAGTAGTTCATGGTGTTCGTCTTGCAAGTCTCATCATAGTGGTCCTTGTTCGGATAAAACCAAGAGGTGTGATAAGTGTGGCCATCCGGGGCATTCTGCTGAAGTGTGCAAAGACAAGACTCGTTGTTACAAGTGTAAGGAAACGGGTCATATGATTGCTAATTGCCCGCAGATGAAGGATGATGGGAAGAAGAAGGCTGCACTAAAGCCTAAGGTTCGTGCACTTCAGATGACTGCAGAAGCTGCTAAAGACAACGACGAGGTGGTAAGCGGTATCTTTCTTGTTAACTCTAAACCTGATTCTGTACTTTTTGATTCGGGTGCAAATAGGTCTTTTGTGTCTACTGTGTTTGCCCCTAAACTTGAAAGAGTCACTACCCCCCTTGATTGTTCCATAGAGGTTGAAATAGCTGATGGTACTATTAGTGATATACGTGAAGGATATGATGATTGTGCTATAGAGATTGAGAGTCATTCTTTTCCAGTCCAGTTATTGCCTACTACTTTAGCTGGTTTTGATATAGTCATAGGAATGGATGGGTTAGCTCAAAATGATGCCACCATAGTATGCTCTCAAAAGATTGTAAGGATTTCGACTCCTGGTGGTAAAACTATTTCGGTCCATGGAGATAAGAAAAAGAGGGGGCATAAAAATCATTAGTTTGATGAAGGCTCTAAATTGTATTCGACATAATAAGAGTCATTTTCTTGCCTATGTTATCGATGCACGAAAGGAGAAAGCTCCCATTTCTAATGTTGATATAGTTTCTGAATTTCCTGATGTTTTCCCGGATGATCTTCCCGGTATTCCTCCTGACCGTGAGGTCACCTTCCAAATTGACCTTGTACCCGGTGCTACTTCTGTTGCTAAAGCACCGTATCGTTTGGATCCTACCGAAATGAAAGAACTTATGTCTCAACTTCAGGAACTACTTGACAAAGGTTTCATTCAACCAAGTTCCTCGCCTTGGGGAGCTCCGGTTCTTTTTGTCAAAAAGAAAGATGGTTCTATGCGCATGTGCACAGACTACTGTGAGCTGAACAAGCGAACGGTCAAGAATAAGTATCCTCTTCCCCATATAGATGATCTTTTTGATCAACTTCATGGTGCTTCATTCTTCTCCAAAATTGACTTACGTTCCGGCTATCATCAATTAAAGGTCAAAAAGGAAGATGTAGCCAAAACAGCTTTT
Source organism: Erigeron breviscapus (assembly GCA_034093135.1). Lineage (NCBI taxonomy): Eukaryota > Viridiplantae > Streptophyta > Magnoliopsida > Asterales > Asteraceae > Erigeron > Erigeron breviscapus. The sequence goes on along the minus strand of CM067167.1, from coordinate 108,873,303 downwards.
CGCACTCGTTATGGGCACTATGAGTTTCTTGTCATGCCATTTGGGTTGACAAATGCTCCTGCCGCTTTCATGGATTTAATGAATCGGGTATGTCGCCCATTCTTAGATCATTTTGTTATTGTATTCATTGATGATATCTTGATTTACTCCAAGTCTGAAGCTGAGCACCGTGAACACCTAAGAGCTGTCCTTGAAGTTCTTAGGGAAAAGAAATTATATGCCAAGTTTTCGAAATGTGAGTTTTGGCTTCGAAAGTTCAGTTTCTCGGGCATGTCATCTCTTCGGAGGGTATTAAAGTCGATCCCGCCAAGATTGAAGCTGTATCTAAGTGGGAATAGCCAAAGACTCTGTAACAACCGGCAAAAATCCGGGTAAATTTAAAATTTAATTTATTCATTATTTTCTGAAAACATTGCTTTTAGATACTAGATAATAATAATAATAATAATAATAATAATAATAATAATAATAATAATAATAATAATAATAATAATAATAATAATAATAATAATAATAAATTATAATTGTAAACGAACAAATGTCCGTGAACTACTTTTGAAAAACTTGTCCGAACAAAGCCAAGATACATCTGTAATCATTAATATAGATATCATTGAATTTCTTCCTTTCTCCCGTGACACTACAAGACCCTTCTGTCTAGATTATTATATATATATATAAGATCATACACTACACACTCACACACACCACTCATTCTCACAAACACATATTCTCTCAAATTACATCTCCCTCTCGTCTAAAACACACACACAAACACATACATACATACATACATACATACATACATATATATATATATATATATATATACATATATACACATACATATATATATATACTTACACTCATAGATATAGAATATATCATCCATCATCACCACCTTTCTCCTCCTCCTACATCTCGGCCCAACACCCACGGCCACCACCCTAACAACATCATTCGGCCACCACCCTTCTTCCCTCTCTACCATCTCACGGCTACCATTTCCAAAACACCACCTTCACCACCTTTCCATAACAATCGGCCACCATCACCTCCAAGAATCATCACACAAAACCACCACCCTCGCACCACCATCCCACGTAGCTTCATCACCTTCAAACAACATCACATCCACCACCTCAACAGCCCCCTCCCCACGGCTTTCTTCATCAAACAGAATATATATACGTACCACGCATACATACATATACGTATAGATCACCAAGTCCTCTTTTCACCTCAAACACCACCCAACCGTTATTACGAAAGCTGCTAGCTGTCACTGTTCTTGTTATTGTTTCTGGTTGCGGCCACTGCTACTGTTCGGTTGATGGTGCCAACGAGAAAACATCATTTTTGAACCACCACGTACTGGTGCTACAGTTGTTGCTGGGTCACCTTTTGCCGCCGTTGCTACTATTTTTCTGTCATCCAGCACATCACCAGTCGACTCCTAACCATTTCAGGAAAGTGATAACACGTATGAGATTGTTTCCAAACAAACCCTTCCGGTTTCTTTCTCTTTCTTATTCGTAGTCGTGGAGCCACCCCGAACCACCACCATCAACCACCACTGACAGACCTGGGAAGTCTTCTAACAGGTTGTTTAATCACTTATAAGTTTACCATAACAAGCTTGAAACAAGAAGTACAAAAATATAAACTGGCCGTTAATATCGTTATATTTTCTGACAGTTTTGGTCCTAAATCATTAAATTGTTTTACAGTTTTAGTCCTTATTCATCAGCTTTCTTATTGGATTAACGACTCTTAAGAATAATTAAAAAATGGGTTGACATATAACTATACAAATGATAAGTGAATTTATAAATATTTTATATATATATATTTATATATATATAAAATAATATATACAAATATAAGTGAATTTATAAATATTTTATATATATATATTTTTATATATAAAATAAGCTAAAATAACATTTTTACTTATAAAAAACGTTAATAAACTGAATTGTTCAATAATAAAAAGAAATACATTTTTAAATGTATTTACAAAGCTGTTAGATTAATTTATAAGATTTTCTAAAATTATTGTATTTAATCATTTAAGTAAAATATGTTGTTTAAATTAAATAAGTTATCTAAATAAAATAATTTGTTTAATTAAAATACGAATAATACTTATTATAAATTATTATCCAAATAAAATACATCATGGTAATAATTAATGGATAAGAAGTCACTAAATAAAACCCTAGTATAATTATGTGTTAATTATACTTTCTATTTGTTTAGGTTAACGTATACAAGACTGTTATTTGTTACACCTACTTGCTACTATCAACAGGTGAGTTTTCATATTCCCCTTTTTAATTCTTTTATATGATTTATTTTGGGGACTGAGATATATGCATAAAAACTATTTGTTATACTTATATGTATAATTGCAAAATTTTATATAATATATGATATATTATATAACTCCGTTTTCTTTATTTTACCTTTGAGGTAATATACAGACACTGCTTTATTTATTTTACCTTCGGGGTAAAATACAAACTCTTTACTGTTATGATGAACACAAGTATTTCAGATTTGTATATATGGTTGATTCTAAGTTGCTCTGTTCACTCAAAGTCCTCACTATCATGAACGATTAATTATGGAAACATAAACGTGGGTATATTGAATAGTACTATTGGGGTAGGCACCCTCATTCGTGTTGGTCATACCAACTGGATACGGATGCATTATATTTGGAAAGCTTAGGGTACCCTGAACAAGGTACCTACTCTGGAGGCAAATAAACACACACTTGTCTAGTTTCGGTTCATGAGCTTAGAACTTGATGTATACAGTATCTACTCTTATATTCTATTTGATCCATTGTGTGATCAAATAGTTACTTTAAATCTTGTGGTTCATACTCTATATTTTTATTAAAAATCTATGATACTCTTTGCTTTATATTGTATCATAACTACTTGACATTGCGGTAAGGCAATGATCACACTGAACTCTGGTATTTTGAGAAACTATAATTTCTATATGAAAAACTTATGGAACTCACCAACATTATGTTGACGTATTTTAGCATGTATTCTCAGGTAACTAGACGATACTCTATACATGGGACATTTTTCCGCTGTATACAACATACTGGACCATGGACTACCCTCAGACTCTAGTAAAGACAAGTCAATTTGCTAAAGTCTCTGTCTACTGTTTAATATTGTTTAATATTAAATAAATGTTTTCAAGAATAATATCTTTCATTAATTGTAATATAAATTGTGAACAATGTTTTTATATAAATGTATTTTAAAAACGACAACGTTCTGTGTCGTTCAGTATATCTTGTGTTGTGAATCCATGTACGTCATACCCCGTCTAGGGCGGGTGTGACAGATTGGTATCAGAGCATAAGTTATAGTGAACTAGGTTGCAAATTGACGGACCTAGACTATAACCCTATTTAGAAATATCCGCTGCATAATCCTACTTGTTATAATCATTACCTGACTACTTGTTATAATCTTTACCTGACTACTTGATATAGGATGCTTTATGGTAGCATATGAAAGTATTTAATGAATTTAACTCAAGGCGTTAAATATGGAAGTATGCTAGTATAAATACTTAGAATTAATATTTTGATTATACATGCTAAGAATATATATATATATATATATACATCGCTTACATACCTGGGTTTAATTGATATTATATAATACATATATTCGCATATATGGATGTAGAAAATGTCTGGAATTAACGGTTTTATACTTTGATGGTAAAATGAATTTACTACAATGTCTTATTTGCTTATATAACGTAAGCAATGACGTCAAATGAAAATAATTTTTCAAAATGGCCGACAACAAATAAGATATCTGGATCTTGATGGAACAAGATAAAGTAGGATAGCTTTATCAGACTATTTTGATATAAGCAATAATAAAAGTGTTAACTACAAACAAATTATAAATTTCGCAATAAAGAAAAAAGGGAAATAGACATACGAAAAGCACTAACTGTTTATGTAATCCTACTTTATAGTTTGAGTAGCCAAATTCCTGAATCTAAGAAGATCACACAATTATCTATTCAATGCATACTTGTTAGTCCCATGTTTAACCCAATGATCTTTCAAGTCAATTGGACAATCGAGATCGTACCCTTCTAACAATAATTTCTCTATGACCTTTGAGAATGTACTACAACCCATTCTTCTCCCCGGCAACCTTACAATACGACTTGGCCCGACATATGTTGGCAACAGATACATGGAAAGAGAAGCTGTACAACAAATGGAGGTCCATCCCTCTGTAGTCCACCCGCGACAGGCCCTAGGTATCCCTGTGCATGAGCATATCGGTGTTGGCATCTCTGATATGTTCATTTCTTTTCCAAATACTACCAAAGTAGTATTAGGTTTCACAAACTGGTAAGACCTTTTCGACCTTACAGCTCTTTGGGCTTTCGAGGACGATACTTTTGCGGACTTTTTCTTACGACTATAAAGCTTGCAAATATAAGCCCATGAGTCTTCTACGTGCTTCTCAAACTCTGGTCCATGATTTATTATCGTATCAACCGGTTCCACCCTGTTCGAGGTTGAGACCTCATAATATGTGTCACTAATTGGATTAGGGTATAGTGTGGGCGAGTCTGACATTGGACGTTTGCCTGGTGCCCTGTTACACTCCTCAGAAGATTCTGGTTGGAATAATGGTTTCGGTTGGAATGTTGATTTCAACTGAAATGTTGCTTCTGGTGTATCGAAAGAGAAGTTTTGATATAAAGGGTTCATTGGGATTGGAGATGAAACTCCATGATGTACTGCATCAATTAGAGTTGGGAACGATGCACTGACATTTTCTATTGGGGGTTTTAACTGTGATGTTGGTACTGTATTTTGAAGAAGTCAGTCTTGGCAAAAATCATCGATTGATGTTCCCCATTCACTAGTACCAATCATCGGGTTTTGCCATGCGTCCATGATTATATTGAGTTCTTCTTATCTACAATAAATTTTGGTCAGATAATTGACATAACAAATACATAAGAAACATTATCAACAATATTATTTTAATTGAAAACACATCCTGGAAAACTTAAGATTTGATTTATAACACAAAAATTTATAACAGATTCCAAATATTTCTATAAAATCCCTCTTGATTTCAAGAATTAGGAGTTTTGTCAGAGCTAGACCCTGACATGTTGCTTCCCCCAGCAGCATTTCTTTTTCTTCTCCTAAGGGATTGAACATTAGGATCTTCTTCTTTTTCACTTTCTTCTTCTTCTTCTTCAGATGACATGGCGAAAATGGACTTCTCCCTGTGTAAGAGGTTATCTTTTTCTTGCTGAGCTAAGGCTCTTGCAAACTTTTCATCTTCTTTTATTTGACGATTCACAAGGATAGATTCCTCCTCTGTTAAAAATTGAGATAAAATTCTTGCTAGTTTTTCATCTTCAGAAGTTTGTTTCTCAAAAAGGTGGACATCTTCGTCTACCATCGCCTTGTAATCTTCAAAGGAAATACCTAACATCACGGCCTCCTGCTTAATCCTTTTGACCCTATTTGTTTCAAGATCTTCAAGATCCTCTTGAGTCATTGGCCTTTTGCCTTTTGGATCGCTCGAAGAGGCACCGAAATTTTTCATTGTCTTATGATAAATCGGTGGAACAATATTGTTAAATTAAGCGAACATGAATTAAAAGATAAAAGTTTTATATAAACATATAAATAAATAGTATATTATCTAAGATGAGAAAGAGTAAAAAAAAAATAGCTTACCAAAGAGAGAGTCGGAGATCTATTAGAACACAAACTGGATATGAACAGAATAGCTTAAGACAAATTTGCAGATGAAGAACTAAGCAAATAAAAGAGATAGAGAAAGAAGATTTTGTGTGCATTCTCCTTAACAAAACGCGTTATTATATAGAGGATAAAAAGCAAGTATGACCTGGAAGAACGGACAGGTGTCCGTAAACTACAGTAATTTCAATTATTGTTACAGTAATTAGTAATTACTGAATTATTTTTACCAAAGATAAAATTTTAAAACTTTACCATCTCTGTAAATTATTGTTACCGAGATTGAGAGAAACTTCTCAAAGTACACATCGTGTTTAAAAAGAGTTGTTTAATATCATAAGGAATAGATCACATTAAGACAAACAAATGGATTACAGGAAGACATGAATCCATAGCCGTTGAATTTCTAAAATCATTTTTGATCTCTAGATGAGTTTTTATCCAAACTGTTGTTTCAGGAGTGATCTAAATAATATTTATTTATTTGACCCGTGGATCGCCTTAATGATTGAATTAAAGAGATATAGCACAATAAGACGAACATTATAAAAGAAAGTTGTATTTCATTATTAGTACAACACACGAACGAAAACTCGTTACATTATTCAAACGGAAATACAACAATTAGAACTACAACATATCTAAAAACCATACAAGTTAACCCAAGTTGCAGAAAACAGAAGGGGTAAACCGATGAAAATAAACACGATTAGGAGTGGAATAGCTACATCCGGTGGAAGTTGTAACACGCCATATAACCAGGGTAAGATACCCAAGTAAACTAAGATTATAAGAGGGTTCAACATTTTCTAGAAATTTTCGGATTATGAAGTAGGGATAAAGAAAGGAGAAATAGTTATTAAGTATGAAGAAAGTAGTATGAATTGTGTGTTGTAGCGTTGTTTATATAGTAGAAAAACAGACAGGTTCAAACGGTCGAAAAAGGAAAGAGATAGAAAGGTGAATTTGAATTTGAAATTTTATTATCTATATATTAGGTAGGTTAAATGCGGCATCTTTTAACATCGATTTATTGTCACTAGGTACAAAAGATAAATTTGAATTTTTGAAATATATATATATATATATTATATAAAATCTAATAATTATTAATTATATATATCTATATATATATATATATATATATATATATACACGTGTATTTAAATAAAATCCTAATATATTTTAGACTCACACAAATCTATAGTATTTATATATATATTATTTATATACTTCGTATCTATCACAAAAGCAGTAAAAAAAAAAAAATTAATTTACTTTATTCAACATTTAATAATTTGCTGAAATATTTTCAAAGGTTAAATCAGACTTTTATTTATAAATATTTTTGTTACAAATTTTATTTATGAGTAAATTATTATATGCATTAAGGTCTACGGACATGTCTTGACTGTCAGACTTAAAAACTATGAACATAAATAGGTATAGATATCCGTAGGTATTTCTCAATAACTTTATCGATGTTAATTCTAGCTAAATTTCGGGACGAAATTCCAATAACACGGGGAGAATGTAACAACCGGCAAAAATCCGGGTAAATTTAAAATTTAATTTATTCATTATTTTCTGAAAACATTGCTTTTAGATACTAGATAAAATAATATAATAATAATAATAATAAATTATAATTGTAAACGAACAAATGTCCGTGAACTACTTTTGAAAAACTTGTCCGAACAAAGCCAAGATACATCTGTAATCATTAATATAGATATCATTGAATTTCTTCCTTTCTCCCGTGACACTACAAGACCCTTCTGTCTAGATTATTATATATATATATAAGATCATACACTACACACTCACACACACCACTCATTCTCACAAACACATATTCTCTCAAATTACATCTCCCTCTCGTCTAAAACACACACACAAACACATACATACATATATATATATATATATATATATATATATATATATATCATATATATATATATACTTACACTCATAGATATAGAATATATCATCCATCATCACCACCTTTCTCCTCCTCCTACATCTCGGCCCAACACCCACGGCCACCACCCTAACAACATCATTCGGCCACCACCCTTCTTCCCTCTCTACCATCTCATGGCTACCATTTCCAAAACACCACCTTCACCACCTTTCCATAACAATCTGTAACATCCGTGAGTTTTGACCCGTTGACTTTTCATATAATATGACTAACAATTTAAGTTAATAAATAATTTGGGTTGTTTTGTGAATTAAATGACAATGTGTTATATTCGGGTCGATAATATGTCTTGATCGGTGTTCGAATGTCTAACGAATTGTAATTTGGCTTGAGAAGAGAAACGGGTCGGCCCGTGGGTCGTCCACGACCCATCAGCCCCCTTGACCCATTTCCCCTTATCTCTCCCTTTCACCACACAATCTCTATCTCTTCTCTTTTCTTCTTTCTCTTTTCTCTCAATTAAAACAAGACCATCCACCTCTAACTCTCCTTTTCCCTAGCATCTTTTGGTGTTTTGGGTTTGGGTTTAACTTGAGAATCATCATCGTCTTCATCACATTATCGCCTATACGAAGAATCAAAGGTTGAAGTTCTTTCATTTTTTACCCATTTTGACCAATTCGGGTTTGAGCTCAAGAGGAAGTTTTGGTGAGTCTAATTCATCCCATTTGCCTCTATTTATGTTTGTTTATGCTTTTCTAGTCGTCTTGTACATTTACAAGCCCTAAAACGACTTAAAATGGAGTTAGGGTTAATTAGGATTTTAATTAGGGTTTGAATGATTTAGTGGTGATTTTGATGTTTTGGTCGAAATGGTGGATTGGGTTATGTGTAATTAGGTTTATTGATACTTAGTTATGCTCAAAATCGAGTTGGAAAGGTCTTTTGGTCGATCCCTAGGACTAAAATGGTGTTTGGATGTGTTTTGGGTTGTTTAGGATCGTTCTTGGCATAGTTTTGCTGCAGAATTGGCTCACTGCAGCGCAGTGGGAGGTGCCAGACCCCACTGCGGCGCAGTGATAAGTTGCTGAACAAGCGATTCTTCGTCAACTTCAAACGCTTATAACTTTTGATCCGTAAGTCCAATCGAGTCATATGACCTATCGTTGGAATCGTATAAGAGTCTACTTTCTTTTGGTAACATTCATTTTTCATGAATCTTTCTCCATTTTCAAAAATGTCGAGTCGAATGTGTCTTGTTCTTACGCGGGAAAGCGGTTAGACGTCTAAGAGTTGTGACTCGACCCTAATCTTACTAAACCAACTTGTTTAGGATTATAGAAGTTGACTTTGATGATAATATGATATTTATTGCCAGGTTGCGGACTCGTAGCGGTTGTTGAGCATTTATAACTCCTTATTAACTCGTAATCGTAGCTTGGAAGCCAAGGTGAGTTTCGTATCTCCCTACTCGCTTGAGATTCGGGCTGAAAAGTGTAAACCTTGCTTGTTTACTTGCTTTTATTGATTTATTGATTGATGGGCTTGATTGTTGGATTGATGTGATGGTTCTTTTCGTTGTTGATTGATTGAGTGATTTGGTTTAAATGTTGAATTGTCGAGACAGTTATTACGCTTGAATGACTTGGTTTATGTTTTGTTAAGTATTTCATTAATATTAGGATAGACGTACATACATGGAAGTCGGTTATGCCTTCATTGGGTTTTAGATGTGGTGGGAAGGCTGCGGGTGACCCTATACATAAGCATCTGGGACTCGAAGGAAGTAGAATCCTCTTAAGTGTATGTACGTATAGTTTAACTTAAATTGATGTTTGATGATTAATGGAATTGTGATGAATAGATGTTGATTGATGCATATGTTGTGCATAAATTCCACTGATAGAGGATTTGACTTATGTACGTTGAAATGCGGCCTTGACCATCTGTTGACAAGTGCGCCCCGTTGAAATGCGGCCTTGTCCCTCTGTTGACAAGTGTGCCCCGTTGAAATGCGGCCTTGTCCCCCTGTTGTCAAGTGAGCCCCATTACGATTATTGATTGTTGGCTCATGTTCGTCGAATATTGATTATTGGTTCATGATTGACGATTATTGATTGTTGGCTCATGTTCGTCGAATATTGATTATTGGTTCATGATTGACGATTATTGATTATTGGTTTATGATTGACGATTATTGATTGTTGGTTTGTGATTGATGCATTTACAATTGATTGTAAGCATTGCATACATTGCTGATGAGCCCTCGGCAGGGGATTGCCGACATCCTGGTGTATAGATGTATACACCCATTTTGGATGTAGTTCCTGACTCCGAGTATATAGACATATATATCTCGATGATTTTGAGATACAGCCTTGTTCATTGTGATGACAGAAGGGTATCGTTGCATTGGTGACTGGAGGTCACGCATAAGATAGGCATTCTGGCTTACTTACGCATATGGCATTGCATTGATATTCATATCATTTATGCATTTCTTATTACACGCTTTTGTACTTGTGTAATCTTGTTGTTGGACATTATTGTGTTTCTTATAGGCTCACTTTAAGTCATGTTTAGCCTCCACTCGTACTTTATGATTTCTGTCTATAGTTCCTTGTGGACCATTACTACGAACTCACCAACCTTGTGTTGACTATGCTTAGTACACTTTTCAGGTAATCAGGTTCTCCCCGGACGTGGAGTTTAGTTGCATGCTTGTTGTTAACCCGGACCTTGGACTTTATGAATCAAGGATTCATCGACCTCCTCTTTTGCATTATGCTTAGGATCGACCTGCCATCATCGAAATGTTATTTTGTAAACTTTGATGGTTATTTGCTCCTCATGTAATTTGGTACTTGTTTCATTTTGTAAGGGATTCACTGAATCTTTAATTGCATTTAGTTCTTGTTCTATTGTAATTCCACCTTGTGCTATATGATTTCCGTGATATTTCGAGCCTCGGCTTGGGGTGTTACAGAATGGTGGCCCATGCGAGGTCGTAGAGAATTAGGCGGTTTGACCTAGACTACGACTTAAGTTAAAACTCTTCATATAGAATGCATGGTTAGGAAATTCGTGTGCAATGTGAATTATGTGAATCCCCGTGTGAGTTCGTAGTTAAGACCTCTTGTGTGATAGCTTAAAATTCAATGTGTTGTTTTGATATGGATACTATGTGATCAATGTGTTGTTTTGATATGGGTACTATGTGATCAACGTGTTGTTTTGTGACGAGTACAACGTGAACAATGTGTTATGTTGTGGCAAGTACAATGTGATGAATGTGGTAGCATGAGTACAACTTGGTTGATGCGGACAATGTGTGGTTGTGTGATGGTCTAGTGCACGAGGTCAACGTGGTTGTTTGAAGTCAATGAGGTCATGTGCATATTGTTGAATTATTGTTATTGATTGGTGCTAATTGATGATTTAGAGCAAAATGAAGTTATGCCATTAACTTAGTATAATATTGTGGCAACCCTAAAAGAACCCGATCAACTCTTTTATGGTTACCCAACATTATAACAAGTTAATGACATCGTGGATTGTGCACGTGTGGCTTAGAGTATAATAAGGATCCGATATACTTAATGGAAGTTGATTGGGTGGAGGGTTAGCCGTTGGTACACCCTGTATACATACCCGGTCAATAACTAGAGAGTATATCAAATTCGGATTATACTTTGAATCATTCGTGTTAATAGCTTGAACCCTTTGTGTTAATTGTTTGATGGTATGATGTATTGAGGTGATTACTTAAATGAATGATGAACTATTGTAATGAATTCGACTTGATGATATGATATGTAACAATCTCTTAGGATTCTAACACTTTTGCCTTAGCATAATGTTATGAAATGAGTATGTAGTATCGGTATGAGGGCATTGACTAATAGTGTGACTAATATGTAAGCATTTGAGACTAACTCTCGGGTCAACCTGTCACTTGTTTTATAGAAATGGCGAGAACATGATAGATAATGATTACTTGAGAACTTTGATATGTTGTTCTTAACATAGTGAAATGAAACACGTAGGATATGTTGGTATGATAACACGATATATGACAGTTAGTTGAGGATATATATATGTCGGCTTTAGTAAAGGACAGTGAACATGTGTAGTGTGTCGGCGTTAAAACACTAACTATTAATGCGGCCAACCTGAGTTAAATTGTGAAGCAAACCCCCGAGTCATAGACTTTAGAACTATTACTATTATTGGATTTGTTAGTGGAATGACATGTTAACTAGTATGATTTAGTAACCTATATGTTATGCATGTGTGATGTGTATGTATGTATGCCCCGTAGTGGTCACGTGGATGTTGTAAATGTTTTCGTTGTTGTCCGACTTAAACATGTTGATAAACGGTTAGGATACAATGTGATAAATATGTTGATATGCACCCTAAGAAGGTATCAAGGTTGTAAGCATCCTAACTCTTATGTATTATAAACGGTTGATATTCCAACACTAAAGATGTTAATTGTAATTGGTGAACAATGGGGGTATGTTGCTTAATAGTATGTGAACTTAAAATCATATGAGACATTGTTAAACTTGATTGTATGCGGGTTATGAGATAATTGGTGATACATGCGTAAAATGTATTAATCAATGGAGAATTTTAGGAATCGATTTAACATATTAGTTATGTGGCAAAAGTATGAGAAACTATGTGGTTAAGCGTGATCATTATGCATGATGTAACGGAAATAGATAATGCATATGTAGGTATGCTAATCAACAAACACTTTCATGAAAGGATTGGTTTACTAGTTTGATAGTTTGGCATGTATAAAGTAGGTTGTTAGGCTAAATTGTATACATGAGATAAGCGAATACGGTGATGTATGTATAAATATTTAATAAATGGACAATTATATGAATAAGAACGGTAGACATGTTTCAAACTTGAGTATGCTCAAAATGTAAATTCTTAACCTAGTTATAAGGAAGAATTGGTAATGATTGAAAACTTATGCATAGTTATACCCAACGTATGAGAGATTGTATGTACGGCTTGGTATTGCGAGATTAGTTGATAGACCTACAAAATCTTACCTTCTAACTAGGTTATGTAAATAATTGTTAGGAAATGCGGTAGAACAAATATGATTGCCATGATATCCTAATTGTCGAATATGCTTGAATTTCGTGCCTAACTAATTTGGTGAAATAAATCGTTAGGACTTGGTAATGCATGCGTAAAGGTAATTGAAATCTTAGACAATTGCGTGTATAGGTTGCCATGTTAGCCCAATTATTTGAATATCTCGAAAATCTTGTTGCCTGACTTACTTATGGAATACATAGTTAGGAATTGAAGACGCATGCGTAGATGTAAACGGTATAGCTGGTACGACCATTATGAACTACTTGACTACGTTATTTATGTTGTAAAGAATTTATCATGTACTTGTAAAGAATTTACATTTGTAACTATCATTTCAGTTTGTATATATATGTTGCATATTGTAATCAATAAGTAGATGATAAGTTTAAGTTAGGATAACCACAAGTAAAATTCTGAGACATCAATGATCTATAAGATGTACTTAAGAAAATTTTTACAACTTAAACAAAAACTTGCATTTCAGACTTACAAACATGTATAGATAGAAGTCTGAGATGCATGCACTATTTCAGAACAAATAGGGGGAATTTGTTAGGTCAGAAATCGACCAAGTATAATTTGTTCAGAAATAGCTTGAAGTTTAGTGAAGACATTTGTACAGAATTCTGAGGTGTCTCAGAATTCCTTCACTGAAGCTTCACTTCAGTTCAGATCGAGATAAATCTGAAGCATTCATTCTGAAGTCAAAGACTGAAGTATGAAGAAGAGAATCATCTCAGAAGCGAGCAAAAGAGTGATTTAACCAGATCAAGACTGAAGCATCTCAGTGTAAAGTATTTACAACACTTTACACTGATTACGAGGAAGACTTTTACTTTACACCTTTATCTGGTTAATAGATTTATCTATTAACAAAAGGTACAAAGTATAGGCTTGGAACCTAGTACTATAAGTCACATCAAGTGACTTATATACTCTTCCAAGTGCAGCATGTAAGGAATTATGGTTTAATTCCTTAAATGCTCACAACCACATTTGTATGATCTTGTCCACATCATCATGGACTTGGTCTATAAATACAAAGTCTTCTCACAACTTGCAAAGGGCTTGAAACTTTAGCATTTCAACTTGTGAGATATACTCTAAGTAAACTTACGAGTATTTCCAAGTTAATTAGATCACTTGTATTTCAGGATTGTTTAGATACTTACACTTGGGTGTTTATCTTTGTTCCGCAACAATCCTTGTATTTGTTTATACATCAATAAATCAAATACATTGAAAAGAAAACAACGTGTCTCAATGCTACATACTTGATTATATTTATATACATCCTTATATAGTTTCTGCCACTTGTTCTTACATTTTATATCTAGTCAATTGTTTCTTGTTATCCATATCTGGATCGTAAACTGAACTTGTCCATCAAGATCAGTTGTACTTGCCAGTCGGGTTTGTTATTCATCTATATTTGGGACTCACAATTGGTATCAGAGCTGCAAGGTTGAATTTTATCAATTCATTAACCTTTGATCTGCATAGATGGCTGACTTTGAACAAGAACGACCTGACCCTAATAATGCTACCCCACCCCCCTCTCATCAACAACAATATACCATCACACAATGTTCACGTACACTTTCCAAATAATCCTGTTCCCAAGTTTGATGGGAACAGTGAAAACTTTCAAACATGGAAAGCGTGCATGCTTAAGTATATTGTGGTGTTGAGAGACATTTACCAGATATCTTAAAAGAAGGACCCTTTGTCCCTATGAATGCCTCCACTGTTGTCAGAAATGCCGATGGGACTCCTAGGCTGTCACCTAAGGAGAAGGATCATTGGTCTGAGGAAGATCATAGACTTGTAGACCTGGACACTAAGTTACAAAATATGATTTTATACGCAGTTCCAGAAACCCTAATGCCCACTCTTGTTTTACTTGAAAATTCCAAATTAATGTGGGAGGAACTGATGACACAGTTTGAAGGCACGAATGAGACAATTGTCACAAGAAAAGTTGCTTTAAACAAAAGATATGAGTCTTTCTTTGCTATCCCTGGGGAGTCTTTAACTCAAACCTACATCAGATTTACAAATCTGGTAAACCAACTGAAAGCCCTGGGTGTAACCAAAGACAAAGAAATTTTGTTGGAAAAATTTTGTGACATTTTACCTTCTAAATGGGAAAATTTAATCTTGGTCTTGAGACAAGGCAAAACCTTGCACAGTCATACTCTTGCTTCCCTTTATGGAGCCTTCAGATATACTGAAGAGAACAAAGCTGAAAGAGCCTTGGCTGAGCAGGATGCCAAGAATCATGCTTCTACCAGTTCTGGTACGGTTCAGTTTTCTGAACCACATAGTACTGCTCTACTATCTTCTGAGAGTGATGTCTTTGACTCGATGAAGATGTAAGTGCATGTTTCTGTTGACAACAGCAACAGCGATTTGATCAGTATATGTTTATGTTTTGTAATATGTAATCATAGACTTATGTTATGTTTAAACTTGTTATTTGGACTTAAGTAATGTGAATGACTACATATTGATCAGAGTTTTGGTATGTTTAATGTTTACGACTTGTATGAATGTGATTATAAATAACATACAGATACAAGTGATAAACTTGTCACGTTTGAGTAATTAAAGTATACTTAAAAGATGACAAAAGGAAATGTGTACAAACTCGTGCTACAGTAACACGAGTTTGCCTAAACTCGTGTTACAGTAACACGAGTTTGCCTAAACACGTGGTCAGCACGTGTTTACATATTAACACGCGTTTGTTAATGGGCTATGGGCTTTAAGATATACGGTCCATATTAGCACGCGTTTATGAACAGTATAGTATAAATACACACACATAATACGTATTTATTAACAGTTAATTAAGATAATACGTCGAAACTCTGTCCAATTGCAAACCCGCGCGCGTTTAAGGTCTTAGGTTGTATAAACAACGAAAGACGATAATATAATTAAGCAAACAGGTTATCACGAGAGGATTCCGCACTCTCGTCATAACTATAAGCGTTCTCGTTGACGATCAGTCCACAAGGACCTACAAGTGGTATCAGAGCCAATAGATTTTTCAATCTGAAGGTTCGAGATCGCTTTGTTTGGCTTAATTTTGCCTAAAATCGTGCAAAATTTTGTGTTTTTTTTAAACTCGTGTGTTTTTTAAACTCGTGTGTTTATTAAACTCGTGTGTTTATTAAACACGTGTTTAGCTCTTGTTTTAAACACGTGTTTGCTTTCTTAACCCGTGGTGTGTTTTAAACACGTGTTTGCTTTCTTAACCCGTGGTGTGTTCTAAACACGTGTTTGCTTCTTTAACCCGTGGTGTTCTTTAAACTCGTTCAAACCCTTCCTTAACACGTGTTTGTCTTCTAAACACGTGTTTCTAGTGTGCTTTCCTATCTTACCCTAAAACACGTGTTTACCTTAAACACGTGTTTAGCTCTTGTTTTAAACACGTGTTTGCTTTCTTAACCCGTGGTGTGTTTTAAACACGTGTTTGCTTTCTTAACCCGTGGTGTGTTCTAAACACGTGTTTGCTTCTTTAACCCGTGGTGTTTTAAACTCGTGTGTTTATTAAACACGTGTTTAGCTCTTGTTTTAAACACGTGTTTGCTTTCTTAACCCGTGGTGTGTTTTAAACACGTGTTTAGCTCTTGTTTTAAACACGTGTTTGCTTTCTTAACCCGTGGTGTGTTTTAAACACGTGTTTGCTTTCTTAACCCGTGGTGTGTTCTAAACACGTGTTTGCTTCTTTAACCCGTGGTGTTCTTTAAACTCGTTCAAACCCTTCCTTAACACGTGTTTGTCTTCTAAACACGTGTTTCTAGTGTGCTTTCCTATCTTACCCTAAAACACGTGTTTACCTCAAACACGTGCTACTGTTCACGTGTTTGTTTTTGTTTTTCCTTTGTTGTGTTTCTATGATGTCTGGAATACCTGCAGTTTCATCCAAAGAGGCTCAATACATTAATGCATTAATTCTTCACGATCATGAAGTCGGTCGTACCAATTCACCTCCAAAATTAATAAAACTTGAGAATTTCTGGAGTTGGAAAAAACGCTTTGAATCCTATATTCGCCTTACTGATGTCAACCAATGGGTGATGATTACTGAAGGATATGAGTGGCCAACTCATGAAGATGTTAATGGAAATGAGGTCCAATACAAGCTTGGGGATATGACTAAAGTGTTGAAGAAAGAATATGCCGTTGAAGGAAAGGCCTTGTCGAACTTAGAAATGTGTTTACCTCGGGATGCCATTCATCTTCTCGGAGAACATAAGACCTCTAAAGGTTTGTGGGATGCTTTAAACGCACACTGTGAAGGTGATGAGTTGATGAAAAAGGGAAGAATTAAACTGCTGAACAGACAATATGAAGTCTTTAATGGTTTGAAATCTGAAAGTTTAGATGATTTAATAACTCGTTTTAATCATCTGATTACTGAACTGGGATATTTTGGAGTTACATTTACACAAAATAAACTAGTAGATAAATTTTTGGATTCTCTGCCGAACAAATGGAATGACTTTGTACATAGTCTTCAAGAAGAGAAAAATTATGAATCTTATACCTTGGCAGAGATTGTCTCAAAAGTAAAGAACAGGGAAATGAAGCGTAAAGCAAAAGATGAGCTTTCTGTTTTTCAACAAAATCCGAGTCTTTATCATGCTAATTCTGATAATCTATTGTCTTCATCTTCCTCTACTTCTGGAAGTGGAACTACTGCTCTTTTATCCACTGAAACCATTCATCCTGTTATGGATCCAGATGGAATTGCTGGATACATGGTTTATGACTATTCGTCTACAACTAAGAATAGCAGTGGATCAAGAAATAGTGGAAATACAACTGTTCGCTCGATGCCAATGAGTATGCAATCTGCTGAAGGACGTATGCAAGTATATGCTGCAATGTGTTCTGCTCATGAGGCATTTATCAATGGCAAAATTTCAGATCCAAGTTTGATTGATAAAGATTATGAACAAGTTGATCCTGATGATTTAGAGGAAATGGACTTGAAGTGGCAAACGGAAATGGACTTGAAGTGGCAAATGGCTAAGCTCACTATAAAAGCTCGTCGTTTTATGCAACGAACTGGAAGAAATCTTGCATCTGACAAGAATAGAGGATTTGACAAGTCGAAGGTTAAGTGTTATAATTGTGATGGTTTTGGTCATTTGCTAAGGAATGTCAAAGACCAAAGCGTTTTGATAATTCTACAGCTAATCGTCAGAATTACAATCAGGGAGGTGTGCAAGCTGGAAATCAAATCAAATCAACCAAAGCTCCAGAGCATGATGGATGATCATTCAGGAACTTCCTACAGAAAATCAGGTTCAAAATCCTGAAAATGCCATGGTGGCAAGACAGGAAGATGGTACTTACCTTTGGACAAAGGAGAATGAACCTGAAAATGCTTTGCTAGCTGAGATTTATGATGAAGTAGCTAATGTGATTGATGATGGAGGTGCTGCGTTTGATTATGCTCTTTATACAAGTGAAGAGGCTGCTGCTACTGATGCTACATTAAAAGTTTCTGATGATGAAAAGGATGCAGATGAAGCAGTGAAGCTTAAAAAGGCTGATAAGAAGATCGATGAATCTACTGATAAGACAAGCAGTCAGAGTGATAATCAATCGATGAGCCCAAATGCAAAATTGGATAAGGCTATTTCTACAGAAGCTGATGATTTTGATATTCCGGAAGGTATGACAATATCAGACTTTGTTGCATATATGGCTGACTGCGATGATCGAGAGAAACAGGTAACTTTTTCTTATTTGACTGTTCATCGTATTTGCATGTTTGTTAAGATTTGATGCAACAACATAGTATTGCCTCATCCAAGACTTTAGAGTTAGCCGCTAGCTATGAAACTATCAGCAAGGAACGTAGTTCATTTTTCTCTAAGAATAGTGCTTTACTTGATCAAGAACGTCAATTTAAGAGTAGGATTAAGTCACTTGACAATGATAATGCTGCCTTAAAAGACAAACTGAAAGAATCAATTTTTAGAGAAAATCTAGCAAATGAAAAGATAGTTTTTCTTTCTAGTGAAATCGGTAAGAAAGAGAGGATTTGGCTGATGCTAGGGTTACCATTACTAAACATGAGACTACTTTAGCTAAATGGAGAGGAAGAGATCTGGTAGCTTCTTTAGGTAAACCTAGACATCCTAAGGATAAAACAGGACTAGGAGCTGATTACGCTGATGTAAGACCTCCTTTTAACAACAACTTAGACCCTGTTTATCCAGATTTGGCTGAGTCTGATTCTACTAAACCAGTGCTTACTGACTATCCTAAGTCATCCGTCTCCACTGAACCTAAGCAACTTAAATTCATACCTAGACAACTGAGGACCAAAAACCATGATATACCACAGCTAAGTAAGAAGTTTGTCAAGAAAGGAATTCAGACTAATTCAACTGAGGTTAAGTATGTTACTGAACCTGAACCTAGTGTTACCAAATCATTCTCAACTTCTGAGACTAAGGCTCCTACTGTGGAAGAGATAGCGACTCAGGAGATTAAGAATATCTTGAATTCCCCTCCATCTAAACCATTAGCTCAACAATCTTCTAGAAAGTCAGCACAACGATCTTGTTTTGCTTGTTATGAAATTGGACATGTGTATAGTTGTTGCCCCAACCGAATTAGAAAGTCCTCTAGACAGTCAGTTTCCCCTGTTAAGTCAAATCAAAATAGAGGATTATCTCCTAATTCCCATGTTCCCTTTGAACGAGGGAATGGTAAACAACAGAATGTGTCAAGTAGTTCTAATGGGATGGGTAATCAAGCTTATGGTAAATTTGTTCCACCTGTGGCTAAAAGGAATGATTCACCAAGATATGTTTCCCCTAGAAATAGATCTGGTCAGTCATCACAAAATGCAAATTCAGGGCATCATCGACAGAACTACTATGACCGTAACACATCTCGTGTTCCACAAGTGAATAGACCATTCTTTAATAGACCATTTCCCCTAAAAGGTCTCAATCAAGGGTTGAGAATATGCCTTTACAGCATGCTCAGCAAACATCCAAGGCACCTATTGGGAGCAATGGATATTGGACTGAAATGCTTGTTAAGGACGAGAATGGTAAACCCAAGTCTATAAAGGCTTGGGTTGTCCTTGATAACTGATCCGTTTTTGTTTCATGTGTAGGGGCTACCACCAATTCCTATTAGTATTTGGTATCTTGATAGCGGTTGCTCCAGGCACATGACAGGGGACAGAAGACTTCTGTCTGATTTTGTAAATATTAAAGGATCACATGTAAATTTTGCTGGTTCCAAGGGCGGACAAATCACTGGACAAGGTGATGTCGTCGATGGAAAACTTACTTTAAAGAATGTCAATTACGTGGAAGAACTTACTCATAATCTGATGAGTGTATCACAAATTTGTGACCAAGGAAATTCAGTTTTCTTCAACGACAAAGCTGCATTCGTTTTGAAACCGGGCTTTGTTATTCCAGATGATTGGATATTGTTGACTGCTCCTCGTAAAAGAGATATTTATGGTTTAATGTTAGGAACCAAAAATGTACAAAGGAAGTTTGTTTGTTGTCTAAGGCAAGCGAAAGTGATTCTCTCTTATGGCATAGAAGAATGGGACATCTACATTTCCGAAAGATGAATTACATTGTGAAGAATGATCTAGTTCAAGGTGTTCCTAAAAAGAAGTTTGAATTGGAAGATAGATGTGTTCCATGCTTGAAAGGCAAACAACAGAAAAAGCCTCACAAGCCCAAGACACAATTCAATTGCCGCTCCTTTTGAGTTACTTCATATGGATCTCTTTGGTCCAGTAAATGTTAGGAGTAGAGGGGGAATGTACTACTGCTTGGTTGTCACTGATGATTATTCAAGGTTTTCATGGGTTTTCTTCTTAGCTACCAAAGATGAGACTACGGAGATTCTAATTAACTTTTTCACTGAGGCTGAGAATCTCTACAACACGAAGATCAAACGAATCAGGAGTGACAATGGCACGGAGTTTAAAAACTCTGTGATGGATGTTTTCTGTTTGTCTAAAGGAATTCAACATCAATTTAGTGCTCCGTATGAACCTCAGCAAAATGGAGTTGCTGAGAGAAAGAATAGAACCTTGATCGAGACTGCCAGAACTATGCTTGCTGATTCAGGGCTACCAACTATGTTTTGGGCGGAAGCTGTGAACACAGCTTGTCATGTGTTAAATCGGGTGCTAACTGTTAAAAGGTTTAATAAGACTTGTTATGAACTTCTCAACAAACGTAAACCTGATTTGTCTGGATTGGAACCGTTTGGTGTTCCTTGTACTTTTCTGAAAACTTCTCCTCAACCAAAGTTTAATTCTAAGTTGAAGAAGGTTTCTTTCTTGGATATAAACCGGGAACCCCCATTCGTCGGGTTTTCAATACGCAGACTGGTAGAGTCGATCTTGGTACTAATGTCGTGATTGTAAGTTATAAACCTGCTGCTCATGCTGGTTCTGAGTCAAGTTTTGCTTATGATAGTGTGTTTACTTCACTTAAGGGTCCAATTTCTTTTCCTGGTACTCCTATTGATGAAAATGTTGTTATTGTTAGAGATCACTTGAATTATGATTCTGAGGTTGCTCCTGTTGCACCTATTACTG